>CAUIVZ010000011.1:20888429-22088429 GCA_961763995.1 Juglans cinerea
TCTTTTTCTCTCTTTTTCTTTTTTCTTCGACTTGGAAGAGGTGGAGAGAATCTCTGGTGCAGCAAAAACAGAGAAAGCTAACACAGTATAATTCGAGTCTTAAAAGGAGAGACGAGGGAAAGTGTATTGTTTGTTTTTATCTTGCTGTTTTCCTCTCTCCCGATTCCCTACTGTATTAGATAGTCCCACCATGATGAATAATGGGTGCAACTTTCCGCACAGTGAGACGCTTTGAAGGAAGGAAAAGAACTAAATTGATATGGATACTGTAATGGATATTTCTTTGTACTGACTGTAATCCAAAACCAATCGTGGTGTGGTGTGGCAGGCAGATTCTTTTGCTTCTTAGTAGAAAGAAATA
Organism: Juglans cinerea; assembly: GCA_961763995.1. Classification (NCBI taxonomy): domain Eukaryota; kingdom Viridiplantae; phylum Streptophyta; class Magnoliopsida; order Fagales; family Juglandaceae; genus Juglans; species Juglans cinerea. Next base: position 20,888,791 of record CAUIVZ010000011.1, read on the forward strand.
GAGGAATCAGGGAATCTCACCTTAGGTTTCAGGACCCATACCTGCACTATTTCTTCAAAACATGAGCTAAGAAGAACCAAATCAGCTATTTAATTGAAGTAGAATGTGATATTCCTACGTAATAACACCCGCAATTGTTTCTTTCGTTCTTTCTTTTTTTTTTTTTTTTTCTGAAAATTGAACAAAGGAGTTGTGCCTTTGTAAGATTATCCAAATACGGGGAAATCTCTGGAGCTCTTAGTTTTATGAGAAAGGATATTTGCAACCATGAATTGTGCAACCGTCGCTTAATCGCTTTGAAAAAAGTGAATAAAACATGAGACTCACATGAAAAAAATTAATTTTTGAATAGTAGACCTCACTCTTTTTCAAAGCGATTACATGACATTTATGCACTTCATGGTTATATGTAGAATTACTCTAGTTTTATGTAGAGAGGCTGCCAATACCCCAACAGGTGCAATAAATCCATGGCCCCTGCCTTAAAAGTATCTGAACTTCGATATTATTCAATAATAATAATAACAGAATTAATAATAAAAAAGACAACAAATTCTATATTCTTTCGAAGGGAATGTGAAAGCTACTGCATGATTCAATTAATTATAAAGAGAGTTGGAGATACATCTCATGCTGAGATAAGTTCTAGCATTGTAACTAACAACCTAACATGGACCAACGTCCCCTGGTGGTTGCAATATATAGCGAAAATCTAGCCATCACCCCATGGCATTTGTGTGACAACCACATAAAACAACACGATCCCCATTGAATCTCCCTTTCTCTAATTTGGATAAACACAAACTCATAACGAAATGACTGACAAAAAGGTCAAGAATTTATGGCTGCATTCACACAGAATAAAAGACCCATAAAGAAATATATTCCAAAGGGTGTCCCTGCTTTAATTCTGTAATCCATATCCAAGCAAAACTGAAAGAAAAAGAAATGTTCACCTAGGAAAGAAAAGAAGAAAAGGAAATGGGAGGCTGCAATGGCCAACCACAAATCGTAAAAGTTAATTGTAAGAGTATCAGATCAATCTCCAGATTTCTTGGGTTATGGTCAAGAGTTTGATCAGTGGAATCAAAACACAATGATTGGTCTTCAAGTGTTGCCATCTGAGTGCCAAACATTCAGTTGGTCTGCTGCATTGATAAACAATTTCCGAGGATAGATAGGTCAGCCATTTTAAGCAGCAAAGTAAATTTTAACCTGGCAATTAGAAGATACAGACGCTTTTTTGTTAATGAACAAATTAAGATATAAGTACAAGTGATGTCTTTGAGTCAAGTGGTGGGTCCAGTTTTATGCAATAGGGGATTCTTCTGGAGCAAGCATCTGCTTCTTCTGGCCTGAACTATTTTTCCTCAGTGGCAAGCTCAGTTCACATTCAAAGAAAGGAATATAATCATTGGAAAAATGTAATGGTATGTGGCCCAAATGTTTGAAAAACAAGAAAAGAAAGAAGAGTTATTGAAGTACCTTTCTCTTTAACCAGCTGCTGTACTTGAAGCTCCTTTCTCCCTTTAATATATTCCATAACAGGAAAAAGGAGATTCTGGAATGATGCTGGTATTTTTTTGGTCAGTATGAGAAGGTCGGGTGAATCAAGAGTCATTTAAACAAAGTTGCCTCATCAATTATTATTCTTTTGGGGACCCATTAGATGCAATCTCACGAATCCAAAAGCATGGAAAGAAGATGAGAAGAATATGGCATCTGGAATCAGAAAAGAGAAATAAAAGGAACTTGTGACCATCTCACCAAAGAATAACTGGAATAGTAATTGCAAAATTTCATGTCAAACACAGCCACTGAAAATGAAGTGAGCATCATGTTACCAATCGGTTTATTTCCCTATATGTAAGAAGTTTAGTATGGAATATTGAAAAAATTAAGGTTATTCCATCTTTGGGGACAATCTGAGAATTCTCTCCCCTTTTGGAGCATAGATAAAATCATAATCTATCTTCAACAGAAATGGCAACTAATCACCGAAATCCTATATATAAATGGTATACAATTTAGCTAGCATAAAAAAAAAACAAAAACAGAACAGAACAGAACAGAACAAATTTTTTAAATGATCAAGCCAAATAATTTACCAGAAAATGAAAGAATACCTCCAATGGTTGCAGAAGTTTGAGAAATCAGTGTTCAGAAGTACCAATCCTGTGTCTAATGGTAAACTGTTGATGCAAGGTTTAAAATCCATCTATGCCGTATTATATATAAGCTAGATCCAAGAATCTAAGGTGACAAATGGCTTACATGGGGATAGAGATGACTGATTACTCCGCCACGACAGTAAATCTCAATTGTCTCATTAAGTGGTGTCCCATTTCTAGAATCTTATGAAACACGTCTTTGTCCAAGACCTCCCAACTTGACTGATGGAGACAAAATTGAATCATGCAGAAAATTCCCTTGAATAATTCAGGCAATACTAACTCATTCCTGATAAAATGATAATTCCAACTCCCCAGATTACTTCTTACTTGACATGACTCAACCCAAAAAAAAGCTTGGCTCAGAGGGACAGGTACCGAATAGTACATTAGTATAAGCAGCAGCAAATTGCGAGGCCCAAAGTCAATATGAAAAACTTACTGCCCATACAAGTCTGTCTTACAAGTTCTAACCACAGTATTTATCCAAATTGGAATGTAGCAAATGCTGTCAAATGGTATTATGAACATAGAGCTGTGGTCATTGTTGGTTTTACTTTCCAAAGTTGGTTCAGGTGAATGAAAGTTCTGGAATGCCCTGTGAACTCATTCTAATAGTAGGCCCCTTCTTGTTTTCCTTAATTTGGCTGTCTCCTTCTTACCATAAATGATTGCCTTCAATTTCATCCTCACTACTTGGTTTCTTTCTTTGAAGTAAAAATGAGATAATTACAAAAAAGAGAAATGATATTTACAATCCTAGGGTGTGCAAGCCCCGCGCACTCCCTTTGAAAAAAGTGGGTAAATCTAGGACCCACATGAAAATATTATTTTTTTAATGGTAGACCCCACTTTTTTTCAAAAGGAGTGCACAGAGCTTGCACATTCTAAAACTGTATCATTACTCTACAGAAAAAAAAAAAGCTTAAAGAAATAGTTAATGATCCCTTTTCTTTCTCATATTTTTTACCAGATAAGTAAAGATATTAAAGGATCTTAATCCTTTATTATTTATATATAAAGAGTTATATTTCCCCAAATTATTAAGTAATTATGAATTGTGTTAAAATTCAAGGATTCTTTTTCCCTTTAGAAAGACATGACTGCTTCCATCGTACTAATGAAAGCCGGCAGGTTACACTTTATCACTAAGAATCAAGTTTTTTTTCATTTATGACTAATGAACAGATTTTCCCTTTGTTGACTATTGGATATGGTGGGTTGCTCATATTTCATGTAAAGATTGAGCAAGGTAGTTTGATGAACAAAGTTCCTGAGGAAGAAGGCCTTTGTTTCGGTTGGGAACACTATTTAGAAGAACCATCTTGAACCTTGGTAGGAATGACTACTTCAGTTTAGAGGAGAGTGCCGCAATTATTTAGGTCAGAGGAGACGCTCAGTCACTCTGAAAGGGAATCCAGTCAAAGTAATTTTCCCCAGGAGAACCATCCAGCAAGAAATGCTCGGCTGAAAGGACCACTAGGTAACTCGGGAAGACCAGCCCAGGTATTGGGATGATCAGGAGGAATGCTGTTCAGGAGAAATGCCAGACATGCTCAGGTTTCTGTCATACTACCCAGAGAAATTCACACCTAAGACTAGAATGGTAGCTCCAGTGAATTGGAAATCATCCCAAATGTTAGAGATAAAATTCATACCTATGAGATAAGAGCAATGGGCTCCATTGAGATCAATGAAAACCTACAATCGTCGAAAACCAATGGCCTTGATGAGGAAAGTGGTGGCCAACCATGTTGAGTTGTAACTGGAAGAAGATAACAGTAAATACAAGCAGGTGTCGGAGCCTTAAACACTCGGTCTCTTCAGTCTTCCCGAAAACCCAATTACATTTATTCTAAGGAAAACTCATAAGCTAGAACTTAGAATCAGACCTTCATGCTTTCAAATATTTAAGTTAAGGCTCAAGATTGACCTTCAACTTCCAAAATATATCAATAGGGAGAGGATTATGTAGCTTCACATGGACAAAGATCAAGGCTTTGAAAATTGTATATGTAATAGATTGTCTCAACCAAAGTATAAGAGACGTTTAATTTGGATATAATATTTACCTAAGCTCAAAATGATTTGTTAGATTATATATATGCTACATCATATGCAAAATGAGATTGTGTCAATCATCCGATTTGGAATTTATCAATGAGCAAGCTCTTTGAACTATTCTCACACCACTGAAGCTATTCATATTCCTCAAAATATGGCTGGACCCTTTTCACCATTCCTTCACAATAACATTGACTGGAACCAGTTTTACTTATGCAGTCAAATTTAGCTTTAATAGCAACCATCAACATTTCAACATCTTATACCCTAAAGCCAGGCCCAGATGTCCAGCTCGGCAATGGGATTACCCCCTCCATACCTTGGTGAAACTTTCATTGCATTCAGCTTTACCTAAACTGAATTATGAACTTTTAGACTTAAATGCACCTTAGACAATTGAAATAAAAAATACAAGGTTTTTTTAGCAGAATTATATGAATCGGGATAGATTCACCCCACACTTGGAGGGAGTCATAGAATCTTATGCAAAGCTATACCAAAAGCCCAGAGGGCGCAAGCAGTATTTATGTTAGTAAACTGACAAGGAAGATTCATCTTGAACTCAAGCTGCACCATCCAATAGAAGATCTCATAACATATCATAGTGAGAGTTTATTGGTTTTTCTCTCCTTCTCTTTTTCTTTTTGGTGGGGGTGGTTAGGAAAGTTGAACAAGTTCCAAAAACAAATGTAGTCTTACATTTTCGTTATCATAGCACCAAGGATGTCTAGTGCTTATATGGAATGGAAACAAGGATATCATGAATCTGTGACATGATTCATGCTTCATATGCAGAAACATAAGCCTTTCGGCGCATTTTGTGGTGACTTAGTGCAACCGCAACCCTAAATGAACAAGTTCTGGGTATTTACAAAAATATAAAGCACTATCCCTTCAACTTTTCATCAACTGATATATTTAATGCATATTTATGCATACTTAAATGCCATGATACAAACATTGAGAACAGAATTACGAACAACTGTGATGTCCAGAACCAAGGAACTTACTTCTATACATGTAAAGAGGGATCATATAGCTAAACATCAAGACAAGTTTGTAATCTAAACAGCACTTCACTGAAGCAGAGGACCTCCCTATTCAAAATCAACTTTTCTCAAAAGCTAATTATTGTTCATATTTTTACATAGATTAAAGGGTAAATTTCACTTTCCCCAGTTACCTGCCACCCCAATACCACTTTCAGTCTAAATTTTGACTAGATACAATTCTTTCCCAGGAACTACCACTCATTGTCATTTACTCCTAAAACTTTGATTCGGTACAACTCAGTCCAATGAATTACTGCTCCATTGTCACTCATAAATGGTATCTATTAAGGAGAACCTATTAGCAGGTTAAATCCCAGTGGGATAGTAGTTTGTCAAGTTGTATATGAGTCAAAGTTTAGAGAGTAAGTGACAATGAGTGGTAGTTAGTGGAAGAAAAAATATTAACCGTAGATTGAAAAAGGGAGCCATAATGCATTGGTAATTTGGTGCTATAAGGAATTTCTCCCATACCAGGTACTAATTATGTTAATTCTTCTACTGGAGGTTCTGAAGCTTCTTGAGCCCCCCAAAATATTTACCAACCAACAGAAACAGAAAAACACCCACATTTCACTAGAAACAGAAGATGAGCTCTTCCATACAAAGCCTGATCGTCCAATTCTCAATTCCGAATTTCTTCTGCAGAATTAACCTATTCAAAAAATGCCATTGGCCAATTACTATCATCAAGAACCAAAGAAATTGGAGGTTCTCAACTCACTGAAACATACAAAACCAATTCGTTGCGCACCTTCTTTTAGCTAGATATGGCATACTCCATGATTATGAAAGCCAAGCCAATTGCATTTACCACATACCTTGAGACTTCCCAATAACTAATAACACCAATAAAATCGAAAAAAAAATACCCGAAGAAACACACGACTTAAGGTTTTATGATATAATGCGAAGATCCAAACACACAAACAATTTTAAGAACCGAACTAACTGGGTTGCTGTATTTCATTGGTAGGTCTCCACGTGTTAAAGGATTGGTTTAAGACCTGGAAATGGAGACTCTGCTATCTTTGGAGAAAATAAACCGACCCAGATGAAAAAATTGGATTTTGACAGAAACCCAACAATGTAAGTCAATGACAGATCATGGCAGCCAACTTGAGAACAGACAGTCAGATTGAAAACCTTATGAATAAGGAAGTGGACGCAAAGGGAATTATGGACATTACACGAAAGAGTGAAAGACAAAGGCTTCAACTACAGGTTGGTCGCGCTGGTATCAAGCTAAATGCTCGAGTCTCTTTTTTTATTATTGTTGTTGTTGGCCCAGCAAACTCAATCGCAAGAGATCACAGAAACGAGTAAAAAGTAAACACACAAAATGCCTGTGAAAATTTCTTCATTTGCTGCAGGTCACTGATGCTGTCTCGTCGTTTCCCGCTCTGCGCGGAGACGCGGCTGATTTAGAAGTCCTGACTCCCAAGGTGTAGACACATCGTTTTCTGAATTCTGATGTACTGAAACGAGGTTTCGGGTTGTTGAGTGCACTCAAATGCTGTAGTGACTAGGAATGTTTGTGTCTTTATGAATTCTCCTGCCAAAATGAACATCTTGACTTTGACATTATACACGATTGACCCATTGAACCATAAATTTCTTCATTTTCCATATAAATTATTCAACTTATAATTAAAAATAAGAAATACCAAACAGAAATTATAATATAAGGTAATATGTCAAAAGTTATAAAAGTATTACTATCATGTAAGTGGTTATCCATTTTTTTCTTTTTTACAAAGGTTATCCATTTTATGAGGTCCAAGTTTTTAAGAAAGATTTGTGCAATTTCTTACACGGAAGTGTAACTTAAATATTAAAAACAGGAAATTTTAGTAGGATTTCTTGAAGATGTCCTAAAAGTCTTACCTAAACTGTAAACATATTTCATGAAACTTGAGTTTGAAGGAAAAAAAAAAGGTACAATTATTTTTCTAATCAAAGTTAATGAAAATGAAGAAATTTTAATATAATTAATTATAATTATTTTTTAAAGGCAAAAGAACCGACCAAATAAAAAATCAGATAAAAATATTCTTCAACAAAATCTAACTAAAGACTAGATCAAGTTCTTAATTGTATGATATATATATATATATATATATAAAAGAGTTTTTCTATTTATAGTCACTTTTACGTATTTTTTGTATACTCCAGTACTTATGAGATTGGTCAAAACAGTTATTTTATATTAAAAAAAAAAGTGATGCAGCCAATCACATTAGTGAAATATAGAAGGAGTACGTAAAAATAACTTCACATAGAGTTTTTTATATTTAAACTAGTTGACCAAATTGATCCAATAATGCATGACTTTCTATGAAAATAGATATATTGTCTCGTTATTATTTTTATTTAGCATTTATTAATATGTTATGTTCATGTCCTAGTGATTGATCTGTTTTAATCAAATATTTTTCCAACAAATGACGATAATTTCATGTGATTTAAGATGGAAAGACTCATTTTCATTGAGCACCCTATTAATTAATGATCATCACTGACTTCTCTACAAGACATATCAGTTGAATCCACGTCATCGTCGTCATTTTTATTATTACAAAGAAATAGCAAACTACAAGTTAACCAAAAGAATATATGAACTTTTGTAACATGCTTTTATTACTTGTTAATTAAAAGTGAAAATTCATCTTTTCCTACTTCATGATCAGCAATAATGGATTAGATGAGAATCGAGATTTATATCAAAGAAAAACTTGCACTAGAGAAGAAGAGGTATCGACAACATGTTCGGTTAATGAAAGTTTAGAGAACTTTTTAAACACAAAAAATTTGAGATATATTTTTTATTAGGTTTATTAAAAGTGAGTAGGAAAATTAGAAGCTTGGATAAACATCTTAAAATATCATGTGTTTTGTATTTATATTTTTGATGTTTTGTATTAGAAAGGTTCTTTATTTAAATAGAATTTTTCTCATTTAAAAACCAATAGTACTTCAAAGAAAAATTCAATAAACTTGAAAGATTTAATGATAATTATTTCCTAAAAATTGGGTTAGATGAAAATTCTTCCAAGCCCATCTATAAAAATGACATGCAACGTCACAAATAAATTAAATAAAAGTAAATTCATAAATTAACGTGACTTGATGAACTCATGTGATCCATCAAATCTACTTTACAACATGACAAATCGTATCAAGTCACATCAGTTTGTGAAATTATTTTTGTATAATCATTTTGTGATTAGAGTATTTCTCTTTATTTTTAATGAAAAGTTTTCCTTCAACCTAGTATAGAGAAAAATTATATCCATGTAACATTGATATTGGTTTCTCGCATCCGAATAATTAGAGTTATAAAATATGATTTAAAAACGAAATGTTAGTTACTCCTAATGATAGTACAAAGTTTTGTACCGATGATGTAATAACATTTTTCTTCACATATGCACCTCATATCCCTTTGATCCATTACGTCAAGTGTGTGTGGTGGCAATATGCCAATACCAATATATCATAGTGTCACGCGTGTGGATTTACTTGTCAACAAAAGTGGCTCAAAAGGCCACTAGAGTTTAAGGAATTGTCACATCTAAAATGCATGCCTTCATAGCGCCCTTGGCAAAATTTGCACAATTTTTTTTTAATAAAAAATTAGACTTTATATTGAAAATATTAAAACAAAATTTTTTTTTTTAGTGAGATCAATTTTTTTACAAAAAGTATGTATAAAACTTGTCTATTTAGAACTTGTACCTAACATTACTTTTAATAATAATGTCCGGTGTAAGGGGATTTTCCTCCCTTCTGTCTCAGTGAGCTTGAGAATGACAACTAAGGGAACAATAACCAAAGGCCCAGTCCAGAACAAGTAGAATCTCCAAGCTGAACCATAGGTAGGCTCCTCTGGACGCAACCTACATGAGGAAACGTGCTGTAGGGGATGAGACTCGCCGATTTGGAGACCCCTCAAATAGTGTCTAGTACTTGAGTGCTTGTCCGCGTAGTGGGCGTAAAGCACGGGGACCCTCGATCCTTTGACAGTGTGGGCATCAACAGACTACCAATGACGCTAGTGGGGTGGGGGAAATCAGAGAACCACGTCACATTAATGGCACCACTATCTGAACTACACGCCACATTAATGACATCGTTACAGAGTCATGCCGCATTAAAGGAGTCTGACAAAAGGAACATTACGAAAGACACGAACTCCATAGAGGCAGATACAATCTATCCCCTCGGACTCATGGTATAAATAGCATGTCCTCTCTTTGATTTCTAAACTCTCTCACTTATGTACAAACTTTAAAGAAAATTTACTGACTTGAGTATCGGAGACTCTCTAGCCCCAAGACCACCCTCTTCCAGTTGTCTTCTTCTCCACTTTTGCAGGCCCTGAAGATATGAAATCTAACCTAAAAACGTGTGAAAGACGACCTTAACATCCGGTTTTCAGCAATTAGATAGATAATGTTGAAAAGTATTCTTGGTCATAAAATCTTCAACTAATATCTTATCATAATGGATAAAGCATTCACATATAAGCACTTTATGATCAGCAAGTAATCCTTTTTCTGGTCGGCCAAAACTACAAAAAGTTGTGGCCCTCTTAACTTTGGCCATTTTTGAAATCAATTTATGAGCAAAGTCATTTTAACTCTTCCTTCCTTTTCTATAATCAGAATATTAAATAAATTAAAAAAACTGAAAATAAATTGTGCTTGCTATCATCACCAGCAGGTCACGATCTTTTTTTCATCTTCCTCGCTCTTATCCAAATGATTATTTTATTTATTTTAGAGTAATGTTAGATATAGTTTAAAAAAATAAAGGTCTATCATAAAAAAAATTATTTTTTTAATATGTGCCAGATTTCTCCTTATTTTTCAAGGAAGATACCTGAGATATATACACTCTAACACTATATAAATCACTTCTTTTTATTTTATGTGCCTATTGTTTTTCTATTTCAAGTCTTAAAACTCTCATAAAAAAAAACAATTAAAAACATTTTATCCATCACTTAATATTCTCAAGCTACAATAACTCTTTCCTTAGCACAAGTGAAATTCATGCACTTATAGTATGTCTATAATTAATAGGTGTGATTGGAGATAAATAAATTAATTACGAGATGAAAATAACTATCACTCTTTAAATCATAATTTTTTTTTTTTTTTATGTATTAATGGACTGTTACGTCTATGGAGAATCCTCATCGAAATATTCAAAAAAAAAATAAACATTTTTTTAAACTCTTTAAATGGTTAAAAAGGATTTATAAAATTATTAAAAAAATATTTCCTTAATTATAAAATAAAAAAAAGATATAATTAGTATCCACACTCGATAGATATTATGTCTTCTCATTTTGATTGCTTATATATTAAATTTTTTTTTTAAACTTATTGATTAAATAAGTGATTATTAGTATATTGATTTTTTTTAAACGTAAAAAAATATTAAAAAATAAAAAAGAGAAATTTTGTCTAACAGCACGCCAAGTCACTGCTGGGCGGCGGCAGCCTAACCTCACTCATTCCTAATATAAAACTACAAAAATAAGACGTGGTGTTGAAAAATTCCAACAAAAAAAGAAAAGGTAAGAAAATGGAGTCTAATCAGGAGTGGTCTAAAAAGGAAGTGGTTTGTTCTAATAACAAGTCACCAACATTTTTAGAGAAGGCTTAATGGATAACAGAGGAAAAAGAAAGATAAATGGTCCCCGACGTCTGATCACTTTCCAAATAGTGGACACGTGGCAGCCACTGAGAAGCGTATCCTCCTCATCAAGCAAAGGACAGCCACTAGAAAGGAAGATTCTTTAATTTCTTTTTCCACGTTTAATTTTTGAAAAGGAGAGAATAACAGCATTAATCATCTCACCATCGACGGCAGCGATTGATGTCCTCATATTAACTTTTTAGCTCTAATTTAGGTCATATTTACTATTTAGATTATGGCTCATAACCTATGGCTCCACACTATTGGATAAAAGATACACGAGAACAAAAAAATTATTTCAAATCTCAAAATAATAATAATATTAAAAATTAATATTCTAACAATATTTTATTCAACTTTTAAGATTAGTTTGGATGGTGATATGAGATGATATGAGATGGTTTTAGATGAGTTGAATAAAATATTGTTAGAAAAAAATTAGTAAATACGGGATTCACGTAAAAAAAATTAATTTTTTTAATAATAAATCCAAATTTTTTCAAAAGGATTACGTGGCGCTTGAGCACTCCACGATTGCAAATATTATTATGGGTCCATACTCTAAAATTATTTAACAATTATTTCTGATATGCATGTATTTTAAATAATAAAATCTATCTTTTTTTTATTAGTTTAAACTTTTTGGATGAGTGGTGATTTCATATAGTATCATAATAGAAGAAGTCCTAAGTTCGAACGGGCTAAATTTGGATGTTGAGATGAGTTGAGTTGAGTTGAGTTGTGAATAATAGCATTTTGTGAGTCTCGTTGAGATGAGTTTAACTTTTTTAAGTTAAGATGAGTTTAACTTTTAGGTTGAAATGTATGAAGTATGTTGAGATAAGTTTAAATTTTTTATGATAAGTTGAAAAAATAGTAAGTCTTATCAATGATTGGTTTGAGATGAATTAAGTTTAGTTCAATAACCAAACAAAATCTAAAATCTACACTTCATCTCATTAAGTAAATATTTCATATAATATAAATAATAAAATATTTTTCAGTAACTTTAATTTTTAGAACAAAGGAAGTTTCACATGTTTCATAAAAGAGAAATGATACTTGCAGTCGTGAATGTGCAGTCCTTGTGCAGTCGTTTTGAAAAAAAATAAATAAATATGAGACTCACATGAAAAGAAATTAATTTTTTAAAAATAGACCCCACTCTTTTCAATATGACTGCATGATATTTATGTATTCTATAACTGTATGTAGTATTACTTTTCGTAAAATAATCTAAATATGTTGATGGGATAAAAGATATGGTCTTTGTGAAGAAGATGCATATCTCCTCTAATTTTAATTAAAAAGCAAATCCAATTATCCAAATGTGTCCTTTCCCTGTGATATCATTTCTATGTACTTTTATCCGATTAAAAATAGAAAAGAAAGGTTGGAGAGTAGACTGTGGAGACGCTGACATGGAAGAAAAGGGTGAGACAGCAGAGCACTATGTTTTGGAGGAGAACCGACAGCACAGAAAAAATCTGTGAGGCTCCAAAAACTTGTGGCTCACAAAATTTTCCCTTTAGTGACGTGGCATGTTCCTTCTCACCTTGGTGACTTGTTGGGCCAACCTCCCCACCATTCTTTCCATTTCACCAACACTCCGCCTGCATCAAAATCCTTAAACAGAGTCACAGACACCACTGCTACTATTTTTTTTTATTTGAGAGAAAGACTCAAACTTTTAGAGCACACAGAGAGAGAGAGAGAGAGAGAGAGAGAGAGAGAGAGTTTCTTTTCCGATATTAAGAATACGATAATGTCGCAGTTAAGAGACCCGACGATTATTAAACTCTTCGGGAAGACGATGACGATTTCATTGCCGCTGGAGCATGAAACTTGGGCTACTAAGCTCTGTGGAGCCGAAGATTTCTCTGACCATAGTCTTCGCTGTTTCCCCACTTCTTCACGCGAAGAGAACTCTGGCAGAGAAAGTGCAAAAGGGGATGAGGTATATATGTATACAGTATATATATGCATGTGCTTTGACCTGTGTATCGATTACTTTCATTTTAATATATGGATTAACTTTTAAGAGCAACCCATTTTTCAGATACCCATTTTCAGAATCCAGGACTTTTGAATGGTTGATTGATTAGCTTAGTTTTATGATATCTTTGCTTCAATGTCTTTTTGTGTGGAAGTAAAGAATCATTTTCTGGGTTGCTTTGGTTTAGCTCAGGTGGGGTTTGGCAGGTTTTATACACTCTGTTTCAGAGAAAACCTTCTCTTCGAGTTTCTGTAGCCTTTATGATATTTCAGAGGTTTTTTTAGACGGTTTGTTTTATTTTTATTTGAATGGAATTCCTGATCTATACTGTTTAACAGTGAGTTTGTATTGATGTTTCACCATCAGTGACAGATTCTTTCCTGCTCTGCAATGGAATCTTTTGTTATTGTCTCGGGGCTGATCCACTCAGTTCTGTGGACTAACGGAGAAGAAGAAATCTCTAGAAGGCATAACAAAAGAAATATGATATTTGATGCTTTATGATCACTAGGATTGGAAAAGTTTTGTTTAGACTCAACAGCTATATGATAAACTCCAAGATGAGCTTTTAGGCTTTCTGTATATTAATATTTTTAGTTACTCTGCCTGCTTGTTTGTTTGATTGATTGATACTCTCGACCAAGACAGGATTGAACTAATCTGACAAGAGCAAAATATCCTTGTGGCCAAAGATCGGTGACTACTTTTTCTTGTTGTTTTCAGAGCCAATTCCAATGAAACTTGGCCAAGCAGAAGGCTTTGATCTTCCCATAATACTTACAACCAATTAAATAATATAGCAACCTTATCAATAAAACCCTGATACATGATGAAAAGTAATGCTTGAAAGCAAATATTTGATTCTCCAGTGGTTCAATGATATTTTTGTTCTTGTATTTTAGCTTACTCCTTGAACTTTGTTGCTATGATCTCCTAATTGGAACTTCTATTTGATATATTAGGTACCTTGGGGAAGGGAACTCACAGAAGATAAACAGGAAGATTGTAACTCCCATGAGATCAAAGCGGACTCGAAAGATCCTACAACATCATCAGGCATCAGTGAGAACCCTAAAACTCCCTCATTTGATAGAGAAACTTCGTCGCTGAAAGCCTACAAAAATGGAGAGCAGAGTGAGGCGAGTATCTCACAAGAAAAGACTCTGAAGAAGCCTGATAAAATACTTCCATGTCCCCGCTGTAACAGCATGGATACCAAGTTCTGTTACTACAACAATTACAACGTCAGCCAGCCCCGTCATTTCTGTAAGAACTGTCAAAGATACTGGACTGCTGGTGGCACTATGAGGAATGTGCCTGTAGGTGCCGGGCGTCGCAAGAATAAGAACTCTTCTAGTTCACACTATCGTCACCTCATCGTTTCAGAAGCTCTTCAAACAGCTCGAGTTAATGGAGTCCACAACTCTGCTTGGGGAAAAAATGGCGCTGTCCTCACCTTTGGCTCTAATTCTCCTCTTTGTGAATCCATGGCTTCTGTATTGAGCCTTGCAGAGAAAATACAAAACCCCGTTCAAAATGGGTTTCATAAACCTGAGCAGAGAACTCTTATTTCTGGAGGAGATCATGGCGATGACCACTCAAGTGGACCCTCTATTACAGCTTCAAATTCAACTGAGAAGGAAGGCAGTGCAGTTTTGCAAGAGTCGGCAGTTAAGAATTATCCAGGGTTTCCTCCCCAACCGCCATGCTTTGCAGGAACCCCCTGGCCTTTACAATGGAACTCATCTCATTGGGGTTCTGTAATGTCTCCACCTCCTTTGTGCCCATCAGGGTTTCCTGTGTCTTTCTACCCTGCTGCTCCTGCAAATTGGGGTTGTACTGTACCAGGCTCTTGGAATGTACAATTTCTTTCCCCACCATCCTCTTTTCATAGCCACTGTGGCCAAACCTCTGCCCCAAATTCCCCAATCTTAGGCAAACATTCAAGGGATGGGAAAATCCTTAATCCAGAAAACTCTCAGCAAGAAGAGACAGTTAAAGAGCAGAGTTCAGAAAGTTATGTTTGGATTCCTAAAACTTTGAGGATCGATGTTTCTGATGAAGCTGCGGAGAACTCTATAGGCACAATACAAGGGAATGAGAAGATCAATTCTGTCAATGGTGGTCTTTTTAAGGCATTCCAATCAAAGGGCCATGATAAAAGTCATGTCGTCGAGACATCTAGAGTGCTGCAAGCCAACCCAGCAGCCCTTTCCCGGTCACTAAACTTCCATGAGATCGCATAATTAGAGAGATTTGAATTGGTGAACTCTGCCTTAGGTGCCAACGCAACAAATGGGGTTTACCTCTCTGCAACCTCTCCTTGCTGACAAATTTGTTCATCCTTCTTTTCCAGAGACCGGTCTCAATGCCGGATGTAATTAGCAGAGCAGTCCAAACTGAAGAAGATGAAGGAAGTGTCCACCTACTTATACGTTGTAGTATAGAATATTTGTTTTTAACAAGCTTATATGGCTGGCTGCCTTTCTTTCTGTGTTAGAGTATGTAGCTGCTCTATTATCTAATCTGTAACTGTACGATTGCTTTCACCATAGATGGTTTGCTAGTATGCATGTACATACTATACCTAAGAGTGAGAGATATAGCCGGAAAAAAGTACAGATTATTGGATGGATCAAAATCCAGTAATGTAAAATAAACTTGGTAGAAGTTTTAAGTAATCTGGAAAATTTTATTGCTTTCTTTTTTTCTGTGACAAGTCCTGAACAATTAATGCTTTTCCAGATCAAGCTCCAACTAAAATAATGTTTAGCTATATCTGAGCCACTAATTCTGAGTAATATAGGTTCTGTTGCTATGACAACCCAGCCTTGCATCAACTTAATATGGAAATCCTGATTAATCATGATAGATCACTCATCCCATTTGCAGATGTTCTTTTCAGAAAGTTCAAGGCTGCAGCACTATGGAACTTGTCTTGCTGGTGTATTAAAATCTTTATTCATAGTTGGTGCATGTCACAATGTAAGCCACCATGACTATATGTTTGGAGATGGAGAAAAATAAAAAAGATAGAAAGTTTTGTAGGCCCCACGATAACTTCAATATATTTCAGAAAAAGGCCCAGCATCATTCTCTCTCAAACCCAAGGAACCTTAACTGTCAAGATACCAAAAGGTAGAGAGCAACGATAAAGTCAACTTTTTCTGCTTTTTTCTTGTCCTTACTTTTACCTTTTCTTTCACTAAATATATATAACCATAAAAACCTGGACCTTCCCTTCATTTCATGATGTTGGATTTGATAATATGAAAATCAGAGGTGTTTATGATGTGTCTCTGATCTATCAATCAGGAAGAAACATTCAGATATTTAATTGTTGTTGGTGTCGACACTGGGAGACCACAATTTCTGCACAAGATTAGTTGTAATGGGACCCAAACCATGTGATGCCATGAAGGGTGATTATCACTTTCTTTGGCCATTCGATCGTTTGCTTTCTTTCTTTCTTTCTTTCCTTCTCTTTTTGTTCTGTTGCATGCATGCCTTGTATCTTTATGTATGAAAGCTATTTTTCTTGTTCTATGAAAATATCCCAATTACTAAATATGTGGCAACAGGCAAAATGCCATGAAAATCTGTCTATTCGTACACTTCTGTATAATATATATTACTTCTTCTTTCTTCCTTCGTCTTGGTAGTTAAGAGCTGAAGAAAATTCTAAACAATAGTCGAAACTGCAAATTATTAGCATTAGGTGAATCTTGTAATTGGCAATTTATGGAAATCTTAGCTGATACATCATACATGTGTATTTACTTCTTCTAGCTCTTTCCTTCTAATTTTGAGGTCCCATTATATAATACATATATATATATATATATATATATATATATATATTATAAGAAAAAATCTATTCATCATCCCAACTCTCATCATCTTTCCATCATCCTATGATGTGGCATTAGATGATAGGTTTATAAGTAAAATGTAATAAATAATTTCTAATCACCTAATGCTACATCATAGGATGATGAGAGGATGATGGAAGTTGGGATGATGAGCAGTATTACTCATATTATAAACCTTGCTCTATTTCTTTGAGGAGAATACTAAATTACACTAGTGCATCATGCATATGAAGCAGTGACAAGGTATACATGCTCTTTTGTTACTCCATATGGGCAATTACAACAATCAGTTCTGATTATCCTTTCTGCTTCTATTCCATAATTCCATATCCATGGAGTAGTCTAAAAACATCATCTATGCACACATCATACATATATGTGTCTAAAAGTCTAAAAAATTCAAAATCGCATCACCTGCAAAAGATATGGTGACCAAAGGGCAAAAAACCTATCAAGCACCCGCCAATGGTCTCCAATTTTTGCATCAACATCATCAATTTCCTTTGCAAGCTTGTGAAGCATAGCATGCACCTGAAATATGAACATCCCATAACAAATTTAGTTGTAGCTTGCCAATTGCACACAGACTGTGTAGCATCAAAAGGAAGAAATCAAATACGTTGGATGGGGCTAAAATCAAGATAGATAAGCCTCATAACAAGAGCTTTTAAAATCTAGTTATCCTCTTTATAAGTGTTGAAGAAACCTTGTGACCTATAGCTTTCTCAGCAGCATGGTCACTGTCCTCCCTAACAGCTTTGTATTATTTCCCACCTTCTTCTTCACCATCTGTACCTTCTTTCTCCATCATGCTGTTATACATCTTTATCTAGAAAATGATTAATAACAAAAGTTAATTATAACCAACAATAGAATATAATGAGACATACAGTTTTCAGTGAGAAAATGAGAGCAAATAAAACATAGGAAAGTTTTACAACAAGACTACCTTTTATTTCTGATCATTAGCATGAAACATTACTTTCTAAAAGTTTGTATTAAGGTACTATCGTTCATTCTCTATGGGTGTTTTTTCTCTCCAATAATATCTTTCAGCTATGTTTTTTTTTTTTTTAATCATGCAGGAGTGTAAAAATATATAGTTGTCAATCAAATAATGTTACATCTACGACACTTGCTCCTGCGAGATCAGAGGATCTAGCATGGGCCCATGCACGCATAGTACTCGAGGCCAAAAATAGTACTCAAGCAATTAGAGGTGGCGGAGTCACTAGATTGAAGTATCATCTAGCTGGGGCTCAAGGTGATGTAGAAGCATGTAGAAATGTCCCTAATGATATAAAATGGCAAATGAAGAAGTTGGTCAATGAAATGAAAAAAAAAATAAAAGAAAAATAAACTCAGAGATTGGAAACCCTTATGGTAATGTAGATTTACCATATGATGATATTGATGATGATAATGAGGGACGCTATCATGGTTCAAAAGGGAAGATGAAGGAGAAGGAATGGAAAGTCAATGGGGGTATTTAATAGATTTTTTGCTCCAATAACAACTCCTGGGTCTTAACCTTCCATTAAGAGTGTTATGTGACGAAGGAGATGATTGACAAAGCACAAATATCTGTAGCAAATTGGTGGTATGGTTCTAATCTACCTTTCAATGCAACTTAATCCAAGTTTTATCAACCAACTATAGATGTCATGTTTGTGATTGGGCCAGGATTCTTTCTTTCATGAGTTGAGAGGAAATTCGTTGAAGAATTTTGTGAATGAGATCCAGGATTATCTCTAAGATATTTAAAATTTTTGGAAGGAGAGTGGCTATTCACTAATGACAGATGGTTGGACAAACCAGAGGCAACAACCAATAATCAACTTTTTAGTTTATTTCCCAAAAGGCACAATATTCTTGAAGTCTATTGATGCATCGAGCCTTATAAAATATTATGAAAGATCATTTAACATTTTTGATGAAGTCGTTCAAGAAGTTGGGATGAGAATATTGTGCAGTTCATAACAGATAATAATGCAAGTTATAAGGCTGTAGGAAAAAAGTTACAGTAGAAGTATGGCTCTTTCTTTTGGTTCCCTTGTGCAGCTCATTACATAGATTTGATGTTGGAGAATTTTCCTAATCCCGGTTATTTTTCTATTATTGATGAAACTATAAAAAAGGCAAGGAAGATAACGAAGTTCATTAATAATTATGCTTGAGTTTTGGTTTTGATGAGAAAAGACTTCACCAAAGGTTGTGATTTATGCCGCCCTGCAGTCACAAAGTTTGTAACAATTCTTTTTAAGTATCATATGCTTACTTTTGTTTAAGAAAGAGTTTAAACAAATGTTTACTTGTGATAAATGGGTTGCATCAAGTCATTCTAAAAGCACCATAGGAAAGGAAATAATTGGGATTATTCTATAAGATAAAGAGTTTTGGACTTGGGGGATGTTTGGAAACATTTTTTTTTTTTTTATCTCATCCCATCTTATTTTATTTCATCTCATCCTATCTTATTTCCTTTATCTCAAATATCATTAAAGTATAAACACTTTCAAATTAATCATTACAACTTTCCCAAACTTTCAAACAAAAAATAAAAAATAATTCAATTTTTTCAAATCTCAAAACAAAAATAATATTAAGAAATTATAATCTAATAATATTTTAATTTTATAATATTTTTTATTCAACTTTTTATCTCTCATTTTCTAAAATCTAATAAATACTTAACTCAAACTATCTCACTACTATTCACAAGCTATCTTGTTATTATTTACAAAATTTTTATCTCATCTCATTCCCCAAGTATCTCCTCAATATTAGTTTATTGTAAAAATGAGCGTGGCTTTGGTTCTAGTTCTACAACTTATCGACGAGGAAGAGAAACCTGCAATGGGATAATTGTATGATGCAATGGAGGGCCAAATAATATAAAAGCGAGATTGAAGAACAAAGTTATTGCATTTAAACCATTCATCAGGATCATTGATGCTAAGTGGGATAAGCAGCTTCACAGTCTATTACATGCAGCGAGTTGTTTTCTTAACCATGGAATTTACTTTAACCCTTGCATTAAAAAGAAAAATAATATTTCAAGATGGTTTATGACTTGCATTATAAAGCTGGAACTTGATCCTAATAAGTAAGACAAGATCATTGAACAACTTGAATTGTATAAGAATGAAGATGGTGATTTTGGACATTCTTTAACAATCCACCAACGTGAAAAAATTCGATCGAGGGTTGATCTGCAGTGATGAGGTGTTGATGGGGACCGAGGGTTGGAGGGAAATGGATGTGGTTCTGCTTGGTTTGGGACTAATGGGGATGTGGGTAGGATTGACTTAGAATGATTCAAGTTAGGGGTTTCAGCTGATCAGATCCATGGTCTATATAGTAAATATGTCGGAGTAGATTTGAGGAACGTGTAGAATATTTGAGAGTGACCCAATATTCCACAAGCGTAGCAAAAATTCGACAATCTTTCATATTGAAAAGCTACCTACATTTCAATGTTGTAGTCTCTGGGAAGAGTAAAACCTTGCTGCAATGGAGAGGCGATATCAATTTCCACTTTGATCCTGATGAATTTCCTGCATGTTATTCCAAATTGTGAGTCTTCTTCAACCTCTAGTAGGTTGCCCAATGCCTTCCCAATATGTGTAGCATTGTCTTGTGTCATGTGGTCTAGAGGGAGGCCGTGTATCTGTATGTAGAAGGCTTGGTGGTTTAGCTGAATCTCTTGCAGAGTGGAGCCTGGTGGCCATGGTTTGAGAATTAGCAAATGTCATTCAAAATTCCATGGAGCTTGGTTGAGGATTCTTTGCTTGTTTTGAGTGGATTGAAAAGTGAAAAGGAATAAATTAGCTT
This sequence comes from Juglans cinerea, assembly GCA_961763995.1. NCBI lineage: Eukaryota > Viridiplantae > Streptophyta > Magnoliopsida > Fagales > Juglandaceae > Juglans > Juglans cinerea. The sequence continues at coordinate 20,909,486 of CAUIVZ010000011.1, forward strand.
TCAGATCTTCAATTAGGAATTTTTGTGTGAATTTCCATGCGGCTTTGATACTTGCATGGATGACAAATTTATTCAATGGGTGTGCAGCAATTAGACGCCCTACTAATTTTAGTGCTGATGTTTTTTTTTTTTTTTTTTTGGCTTCTTCCACTGCAGGTTCGAGCTTGAGCTCTTTCTAGGAGAGTGCCTTAGTTTGCGAGATCAGAGAATCCATATTCATCAGTTTAATGGGGTAGACGTTGGGTAAAAATTTAGGAAATAGAGGAAAAACCCCATTGAGCAGTGGGGGGGTCACTGAGCTGTGTGGAGAGACTCTAGAGAGAGAGAGTAGAACTCATTCTCAATGATGCATTTTGAGAACTTAATAAAGCTCCTACTCGTGGAAATTTTGATAAACAGCCATTTAAACAACAAATTCGCGCAGGTTCCCACAAACTTAATTAATTGGACCATTTCATGAACATCGTTGCTGCCAGTATCAGTATATTGTATTGAAGTATTGATCATTTTGTTGCGTAGATTGTTGGGTTTTATCAATATGGAATAAAGGCCCATAATAAGCCCAGCTGTAGTACTACATCTACACATCTATTCACTTCCTTTCCTGGCCCAACTTTGTCTGGTTAGAAGACACCTAATTGTAATTGTAATTTCCTTTTAATTACCAGAAGAATCAAATGGGAACTCAATCGTTAAGCCTATCTGATCATGTGTAAAATAAGTGCAAAAATTGTCAATCAATAGCGTTAATATCATCACATTAACGTTGTCCTGTTGGCTTTTGAAAACAGTTGGGTGTCTGTGGATGTGGATCATGTCATCAAATAGTCATGTTTTCTAGAATCAGGAAATAATAATAAATAATGCCAAAGGATTTTCGGATCAACCAGCTGCTTACTAATGTAAGACAATTTGAAACAGCTACCCGGCCCCCATGTGGGTGGCATGCATGAATTCTCAGGAGATTCTGCTGATTATCTGGGAAAAGGGTGTTGAACACTGTCTATCATGAATGCACAGGAGCTGTGGTGTTATGCAGTTGCAGAATTTGTGCCTGAGTTTTAACTTTTGAGGGCCCATGAGAAAAGGATGTCCTGAGTAGTTCCAATCCCTTGGGTTTTTTTTTGTCTTTGTTAGCGTCATCATTTTCATTATTTCAACATCCCCATAATACCTTCTCCCACACCATTTTCTCAGCCTTTTCTTGCAGTTTCTAGCAACAAGCCAAACAAGCTTGTTTGGATTACTTATTCATAATCAGTATTCAAATGTTAAATTTCAAATCATGCCACGTCAAGAAATATATAAACAAGAATATTAAAACTTTAAAATTAAAACTATGACTGATCAGTTTGATCTGGCTTCCTCTTGTTTGATCCTGGTGTCCTTTTCTCGGTTCTTTTCAGAAGGAATGACAGCTGTGTTCTTGCTTCTTAGTTTAATGGGGATCCGACTCTTAACAATCGTTTCTTTATAAAATTCTTCCAGTACAAATATATTAAAATAGGGTATAATTTTCATGCCCAAATGGTTCATTTCAATGAGACAACCTTCTCATGTTCTAGGCAAGGCTATTTAATTAATTCCCTTATCGTAGGTTATCACGTTGGACTCCAATGTAAGCATTTCTTTTGATGTCCCCTTCTTGATTTGACCATGTAATAAATGTCGGGATAAGTTTCTTAACTGCTTGTCTTTTTCCTTTTTCTTTTTCTTTCTGTCTTTTTACACGCTCGATCTGCCATACACTGCAAGTGACTGCATAATCTGCATCTGCTATGGCTTTCTGGTTCGTTCCTCTTGTTTCCTTTACGAATTTTAATGCAATGTTGACAAGGAAAAAGAAGATGATAGAAGTTTAAGAACAAGGAAAAAGTAAATAGATGGCACGAGAAAAGTGGCATGGCGTTTGTGACGAATATAATTAACATATAACTTATTTGTTAACCTTGTCGGGTAAAAAAGAGTCTCATATGGGCAAGGACCTAATTAAAAGGTTACAAGAAAAAGATGGTGGGACTAAGCCTTGGACAAACAGATGCAGGTTTGTACTGTCACTCAACTGGAATAACAATCCTAGCTTTCTGTTAATTAATTACCTCTAATGGCTTCTTCATTGATCTTGGATCACATCCATATCGAGGCACTGATCTTTTGATGATTCTATGAAAACTTTTGTTTTTTTTTTTTCAGCTTTTCATCGTTTCTAACTTCAGGTGGCACCTACTCCAAGAAAGTCAATGAATGGTGGTGGAATGGTCTCAAAATGGGTGGCTACTCCGCTTTCTGTGGCTGATAATGAAGGATCACTGGCTGAAACCTGAGGTCGTGGTGCTGCTGGGTCCAAGAAACTGAAAGGGTTGTAATTGTTTGATTGTTGCATTGCCATAAAAAACGGAGAGTGGTTGTCGGGATATAAACCAGATGCTTGAGCTTCTTCAAGTGGCCTATCCCAATATCTGCCCATCTTGTCATTGTTCTTGGGACCTGACGAACACAAATACACAAAAAACAGAAGATAAACGAAATAAATCAAGGCATTCAACTTAGTTCAGCTGCAAAGATCAAAGCGATAGATCAAACAATGGAACAAGAAAATGAGGCACGATATGAAAGAATGACAAAATGAGTAGCAGCACAGATACCAAATGCATCCAAACTGGAGGAACAAAAAGGAATAGGGGCAAAGGGCAAACCAGGGAAGAAATCAAAAGACGCCTGTTGTGCACAGAAACCACTGTAAGGAAGGACTTCGCTGCTTGAAATTGCTAATTCTCCACTGGTCATGGGGGGTGAACCATTTAAGCCACAATCGATCCCACTACTGGCACCATTAAATGTTCCAAATGGAAAAGAAGTAATATTGATTAGTCCTCCGCTTGGGAAATCGAGACAGTATGGTAGTGTTTCTGTTCTTGTGGCTGCATCTCTGCAAGCAAAGCTAGGATTTTCCTCCATCCTCCTGTATACAGATTGACCCAACTTCCTCCTCCTGTGAGCACTGGATTGTTCTCTAAGCTTCCTAGCCATTATAACATGCCAATGGTTCTTGACTGCGTTATCAGTTCTTCCAGGGAAAAGCCTAGCTATCATGGCCCATTTATTGCCATAAAGTCTATGAGCTTGCCTTAGCCTTTCTTCTTCTTCTTCGCTAAAAGCTCTTCTGTTGATTCTTGGGTCTAACTGGTTAAACCATCTCAGTCTGCAACTCTTACCTTTTAACCCAGAAAATCCAATAAAAGAAAAATAGTAATTCTTGAAAAGAATAGTGCAACTATTTATATATATATATATATATATATATATATATATATAATATAGATATATATATAGTTTAACCGAAGGATAGGAAATATTATTACGAAGAATAAATAACAAAAATGCAAGGTATTGATCTTTGTCTCACTTCCTTACCTGATCTTCCTTCCAACTTCTCTGCTATGAGGTTCCAGTTCTGGGGGCCATAAAGAGCCACAAGTTCCTTGAGCTTGGTATCCTCTGCAGGCCTCCAATGTCCTCTATTGCAAAGCTTTGACTGCCCACTATCTGTTTCCTTCCCAGTCAGCGCATTCTCATTCTTATCCGAGTCCTTATCATCCAGGCCGACATTCTGATTCATTCTTTCATTGTTTTGCCCAAAACCAAATACGCTGTCAGAGACCTTAACCTCCCCAGCATTGCTGTTGTGGTGCTCTTCAAAGCTTCTTGTAATGGAGCTCCCCATGAATGGGAAACCCCAACTAGCTCTCCTATTTTCAACCTCAAAACTCTTGGAGATAGTACTTTCTTGTGAAGAAGAAATTGCAGAAGCTACTCCATAGTTGGGACTGAGGGAGAGAGAACCCATATCTGCATAAACCATCCCCAGGGGCGAAGTGATAGAGGAAGGAGTACGGTATGAGTTGCAGCTGAGGTTACTTGGGTTTTCTGGTGCAAACTTGTTGGTCATGCCCTTATTTCCTATATCACAGACGCTGACGTACGATTAAGAACTGATATCTGCGATGCTCTTTGTTGCCTATTGTGCCCTCGCCGGAAGCATTCTAGCCAGCTGCTAAGATACCAATAGAAGAGTTTCCGAGAAATTTATCTTTATGGCCAGATCAAAAGAATACAAAAAAAATGACGTGTCAGACCAACAGTGAGAAGTAAAAGCTCGACAGAGAGAAGGGAAAAGGAGAAAAAGTTTAGCAGCTTGAAACAACAGAAACAGCTGAAGTGTTTTTCTTTTATAGAGAGAGACCCCCTCGTCTAGACTTCCCGGCCCTCTCACAGACTCGGAATATCAGGCTGGAAGAGAACATACTTTTAGAGTTGTTAGGCACCCTGACCCACCCCTGACCTTTTAACTCATCAACTAGTTCTTATTATTATTATATTAATATCCTCACTATTCTCCAAACACATAACCCTCACGTCATTCGCACGTGTGAAAGTGAAACACATACTCTCTCTCTCTCTCTCTCTCTCTCTCTCTCTCTCTCTCTCTCCCCTTCCTTTTTCTACACCTATATGGGGGGGGGGTTGGAGGTTCTTAGGGTGTCCCCTTGTTAATTGACAAGAAAGAGTAATAATGTGATGTGTGCCAGGTTGAGGTTGTCCATGAGGGGCTAGACACCTCTCTTTTCAAGGCAGAAGAAAATGAGACTTCAACCCAACAAACACCGTGTCATCACTAGTAAATACGATACAGTCGCCATCTACACTCATCACTGCTTTTAACCATATCAAAGGAAGTTTAACTAATCAGTTAACTACCTGAAGTCGACCCCAATGCCAAGGCTTTTGCAAAGTCTAGTCTCCCAATAAAGTTTTGTTTCTTTAGTTTGTTAGAAGGGTTTTGACGTACATCACTTCTGTTCATCTTTACAGCTCACACATATACTTGACATTTTTTTTTCAAAAATTATGGGATGTTTTTTTATAAGGTGTGAGATATGAGATAGTAAATAGTGACTGATGAAAAAAATTATTCTTATTAGAATCTGTATATATATTTAGTAGAGGTGCTACCCGCCCCTACAGGGCGGGGCCATCCCTTCCCAGCACCCAGCCCCGCATGGGGCGGGGGGTGGAGTTATCACCCCCGTCCCTAGCCCCCGAGATGCGGGGATAGGGTACCCTGCCCTAGTGGGCGGGGTGCGGAGCGGATTGGGAATCTGTCCCACCTCCATCTATTTAAAAAAAAATACTAGATTTTACTTGATTTAAAAATTATTTCTAAATTCAAAAGTAATTAAAAATATATTTTTAGACCCAAATTATAAATTTAAATTTTATAAATATGATTATAATTTAAAAACTATGTGATTTTTAAATTTGTTAGTGCATATTTTGTGTAAATTGTAGTGTATTAATTTTTAAACTAGGTAATTTTTAAATTTGTCAGTACATATTTTGTAAACAAGTCTAACAAATTATAATATATATTTATATATACACAATTTGTAAAATATAAATATATATTTATGTTTATATATATATATATATATATATAAATGTAGGCGGAGGCAGGGCGGGGTTGGGCCCTCCCCGCCACCCACACTCTCTAGGGGCCCTAGATGCGAGGCAGGGGGGCCCTGCCCCCGCATGGGAGGAGCGGGGCTGAGGGGTGCGGGGTCCCGCTGTCCACCCCAAATATTTAGAGTATTTAATATGATCCGTAAATAAGAATGAAATAATTACTTAATAACAATGATGAAATAGTAGTTAATAATTTTTAGATCGTAATAAAATTATCTATGAATATAGGTTCCCAAACAGACCCTTATTCATCACAAATTGAACTTGCACTTATTATCAAAATACATTTTATTTTAACATGAAACAATTCATTTGTTATTTGATTAAGTTCAAATTTATTCACGAGCTTCCTACCAAAATCATTATTCCATTTAATTACAAATTTTGACAAACAAATTTAGTTTTGGTTAATATATTTATATAGTTTATGTAGATTTATATTAATTATTATATCCAGAAAATTCAAACAAGACGTATTGTTTTAGTAGCACGACTCTTATTATCTCTTTGACTATTTCAGATATTCTCATTACAAATATAAAGATAAAACTACAACAAAATAAATACTAAGTTATTCAAATTTATACGAGTTGTGCTAAGATATATAAGAGTTTTATCGATCATATATAGTTTTATATTTCTGAACAACTTATTACATAAACAAATCAGGCTAACTCTAGTTTGGATGAGTTAATCTGGATCGGCTTGTCGAATTATTTGATCTTTATTTCCAGCCTTATAAGCTTATTCGCTAACAACTGGTTTATTTAAGAAAAATTCTACTGATCATCATCCCTACATACCACAAACTACACTTATTTTTATTATTATTATTATTTTCTCTTAGAAAATGTGTGGTATATAGATGATAAGTAGAAGAATTCAATTAGTTTTAGAAAAATAAAAATTTAAAAATAATAAAAATAAGTATGCAGGTCTGTGGTATGTGAAATGATGGGTAGCAAAACTCTTTATTTAACTATGAACCATTTGACCCTTTCATGACTTGAACTTCTGGAATGCATGCATGATATATACTCCAATACCAATTGTTACAGACTTAACCCTTAATCAAAAAGTCATAAATTATTGTATAAAAAAAAAGTCATAAATTATTAATACTGATTTGATTATACCTTAAGAGTAATGCTAGATACAGTTATGAGTTGTGCGAACGTCGTATACTCCTTTTAAAAAAGAGTGGGATACACTATTAAAAAACTAATTTTTTCATGTAAATCTTATGTTTACTTATTTTTTTTTAAAAGAAGTGCACGGTACTTGCGTACTCTATGACTACGAATATTATTTCTCTACCCTTAATCATAGGTTGATACTGATAAAAAAGTCTTTACTTGATCGAGAGAGCTTCATTTTAATCCCACCAATTTTTTGTGTCTTGTGTATCTCGTGTAAGGACAAATTAGTTTTTAGTAACTTTGTATATGCAAATTCCAAGAATAGGGGAACACTACAACATATACTAGTTTTTGTCAAGATGAACAATGGTCAGAAAAAATATATCCATAGTGACAAAAAGATTTTTCTCACCAAACTGATCCGTGGCAGCTTGGTGGCATATAACTGGTGAAGTAAGGCTCTTTTTTCACCAAAACTTTAATTCATGACAAAAAAATATCTTTCTCCACGACATCAATGGCGGAAAAAACATACAAAATTTCGTGACAAATAGTACTAGATGGCGGAAATATATATTTTCCACAAAGTATTTAGTCAAAAATACTTATTTATGAAGAAATTTTATCGTGGGAAATAATTACTTCCAGCAAAAAGTATTTGCCATGAGTTTCATTCGCGGCAAATGCTAAGAGATTTCAGAAAAAAAAATTGTCTAATAAAAAAAAAGACTAAGCCAAAAATAATCATAACAAATAGTCTAATAGAGGCTATAATTATTATATCCGAACCAATGAAAGATTATAACTAACCCAAACAACTACATTTAATTTATTTAATCAATGAAAAAATGCATAACTTTCCTAAACTAAGCTCTATCACACAATCCATTGTTCATGCATAGCACACTCAACAAAATCAAATCTGTCCAATTATTGGACTTCAAGTTCCTCATGTAAATACAAATCTATAAACCATTGCATTTAAGTAAAATCTAACATATTTGCCGCCCATACACATACTCAATTTATCAATTATAAAACTTACTAACATATTTGCTGCCCATCTACATCAATCCAACACAATTACAAATTTCAAAATTTTAATAAGCTTCATTCATGGCTCCACACAATTCCCAACCTACACATTATTTTTCTTGGTTCATTGAAACCAACACATTCAATATATAAATCTTGAATTTTATTTATACACCAACCCTAAACACAATCATAAAGATTTATAAGTTTCATTCATGGCTCAAATCAATTCCAACCCAATATAACACAACTTGCCTATGTCCAAGCATTCAAATACAAGATCATTTAATCAAGTGTGCTTATTAATCTAAGAGATAGGGAAATAGAGGTTATATCAAAACTCTTGGGGCTAAGAATGTCTCGGATGGTTGGTGGTGAAGCTGCCCGTAGGCTTGAGACAGGAAAAGTAGCTGTAAGAACAAGAACTTAGCTTAAAGAGGCATAATAGCTTAAGATCAAACAAATTATAGGTAAGGAGAAGTGAGAACAATGGAAACATAAAGGTCTGCCACACCTTAGCCCATATTTGTTGTAGTGAGTGAAGCCACTCCATTCCATCAATACATAACACACTTGGCTACTTAGCACCAAATTCATGAATTCCTCTACACACTTCCATATACATAATTTCACTATACATAATTTCACTAATAAAACATATAGCATGCTTGCTGCCCATGTAATTTAATCTATCAAAATTACACTTACTTTAGTTGACCATACTTGCATATAGCATGCTTGCTGCCCACTCCATTCCATCAATGCTTGCTGCCCATGCTTGCAGTAGAAACATGAGACTTGTCTCACTCTGGCCCATCTTTTGCAAGGCCAAAGTCGGAGAGCTTTGCATTGTAGTCCTATTTGTGAATCATGTATATAAAAACTCAAGTAGTAAGTTAAAAGCAGGTGATTTGATTATAATTTGACATAATAGTACTTTGATTGCACAAGAATATAATAGATTTGTCTCCTTAATATATGTAAGTTTCAAGGAATTTGTAGTGAATTCTTTATCCAAAAAATAAGGTCCAACAAGGTAAAACGCTGAACTACTTAAAATGTTTCATATTGATTGTATACTCCTAATCCAATTGGTAAACTTTTGATTGTATTCTAGTGGACCAAGACACCATTAGAAGGATGCTCACCTGGCGAGCAAGCAGGATATGTTCCTTGGTCTGCGGCATGGGGCCATCGGGGGCAGATACAACAAGAATACCCCCATCCAGTGCAGCACCCGTAATCATGTTCTGCAGATAATGATATAGGTGCATGGGGGCATACAAATTTTAGATGAAGAGAAATGCTATAAATTAGAATTGAGGTATTATTAATATTCAAATTGAGTAGATGAGCAAAATAATAATAATGAGAGGTCATATAAGAAGCTATTTGATCTAATTTTTCATTTTCACCTACTTTTTGTTCACTTCCAAACCGATATGTGATTTATTTACATAGTCACAAGGGATGTAAGATGTTTAAACAAACACTCGTAGAAGTAAACATAAGTTAATGATTCATTAAACAAGAATAAGCATATATAGATTGATATAATGTGAAAAAGTGAACATAGCTCATCAACTAGTTTGTCCTGCAAAAATACACTAAAATAATTCACTTGAGATACAAAGGTAGGATTTTTACCATGCTTAAGGGCTGGACAGCTAAGGAGGCGTGCGGGAGGTGCTCCTGCGTCCATGGGTTGCTCGTGGTGGTCCTGCGTCTTGGCTGGAGTCGGAGATGGTGGCTCACGGCGGCGGGGAAGGCCACTGTAATCAGAAAACCGTGGGGCGTGTGCTGTGGAGACCCGCGAGAGAGACCGTGAGAGGGAGAGAGATGCGGGAGCTGGAGTGGAGCTGGCGGAACCGTAGGGCGGCTGAGGGAGGTAATGGCCATGGTTGGAGACAGAGGAGGTGCACGGATCTGTTGGGATCCGAGAGGCAGAGGGAGAGAGAGACAGAGAGAGTCGACGAAAGGGAGGGCTGAGGGGGAACACCCACGGTGGCTCGACGGCACGGGGAGCCGTTCGCGCTGGCGCAGTAGGGAGCAGAGGGAACGGCTCGAGTCTCGACAAGGGGGAGAGGGAGAGAGAGAGAGAGAGAGAGAGAGAGAGAGAGAGAGAGAGAGAGAGAGGGGTTTTTGGGGGAAAGGAAGACACGAGCGGGGGATTTAATTTTAGTAGAATTTCCGGCGGATTCTTATCGCCGAAATAACTTATAATACCGCCGCAAATAAAAATAACCCATATTTAAAAGGTTGATCTATTTGTGGCGAAAAATTTCGCCGCAAAACATAACAATCTTGTCGCAAAAAACTAATAACCCACGAGAAGGAAATTATTCTGGTAAGATTATTTTCGGCAAGAAAATTTCGCCGCAAAAAACTAATTACCTTGTGGCAAAAACTAATAACCCACGAAAGCAACATATTTTTGGTAAGTTTATTTTCGGCGACTATTACTCGCCGCAAAAGGCGTTTGTTTCGTGGCAAAAAATCATTTCCCACAAAGTTTTTCTTGCCAACATGATCTCGTGCCAAAAAGCTTGTATTTTTTTCCACAAATAATTTTCGTGTCATCAGTCTACTATTTGCCATGACCGTATATCATGGAAAAAGAATTCGTGGGAAAAGCCCATATTTGTTGTAGTGGAATTAGTCTTATTTCTCTCTGGATTTTAAATAATTTATTAGGGTTAACCTTCGGTAAAAAGCTAGATGATAGAAACTAGCATTAATATCGCATATGACTCTTTAACCATTGGCCTTTGAACGAGTCTTTCTCGCTAGATTTATGAAGAGTATTGAAGATCCCAGCCTTTCGCCAACTCCTTGAGCGGAGTCCTCTGATCTCCCTTCTCATCCTTTCCATTCTAATTGAGCCAAACTTGCTAAGTTTTGATCTTTATTTTTTTTAATGGTTCATGAAGTCAGATCCACTATATATACTTTAATTTGGGTACTATCCTCCTTGCCCCATGCACCACATCATCGTACGTTATCCTTAGTTGTCTATCGATTATATACAACAACTAACCACCCCCATTCTCTACCAACACATGAACATCGTGCACGGCCTCCATACTTATTTATAACTGTTAAGAATATAATACAAATAATTAAATTTATATTATTCCATCAGTACTTTAAGTTTTTGAGACAAATTGTGATTTTACAATAACATCATGACAATTAATTAGCAGCTTCCTCCATTAACTTATCAAGTGATGACACCTCTCTTATCTACTTTCCTTTCTTTCAAGAGTTGATACACTCTTATCCAAAGATGAAGAATGAGATCGCGCGAGTTCATATATAAGCGAACTCGTCCAAGTATGATGCTAACGCAATTAAGCACATTACTACTTAATTAATTTGTAGTCATTCTAATAAGCCAATCAAAACAATCAATAACATTGTTTTGATCCATTGGTAACCTACCCGACTTCGTCTTGAACTCCTTTGATCATGACAATTCGGCCAAAAAAATGAGACCAAACCAATTTATTGACTACATTTATTAATTTGTGTTGTAAAAATTGTTATTGGATATTTGTTAAAATCCTCACTCTCTCCTTTTATACCTTTAAAACTAAGAGCCTATCACTTATAAAAAAAAAATTTTGAAGTGTACTGTTAGCTGAAATATTATCTACAATCGGATTTGATTTTCTTGTCAAATTAATGTGAAATATCCCATACTACATATGGTTATAGCTGAAAAGCTTCTTGCAGATCCCAATTCCTACATTACCTAAATAATATCTTCTTCATTCACAAGATCACTAGAATGTAATTAAATTCCAATATTAATTCTTATCAATATCATGATGTAGTAGTCTGAACAACTGATCTTATTGCCAATTACCTCGACATCATCCAAGATAACATGAGATTTACCTTATTTCAAGACTATGAACATAAATTATAAGCTGGATCGACTTTGATCCTATGCACAATATTGAAATCATTGATAACAATAAAGATAGGAACTAAATGCTATAATTACATATATATATATGTGTGTGTGTGTGTGTGTGTGTGTGTAGTCATTACAAGAGAAGTGACTTTTCCCAGCGATTTAAAAATCGTTGCATGTTCGCCGATATTATCCCTTCGCTTCTGATCTACCCCAATGGAAGCCAAAAATCGCTACTAAAAAGGTTATTTGTTCCGACGATTTTTTTTCGCCGCAAATCTCAAATAAAACACTGCAAATACCCGTTTCGTTTGTCTACTAAATCACTGGGAGAACTTTTTGCGGTGATTATAATCGTCGCTAAAAGTTAATTAATCTCCGCTGATAATGAATTCTATTCCAACGACCAATAAAATTGCTGGTAAACTATTTGCGGCGAATTATAGTCGCCGCAAATACTACACAAAAGGTATTTCCGCCGGAAATAAGTTTAATTTGCAAATAAATAACTTCGGGCGAATTTTACTCGCCGGAAAAGATATTTCACAAAATAAAATAAAAATCCACAAACTTAACGCTGATGAACTATACCCAAGCTATACTTCATATTAGAGACCCTTATATATAATATATGTATATTATAATTACTCTTCATGATGAGAATATTCTTCTTCTTCTTCTCAATAAAATCACAAAAGACTTGAAAAATCGAAGAAATGCCAAAAAGAGTATGACAGCCACAACAATGGTAAGAGCCGGTCTTCTGCATAGCAAAACAGCAATAGCAGAGACAGATAATGGAGAAGGTTAGACCAAAAAGCACAAACCAAACACAAGGGTTCTCTAGTCATTCGTTAAAATAAATAAAGAATTATACAACTATGAGCAGCAACCCAAAACTGGTTATGAGCATTCAACAATTCTAAGCATATAGCTGACATTTTCACATCACCTCTCTAATTTGAAGAAAATAAAAAAAGCTTACCTGAGCCGATGTTATGACATTAGAACCCATATGATCAGCTAAATGCCTACTTTCCTCACGAAGATCTAAAATAGATACAAACAATAGCTTAGTGTTATTCACATCTCAATAAAAACTAAAATATGATCTAAAATAGCAACAAGAAAAGTAAAGGGAAAAAGAGCAACAAAAAAAAAAAAGTAATACGGGATAAAGTGAGAAAGGGATACCATTAAAGTCAATATCTTCTTAAGAACATTCTAAGCATGCCAAATATATGCTATAATAATTATTACAACACTTAGAAGTGCATAAAATTAGTGGATTAGAAACTTACATGCTTCTATTACCAGGACTGCTTACTTTCGTTGCAAGCATATATTTTGCCTACCCAAGCATAATAAGGTGGGAAAAGTTTGATAAAATTTGTAGAACTTGCAAACTTTTTGTTTAGTACATTTGACATCAAACCAAAACATGCCACCAGCTAATCTCAACTGTCAGAAGCAAGTTGATAAATAAGAACATAGAAGTTTGATAAATAACTAGAAAAGTAGAATAAACAACCAACCAAGAAACTCACTAAGTAAGACAAATGTGAGCCTATTGAAACAAGGTTCAATAAAATGATACTCTGCAGTGTTTGTGATCCTGCATAAGCCTTCTAGCAAGTTAAAAAATAAAGTTAAAATCTGATTGTAGTTTATCATAACAATAATAAGACCTGAACATGGAAACTAGTTACATCTTAGGCACATGTTGAGCATTGACAACACTAGTGAGGGTTCAATAATAACGATAAAAAACGTTTAACAGCAGTTCAATAAGATTGCATATTTGTGCAATTTGATTCCTTTAGAAACTGTGGAATGGTTCTCCTTTGGAACTCTCCAAAAGAAGCACCTGGAATCAAATTATTTTTTATAATATTCAGTATTATTTTTTATAATATTCAATAAGTGGCACAACCCAAGCAGCAGAGTTTTGTTTTTTATAATATTCAGTATTTAAACAATTATTTAATGACATGTGGTAGCAATTCATTGGTGCTAACATGGCATTGTGATTGATTTGATTTGATCAACAACTTACCTTCTTTGCTGATTTAAACCAAACCTTTGAGCTGATGGTGTGGATGAAGTTGAAAACTTCCTGCTACGCAGTGTTAAAATCACATAATAAGAGACAAATTAAAAAAAAAAAAAAAAAAGATCGCTCATAACATCGATAGGCTGGGAGATCTATGCACCATTTACTTCAGAGTGGCCATTTATCGTCAAAGCTTTATGGTTTTCTGAGATAAGAGGAACAAGAAAAAGGATCAATGGCATTAATAGTTTCAACCATAAAGTACCAAGGAAGAAAGGAAGATTGCTTATAGCTACTAAACCAGCCAAACCTTCCATCAATGGAGGTTTAATGTTCTAGACATGTTCTGTAATAATTGAAGGAAATGTGTCAACCTCACTTGAACAACTACAATACAAGATAAAAATGATTATATCCCAAAAGTAAGAGCAATAAAAAATAACAATTATAATATTAACTTAACATTATCTCCATTATGACAGTGACTTGTAGATAAAATAAACATGCATATGTATGAAGATTAACAAGGCAGGACAAGTATCCATCTCCTCCCCCCTCCCCTCTCTTCTCTCTCTCACTAACAAGTACTCATTTATTATGGAAAAAGGTTAATGCTAAATTTGCATGTGTCAAAACTTCACAGTAAATTAAGAAAAATTTTCGCACTTGCAAATCAGACAATTATAATATTACCCAAAGCTCCACTCAGCTCAAACGTAAGGACAAATCCTGAGATTAACCTGAATTGATGCATTCATCGCTGGGAAAATTCCAAGCTGCTGACACAAGAACCTTTTAAATAAAAATCTGGACATTCATAATTTATATATGTCAACACATGACCTATATATATATATATATCATGATCTTTTGCTATCCATGAAGATTCAGGAAAAAAATACATAAAATAAATTTTACTTGAATGCTGAGAGAATATCAAATGTAAATAAAAGATATGTTGATATTTGCAAGCAGAAACTCTCAATCACATAAACAGACGTGTGAATGTGGTAAGTTATATAGGTATCCATGCAAGTTTATCAAGTTTGACCACATCACACAGGTGAGGCCTCGTGAAACAATTTCACAGATAAAAAAAAATTTTGGAAGATTAGAATTCACTTGAACTCAAAACAAGGTCCAATTAAACTCCACACAGAACAAATAACACAAATCTCATATTTCACAATCTTTATACTTCACCTCCAACTCCATTACAATCCCAACCACACATCACTTCTTCTAAGTCTACCATAATCAATTCAGTGAATATATACAAATATGTCCAATTATGCAAACATAATGCCATTCAATCACATAAACAAAATTTTCCTTGAGATAAGGAGACGGGTTTATACCATAAATTGAAGGCTGAGTTTGGCAGTGCTAGGGTGGTGCTAGATGTGGAGGAGAGGCTCCCAGTGGTCTGAGGTGGGCTAAGCAGTGGTGGGCAGTGGGCCCTGTGTGGAGGAACCTGTGGTGGTGCCGTGAGGGTTGCTGCTATGAGGGGTCGGCTTAGGGCTGTGAAAACAGAGGGGTTGAGGGAGGTGTTGGTTGGGATCCAGATTGGGGCCTATTTTTATGGACGGTGAAGGGTGGTGGTTGGTCGTGGATAATGGCTGGCGGCCGTGAGATGAGCGGAACAGAGAGATGAGGGAGAGACCAAGGGGTATCACAGCTGTTGGTGGACGCTTGGTGATTGCAAATTGCGAACACAGCAAGGGAGAGAGGGAGGGCCTCGTGCTGCTGGGCTAGGCATGGAGGAGAAGGGGGCTCCGAAGGAGTACTGGCGATGGGCGTCGAGGTGTGAGTGGTGGCGAACGGCGCCCCTAGTGGCGGAGATGTAGAGAAATGAGAGAGAGAGAGAGAGAGAGGTGAGGCCAGATTCGGGGAAAAGGAAAGAGAACGGCGTGGGGGCTAGGGGTTGGGGGAGAAGGAGGGGGTGGCCATCGAGGTGACGTGGCGGTGGCGTGGTGGCGACGGGCTGTGCGCGGCAGCGTGGGTTGAGCGAGAAGAGGGATTGCAGAGACGGGGGGGAGGGGAGAGAAAGGGGGATGGGTGTGTGGATGGAAAAGAAGAAAAGGAACACAGGATTTTAATTTTAACAAAACGAATCGCTCATTGTCAACGAATTTAAAATTGTTGAGACTGATCATTCCAGGCGACTAAAAATTCACAGGAAATAGTCCGGCGCTTTATATTCACCGCTAATAAGATTCACTCGCCGCAAAATATCTATTGTGGTGATTTTCCTATTCGTCGCAACTAAAATTCCACTACAGTCATATGCGACGACAAAAAAATCATCGCAAAAGGTGAAAATCGCCGCAAATAAATAAACAATAATTTCATCATAAACTTTTTTCGTATATTCCGTTGAATTTCAGCGGCGATCCAAAAATCGCCGTAAATAAGAACATATTGCGGCGATTTTTTTGCAGCGATTTTAAAATCGCTGGAAAATACTTGATTTCTTGTAGTGAGAACACTCTTGATTACATCCAAAGAATAACGCCTTAGTTGTAGCACATCTTTGGGGTGTCATTTCACATAGAGACAAATTAAAAAAATAGCAAAAGGAACAAAGAAACTAAAGAAAAATATTAAATGATTAATGGAGAACAAAATTTAATTTTAAATACAAATTAAAGTGAAGCAAAATGACTAACGAAAAAATTACTCAAATTTGACGAATAGTAAAACGTCGAGAATCCCTTGCACAAATCCAGTATTTTAATTATTCTTAATTTATTGAATAACTAAATTGGGAACTCAATTCCCAAAATTCACAATCGGAAGGTATAAATTTATAAATCAAAATTAAACCAGATGTAACCCTTTGAAAAATCATTCACCACTTTTAAAATATGTAAATTATTATCACTATTGAGAAAATTCAACGACAACAATATGTACTCAGGGAGCGATATTGTAGCAAAGAATTAAATCAATATAAATAAATAATTGATCCAAACATAATCAAAGAGCTAATCCATTCAATAGAAAAAGTATGACTGAATCCACAAACACAATAAATTCTATGATTATTTGGAGAAGAAAACGTCAACAATGAATTGAGAATGATAAAACAAAAGAGTTTTAGTAATTGAAAATCAAATACATAAATTAAAAATATTATCTGATGTGCAAGTTCATCCCCAGCCCTACTTGAGAATTTAGTTACCCATAAATATAATGTACAACAAAAATCTCAAGAGAAAAATAAAACAAACGGCGGCCATGAAAATTAATTTTGTCTCTTCGTTCTTCAGTACTGAGCCGTTTCCCTTCTAAAAAACTCTCCAATTTCGTGCTAATAATATGCTTATATAGGGTAGGAAGGAAACCCTAATATCTTCATGATTCCCGCATTAAAAAATCGTCTAAATTTTAGGACTTATCTTGGCAGCCACATACGTGCTTCAGGAGTTCGAATTTAGAAATCTCTATTAGAGACAAATTTGTAACCCTTTAAGATAACTTTTCTAACGCATCAAGAATCGCATCAATCCGATATGTGAGTGAAAAGTTACAATTAAAATACTAAAATATATACAAGTTGTCTCCTAATGCGTTTTGGACTCTGACCTTTTTTCTTGATCCAAATTATTCTTAAACTCCATCATTATCCTTATTTGAAGAGTCCTACACTCGTTGAAAATTCATAAGTTGTTCCAACGTCTTGCCCACTTCAAAGTCTTTTGAATTTGACTGGGCTTTAACTTGCTCTTTTATAAACCCTGAAATTAAACATAAAAATCTGCTTCGGAGTATCCCAAAATAAATAGAAACTCAATTTAAAAATACATATTAATTCCTATAATTCTATTCATATTTTAGTATTTTTGTTCAATAATAAGATATTTAGAGTGTACGAAATCACATCTCTGATTCTTATCAAACTATATAGATAGATATATATATATCATATATGTTGATTAGGTATTTTCCGTTGCCACTTGATCACGCATGTCATATATATTGTAGTGTATATATAACTGAAACTGATATACCGGCCTTTTAAAGGCATTAATTTAAAAGTTGGCGTTAACAGTCATATTAATCAAATTAATTAGTCTTACTTCTGGAGACCACTTAACACCTATGATCTCCTCGTACGTCCAATCAAATATATGCATGGTCTCCAATTTAATCTGAGTAATGTAACATACAGTCGTAGAATGCATAAATATCGTACAGTCGTTTTGAAAAAGAGTAGAATCTATTATTAAAAAATTAATTTCTTTTCATGTGGATCTTATATTTATTTATTTATTTTAAAATGACTGCACGATACTTATACACTCACAATTACAAATATCATTTTTGGTTCAACAAAGCATTCTCTATCCGCCTTTCTTTAAAGAAGTCAGCTGCCGCTGCATGCATGCATGCATCGGCTACATATGGTCTTCTCATTAAAGTGCATGTGTACCGTATACGTACCATCGATGACGAGTGCTTAATTAATTTGTTGCGAAAAATCCATCTGATAATATGGACATTAATGCGCGCGGTTGAGGCGCAGCATGAGCATGCATAAAATAGTACATGATTTCTGGCTCAAAACTCCATTTTTCTTCCAACTTGATCCCTACGTACGTGGCTGACCCAACTACCGAGAAGAGAGAGGGTCTCCTCCTAAACCTTTTTACATTTTCCCGCAAAATTCAAAAGATAAAACTCAATAAAACCAGTTAAAAGGATGGGCCATCTAGACTGCATGCGTTACATCATTGTCTGAAGTACTGAACTCTTACCCAAAAATAGAAGAAAAAGAAAAACTTCAAAAAGGACGTTCTGTTTAATATAGAAAGAAAAAGCTCATTAAATTAAGAAACTTCTTCAGTTCTCACTCCATGTAAAACCCAATAGCAGACGTTTCATATTAAATTTTGCACAGTGGGCCAGGAATGTACTAGTGTCTGTGCTGTGAAGAACGCTCAAAAGGCTTTTTGGTCAAAAACTTTGAGAGCCAGCCAGCCAACCAGCCCTGACAATTTCGAGTTACTTCCAGCCAGCAGTGATCGATGCAGTATATACTGTAATGTCTGAGTTACGTATAAAGATTAATATTAATAATGTAACTTAAATTGTGCTCACTACTCCACTAACACAGGTAAAAAGATAATTAGATATAATCGAAAATGTATGTAGAGACCTCGCAACACAGTAACTTTTATTTTTTATTTATATTTTTTTTTGTTATAGTTATGGACAGTATATATGGTGTTTTGATAATTTGCTTTAGTTGTAAATTAAATATTTCGTCTTTTCTGAAATAATTATTGATTTATATTATGTGGTGTATGGTTGATAATATTTATTTAACTAAAAGTCTTATTTAATATAAAAGAAATCATTAAAATATTTTTAAATTAATTACATAAAATTAATTAATGAATTTGTATATATTGTATATATTTTTTATATTTTAAGTTTCGTATCGAAATTAATATTATACTTTCGAATGTATAAATGTGGTGTTTAAATATGATTAAATTAAATATATTCCGTTCGAACGATTTTGAAACCTTTCCGTCAGGTTTTGCCACAAAATATTTTACATTCAAACACAAAACCTTTCCGTTAGGTTTTGTCAAGATTTTACAGTTCGAACGTATTTTTTTTCGTTCGAACGAAAAAAAAATTTGAGATGATTTAATTCGTCATAGAAAATATTGTTCGAACGGTTATTTTACCTTTCGAACGATATTGTAAAGTCATCAATTTTTTGAGACAAAATTTATATTTCATTTCAAAAAATAACTTTTAAAGACGAAATTAAAAAAACTCAAATCTGTTGTAATGTAGAACATAGGGTCCCAACCAAAAGCAGGCATGTTTGTGTCTCTAAATATTTTTTCGTTCGCAATGATAGTGGAGTCTGTGACTGTAGTACTAGTTCATGCCAATAGCATTTAAGATGCATGTGAGATCATTGGACTCTCTTGATGTCATCGCGACCAGGGTCCAGGATATATAGCGCTAGACTTCTGACTGTTTTGAATACGAATCATTGCATAATTTTGTTATAAAAAAAATATTATTCTGAAACGAAAAATGATAAACACACCTCACTTTTTACAATAGATTATATAATTATGTTTTAAAATAAAAAATAATTTAATAAAATAATTTATAAAAATAACATCACTTTACAAAAATACTTTCACTTTAAAAAATATATTGCATGTAAAATATGTTATGTGGGTATCATTATTCATAGCTTAAAAATAAAATAACTAAAAAAAAAAACATTTGAATATCCAACTCGCTATCTAGACTCATTAAGATTGTAATGTTATTTAACTCAAAATTATAAAGGGTTTTAGTTTTACACGATATGAGATAAACATGCATGAGCTTCTACCTCTATCATGAGTATGTGATTTTGACACGTAAATATGCAATGTACATTCGCATGTGGAAAGCTACAGTAATGACTCATGTTTTCTCACGGCATCCACATTAATTAGGCACTGGAATTCAAGTTCTTATATCATGCATTTAATGGAAAAAAGAAGCAGATAATTATTAATCTACGAGCAGTCCCTTGGATTCTATCATCAGTAGATCATAAGAACTACGACCCATGAATGACCACAGAAATTCTAGCATCTTCATCTACACGTAAATCACAGAAGATGCATCTATATATATATATATATATATATATATATACACGTTTTGGATCAGAAAGATCCATAATTGATTGGATGGTCCTGCATCGTATCATCTTGGCCTTTGCCCAAAATTAATTAAGGACTCTGCTAGAGCCACACAGATTTTCTCCCTAGAGTTGTACCGATAAATGCATTTTGCATTTCTTTTTATTTTGTGTTTTTTTTTTCAAAGAATTTTTTAAAGCATTTTAAAAATTTTAAAAAAATAAACAAAAAATCACAAACTTATTAAAAAAATACTTCATTAAGTACCATTAAGTGAAAAAAAAAACCAATAGGTAGAAACTCTTGGGAGAAAGTGTCGGAAGCCAAGCATTTTCCATTAATTAAAGCAGGTCTTTTTTACATTCCAGTCCCACGTGGTGTGGATTCATAAAATTTTAAAAAATAAGACTTTTTAGTGTCTTCCTTGGGCCTTGGCAATCAAAAGTACTGTACTCAAATAGACTTTGTGAGTCGTAATTTGTCCTAGCAGCTAGTAGGAGATCAGGGTGATCAACACATGCATATTATATAAAACCTTAATTACGTACCTGACGGTGGATGCAGGATTATGATCATTTGACAAGGAGTATATATAGCAACTTCGGAAGTAAATAGCTAGTTATTTGTAAGTATGATGTACGTGTAACTTATGATCACATGCATGCTGAGGTGGTAAAGTCCCACTATATATAATTTACAGAAAATTGACAAAAGTACTACTACCAATACTCTTTTCGGTATGAATGGATCCTACAGGATGATGATCAGTTACAGCTAGCCTTACATGAGGACGATCGAGGTGCAGGCAAGATTGTCACATGAAGTGGAAGCTGTCAACCTGAGATGAAAATGTTGTCAAATTGCCAGACCAAGAGGACAGGCGAGGCGAGGCGAGGCGAGCCTAAATGTTGGAAGGAGTGGTTGGGAGCATAATTTCTTACGTACGTACAGAGAAGGGCCAGGTTCATGTGCATGAGTTTGTTAGTTAAACACAAATATTGAAACAACATATTAAATATTAATGCTTTTTACGATATTGACCCATGCACGCAACATAAGTTTGTGGGTAGGCACAATTAAACAGTACTGGAGCCACAAATAGGCATGAAAACAAATGAATCACAATGCATGCTGCAGGGTCGTCGGTCGCTCGGTCGGTCGTACCCTATATAAATATATAGCATCACTGATCCATTTGTTTCTGTCGTTGGGGCTGTTTCTTTTGGAACTATATGACAAAACAAAAACATTAATCTAGGGTTCTCATGTTGCTATATATATATAATATGGGAATTAATATATGCTTGCGTATTAACGAGAGTGGGCATCGAGAAAGGCTACCGATTGTACTGTATTTTCGTGAAACTGTGATGAAGTTGGTAACTGACGTCGTTTAATCCGTAAATATAAATAATGTGGAATTTATGAGTTCATTTAAATTATTATGGCGTCTATTTTTCAGGTGCTATAGCTAGTAGAAGCAATAACCCCTGAACAAGGTCTTAGTCGTGACGTGACAGATTTGTGGTCCGTGTAGCCTGTAGGGTACTCAAACTGCTATATCAGCACAGGTTACTTACTCCAAGCTCTCACTTATTGGACTATATATGCACTAAATATTATAGATCAGCTTGAGAAATATACATACATACATACATACATATATATGTATATATAGGTGAAGACCCCACGTCTTAATGGCTCTGGATATGCATACCTGATACCTGCAAAGCATAAATGCTTCTCTCACTCCCACGTGGACAAGGAAATGCAAAGGTTTATAGTTCCACGGGGACTATATAGTTTTGGGGAAATTTACAAGTTTCGAACCATAAATGTAGAATTTTACTCTTTTTACTATATATTATCAAAACTAACCTATTACATCCTCATCCTCACTCTACAAAAAACTTGCACTTTATACTCTAAATCTATCATGATTATTGAGATGAATGAAAAATAAGTGACATGACATAATCTTAAGGGTTTGATCTAAATAAAAGGTGTGAAGTGTTAGATTTTTACAGTTTGAGGGTGTGCATATAATGTGTTCGTTTTAGATACAAAGAACCAAATCTGATAAAAATAATCATTGATATTCGATAGTGTCAACTTACTTATTTATAAGAATAATGTTAAATACAGTTATCAGCTATATTATTCTCACCCCAGGATGTACTTCTAATTCTCTTCTGCTCATAGCCTTAGATATATTACGAAGCATTGTGCACCCTTATCAACGAAAGAAAGAAAGATGATCTTCATCTACCACCTTATTATTATAATCATCCTCGTGAATTCTATCATGTATTAGATCTCATAAGCAACAGATCAACGATCCTAGGTGGCCAATCCCTCGGATCGCTTCACAAACCACTAGCAAAGGCGACGTACCCTTGCCTTGACCCGATTCTTTTGGACCCATTTCCAATTTAATTCTATTTTCTTACACTAATTTTCATGACTTTATTGAGGTGTTCATCAAGTCCACACCCAACCCTGATCCCCTTGTTTTCAATTTATTAATATCATTATTATGACTATCTTGACTGAAAAAAATGACGGAGAGGAGTTAAATTATAAGCTCTATCAGTAACCTAAGTGATAAAGAAATAATCAGAATCCCAATTAAGGCTTAAAAAGACATGACCTCATTACAAATTTAATACCCCCATATGATATGGTTCCCAAGATGTGAACAACTCAATGGAAAATGGACGGTTTGGATGCAGCAAGTGAAAGAGTTTGAAAGCCATTATTAAAACCTTAGGACGGGTTATGATGGGGATTTCAGACTCCATTTTTGCAAAGCAAACACATTGGAGTGACAGAAGGGAGGGAGGGAATCTGGGAAAGGACATGACATTGATTCAACATAGAGGAATTGTTTGGCCTTTTGCTTTGCAACCTGCAGATTTTCTTCAGTAGCTTTACAATTAACTTTCGTTCTCCACAGTCTTCAAATTCAAACTCTAATGCAGAAACAAGTGATCGTTGTACCAGTCCACGTGCGTAAACTCCTAGGAGCTGTTCCAAAAAAAAAAACAGAGCACGCCCAACGTTTCGTATTGTTTGTAATACTTGGGAAAGTGAGACCGACACACAACCAAGGAGACTCCCGGTGTTTTGAGTCCTGGAGTTTCATATTCAGACATCACCAACTACATACAAGTATAATTGATCACAATTCATCGACAGAAAATGTGACAACTGACAATTGTCGATAGTTAGTTGAGGAACGGTTGTCCTGCTGAAAAAGAAGTGACATCCTTTTTTTTTTTTTTATGTGGTTGATGGACAATCCTGGGCTAAAATCTAAAACAATAGGCCCCACTACATCTTTGATCTTAGGCATAGCCAGTTCACGGCACCACACCGCCATGAGTCCTGGCAAGTTACTTTTTTCTGCATCTGATACCCACTTCACTTCCACCTTCATGCATCTTCCTCCTGTAAACCCCTATCCACTCAGTCCGCTTCTCTTGGGGGTCTTCCTCTTGTAATCCCCTATCTACTCAGCCCGCTCCTCTGAACTTAGTTAGTGAATGACATCTCTCATATTATTTGTGAAACAGAGATTCTTACCTCTTATGATGATTCCAAGGGCAGACCCCATTATCCTGGCAGACGGGTAGATAAGTAGTACTCAAAGCCCAGACTAACCTAAAGAGGTTAATCATTCAGTTACTCTTAATTCACAGATGCATGATTTGGATGACCACAACCATGCAAGATTTCAATCTTTTTTATAGTTATTGCCTAAACTCTTGGACCTATGGTGAGATGCCAACACGAAACGAGATTACTTGGAACATTAGCATTGGATTATGCAAATGCAAATGTAAAATTTGCATAATATGACATGATTTTGCATTTGGCTATTCCACTCAAAACTTAATCCCACATTGGATTATCCATCTATTAGTCAAAATAATAATAAAATATTATAAATTTAATAATTTTTTTTTTGTTCTATTAATTTTTTTTTTCTAAATTAAAAGCTACATGAAAATATTAATGTTATACAATACGAGACTTGGAGTATATAACCATTCATGATACAAACATTAATTAGAAAATTAATACAATCATTCAGTATACAACAATTAATGCTCTTAATGTTACATGGAAAAAATTGAGTTTAACAATTACTGCTACTAATGCAACAAGAAAAAAAAAGGAAAAAAAAAAAAGGGAAGGACAACAAAACACAAGTGCTACTGGAGAGGAGGAACACGTGGGAAGAAATGAAAAAAGAGAGAGAGAGAGTTCAATAGAAGCCAAAACCGAGGGAAGAGAAAGCTTGCAAGGAAGAAAATATTTTTTATTCCCTTTGGTCATGCTATAGTGACTATCAAATATTACCTAAAGAACTAATTTACTGTAGCTAAAAGTCATCACTTTTTCCATTTGTATAATCCAATGCAATACATTTTGGGATTCTATTAGCCAAACCCTCTATTAAATTTGCATTTGCATAATCCAATTAGAGTGCTCTTAGACACACATAAAACACCCAATAGACGAGCATTTAGTAGATAGTCATAAAATATGGATATGCGGTACTCCTAACCTATCATATATTGGGAATTTGGACCTCCAAACTCACCCCCTAGGATCCACCCTTTGCAGGAATATCAAGAAAAATATAGAAATTATAACACAAGAATTTACGTGAAAAACTCCCCAAAACAGAAGAAAAACCACCCAAAACAGAAGAAAAACCACTAGACCCAGAGAAGAAAATCCACCATGTAAAAAATTGTTACAATCACACAATTTTTCTCCTCACCCCAAGGACACCCACATAGCTTTTCCCACTAGCAAAACTTTAACTCTCACCTCTTCCATTTTTACAAAAATGACAACAGAGGAATTTTCCTAGAGTCACAAGTTACTGACTAAGCTTATGACTGGGGTACATAATCAAGGAGGTACCCCTCCTTTTATAGGCCTTGGCCTTGGCTCTTCCCTCACTCCCCACCGATGTGGGACTCCAAAGAGCAAAAAACCAACAATCTCCACCTTGCGATTTTGGCTGGTCCCACAGCCACGCTCCACTGCAATGAAGATCTTCATAGTTTCCGCTATCATGCTCCACCATAAAAGCATATCCACTCATAATAAACCAATTCCAAGCATTTCACTTCGGCCCATGTCGAACAACCTTGCTGAAAATTATGGTGTAACTTCCACGTTTGGCTTTCCTAGAAGTTCATCAGCCATCGATATGAATTTCCACCACACACCTGCATCAATGCCAAAGTAATGCTTGTGCAATCTTGTGGACCCGCTAACATTAACAAATCCTCTATCATGACAACTTTGGGAATTAGCGGCATGCCATGAGGATGTATGTCCCTTTTCAAAAGACATCGTCTTCCATATAGAGAGACATAAAGTTAGTTTCATTACTACTATCTCCATTTACTGACTTGGAGCCACTTGCCGAACCTGCTCCTTGTACTAGCCGTTTCATCAGTCACTAGTATCACTGTTGACTTCAGGGGTTGGTCTGCCCTTCAATGCCTTGTGTAATTCTGATTGAATCAAAACATCTTTGACTTGCACTTGCCACAAGCCAAAATTGATTCTCCCATCAAATTTCTCCACCTCAAATCTGATAGGATTTGAAGCCATACTTCCTGACATTACCTTGATGAATTTTACAATTGAAATTAATAGTACTCACTAAGTACGTTCCCAAGAAAGATTGGAGAGACACAATGGTCACGCTTAAATTCCAATCTCCTAGACAAAACCCCTTAGACTGTACGTATCCACACTATCACACCAAAGCTCCACTCAACCAAAAGGACCTAGGTTCTGATACCATTTGTTGGAAATTTAGACCTCCCAAATTCACCCCTCTAGGATCCACCATTTGCAGGAATATCAAGAAAAATAGAGAAATAATAATAACATAAGAATTTACGCGGAAAACACCCCAAAACAGGAGAAAAACCACCATACCCAGATAAATAAATCCACCATGTGAAAAATTGTTACAATCACACAATTATTCTCCTTACCCCAAGGACACCCACATAGCTTTTCCCACTAGCAAACTTTAACTCTCACATTTTCTCTTTTTACAAAAAGGATAACAGAGGAATTTTCCTAGAGTCACAAGTTACTAGCTAAGCTTATGACTGGGGTACTTAATCGAGGAGATTACCCCTCCTTTTTTAGGCCTTGGCCTTGGCTCTTCCCTCACTCCCCACCGACGTGGGACTCCAAAGAGCAAAAAACCAACATCATAGGATATCATAAATGAATGTTTATGCAACCAACCTCAATGTCCTCGCATATTGTGATAAGTTGGAAGTACAACATCATATGTACTCTGAAATTACCTAATATTTCTTCCACAGATATAAATATAATGGAACCAACTTTATATGTCTATCACTCTCACACTCTAGGTTCTAAAATTTAGATACATGTAAGGAGAGTCTTGTATCATGGTCCTCTTTGCATGCATTCCATGGTTTTGCCTTGCTTTGTTTTTTTTCTTTTCCTCGTCCTATCTGCGAGCAAGCTCAGAAAATATTGGGAAAAAAAGGCTTTTTTTCAACCACCTCTGTTTCAAACGAACATAAAAACAAGATTTATCAAAAGGTCAAGAAAATAAAATGGTGTAAAGGTAGAGCCACAGGCATCAGAATCTCACAAACGTCCAATGAAAATTGTCTGCGACGTCGATTCAGTAATCTACTTTTTGAGCTGAATATGGATAAAGTACGTTTGAAACTTTGAACCTAAAAAGGCTCTGGCCTTTATTGATAGATACACAATGACCATCTGTCATAATACCTACTCTACTCTACTTCTTCCCTCAATTGTATGAGAACAAAAATATACAGATTAAGATAAGGGCTTGGCCAATTGTGCCGGTCCATGTCCCAAAACTAAACAAAGTGATGTTAGAACTCTACCAGTAACATGTGACTTATCAGGACTTATATGCCCTGCTACAGCTCAAACGACCCAAGGTTGGGAGTTGAGGACAAGATTCTCTGTTGAAAGTAAGAGAGTGAAAGCGAGAAAAGAGAACAGAACAAATGTTGCGGAAAGATGTAGGGCAAGAAATATTCCATAACAACTAATCTCAGAGCTCATGTTCGAGTCCATTGTACATGCCGCAATGAAACCAACCAAAACCCCATCAAATACACGTTAAGAACTGTATTTTGTGACAGAAAACTTATGCTTAATCGGTGTGTCAAGGCAGTTTCCAAACAAGAGTCAGAATAGTAGTCTAGGATAACCACCTATCAACATTAAAAATTTCAAATAATTCGTGGCAATCAAAAAATAACATTCTGAGTGCATTAGCTAAACTTCCATCCAAAACTCAATATCAGCATTCAAATTCCACTTCTCCATTCTCTTTCATGCTAAATGGACACTTATGGAGGAAACAAATGTGAAAAAAAAAATACCCACATTAAAACAGACAAACTCCCTATAGCGATAAGAATGCCATAATCAACTACAACATTCATAAATTTGGAAAACTGAATGGAATGCCAAAACTTGATCCAAGTAGGGAAGGCAAAGCAAAAAAGAGAGCTCCAAAAACTGTTAAAACAAATCATATTCCCAGAAATTAGGCATACTCAATGCCTGAGTTCAGATCGCATTCATAATCACTTAATAGAACTTGGATGATGTCCACCGCCCCTCCTCCCAAAAAAAAAACAGAAAAGAACAGAAAAGAAAATGACCGATGGAGGATTTATATGTATGCAGCAACTTCTTGATCTTATAAATTTTCCAGACAACCTAAAAGGATAAAATAGATCAAATATATCCAGCCAATAAAATTTGGCGACATTATTTACTGTATCAAATTTACATAACTCTGTTCGCTACAGGGTGAGGCCATGGTTTTCCCACATTTCGTTATGTACCATAATGCAGTGGCGCAAAAAAATAAAACAAGAGAATGACCCGAGCAATTCAAATTAATGTGAGGTGACTTAAGAGTGAAACAATAATAAAGATTACGCTATATGCAGGATATTGCAGAAATAGGTATGACCAGCAGTTCCAGAAGAGACCCAAAGACATGGTTATGCACTCCTTTTGGAAACAATTTCCACTAATACCTGGATGCAGAAAAGTAACGGTCATTGTTTAAACTCTAAAGCAGCCTTTCCAAAAACATGATTTGCCATGCACATCCCGTCCTTATCACGTCAACAACTGAAAATTTGAATACCAGAAAGATAGGCCCCTGTACAGGCAGCTCCCTGCAGGTGCATAATTACCAGAACTAATATATCACTCAGACTGTAGGTGTTAATTAAGGATACTATCTCAAAAGACAACTAATAAAGGCTAGCCTCACAGTTCCTTTCTTGGATTCAAGTCTAAATTGATGATACTTACTCGCTCCCATTCTTCTTGACCCCAAAAGTTGACAATATGCTCCCTCCAGAGAGTTGAACAAATTTCTTTTAGCTGGTAAAACAACAAAAAAGCCTCCATTAATGCCAATTGCAACCTTTTATTCCTAGTCTATCTTCTATCTACTTATCTTCAATTTTCTATTTGTATAGGCAACATCAAGTTATTCTCTTGAATCAGTAATTCATGTACATTAAGCCATAAGACTCTGCCCTTAAGAACATATCTAGGCACCTTCTCATAACCATCACCAACTTCTGCAGTCTATCTACATTAGTTATAATTAGCACAAGGCACACATTCCAAGGAAGAGGGCAAATCCTTTTAAAAATATAAATGAAATGATGCTTTTTTGATAGGTGAAAAAAATATGAAATGAAATGATGCTTATTAGAAAAAGAAAATGAGGCAGATATATATGAGAGGCATCTGAGAATTAAGCACAGAATCTAGTCGTTTTCTCCCTACCCCTGCTCCCTAGCAAAAAGAGAGAGAAAAAAAAAAGGAAAAGAGAAAACAGAGAGACAGAGGGAGAAAAATACCAATAAAAGAAGGTTTCAATAAACAATTTTAAAAGAAAAATTCTACTCATCATCCTCACACCACACAATTTTTTTTTTTTTTCTCTTACCAAATATGTGGTTTATGGATGATGAGTGGAAGAACTCAATTAGTTTAGGAAGAATAAAACCGAAAAAATTAAAAAAAATAAAAATAAGTGTGGTGTGTAGTGTGTGGGGATGATGAGTAGCAACGCTCATTTTAAAAACAAACATGAGGAGAAGGCGCTTTGCCCCATACAAGCCCTATGGAGCAAATGGGTAACATGTGCCTCATATATGACAAGGTGATTCTTCCTTAGACCAAAGCATAGATTTAAAAGTTCCAAAACCACATACCTTAGTTCGAAAAAGCAAAAGGAAAGCACGGAATTCTAGATTGGGCACAAGCCTAGTTTGTAAGTCAATTTGACCTCACAAACTCATAAGCAGGAGCAATATATGATACATAACTGCCAAGTTTAAGCAAATCTCCTGGAGCACCTTGAGACCCTGGAAAAGAAAATATGTTTTGATAGCTGTGTTATCAAATAGATCCCAGGACAGCAAAATGTGAATCTGCTTGGTCTCCCCCATCCCTACAAACCAACAAGGGGCAGCACTTGCCCTCAAAAGAACCAAATCTTGAAGCATTTTCAAGTTCATACCAAGTTGAGTTACCCCCAAGAATCTCTTAGTGGGTTCATTCCCATTTAAGAAAATAATAATAATAACTTGTTTTTTAAATTTGAAAAACCAATTTTAATTTCAGAAATTTAAAAAATGGATGGTCTGCCACAATCCACCCCTTGCATGATGACCCAAGAGGCATCCCAATCTTTTTGCAGGGGCAGGCCGACAAGGGACTGCCTTTCCAATTCTTTTTAAAAAAAAAAATTTATAGCATTAACTTTAAAATTAAAAAAAAATTACAAGTGAATTATATGTGAAATGTCGAAAGACAATAAGTATGAAGTGGCGTAACTAATGGTTTGCTAACAGAACACTGACGGAGGGAGTGATTTGATCAAATCTGAAATTTCAGGATTTTTTTTTTTTTTGATAGGTAGTCAAGAACTTTATTCACAAGAAAAGGAGGCATCTCAAGTACACAGGAAGTATTTATGAGAAGTACATAACTAGGGTTTACAACTGAAAGTAGAAAATCATGGATATTTAGACCATTAAAGTCCCCCCACCCATAAAAACAAGGTTTTAAAGAAAAGAACTTTAAGCTCATGATCCATTGTCCTCTCACGATCCTCGAAGCTTCTATCATTTTACTCCCTCCAAATGCACCAACACATACATATAGGGCCATCTTCCATATTGCTACCACTTGAGGATTACCTTGGAACCCTCTCCAGCTTGCTAGAAAATCCACCAGCCTACTAGGCATGGCCCAGGATAATCCTATTCCAGCAAAAAACTCATCCCACAAGGTCCTGGACACCTCACAATGTAGAAGCAGGTGATCTACTGATTCTCCATTCTTTTTACACATGCAACACCAATCCAACACCATTACTCGACATTTCCTAAAATTGTCTGTAGTAAGAAACTTGTCTAAGGATGCTGTCCAAAAAGTACAAATTAAAACTCTTGGGATCATTCTATCCTAAAGGCAAGCTACAGGGACAATTTTAGTAATTAATCCTAATAGAAATGGGGTAAGTAATCATGAGCAGAACTTTAGCAATGACTACATTTCCCAAATGGCTAGCTCGTCAAAATTCCCCTGTTCAAGGACAAAAGGTGCACTAAAATTTGCAAGTTCAAAAAGGGTACCCTCAGGATGACAGATTACTTCCTTGCACCACATACCAATAATCTTGTGAACAACTCAGGTACACACAGGTTGCTCCTGATCAAGTTGCAGCAGTTCTAGGTATATAGACAACACACATGTAAAAGGAAGTCTTGAGCATCATTCACCCACAGAATTCAGACACGAAATCAAGTAGGACCCTGAAGCAAACTTAGACTAGGGCTGGGTTTATCCCCCCAACCAAAAAAAAAGCATATGTTAATTAAAGGGATTGTCGAGTTCAGGAAAAAAAGGTCAGAATAGTACCAAAGCTAATGGCCGAGATCGCATTGCAACCCTAGCCAAGGAACTCTGCAGTAGGAACTTATTATTAACCACCAGAATAGTTATTTTGTATGACTTGGAAACTCCATAATAGGACCAAATGTTACTGTTGGATTTGCAGAAAAACCTTTTTGCATCTCAAATTCTAGGAAGTAAAAGATCCTTGATACAAGGAAGAGTTTGAAATCTAACTGAAAGCATTACTCAACAAAGTGAAGCATGCTCTCTTTATATAAACAATGTATAATAAGTGAATCCCATCACAATATTAGCAGAGTATGTATAACTTAAACTATCGACTTTGTTCATGCGTAAAAAAGTTTCATAATTTCAGGTACATCTCACATTTTGCCAACCAGATCGTGTCTATAGATTTAATGCAAACATTAGATACAAAGCTACCAAAACCAAAGTTAACACGTTGTTTTGTGTGACTTGTGAATTTTTCATTGCAGGAAACCATAGAAACTTGTTCACTGAAACATACATGACATACACCCCTAATCTCACAAAATCTCAGTCTTACTATCAATTCAGTAAACAAAATTACAAGCACCAAGAAACTTTTGCACACAACAACTACCTGCCCTCGACCGACCGCAGCCTCATCTCTATCAACCGTGCATTGAACTCTCCATCGCTAACCTTTAACATCTCCGACAACGGAAGCGAAAATCCGTGTTCGACCAAAAGTCTATGCCTGGGCTTAATCTTTCCCTCCAAACTAAACGAGAAATACTGCGGAAACCTCTTCAATTCCACGAGGTCCCCCTTCATTTCCTCCAAGAAATACTTCACCTTGGGCGTATAATTATTTCTTATACTAAACGTCAACAACCCAGGTGATCTCAGCACCATGTTAACCACATCCTCGTACGAAAGCCCCAAACTCTGTAAGAACAGAATCTTGGGCAAAAGGGTACCTTCGACGCTGGAAACCAACAACAATGTGGTTTGGCAGGTGATGGAATTGGGCCCGACGAAGCCCAGGCCCCTCAAGAAAGACAAGGCGGGTCTCAGCTGGTCGGTCACGCTGCAGACCAAAAGTCTGGGGCATCGGACAATGGACTTCGAGAGGTCCAGGAAGGGGATGGAGACCTCGTTGAGGAGGAAATCGAAGATGGGGTAGAGGTCAGAGTGAGGGTCGGAGGTGAGAAGCTGGGGGTGCATGTCGAGGATGCGGCCGATGGCTGAACGGGCGATACCGAATGAGAAGAGGCAGTGCTCGACGGAGACGAGGGAGGAGAGAGGGGCGGAGCGGAAATTTGGGTTCAGTCGGAGGGCCTTGTGGGAATTGACGTTGAGGTTCTCGAGGTAGACGATTTTCTCGCGGAAAAGGATGCCGGCGTCGGAGGTGGAGGTGGAGGTGGAGGTGGGAAGAGAATGCCTGGGGAGAGAGAGGGAGGAGGATGGAGTTTTGGATGGTTTCGGGGATTGAGATATGAGAAGGAAGGTTTGAGTTGGGAGATGGGACCGTGTGGTCATCGTCGTTGAAGGAGCTGAGTAGTAGGCGTAGCAGAGGGGACACTCGCTGCTTTATTGCTATCCAAAATAGATTCTTGTGGGCTAAATTAATAATAATTCCTCAATCTTTTTTAGTTTTTATTATAATTTTTTTCTTGACCTTAATTCCATATTAAAAAAAAAAACTCAAATTTCATCACCCGATATTAATTAAGAAAAGAAAATATACCATGATTCATTTTTACTCGTGTAATTTGATAACAAGAATACGGAAAATATTTATAATTTTAAAATGTATAAACTTTGTACATTTCTTTTTAAAAAAATAATAAATATAATATTCACGTAAAAATTTTATTTTTTATAATAAATTCTATTCATTTTCAAAATAAATATACTATACGTTCTAAAACTATATCTAACTTTATATTTATTAAAATAGTGTTACATCTAGGGAGTAACCCAAAAATGGGATCAAAGAAGGCCAAATCCCCTTTTTTTTCATAGATTTTTTTTTATATTCTTAAACATTTTAAACAAAAAAGAATTACAACATTATTTAAAAAAAAAATCCTTAATTACTAAAAAAAAGAAAGGTTTTCAGAATCCATGTCGAGACCAACTCTCGATTGTTCTATCATTTTCCTTTTTATTGATAGCATTTTGTTTGTTTTTGCAAAATCTCGGTAAGTTTTTGCAAGCAAGTGAAGGTTAGTGGTTTTTTAATAAAGGATCAATGGGCATGATCGAGTTGGGCAGTTTTGGTTCAAAGGTTTCAACTGCCACTGGTTTCCAAAGCCATAACCTGACTAATCAAAGATTCAAAACTGCTTACCGTCTTGCATTTTCCTCAAAAGAGACGATCAAAACCTTGGTTTTAATATCTGATAATGGAAATAAGATGGGCAAAGTAGGAATTGCATACCAACCGCCCAAACCAACCGAAGTTTCAGCGACTATGTCCAAAGTGTTCAAGCAACAACATGAGGCTCATGGGCGCCAAGGGCACAAAATTAACAACCGACTTTGTTTTGGTCGGTTTTGGGGATTTCTGACCCTTCCGATTCTCCCGCTTGCCTCCACGACCGATTTTGCCGGTCACCCGGTCGTGTTATTTAACCTATATGTAAGCTCGCGCCTCTCCAGCCTCGCGCTCCTCTCTCTCTCTCTCTCTCTCTCTTCTCTTTCTCTCTCTGCAATTGAATCTCCTCTTGTGTGAATAATCTGGCTATCCCACCGCATTTGAGACATTTGGATATTGCAATTGCTTGAGTTTCCTCGTCTGGGTAAGATTTTTTATTTCGTACTCTGTATGTTGTTTTTGCAGACTGTGTTACCTCTTATACACTGCAAAGTTTCTAAGTGTGTTTTAATTTGTTTGGTATTGATTCTAGCTATATTGCTTAAAAGGGTTTGGCCAATTTTGATTGTTTGATCTTTGGGTTGTACAGTTTTCAATTGTTTCAATTCCCTAAACCGCAGAGGAGTGAGTTTGATTCATTTTTGTTTTTTAATTTTAAGGATTCTCTGGGGCAACATAACAAAAAAAAAACTATGTTGTATCATGGGGCAACATAATAATTTTTAGGTAGGGTTCTTGGAAACTTTTGGGCTCTCATTGGATAATCTGGACTAAGTTTTGTTGGTTAAATTATACAGGATGGGAAGGGTGAAGCTAAAAATAAAAAGGTTGGAGAATACAAATGGTCGTCAAGCGACTTATGCCAAAAGGAAGAATGGCATCATGAAAAAGGCAAACGAGTTATCCATTCTATGTGATATAGATATTATTCTTCTTATGTTCTCACCAACGGGCAAGCCTTCATTATGCCGGGGAATGCGCAGGTATTCTCAGTTGCACTCCTAAGTATTTACATATCATGAAATCAATAATTAATTTCTTTCAAGGACAATGATGGTCTAGACTCAGTAAAGGAGATAATGCATCAAATTTGGTTTTCTCAGTTCCTTCATTTAAAAATCAACTTAGTTCTTGTTATAATTTGTGCCCATTAAATCAATGAAGACTGTCTAATCCATTAAACATAAGCCATGGTTTTTTTTTTATCACTTGTGAATATTGTGGAGTATTTAAGAAATTAAAAGGTACGATGCATCATTGATTCGTTCTTCCAGTTTAGGAAAAATAGTGCCCAATTATCAGAAATATAGGAAAGAGATCCAAACATGACTTCATTATCAAATTTTTATAATAGAGCTCTAAAAACTTTAAATTTTGAAGGAACTAGGTCGTGCATATAAAACAAGTATGGGAAAGTGAAATGTGAGGAAAAATGCAAACTTTAGGAAGTTAATATAATTATGTTGGCAGAATAATTAGGGGATGGTTTGTGAATTGAAGAAAGCACCTTGAGAATATTGTTACTAGTACAAGTAGTGCTCATGATATTCATGCATCAGTGTGGAATCTGGATGACTTTCAAGTGGCCACACACTTATTATTAAATTATTATTTTGTTTAAGATTTCAATTTATTATCAAGGAAAGGCAATCAAGGGGTATTATAGGTCCGTCTACAATAAAATCTAAGAAAAGAATAAAAAGAGCGTAGTATTAGTATTAATATTATCATCATTAGCATCAGTTTTAATTATTATTACCATAACAACATTAATATTAATTAATTAATATTTTCCCTTTTGTTATTTTTTCTCCTTTCCTATTCTTTGGTGAATTTAGTAGCATTGAAGAGGTTATTGCAAAATTTGCACAGCTAACTCCACAGGAAAGGGCAAAAAGGTACATTAAAAAATTCCCACTGGAACAACTGCATTGTTTTACATCATTTACTTGACTTATATGAACACGACAATGTGATTGAACCATTTTTACTGGATTGGAACAGGAAGTTGGAAAGCCTTGAAGTAAGTTGTCTTAGGACCCATCCTCCATCTTATTTCCTATGTCAGTTTGAACTTAGTATGCATTATCATCATCCTTGTCTGTACATGATTTTTTTCTTTTCTCTTTGAGAGTTTAGGCACTCAAGAAAACATTTAAGAAGTTGGACCATGATGTAAATGTACAAGAATTTCTCGGTACGAGGTATGTAAAGTCAACATAAATTTGATCCTAGTGGAACTTGTTAGATTTACTATGGTTTTTCAGAAGTACAAAAGTGAACTAATTTTGTTTTCCTTTTCTTGTTTCAGCACTCAAACAGTTGAGGTATGCGTGCAAACCGATTATTCTGGTATTATCTATTATCATTTCGATTCTTGCTGCAGACATCTTATTTCTATTAAATCGGTTTGAGCAGGATCTGACTAACCAAGCAAATGCATTGGAGAGCCGACTTTCTGAAATACATAAAAGACTTAGGTGAATGTCTGGAAATACTTGGTTGTGTAGCTTAGTTGTTTGGTTTCGTTTATTTATACTGTAATTATATGATAAAATGATCAGCCATCCCCAACTGATTTTCTCTTATTTTGACTTCTGCAGCTATTGGACTAACCTCGATAAGATCAACAGTGTAGAACATTTGGGGCAAATGGAAGATTCACTTAGGGAATCACTCAACCAAATTCGAACACATAAGGTATGCTTTTCGTTTCTGTTGTTGGTTTCTTTTGAGGAAGTTCACCTTTAATTTTCTCTTTACTAAAATTAAGCTCCTCAACTCCTATGGTTGGCAGTGGGTGGGTATAAATAACTTTGCTGCAGACTCTTGGACTTGACTAATAACTTTGTGGTTTCTTCATGATAAGAAGAAAATAATATGATGTATTCAGAATCAGTGCATGATCTAGGGTGCTACCCGCCCCCCGCACCCGCATGGGCGGGGTGGTCATTTTCCACCCCGGCCCCGCCCTGAGCCTCTGTCTGTCCATCCCCATCTAATGGACAGTGGATTTTTCAACCCACTGCCCGTACTTTGCCTAGCCAAACTCTAGTTAAACAAACCCACAGATTCAACCCCAAATCTTCAGATTCATACCCCAAATCTTCAAGTTCATACCCCAAATGTGTAGATCCAACGAGAAAATTAAAAAGAAAAAAATTTGTGGTGAAGAACATCTTACCCATGGCCACATCTTCGCTGTATGTATGTCTTACAAAGAGACAAACAGCCAAATCGTGGCCGTGGGTTGCAAAAACCCACGGTTACGGCTTGGTCGTGGGTCTCTGTGCAGACCCACAAAGACCCACGACCAAGCCGTGGTTGTGGGTTTCTACAACCGTGGCATGGGTTGTAGTCTGTAGAGATTGACGGCCATGGGTCTGCAAGACGAAATATGGACAAAGGTGAGAAGGAGAGAAGGAGATGATTAAGAATAGGAGACTGAGACTTGGCCATTAGTGGAGACTATGAAGAGAGGTTTGGATTCAAAACCCACCTCAACTCATCTCAACTCATCTCATCTCATCATTACAACTTTTTCAAATTCTCACACAAAATATAATAAACAATTTAACTTTTTCAAATCCCAAAACAACTTTTTCAAATTCCCACACAAAATATAATAAATAATTCAACTTTTATTCTACTATTCACAAACCATCTCAACTCATCTCCCAATCCAAACCTTTCTTAGTGGCGGGAGACTTGGGGGATAGAAGAATGGCTTGCTTGTGTATTTGTAAGGATTATTTGTACCTGAATCAGTTTTTATTATTTTGGAAAGTGCTGTAAAAGGATAAGAGAAACAATACAGTGCAACACCTAGAGGCTACAGGTTTTGCATGCCTTTACTTAAGGAGCCAAGGAAGATGAATCAATCAGAGATGGGAAAACGCATATGACCTAAATATCTTTTTCCTTTTTAGATTCTTCAAAAGTTAAAACACCTCATAACATCTCTCTTTCATCATCAGCAGTTCTATAAACGTTAATGCCTTCTACCTGTTTTAGCAGGAAAATGTACAAAAGCAGCAACTGATGTCATTAGAATGCAGTAGTCAGGTAAAGAATGACTAAACTGGCGTGAGAATATTTTCCTTATGTGTTTTCATGTTATGGTTATAGTATATAATCTAAACAGCCTTATCTTGCAGTTCCAACATGGGATGCATATACCCTTCACAATGGGTGCTGAGCAACAGCTCCAACCTTTCTCGTGGATTCCTAATAATGACAGCCGACATTTATTTGTACCTGAGGACCCACACTTACTTGCCCATAGGCGAGTGTTCTTTTATGAAGCCTTCTTCGTGGTTCTCTGTCCAGACCTGTGTATGGCATGGTTACACTTTTTCTTAAGATATGAAAAACAAACAATATGAGAGGAATCCATATCGAAGCATTGTCTAATGAGAAGTATTCTATAAATAAGATAATTGTGTCTTAGCATATGATAGGAATGAATTGAAATGCAGTGAACGTTTTAATTTATGGAAGAGTTCATTGATGATTCCTTGATCTAACAAGCGTAGTCAACTAATTGGATTTATTTTTCTTTTCTTTTAGGGATGTGGAGTGCTCTACGACTTCCTCCCTTGGGAGTTACTCTGGCTACTTTGGCACTGGAAAAAATTCAGAGATTCCTAATTCTGGGCAAGAAAATGGCATGATGAATGAGTTATCAAGAATTGCCCCTCTGAGGCTACAACTGGGCGGGCAATATCCTTACTTGCCATACAATCTCAATCTAATGAATGATAATACTAAATTCCAAACAGCAGTACAGATGAACCAACCAGAACACCCTGCAGATTATCACGTTAATGGAAGCTTTGAAACGCCTAGACCAGGGTTTGAGACTGCTCAGCATAGTTGGGCTTCCACATCCGGGCCTTGTCCTATTACTATGTTTGATGAGCATTTATATAATCAGGTATGCATCAAATTAAAATTTGTCCTGATGCTTTTTAAAAATGATACAGTTGTCCCTATTTTTTGAACAGACTAATTTAACTTCAGGCTTCTAAATGTTTCAACTATAAATGAAATTAATTGAGAACGGTGTCCTTGTTACCTTAAGAACAATTAGAGAGACAATTCTAACATGACTAACCAGTTAAAGACGGCAAATAGTCTTTTTGGCGATACCATCCACTGATTCACCATTTGTTCCTTTATATGATAACCAAAATGACCTCTTTTGGTTAGTTTAGTTTTGAAATAATTACCATTTGTTAGTGCCACCTTCTAGTTTTCTCGATAGTATGTAATCTGATTCATTTACGATTATGGATGAACCTTATATTCTGACAAGATTACCAAACATCTGTAGTTTGAATATCTAGGGTATTGTTTGGGTTTACTTTGGTAGGACTTGTACTAACAGAATCTTAAACTTTGGATTGAAGGCTGTTGCTACAGTTTCACCTTTTTCTCCCCCACCAAGCAGTTTATGCAGTGAGTAAATCTGATGTTATTGGGAAATCAATCAATGGTGTGAAGTCTCTTGAAAAATGCATCCATTGATCGCATCACGTTTTCTTCTTCCTATGATGACTTGCTTACATAAAGAAATATAGTATATTTTTGTTTTGCTGAAAAGTAAGAAATATAGTACATACACCATGTATATGTAAACTTCTGTAATGTAATGTAGAACAAGAGCCTACACTCGTGAATAGAAAATTGAAATGGCATTGTTCTTTCCTTTTTTTTCTCTTTTTTTTTTTTTTTTTTTTTGAGTTGGGAGGTTACCTGTGCCTTGGGTAATGGGAACAGTTCTGGATTCTTATAAACATTGTTTTGTTGCAGCAACCGAACTGAGATGCATGAGCTATCTGAGCATTTGTCCACAGAAGGTGTTCTTGAACTTGGATCTACTCATCCATTGAGATTTCTTTTCTCCTTTTTTTCCAATGGTTAGCTTTGCCATGAAAACATAGGAGGCAAGAAAGCAAGTGATTTATATCATAGGACTGCCCTGGCATTAGTCACTGGCCAGAAGCAATGATGCTGACTCCCTCAAACGATTCACCTCAATTGTGATACTAAATCTTCTGTATACGAATCATATAGTTATAGGTCTGATAAATTGTTTTGCTTCCTTCTCCATCTTTTTGGGTGTCAAAAGGACACTAATGGCTACCTAAATATGCCATCCTTTGCTCCCTCTCAGTAACATGATCTGTAGATAATATAATGTATAGCAATGATAGTTACCCAAAATTACAAATATGTTCCAAGTATTTTTGTTTTGAATTCCATGTTGCATTACCCTCTCATATCTTAGACATTATTTGTTTTATATCCCTTTCTAGAAAGGATAAACCAGACTAATTTGCTTAGTAAAGTACTCCATCTAATCTTGGTTCTTTGCTGGGAAGAAATGAAAAGAAAAAGGAAACGTGTCTATGTGTATGATGGTGTACTTTACAACAGAAACATGTCTATAGATGCAATGGTTATACAGTTGAAACTATATTACTTTTTCTTGGAAATGGCATCTGTAGTAAGGTATCTTTACATACACAAGCTGTCTG
Organism: Juglans cinerea; assembly: GCA_961763995.1. Lineage (NCBI taxonomy): Eukaryota > Viridiplantae > Streptophyta > Magnoliopsida > Fagales > Juglandaceae > Juglans > Juglans cinerea. The sequence continues at coordinate 20,949,740 of CAUIVZ010000011.1, forward strand.
TTAAAGAAATTGAGGCTACGTTTAGATGTTGAACTGAGTTCAGTTCAGTTGAGTTCTTTATGAATAGTAGTGAGTTGAGTAGTAAAAAGAATTATGTGAGACCTATCTAAACTGAGTTTAAAATGTGTTTAGATGTTAAGATGAATTTAATATTTTTTATATGAAATTTAAAAAGGTTGTGAGTCTCACATATAAAGATATTTTAAATTAAAAAAGGTTGTGTCCTGTGTAAGAAGGTTTTGAATTGGAATGAGTTTAATAATTTGAAAGTTGAGTGTTTGGATGTTAGACTCAATTTAAAATTAGACTGAAATCAACTGAACTGAACTCATGAACCAAACGAAGCCTAAGTTTTCTAAAAGGAAACACATCTCGTTCTATCTAAAGTTGTTTTCTTTGTTGGAACCACAGCGTGAATTTTGTTTTTCAAATTCAAATTCTGGCCTTATTTCGGGCGTCATTCTCAACCATCAACTTCTTGTCTTTTCTTTTTTCCCTTTTTCCTTTTGTCAATTGGCATGTAAACGCACGCCACTGGGATTGGGGTTAGGATTTGAAGGGTTTTGGAAAGACGAAGACCCAGAAAGATGTTGTACCCGTTTACTACAGTTCACTTGTAACACTTGGACTTTAAAATCAAAGTTCAAATTGCCTGTGTTGCAGAAGCTTGTGCATGAAGGAGAAAGTCCTCTTTTAGACCAACTCGTGAGTAATAAACGAATAAAGCATAAGAATCATAAAAGAAAAGAGTAAAATGAAAAACAGAACCTCATAAAAATTAGCACACTTTCTCATTACTACTGGAAACTGAAAGTTTACACTTGCTAATTCCCAATACAGCTCATACATAAACAACCCAGGATGAGGAAATATTAGTCAGCAGAAGCTGATTACAATGACCTTAACAAGAAGCAGAACTAATCCTAAGTACTCCCCTCCCAAAAAACCATACATAAAAACTACTCAAATACTACTGGCGGGTGGTAAATAGTCCACCTCTGCCTACTTCTGCATCTCAACAGAAGGAGGAGAATCAAAAAAAGACAGTAAGAACAGTGAGGGGACTCCCAAATATAGGGTACCCTACAACAACACAACTAGACCATTTAAATTTAAAATGATTAAAAGGGCCATTTTAAAATAAGCCCTGATCATTTCGAACCCCAAGAAGTCAAAGACTGACCCCCATACTTAGAGTATACTAAATCTAATAACCCTAGTATACTAAAAGAGTCACATACCCTACAGATACTATATATATATATGTAATGGGAAAGAGATATAATAAAGTCCAAGGAAAATATGGGTAAAATATAGGTCAGTGGCAGGCACTGGCACATGGAGTGTCTAGCGGAATTGAGCTCCGCTGTAGGTCTGACCAAAGGACCAGCTGGCTGGGGCCACGTTGTAGGAGACCACACTTCTGCCGTCACTGGTGGTGACCTTGAAGGAGAGGCTCTGGCCGTTGAGGAGAGTGTTGCTCTGCCAGTTCTGGCCCCAGTTCCTTGACATTGCCTGCCACCCAGTTCTGGACCCTTTGATGGCAACGCCATGGACATCACCTGCACCACCCACGTTTGTGATGAGGACTAGGTTGAAGTAGGAGTGCCCATTGATGGTGAACCTTATGCCTCCCCTTCTCCTGCAGGGTACCCTACAAAAACCCCCAACCCAAAACACATGATGTTAGCATTTACCATCTGAAAGTCCAAAGTTAACTAGGAACTTTTGTCAAGTAAAAGAAAACACTTTTACTGCCTGGTAATTATGGGGCAAAGCCTACAAAATATGAGTTAGATGTCAATTTACACTGTTTTGATGTCTAAAATGTCTAATAATGCTGCTAAATGCCCAAGACTCCCTTTTTTGAGTTCACATTTTTTTTCCTTTTTTCTTTACATTTTTTTAATATATTTAAATATTTATAAAAAATAAAAAAAAATACATCAATACACTTAAAATTATTTCTTTAATTATTAAATAAAAAAAATAACAGAAATGTTTTGAGTCCGAATTATTAAATTTTTTTTTAACTTAATGATTAAGAAAGTGTTTTTTGAATGACATTGTAACTTTTTTATTTTTTTAAAAAATATTTATGATAATTAAAAAAAAATATATTAAAAAAAACAAAAAGTAAAATACAGTTCGGAATCCAAATTCGGGCCACTTTTTCGGTTGCAGCGGAACTCAAAAAATAAACCAGCGGTCAACTAGGCGGTCAAAGCAAAGAAGCTTTATCCGTACTGTAAATTTCAGGCCTGTTTGGGTACCTAGACCTTTCACAATCAAGGAAAGACATAATCTTGGCCATTATAACAAGGGATATGATGGTTGAAAGTAGACTTCGTAGGCAGGAATTATAGAAACAGTCCTCTTTTTAAGTTTCGGAAACCAAATAAACACGAGATCTGTCATTTCCTTGCAAATTAAGGTTTCGTGCTATAAGATTTCACAAAGGGATCAAAAGCCTATACCTTCTGTAAGCCACAGGAACGATTCCAGCTTTGTACTGAGCTATGTGCTGGAAGACAGGCTGAGAAAGATCAAAGTGGTGCTGAGGAGGGTTACACCAGCCCCCAGCATTATTAGGAAGAGCATTGTTTGGTGGGCAGAAATTGGTGGCCGTGACCAAGATGGAGCCAGGCAGGCACCATTTGCCGTCATTCACGCACTTAATCTCATAGCAAGAACCACAGCTCAACCCATTGTTGAACAGAGCTGTGCTCAGAGCTGCGGTGTTTGTCCCATACCCTTGGCTGTACAGGTTCCCATACCCACAAGCTCCACCTGCGCAGATCCCATCAACAAAAAGAAAAAATCAGCAAAAGGGGCAGATTTTAAACAAGAACTTCCCAAAGAAAGTAAAAAAACAAGATGCCCTAATCCATTGGCAAATGTTGCATACCCATTGTCCCAGAAGCATCACCCCCTCCATAGAAGGTGGCATGAGCATTGACCCACCCTCCACCATACCCATGAACAGACGAAACCATCGAAAGAAAACCCACCAAGAAAAACCCAGCGAGACCCATTTTCCTGCAAAATAAAAAAGGCAAAACATTTAGCACTTTCTGAAACCAACCCATCTCTAACAATGCACTAAGAATGTAACACTCAACATGTTCTTTCAGCAAATGTGAACTTTAGAAGCGAAATGTGAGAGGAGACAGGATGATTTACATGGAGAGTGAATCTTCAAAAAAGAACAGGTTTGGAGAGAAAATGTGAGGCGCTTGAGTGAAGAAAATGCAGAGGGGATAGGGACGAATATATAGAAATTTGGGGAGAGGGGGAGGGAGGGCTGGCTATGTAGAGACTGCCACGACCAACTAACACTTTTTTGAGGAGGCTGTTGGCTGTTGGGACCACCAACTGCTAGGGGGGCATACAGAGGATTTTGAAAGAGTGAAATCAAGTTCCTTTGATGAGTTTGAAAGGTTGGTTTTTTTTTTTTGTGGGTCGAAACCGCGTGGTTTTGTAGTTTTCTCAAAGGGAAATTCCCTGCAATCCAATGTGGGGTAGGGTGGCTTTTTCCTCTGATGGCTATTAAACTTCCATGCCCACATGCAAGCACACCCCCTTTTTATTATCCTCATTTGCCCCTTTTCTCTTTCTCTATCTGCCTTTTACGTTTTTCTTCTTCATTGTTTAATGTCTACTCCTACTTTCCTTTATTTAAATACTTCTCTCAGTATTCCACGCCATTCCTTTATTTAATGCTACATAGAATATTATCTCATTTTCATCAATTTTTTAAATTATTAAAAAAAAAAAAAACCCATCCGAGAGTCTAGCATTTTCACGTCAACACAATAAAATAAAAATAAGATGAAAATTCTATGTGGATTGAGATTTTTTTTATAAGAGTAAATAAAATTCTCCTTAATAGATATAGTATTTTTCCTTCTCTGAGTAGTAATTTGGATTCAAATATGAGTTGAGATAATTTGTGAATAATAGAATAAAATATTTTTAGAATATTATTTTTTAATATTATTATTATTTTGAGATTTGAAAAAGTTGAATTATTTATTAAAAGTTGTTTTGAAATTTGAAAAATTGAATTGTTTATTATATTTGTGTAGGAATTTTAAAAAGTTATAATGATGAAGATGAGATGAGTTGAGATGTGTTTTGAATTTAAACAGCAATCTTATGTTGATGAAATTGACTATCTTTTCTATGTGGATTGAGATTTTTTTATCCAATCCTTGAAACTTAGAGTGGAAGACAGGGAGATGTATAAAGTATAATTAAACAACATGGAATCATAGCTAAACAAATTGCATGGGGGAATCATTATTAAAAACAAAGTTGATGCTCAAGTTTCTAAATTCTGAAGCATAATTATTTGTGCAAAGTTATTACCATGCAACTATTTATTATTTTATTATTATTTTTTATTATTATTAACAAAATATTTAAGAATACCTCACTACCAGTAAGGAGGAACATTTCACGTTTGGTTAACATGACACCGCCGTCTGGTAGGACTCGAGGGATATGGTAGTTGGTGAATTTAATGCTAAAATACTTTCTGGTAAACGAATTTAATTGGGTATTAAACTGATACCTACTAATACCTGTTTAATAGTTATATATGCTGAAAGAAAAAAACACAAAATCAATAGGTATCTATGACTTGCATTAAAAGAATTCCATATTCTTTCATTCCTTGTGGCGGAAAGGTTGAAGATAAGGGGAAAAGCAAATGAAAAGAGGGTGTGAAAAGGAAAGGAAGAGAAGTTTTTTATCTTTTCCATTTTTCTTTTGTGTGTTTGGATTAGTGGAAAATGAGTAGGAAAAGAAAGAGAAGTTTTGTATATGCTTTATTTGTATCGTTCACATGGAGAAGGTGTTTATATTATATATATATACTATATTTCTTGTATTTATATTATATATAATAAACAATTAAATATAGAAGGTGTTTCAATCAAAATTAAAGCGACGTCGTTTTTAGGATGGATTTGGATACACAAATCTATCTCATTTCATCTCATCTTATTATTACAATTTTTTCAAATTCTCATATAAAAATATAATAAACAATTCAATTTTTTTAAATTCTAAAATAAAAATAATACTAAATAATTATATTTAATAATATTTTATTCAGAACTCTATCCAAACCCACCCTAAAGTTTATATACGTACAGTACTTCTTTCCTATTATTTTGAGTCTTCTATACATGCCCGTATTGCCCTCTTCTCCTCCATGTTCACCCCCACCTTTATCTCTCTTATTACGTTTGTTATTTTGTTTCTAACCTAATTCTCCTTCCCATGTTTCAGTATATCTCAAAATTGTCTTCATCTCCGTACTGCAAGCCTCCTACTACTATTGGTGTTGCCATGGTTTTTTCTAAGGTCGCATGCAGATGCTATTTTTCATAGTCTAGACTTTAGGGCTGAGCAAAAATCTGAAAATCCAACTCAGAATCCGAATCCGACTCCGACTCCGCTCCGATTCTACTCCGACTCCGCTCCAGTTCTGCTCCGACTCCAATAAGTTGGAGTTGGAGTTGGAGTTTTTTTCTACTTAGAAGTCGGAGTTATTCTAATCACTATAACTATATATAGTATTAATATCACTATAATATTAGTGATGATACCATATTATCACTAACATATAGTAATAGTACTATACCAATAGTATTACTATATACTAATATTATTAGTCTATTACTAATATTTATATATATGATATATATATATATATATCAAGTATAAGAGATTAGAGATTTAATATATTAAATCACTAACATACTAATAGTATGATACTATAATATTAGTAATTATACTATAAGATATAGTAATAGACTAATAGTATATTATAGTAATACTATATTATATATAAAATAGGCCATAATGGTGTGGATTAGTAATAGTATAATTATTATTAGTAATATTCGTATATATATATATATATATATAATAGATTCATAGTATACTATATAAATATATAGTATAATATACTATATATAGTTTAATACTCTTAAATATATATATATATTGAATCTTCATATATAATTCATAGTAATTAGTATACTACTATACGGTGCCGTTTCTATTTGTTAATAACTTAATTGTTTAGGAATTAGGCCCTAGGGTTCCCGAGTTCCCCCATCTCCCAATTTCGTCTTCAATCTTCATTTTTCGATTCTTCACAACCGTCTCACTCTCTCTCGCAGCCCTCCCTCACGCAACTGTCAACAACTCTACGACAGTCCCCACCGGTGATTGTAATGCCCCCGATCCCCCCCCAGTCGATATTCACCCTCGATCCCTCACTCCCGAAATTCCTTCGTTCTCTCAAATTTCCCTTGAAACCCTAGGTCCCGTCATCGCTGTCGGTGGCCTCTTGAGGTGTAATGCAACTATGCAAACGTCGTCCCTCGAATCCCCATCGCTTATTGATCTCTTACACTCTCAATCGTAGATTAATCACTGCCCATTGAATATTTGAAGTCGGTAAGTTACCCTAACCTATGTCGTTGTTCTTTAATCAAATCTTTGAGGTTGGTAATGTTGATTTTTTCTATGGTTATTTCCATATTTGGCTCTTGATAGTGCTTCTTCCAGAACTTGGTTCACCATAGTAAGCTCCTAGATTGCCCCTGTCGTGTACTGATTTATACGGTCAAATGATTGGGTTTTAATTTGTTGATTGGTAATTTGGGTTTATTTTGCTGATTATGTTTAGGGAATTCGTTATCCAAAAATATGTAATTTTTTATGTAGTTTTAGTGGTGTTTTCATCCATAACTTTCTCGTTTTTCAAATCCACCCGTATTTTTTATATACTTTTCTTTTAGTGGCACAGAAGGAAACACCATTTGATCTTCTTGAATTTCAGACTTTTGAACATTTGCTGTGTAGATTAGGCATTGAAGTATTTTCGTGCATTATCCATATTGTATGTAAATAAGCATGCAGATATGAGTTGCCTGGAATTGATATCCCTTTTGTTAAAAAATGTCTAGGATGAACATATTCTATTGATGATTCTGTTAATTTTGATGGTACTGTGTTATAACTTATGAAGATGGTTCTGTTGATGATTTGGGAAGTTAAGTATGCTGCTGCATTTGTTAGTTGTGTACATGTGTAAAGACTGAGAGTTTTCAAGTTTTAAGAGTACTGCTAGTACCCGTAATATATATTCCAATGCTTGTTGTGATGTTTAAAATTGGCCAGTATGTACGTAAGAGTACCTTTCAATCATGAGTGTTGGTGATATGATCTGTGTAGTGGGTTTATGATATGTGTTTGTTATATTATTTATTTTATATGAATCTATCTTTTATTTATATTATTAATGTTATTATTTTTAATAATAATCATGTGGGTTTTGGTAAGCTGGGTTTTGTTGGGCAATTTGAAAATGGAGCAGAGCAAGCTGGTGTCTGGAAGGCTGGAATTTGATTTATTATTGGTAAGGAATAAAAATAATTAATTATTATGCATGAGAGAATACATATTTTTGTATACATACATATATACGTATATTTATCCATATCTAATCTTATAAACATATTTTTATTGATCTCTTGTATTATTTTAGGACTCAAATTCCATTTCTAGGGTCAAAAACCACATTAATCTAGTGTCAAAATACGTATCTTGCAGCCAAGCATTTCCTATGCTCCTTTATGTTTTCTTTACTAATCTTTTCATATTTGTTTCAGGCACAGCTTGGAAGTTGAAACATTTGGAAGTTTGTAACATTTACTTACTTTATTTTGGTTCATTTGTTGGGATTTAGAAGTTTGTAATTTAATTCATTTTTATTTTTTAATTTTTGAAAGCATGTTAGTACTTGTTTTTAGGTAGTTGTATTTTTTGTTGTAATCAAAAGTGAATTATTTAGTTTAGATTGTAATTTTTGAAACAATTGAAATTTGAAAGCACATTTAAAAAAAAAAAGTAGGCCAAATATGATGTTAAAAAAGAAAAGCAAAAAAAATCCAAAATCCGACTCTGTTTCGACAAGTCGAAGTTGGAGTCGGAATCGAAGCGGAGGATGTGCCTGTCGAAGTCAGATACATCCGACAAAGTCGGAGTCAGAGGTTGGCCATACCGACTCCGAATTGGTCGGTGCTCAGCCCCACTACAAGAAAACTGTTTATTTGCAGTCAGTTAATTCCAGCGAAATGACTATTTACAACTAAAATGAGTTTGTTTTAGTCACAAATAGTCTTTTCATCGCAAACAAATGACTACAAATACTCGTTTTTCTTGTAGTTCCCTACTAGACTTGATCTATCCAAGCCTTTCAACATTCATGAATTTTAGATTATGCGATTAAGCTTCCGGTATACCAAACTTTATCTCCCGCCTGTAAGGGCACTTTCATCTTGTGCATTGATTTCATAGGTGAGGCCGATGTTAGGCATCTCGTAGGTTTTGGTCATTTGATTCACCCAAGATTATTTTCCCTTGAGTTTGGTCTCAGCTTGGATATTAAGGTTGTGTTTCGATGTTAAGGTGATTTTAGATAATCTCTGAATAGCAGTAAAAAAGTAATAAATAGTTTATAAATAGTAATGAATAGTAGAATTTAAGACAACTTTACTTACCAAACATAGCATAAACCAAATTGAATTGTCGATTTTTCAACAGTTGTATCAAATGCAACTTAAATATCCTCTCGCTAAAAACTCATACATGGCCCCTCATATAAATTAATGTAATTAAATTATAAAGATTATTTTAGAAGAGTAATAGAGAAACATTTGGAGAGTGAAGTGTGCTGTTTTTAAGAAGTATATTTGCATCAAAATAAAATATATATATCTTTGGTCTCATTTATTTATACTAAGAGAAATGCTTTGGGTCCCAAAAAGTGTCTCGAATGATTTTTTTTTTTTACTTAGTGATTAAGAAAGTATTTTTTAATGATGTTGTGAATTTTTTTTTAAAATATTTATGATGATTAAAAATATATATATATAAAAAAAAAGTAAAATGCATTGTTCTGTAGCCTAATTCAGATTACTTTTTTGGTCGCTCTAGCAGAACTCTTAGGGTAGGTTTAGGGGTGAGATGAGAATTTTGTATTTTGTTTTAGTGTTTAAAATATTATATTTTAGTATTATTATTGTATTGGGATTTAAAAAAGTTGAATTGAGATTTGAAAAAATTAAATTGTTTATTATATTTTGTATGGAGATTTGAAAAATGTGTAATGATGAGATGAGATGATATGAGAATTTTGTGTTTTATTTTGGTTACCAAACCTGCCCTTATATTAAAAGATAAGAACTGATGCTTTAGGCAGCACGTGGCCGGCTGATGACATTTTGAGCTACCTTAGTAAGCTGACCAAGACTTTATAAATTAAAGCTACAAAATATTACTTATATATATATATATATATATATATATTATTTTATGATAGAAATACTCTATTCTCGTAACTTAATAAAATACTTAATTAACATAATTTGATTTGAAAGATATCATTACATGCTTACATGGCACATGACTTATACATTGACTTGAGAACAAAATAACGATTCGTCATCACGTGTGGTTGGCTCTGCAAGAGATATCATATAATTACGAGATTTATTAGGCCGTTTTGAAATAAGATACACAAATATAACGATCTTATCATGATATGTCATTTCATTAAAAAATTGTGCTTATATAGAAACAATTTTAATAATATGACATTTTGATAGAATAAGAATACTCTTAGCTGGATTTTTGCATTTGGAATCTTTTAACTAAATAAATATATGATGTTTAATCATGTTTTGTAAGCTTAATATGGAGACAAAACAAATGAGGAAGATAAGATCTTCATGGAAAGCCAACCCTGGATTCTAAATTGATTGACAGGGAAGGGATGATATATACCACCGCGATTTTCGCCATTAATATTTTTTAGTAACACTAATTAGCTGGCCTGAACTTGTTAATTTCTTTATTTCAAAGAAAATCTGAATTTAAAAAATATATATGAAAAATACTAAATGTATTTAAGAAAAATTTATAAAAAAACTTACTTTCTCTACATATTAATTATTGACATACTAAAAATTATGTTATTTTGAAATTTACTAATAAAATGACTATATATATATATATATATATATATATATATATATATAGCTTACTCATTTTACAAGATAGATAACCCATTGGATGCTCTTGCTTAAAATTTATAATATTATATGACATGTTTGTGTTTCTTAGCAAAGATATTTATTAGTTTTTGGAAACATATTAATTTTGGAAGAAGAGAATTAATTAAAAAGTTTCAATTGAATGTGAAAAAAAAACTAGTAGGGTTTCTGGATATACGTGCTGATTGAAAGCGATTTGCAGTCCTTTAACGGCGCTAGAGTAGCAGCTGCACATGCACTGGTTTGGCCTTTCCCTCTCTATTCAAAACCCATTTGGCTTCTAATGGGATTTTATTTTTGATATTTTGTTTTTTGAGAGATTCTTCCATACAGCTTCAGTAAAACTCAGCAAAGAATGCAACGCCACAAACAACAGAACAATGAAAACCAAGGTGGTAGTATAGTTATACGACCTGGTATTCTATGGTTTAAGGTCCGGGGTTCAAATCAGGACAGTTGAAACTACTTGTAGTAGTAAAGTTTGACCTTTGAGTCATGCACGTGGATGAGCTTTGGATTAGTTGAATACTTTAGGTGTGCGGAGGTGACGAGCTCGTCCTTGAAGCAGTAACTATGACTCAAACCGAATATTCCGTAGTAGAAAATAAACTCTTATGATCACGTTAAAAAAAGATTGTTATGTTGGTTGCCTTCGCCTCCCCTTTTATTGAAAAAAAAAATTGAACAACGAAAGATACTGAATGAAAAATGAACAATAATTCTTGGTTGAGTTTTCTAATTATTCATTTTTGTTTTTACATTAACAAGTGAGCCCTTTATTCAGATGCTTGTAAGTTATGCCTTAACACTAATATGAGTGTGATATATACAGATAAAATATATATTAACGATAAATATTGTATTAGTATATACAAGACTCGCACTTGACTTTTGAAAAAAAATTGAGAATCACTATAAATTATATAGTTTTTAGATTTTTTTTTTAAAAGGACAGTACAAAACTTGATCATTCTAACACTGTATAAATCATTTCATATATATAAATATATATATATATATATTCATTTGTTGTAAAAATTGGAGTGAACTTATGAATTGCGGGGATCTTGAATATTCTGGGTCCTTTAAAAGAAAGGGCAGGAAAGATGATTCATGATTGATGAATCAGATGAAAAGAGAGAATATATAGTCACTATATATATATATATATATATATATATATGTGTGTGTGTAGTTCAGTAAATAAATGTATGCTCTTAGAAAGTTTTAACGGCCAATAACCAACTTCTCGTTTTGACAGGGCTAAAAAATATATTTTCAACTTCCTCGGCAGACTGTTTGCTTGCCTTCCTCTCTTTTGATCTGGTGTTTGTGCTTTGCAAGGTGTGATCTGCACCGTCAATGTTCTCAAACCTTTTGATTTTCACACCACTCAAGTGACTACTGCATGCAGGGTCCATGCTAGATTTTTCTTGCTTTTCTGTTTCCTCGCACATTTCACTGTTTCTAAGGATTCACTACGCTGTCCAATGTCCATTGTTCAGGATTTTGATTCTCTGCAACTAAAGGTCAAATGGAAAAATCACATCCATTGTTGACTAGAGATTATATTTTTATATAATATTTATCGCGTTCTTTGGATTCTAAGAAGGTTGTTGAAAATGGTAGTCCCAACACACTTTTGTCGCATGCATTATGGTAAATTCTCAATGGCAATGTACGTACCAGGTGGAAACTCTCGTGTCTGAACCGTTTCATGACAAGTAGATAATGACTGTGTTAGTTTTAATGACATTGAGAATGACTCATTTGGTGAAGTAATCACAATGATAATGATTAATACTCGTGTACGTGGTTCATCTTTTCTAACCCATGCATGCAACACATGACTTCAGGTGTTTAATTCTCTCCTCGAATCTTTATTTATCTCACTACCCATTTTGTTTATAATTTAAACACAATACCCTTTACTAGTTCATGATTATTTATTTTTCAATGTATTTTTCGGAGACATGCATGGTCTGCTTTGGATCCCTGCATATAATGAAAGGCTACACTAAAGTTTTGATAAGACAAGACAAGTATAAAAAGGAGGAAAATAAAAGTATTCAACACTTCAAGGAGACTTTATCTTCTTTTTATTTTCTTATTGTAACTAAGTATAGAGAAGAGTTACAATCGTAAAAAAGTTTTATAAAAATAAATTTATATACTGATGTAGTTTCATGTGATCTGTTGAGTCTACTATACAATAAAAATAATGTTACAATCTGACATAACATATCAAATCATGTCAAATTTATGAATTTATTTTTATTTATGACTAAAGTATATATTCTCAAATACTTATAGGTGTTAAAAGTTTGTATATTACCTAATTTATGAAGAATCTCAACCATGTAAACCATGAGTATATTAGTCAAAATACTTTCTAAAGTTTTGCATATAGCTGATGCTGAGTATATGTAAAACTTTTACCTTAAGGTGTCTTGGGGAGTTTGAATCCCTTACCTAATTAAGAAAAGGGGATGAGATAGAGGTAGAGATAGAGATAGAGATAGAGATAGAGATAGAGAAGCATCCATTTAAAGCGAAAACGAAAAGTATGATCACTGAGGTTTAGGTTGTAAGTTTTGAAGATCATAAGGGTACTAATATTGCAGAGATGGTATGAAAGTGATATTTCATTCATATTCAACATATCAGCCACTGTGACTCTAAAGTTTTAAGAGTACAAAGTTTGAAGGTATTATAGTAATAGTGAAATAACGATCTCAGACAAACAAAGGACAGGACGTAAGAAATGACAAAAGTTGGCCTGCCCTCGACCATCGTAGCCGTCGATTAAGAATATTTCATTCTCATGAATGACAAAATTCCAACAAAGTTTTAGGAAGATTGGTCATGTCTATATACATATATATGTTTGTGGTCCAAACTCCAAATCCAACCCTCTTTTAAATGAATAAATAAACACCCCCAAGTCATTATAAGAAAACTGCCAAGTTGTCATCAGTTATTTTTTGGGAAAATAAAAAATAACTATTTCTATCAAAATGAGTATATTTTAGTTGCAAATAGTCATTTTCGTCGCATATAACTCATCACAAATACTCATTTTCTTGTAGTGAATTTAAGATCAATTAGACGCACGAAGTGGATTTGTTGGTGTAAAATTTTTTAGATAATTAAGATTAGATCAGTGTGGTTTGGATTCAGATATGAGTTAAGATGGTTTGTGAATAGTAGAATAAAAGTTGAATTGTTTATTATATTTTGTGTAAGAATTTGAGAAAGTTGTTTTGGGATTTGAAAAAATTGAATTGTTTATTATATTTTGTGTAGAAATTTAAAAAAATTGTAATGATGAGATGAGATGAGTTAAGATGGGTTTTGAATTCAAACGAGGTTATTTTTATCTCATCTTCTTATTACAACTTTTTTAAATTTCCAAACAAAAGTGTGGAAAACTAGTATCGTAAAACTAGTATTGTAAAACTCATTTCATTTCATGTGTCTATAAAAGTACTGGACGAACCAAACGACAGCAATGGAACACAGCTAAGCTAAAGATGATAGTACCCATCTCAATCCAACCCCCATGTGATCTGCTAAAAGTGGGCATCATGTGCCTAATTATAAGTTATTATGACTTTAAGCAAACGTCGAGATCTCTTTCTAATTGGATTCCACTTATAAGTTGACCACACCACACGGCACACGTACATATCATCAGCATCAGCATCAGCATCAGCTAGTTAGCTTGCAATGTAAAAGCAACAACCCAAAGATCAAAGATCTAATTGGTTCTGATTTTGAACGCTGTCTCCTCACAGACTGAACTTCTACAGACACTCAGAATTCATTCATGATCAGCACAGAGAAAAAAAAAAAATCAGGAAACTCACATGGCATGCAGCTCTACAATCCACCTTTACCCTGCGTGCAACTCAATCTCCTCCCGGCTCATGCATCTTCACAGACACGAACAAAAAAACAGCCTAAAAAAGTGCAGGCCAGGAATTAGAATGATTTCTCCAAAACCCCGTGATCAAAGGAGGTTTGTCTAATAAAGAGGGAAAAGCTGTATCTTTGGAGTAGATTTTCTGCGTCTTTAACTGCCTTTTGGTGGGAAGTTACTGCCACTTGGAAAACTGTAATGGAATAATAGAAGTAATGCATCTGAAAAGCAAGCAATTCCAACTACCCTATTGGATTTGGTAAAGAGCTTTTAAAAACTTTTAAAGGACTTGGGCGGTTTGATCCGGTAAGAATCATTAAGAGAATTGAGATTATTAGTAACTTCTATTAACTCATTCATGAGTGGTAGTAACTTCTATTAACTCATTGAGCGGTGAATCTAATAAAGATTGTGTTTTGGGATCATTAATGATTGTTATTTAAGGAGTAATGAGAATAACTTACTACTATTTATTATTTTATTAATATCTTTTACTTACTTTTTATTACTATTCAATATTCTATTGTTACTTTTTTATTTTTTTTATTACTATTTACAGAATACTTGAGAATATCTCACTATCCAATCGTAATCTAAGAGAATTTAGATTGGACCCACTTGGGGATTGGACGGCTTGGATTAGGACACTTGTCCTTTATATTTTTTTATGGGGTGGACACGTGTTAACTTACTAGTCAAGTCTCATGAGTTCTTAACTAAAATTGGATTCTAACCAAATCAAATTAATACTTAATTTGGGTTTTGATTATTAGGTGATTATGATGACAACTTTGGGGTGGGGATGTTGATGTAAGTTAAAAATGTTGCCGACACTATTGCATTGCATGCTCGCTCCTAAATGATTTTCATCAGTCTTTCATTGTTTCCAATAATCATGGGCTGTTTGATTTTAAATTCGAAGCCATTGTGAAAAGTTACTTGAAATCTTGCCTTTTAATCTCCTTTTTTAAATTTTAAATTGGTTCAACATAAAAAGTTTGGAATCAATCAATGACTCACGGGTTGCACCACCTTCTCTCTACTCTCTTTGCGTGATGTAAAATAATTTAAAACTAATGGATGAAAAAGATGAAAAAGAATGTTTTAATTATTCATGTCACGTTGGAATCATATTAAAGAAATTAAAAAAAAAATACTTTAGATACAAAAATTTTTTACATAAATAAATTTACAAACTTACGTGTCTTGATGTGCTACGTCAATTTATAATATTATTTTTATTATAAATTAAATTTAACAGATCATATAAATTTATGTTAATTTATAAATTTATTTTTTATAAAAAAAAAATTATGTCTGTAATACATTTTTTTAAAATAATATCATCTGCTAATTAAAATGAGATTAGAATTGTTTGAAGTTTCTATTTTTAAAGTGTTTGAAACCCCCAACATACTTTTCAAATTAACTCATGAGATTTATATATCAATTATCATCCTAACACTTATTATTTTTAAACAGAAAATATATTTGTAATTGTGAATTGTGTAATTTAATCGTTTTGAAAAAAGTAAATAAAATATAAAATTCACATAAAAAAAATTACTTTTTTAAAATGATTACGTAATGTTTACGTATTTTACAATTATACAAGAAATTAATAATTTTTAAAACACTATTAGCTTGTCTTTAATTTATTGCTGTTATGTGTGTGAAATGTAGAGGCAACAAATAGAATTGATTCTGAAATTATGGTTGAGATTTTAAGAACTTGAGAATATAGAAGTTTCTAGGAACTTTACAACATCATAATCCAAGAATAAATAAAGGAAGTTGGGGGACCAGATAAAAAATTCATCAGAAACAAAGCTGCTTCAGTCATTTATAGTGGTGTGTCAGTTTGTCTTCCCAAGATAGCCTCTGAAATTTGTTACTCAAACAGTCACGTAGGGAAGTAGGAGGAAAAGGAAACTAGGTTTTAACTGGGGGTATCATTTACGCCCAGAGTAGCCCGCTCCGCTTTCTATTTTTTAGATTTTTTTGTTTTTATATTTTTTTAATACATTTAAATATTTAAAAAAAATAAAAAAATATTACAATATATTTAAAATCACTTCTTCAATTACTAAATAAAATAATTTGTTTTTTATCAAACGATCAAATTAAACTATACAACTTCAAAGATAAAGTAGTTATTTCCCTCATTTATTTTTCAACAATCTTAATGCTGGTCAGAGGATGTTGTATGGACTGCAATAAAGCATGCAAATATTTTGTCACGGGATATGAGAAATTCTATTTTTTAAGTGGGGACGCTATATGAGGAATTTTATTAAATGAGAAAAAATATCATTTTAAGAGGGATAGTTTTGTAATTTAAAAAATATTTAAAGATAAAATTATATAGACTTATATTACAGTCCCTAAATGAAAAATGTATCTAATATTGCTCTAATATTATTATTTAAAGCATTAGTGGTGGCTTTAAATTTTGGGCAAATTAAAGCCAAGTGTAATCCAAATAAAATCATTCAAATTGGCTAATAAAACACGAAAATATGCTATATTGAATTAGACAAATTCATTTAAGATAAACTTTAGCTATAGTAAATCTAAACTTTTGATCATATTTAGATGTACACTGTAGTATTTCTAAATCAATTATTTACTATTATTTCATCTCTCTCTTATGACTTTTTCTCTTTTTACTTAAATTTGTTGTTTTTCCCTCTAATTGTTTTTCCAAATTTGGCATTTTTCTTTTTTTATTGGCTAAATAATTTTCCTTGCATAATAAATTGCTGATTTTGCTTATAATAATAAATCATGCCAGAATAATTTGCAGATTTTGCTTCTAATAAATAGATCACTACCTTTCAAAACCGTCTTATGCAAAACCATACTAGTTATCTAGAAAACAAAACTGGGTGTTTTTTCAAAATGGGGTCTATTTATTAGACGCTTCAAAAAATTAAAAAAAAACCAAAACAAAAACAAAAATAAAAAATTCTTGGAGCTCTTTCAAGTGGATCATTCTATATCAAATATTTCCTCTATATTGCATTCCTGATCAACTAATCCAATAATTAATAATTAGGGGATAGCTACTAAAATATAGTCGTTGGAAATAATAAGGTTGAAAAAAAATGAAAATGTCAAAATTAATATTTTAATATAATAGTGATAGATTTAGAGAGTTTGTTATTTGGTGTTGTTTAAAAGTGGCTAACTAAATTTATAAAAGTGAATTTCTTAGTCAAACTTTGGCTAGGCCACTACTTAATGCTCTTTAGAGCACTCATTGGTTTCTCTCTATGCATATGCAAAATCATATATTTTGGAGATTGCTTTTGCATATCAAGAAAAACTCTCATATTGGATTATGCATTTTTGAGTCAAATAATAATAAAATATTATTATTTATTTTTTTCTTTTGTATTTCTTTCCGTTGGTGTCGAGAAAGAGAGCAAAGAGGTAGAAATATTTCGAGAGAGGGTTTGTTTCCGTTGATGTCGAGAGAGAGGGGAAGGAGACAGAAAAAGTAGTAAAATAAGATTTGGTGAGTGAATAGTACAACTTCAAATTTGTAGAAATACTGTTCATAGTTATGCAAATTTTTAGATATACATAATCCAATACAGTCCAATTTAAGGTCATATTATACAAATATGTAGAATTAAATGCATATGCAGATGCATAATCCAATGCTAATGCTCTTAGTCCATGATTTTGTACATTTATTTTGATCTATTTTATTTTTATTTTTTTAATAATTAAGAAAATGATTACTAATAAATTTGTGTATTTTTTAAAATATTTAAGAATGTTTAAAAGAAAAAGAAAAAGAAAAAAAATACAATTACACTAATAATTAAAAAAAAAACTCTAAAAAGGCAAAATCATAGTGCTCGGCACCCTTTGTTACACAACCTTTACTTGTTTTCCTCTTCTATTTTTTTTAAATAAAAAATAAAATTAAAGATTGGAGAGAAATCAGACTGATGAGTTGAAACCTTGTTCTTG
Organism: Juglans cinerea; assembly: GCA_961763995.1. NCBI lineage: Eukaryota > Viridiplantae > Streptophyta > Magnoliopsida > Fagales > Juglandaceae > Juglans > Juglans cinerea. The sequence continues at coordinate 20,967,785 of CAUIVZ010000011.1, forward strand.
TAGCATTTATAACCATCATTTATTTTCACGAAGAATACTGATGCTAAAGCTGAGTCATATCTTAGAAACTGGCCCAAATTGATGCGATCGTTAACTACATTGCTCACAAAGCAACAACCCAATTTATTTCGGGGGTGTGCTATTGTGCCAAGTTGTACTTTTTTTTCTCTTTTTATTTTAAATATTTTTTAAACATGTTTAAACATTTAAAAAAAATATCAATACACTAATAATAACTTCTTTAATCAGTAAGTAAAAAAAAATATTAAAAATTAAAATAAAATACATGAGTAGTCAAATTGAGATAACAAACTCAAGAAACATAATATCATTTTCCTTTATTTCAAAATCAGAATTCCCGCCATCACTTTTTTAAGAAAATGATATCTTAATTTTATTGATAGAAAAATCTTAGATATAATTTTTATACCACACACTCCCACTTATTAATATGTGATTTTTTATTTTTGTTTTTTTAATACTTAAATATGTGTATTTAAATAGAAGAATAAAAATGATAAATTACATATTAATTAGGTGGAGGTGTGTTGTGTAAGATTTTTTTATAACATCTCTCTTATTGATAAGCTTTTAAAATAAATACTTTGTACAAAGAAGAGCAAGGGACTAGATAAGTACACCCCAGAAATAGACTCCTAAAATTTAATAAAACCTAATAAAATTGAATCTGTTAAACTGTCATTTATTGAAAAAAGTTTAAATTATTATAAAATATTAATTTAATTATTATTTTTACTTATATTCTAACACTTGTTATTGTTGGGTTTGTGGAGCCTGGTTTGTTGGTGTGTTGACCCGATTTGATGACCCAACTAAACAATGATGCGTTATATTTTTTTGGCAGATTTTCAATGAGGCTTTGGCACTTATTCCAATCGAAAAAGCGTTAGGTAGAAAGTTTGCTCGACGTTCGCTCGACAGGTTGCTCGAGCGAATAATGCATAAAAGTAAAAATTTGGGTTTCCGCCGTGTGACACTATAAATATCTACTTAATGAAGAGTTTAGTATTGTTTTGAATAGTGAGATTTCACCTCAAAGTGTATTTTGTGATTTCTCAGCATAATAAAATCTTCTGCAGTTCTGTAGACGTAGGCACATTGTCGAACCACGCTAATTTTGTGTCGTGTGATTGATTTGCTTGTATTTGCTTTCACTTGTTTGTTATCGTCGATGTGTTCTCACGAGTAAATCGGACATTTTTTTCATGTGTAGGTCGTCATGACTCTCCCTAATTATAAGCGAGCCCAACATATAAAATATTTTATTAAAGTATCAGTTAATTTAAAAAAATTAAACTAACAGGAAATGGTAAATTTAGACATTTAATCTATATGCTAACAAAATAATTAGGTCAAATAATTGATGAGATAAGCCACGACATTGCTTGAATTTTGAGAGCGACTGAAGTTAGAAGCAATCAACGTACGTAACATCTCTCGGTTAAGATTGTTTTTCTTTTCCTTCCATCTTCTAGGCAACCAAACAGACCATTAATGTGACTGTCCCTTTGCTTTGTTGGCTTGAAATCCTATCACTCTCTGTTGGGAACCAGACGTATATTTCCCTCAAAGTTCTATCCATACCAAGCAAGTTAAGAAACGAAAGTGCCATTACGTGTTTAGCAGCGTAACAGAGAGAGAGAGAGAGAGAGAGAGATTCAAAGTGCATGTGCGTGTCTCTTTCAGTCATTACATGCATGTTGTGTTTGGACTTCGGACATCCAATGGAAACTCACAACATGTGGTTGAATTTTGTATAATTAATACTAGTCATGAAATTATCATTTGTTTGAAAGTTTAAACTGATTAAAAGAAGTAGATTTAATTATTTATATTATATTCTTAACACATATACATGTGATGTACAAAAAAATTGATGTTTTTAAGTTTATTTATAGTCTAATTATGAAGTCGTTTGTGTTGGAATGGTGGCTTGATTTTTTTTTTAAAACGTCTTTTCATAGACTTGGCTCGACTATGGCTCGAGCAAACTTTGGCTCGACACTTTACTCGACATTCCACTCGAGCAAACCTCAGATAGATTGTTCGCTTGACAGTCCGTCTGAAGGAAACCCTAACCAGTTTATTCACTCGAGTGAATGTTCGTAAATGAGTTCGTCCGCCATTAAGTATAAATACACACTTTTTTGCATAGTTTTGAATAGAGTGTTGCAGCCAAAATAAAAAGAAAAGAGAGATAACTCCTTTTGTGAGATTTTGAGAGCTCATTGAGTGTATTGGAGCTTTTGAAATTGAGGAGTGATTTGTGATTACTCTCTTGTACTCAATTTTGTGATAGTGAATTCTTTGAGACCGACTACGGTCCCCTAGTGGACGTAGGTTTGTTCAAGCCGAACTATGTAAATCTTAGTATTTTTTGTGTGATTATCGAATTTTCTTTTGTTTGTTTCCACTATTACACTTCAAATTAGCCGCTAGATATTCAGTTAATCCCAATAGTTTCGACGTGGCTTAATTTGATTATTAATTATAATGAAATATATACATAGGAATGAAGAAAACATTGTGTTCTCATCTTATAAAATTGTATGATCCTTCAAGATTATTTTAAATTTACAATATTTTAACTTTAAAGTTGATATAAAAGAAAAAAAAAAAGATGAAATGATTAGACAAAAAGAAAGACGAGGTATTTCATTATCTAAAATCTCATAATATTTCGTATTATTTTAAGTTTATATATGTATGTTCATTTAACTTATGAATGGATGACGGACCCCAATATAATATTTTATAATAACAGTGCTACTCTGCCGTTGAGAGAAGCCCGCTGTAACTTGAGAAAAGATATTTACAACCGTGAATTGCGTAACCGTCGCGTAATCGCTTTAAAAAAATGAATAAAACATGGGACCCATATGAAAAAAATTAATTTTTTAATAGTAGACCCCACTATTTTTCAAAGCAATTACGCGGCGGTTACGCACTTTACGGTTGTATGTAGAATTACTCATGTAACTTACCTCTAGGCCAAAATCACTCTTTTATTTTTTTTTAAAAAAACTTTTTATTCATATTCTTTTATCATTTTAAAATATTTTTAAAAAATATAAAAAAAAAATCAATACACTAATAGTTAGTTCCTTAAATATTAAGTAAAGAAAACACAAAAAAATACATGAGGTATCAAAATAAGGGGGCAAGTTGAGTGGGACAAAGTAGCATTTTTCATTTTATAATAAAACCAAGAATGCAAAATGGTACCCTAAGATGCAATATAATTCTATCTTTTATATTTTTATTAAAAAAGGAAAAATCTACTTATCTATCTATTTTTATCATCATCAGCTCAATATCTCTTAATGTGACATTAAATAATAGACTCACAATTATTTTTTTATTTTTTATTTCTTTTTTTTTTGAAGAAAAAAAGGTGGGCAGATTATTTCAAGGTATATAAAGAAAAGTTTTGTTTTCAAGTCGGAATGTAGAAGATATTTAATAAAATATTTATATGACATAATTTGATTCAAAAAATAAAATTTTATATTTTTATATTACAAATCAATCTTATCGTTTAAGTAATGTGAATGATATGCTCTACAAAGTGACTTAAAAACAGATTAACTCGTATATAAAAGCACTGAAAGTTGGATTAAACTTGATGTAGCGCAACATAATTTGACCCAGCGATAAAAAGATAAACCGAAGGTGATGCTTTCATATTGCAAGAATGACATGCCACCGAAAGAAAATGGTAAGAAAGGCGACTTGGAATGTGCAATCAAGGTGTCAAGGATGTGTCAGAATCTCATATGATAACAACGGCACTGCCAATTGAAACATAAATAATAAAGTTATGATATGTAAATCATAGCACTAACACTTTTTATTCTAGCCAACTTGGATAATAATAGAATGGAATATGTTAATAAAAACACTTGCAAATTGGTTTTTCCAACTCTTTTTATTTTCATCTTATTGACTTGACTGCATCTTTACCCTCATTGCTATGAATCCAACAGGGTACTCCACTAAAAAAGCAGTCGCACTTCCTTGTAGAGCTTTTGCATGCTATAAAAGGTTTCTTTTTCTTTGGGTAAACTATACGTTTGGTTAACGTCATGTTACGTATGTTTTTGGGCCATGTTCTAATAATTCAGGATTTTAGAACTAGACTTGTGAAAATGAAGTAGAAAATAATTAGGAGAGGGCGGCCTTGGGGTCGGGAGTCTCTGATGCCAAAGTTAGTAAAATATTTTGAAAATTTGTAAATAATGAGAGAATATAGGGATTAGAGAACTTTTATCGTACCTAGAAGTTGCTATTTATACCGAAAGCTTGGTGGGGGATAGATCGCGTCTGCCTTTATGGAGTCCGCATCCTTTTACTGTTATTTTTGTCAGAGTCTTTTAATGCGGCGTGCCTTTGTGAAGGTATCATTAATTCGGCATGTAGTGCGGGTACTGGTGCCATTTATGCGACATGGTTCCTAGATTTGCCTTACCCCGCTGATATCCTTGGTGGTCTGTCGATGTCTTCTTGTCAGAGGATCGAGGGTCTCCCTTACTTCCCGGCCATTTACGTTGATAGGGGCCTCCAAGACGACAACTCACATCACCTGCAATACTCTTCCTCATGGAGGTTGCGTCCAGAAGGATCTACATGTGGGCCGGGCCGAAGAGTCTACTTATTCTGAGCTGGACCTTCGTTTTTTATTCTCTTAGTTACCATTCTCAGGCCCACTAAGACAGAGGGGGGAAACCCCTTACACGTTGTAAGAGTTTTTATCTAAATTATAGAATTGAAACTCGTTATTACATTTATAAATGTTGTAAGATCTATTTTATGTATTTATTTCTCTGTATGTCTTAAGTTTTAGAATTCAAACGAAAACTTTAATGATTCAAAATTCAAGAATTTTAAATATCCCACCCCTTGAATATTGTCAAGCCATATATACCAACCCAATTTAGGTTGGTAGACATGCTTTAATTAAGTGCAAGAGAACGGTTGCACATGTTTTTATTTTTTATTTTTTAAGAGAACGAATGTTGCCTGTCCATGAGTGACCCTCTCCCAAATTTCTTAGAAAAAAAAAAACCTTCACTTATGGTTGAGGAATATTGTAGGAACAAAAGAAACATTTGGGGATTACAAAACACCCCAACTTATCTCACCAAAACCAAACTAAAAGCCATTACCCAGTAAAACAAAACCCAGTCTCACTAATCCTAACTGAGACAAGAAAAAAATCAAACACTTCAAAGTCGTAAGTAAGGCAAACCCAATGCCTCCAGTCTAAGCAATCCCTTGACTCGTTGCGGTAAAGCTTCTTGAATTCCATATCTCCTAGCCAAACCAGCTTCTCCTTGTCTAGCAAAAAAATCCGCAATTTGATTAGCCTCTCTATAAACATGGGAAATGATATAGTGCATTCCGCTAAGAACTTCTAAAAGCTCTTCCCAGTAGTCCCAGAGGTACCAAACAAAACAAGTTTATTTGAAAGCCAGTGCACCACCAAAGAAGAGTCACATTCAATTTTCACTTGAAGAAACCCTAGTTCCTTACAAAGCTTCATTAAAACGAGTGCTCTCATCTCAGCCGCATTATTGGTACCATGTCCAAACGTAGACGAGAAAGCTGCCTTGAAAACTCCTCTTTCATCCCTTATAACACCCCCACCCCCACAATTTCCCAAATTCCCCTGACAACTTCCATTGACATTAAGTTTTACCCATCCATGCCCAGGCTTATTCCACCGCACTACGCAAGGAGGACGCTCAATAACAAGCTTTGGCGTGATCTCCATAGCACGAAGAAAACTCATATCCGTTAGCGAGGGAGGAGCACATTTAGTCATATTATCCAACATAGTACGCAACCTATATTTGATACCCATCCAAATATCGTTTGTCGTTTCGTAAATGGATTCCATCCGAGCCGTGCATCGGCACCGCCATAGCTTCCAAGTGATCAAACACGAAAGGAGACCAACCAGCATTCCATATTGTGAAGCATGTCGTGCACAATTAAACCACACTGTAATTCTAGCCTTCCAAGAGTTTGTTGCCATCCAATTAACACCCAAAGCTACTGCTGCTTTCCTCCATACCTCCTGAGCAAAAGAACCCGTGCATAGAACATGATCCAACGATTTGAGCTTACCATATTGACAACAGTTACACCTCGATGCCAACTGAATGCCCACTTCTTGTATACGCATATCAACCGGATGACAAGCAAACTAGGATTTCCACATGCAAATAGACGCACACTTAGGAAGCAGGGGATGCCAAATCCATTTAAACACTAAGACCTCCTCTCTACGGACACGTACAGCCTCCCATGCACTTGTAGCAGTAAATTTTCCATTAGTTGATGGTTCCCAAATGGGGATATCCATGCCCTCCGTGCAGAATACACCTGATCGCATCACTACATTAGCTTGCTCTGCACCCAACAACTCCACTAACATATCAACCTTCCACCCATCTCAATCCCAAACCTCTCTGACCTGCATTTTATGATTCCTAATTTCTTGATTCTGTGCACATAAAGGACCTGAAGCTAACCACCGATCATATCAAAAGAAAGCCTTACCTTCCTTGATTCGAAATCGAATATGCTCTAGAACTTCAGGAAGGACACGGATAATAGAACACCAAAACCTGGTCCCTTTTTTGGGTTGACATCCCGCAAGTGTTTACCATATTTTAAATACTTGGTTTTAAAAAATTGGGTCCATAAATTATCCACTGTCATCATATGCCAAACAAACTTCATCTGTAATGATTTCTTCCCTTCAACAAAATCTCTAAAGCCCAAGTCTCCCTCACAAGTAGGTTTGCAAATGTTATACCTGGAACGCCGTTTCCGTCTCTCTGCCATTTCTTCCCCTCAAAAAAAGGAAGATAGCAAAGAATTAATCCTTGTGAAAAGAACTAAGAAGATTAGGAATATCCAGTACTGCCAATTGATGGGACGCCATCGAGGACAAAACCTGTTTAATTAAAGGAAAATGCTACTTGCCCCGCTGGGGGCTCCCGCTGGGAGCTCCCGCTGGGCCTGTAGCATTCTTTTATGTTTTGATATAGATATTATCTTAATTACGAAGTAGAATAAAAATTAATATTTAATGTACTTTCTGATTAAGGAAGTGTTTTTTAATGATTTATAAGTGATTACACATAAAAAAGTACATATTAAGCTCAACGGGCTGTAGTATGATCATAATATTATTAAAAAATACTTTCTTAATCATGAAGTTTACTTCGTAATTAAGAAAGTATTTTTTAATATATATTTTTTACTTTTGGATTAAAAAAATATTTTCTTAATAATATTTTAAATTTATTTTATTTTTTAAAAATATTAAAAAATATTAAAAAATCTATATAATAATTATTTAAACAAAATATATATTAAATAATGCTACAGAGCGGGAGCTCCCAGCGGGAGCCCCCAGCGGGGGCTGTAGCACCACCCTTAATTAAAATGAGCCGGCCGCCTTCTTGCACATGTTGGAAGTGATATGTTTGAAGCTTCTTTTCTTTTGATTTGGACTTCACTTTTGAAGGATAAAAGCAATTGATGGACCCTTACTCTTAGTCACATGGGAGCTCACATTGTTATGGCCACCAAACTATCGTCCCGGTGGTGACATAATAAGTAGGCTTTTTGTGCATTTGGTTTTTAAGTGGAAAATCAATTAAACGTGTCTAAATAGGAAACTCTCTTTCCTTTTACTAATATTACATATTGAAAATCGAGATCTGTATATATAATTATTTTTATAATTATTTATACAATTTTATTTTAAATAGCGGGTATTTAATATCTTTTTATATCAATTTAAAACATGATTATATAAAACATTGTAAAAAGAATTGTTGGATATAAAAATATGTATAATTCGAAATGATACTTGTAGTCGTAAATATGCAAGTGTCGTGCAGTCGCTTTGAAAAAAGTGAATAAATATGAGATCCATATGAAAAGAAATTAATTTTTTAATAGTGGACCTCACTCTTTTTCAAAGCGACTACATGGCGTTTGCGCATTCTAAGACTGTATGTAACATTACTCATCGTGTTTTTATTGGGCGCAAGTCAATCATAACTTAAATCATTTAAATAATTTCATCTTATCTCATTTTTTATTATAATTTTTTTAAAATTTCACATAAGATATAATAAATAATTTAACACTTTCAAATTTTAAAATAATAATAATATTAAAAAATAATATTCTAATAATATTTTATTCAACTTTTAACTTTTATCTAAAACTATATCATCATATTTAAAAAAAAAATAAAACCATCTCATCTCATCTCATCATCCAAATAGGACCTTAATTAAACAATTAGATTTTTCAATCTTAACTCACTAATTTCGTGTTTAGTTCTTATCAAATTGAGCTCAAAATGTATATGAGTCAATCTTAATCCTATTTTTTTTAATTAAATGAGTTAGGTCCCTGATTAACCCACTAATCTTAACCCGCTAATTTCATGTTCAGTTACGTGGCTTAAGCACTCCCACCCACCTGCCATGTTCTTGCCCTCGTCATGTTCAGTTCACAACATCTTTATCATAATCTTATCATCTTGGTGTAGGACTTTTAACTGTGAGTTTGAGTGATGGAAAATAAAAAATGACGAGGGCAAGAACATGGCTAGTGTTCAGTTCACAACATCTTTATCATAATCTTATCATCTTGGTGTAGGACTTTTAACTGTGAGTTTGAGTGATGGAAAATAAAAAATGACGAGGGCAAGAACATGGCTAGTGGATGGGAGAACTCTCGTCATGATCCTGCATGGCCCAATTGCAGAGACAAACCTGGTTTCAAGAAAATGAGAAAACATAAAGGAGTCAAGTTGTTGTCATTATATAACGCTGCAAGGACAATGTGCGATTGTCCCTTGTAATGCAAACAGAGCTCATGAATGTGGGGAAGGATTCAAGGAAGAGAAGCTGGTCCCGGAAGGGCACAAGAGGTTTTCTCGTTTGAATGAATGGTGGAGGGAGAAGCTCAAGTCAAAAGGTACACACAAAGTTGGTCCCCCAAAGTTACTGTTTGATAGTTTCTTCAACAATGATTTAAAACCTCCATTGCAACATATCATTGATGTATATTCTATTCTCTGATCATTGTCTGCAAGAGGTGCAATGGACCAATCTTCTTGTTGAAAATATATGTTTTCAAATGGTTCTTTCTCTTGGTTTCTCTCAAGAGCTTTTCTCTTCATTTGGTTCATTGAGTACATTCAACTCAACTGAGTTCGGTTCAGATTTAGACCTCTTCTAATATCCAAACACCAACTCTCAAATCACTAAATTCATCTCAACTCAAAACCTCTTTACACGTGGGACTCACAACTTTTTTCAACTTCTCATAAATACATCTAAACTCATCTTAATATCCAAACACATCTAAACTCATCTTTGGTGGGCCCCACAGAACTCACTCCACCATCTCAACTCACTATTATTCAGAGAGAACTCAATTCAGCTCAACTCATCTCATCATTACAATTTTTTCAAATTCCCACACAAAATATAATAAACAATTCAACTTTTTCAAATCCCAAAACAATAACAATATTAAAAAATAATATTCTAACAATATTTTATTCAACTTTCAATTTTTATCTAAAACCATCTCATCTTATCTCACTATCCAAATGGGACTAATTCATGATTCCACATACTACAGTAGGCAATTGACCTAGTTGCTAGTTTTCAGAATGTTCATGTTCTGATTGCCTGCTTGAGAAATGATAGAGACGAGATTTCACAACATAATTAGAATTTTTACCATTGTAGGAAGTAGAAAACTTCATTGTGAAAATATGGGAGACATTGAAAGAAATTAGATCTCCATTTAGGTGGGGTGTACTAACCTGTTCAACACACTTTTGCCTTCTCTCACCCAAGTGTTTTTTTAGTGTCCAAAGTAAATGACCCCTGCTCGTTAACCCGGTGCCTTGGACTGCAATTGCGAAGTACCTTTCAATTCCTCAATACTTAATGAGTCTTTCATCCAGAAGTGGAGATTTTTCCTTGGTTTTTCATCTTCTTTGTGGAGACAAATAAGACAATTTGATTTTTGTCAGATCAAGATTCACATTCCAATCCACACAATCCACAACATGATATTTGTTTTCTTGAGCCAGTCTAACCAATGGCGGAACTAAAAAATCTAGTTTGAGGGCTAAGTTAAGAACAAATAATTTTGGAAGGGCTAAATACTAATTTTTATACAGTCTACTTTATAAAAACACCTTCTAAAACCTAATTTTCATCAAATTTTAAAAATTTTGGGGGGGCTTTGCCAAGCCTTAAGGTAGTTCTGCCCCTGAGTCTAACCACACGCACACACACCCGCGAGCACACGCACATGTGCATATATATATATATATATATATATGAGAATCCAAGTTTTAGGGACTCTTCATAATAAGTCCCATTTATCATGGACCAAAGGCCAATAAGATCTCTGGATCAAGCAGAAAAAAATTCAAGTATTCAACACAACCCTGTTAAGCATGTCCATATGGGACTGTTGGAGACTATCGATTTGGCATGTCCAGCCTTCCTCTGAATCCTCATTAGGGGTCAAAACGCAAAAGAGAATCAACCAAGCAAACATGTAATAAACTCCAGCAAAACACGCGCTCATAGATAGGACCAACTGGCAAGAGTGACAGAGCTTGTGTGGCAGCACGTTGGTGGAGAAAGACAATAATCCAGTTAAAATCCCGTGAATAAAGGATGAAAACAAAGCAATCATCCAAATCCAAACAGTATTTGACATGCTCAAAACACAAAAAGCGTACACACAATTGTCTATTTAGTATTTACAACTTCGATTTTCAATCTGCAGTTGGCACAAAATCAAACCTATACACCAGGCTATCAAATCTTATTAAGAGAATATCTTCGGCTAAAAAGTGAAATTAAAAATTGCACATATCAAGAAAAAGAAAAGAGCCCTTACAAAGAATGAATTACATGTTACCATTTATCTACAAATCTTTAATCATATTTTCATACTTGAGCCTGCTTTTGTCCATGAGCACCCAACTACTTTCTCTCAGTGTTACTTGTAAGCTATCCCATATACATGGGGACTTATAAAAGAGGCGTTGGACAAGAAAGCCATGCTAAGCTCAACACCAGAAAACCCAGCTTCAGATATTTGCATTCCTGTTTCCCTGGTAAGGTGACACCCATCAGAAACTATCTGTTGCAAAGGATCAAAAACACTCTGTATATATCTAAGAACTGTTCCATCTGCACGAAAACAATAGCAAAACAAAACAATAAGATTAAAAAAAAAAGTACCCCTTCACTTATTAATCACAACTTTTTTCTATTTTTCCATCAAATCAAGTTCAGCTCAATACCTTTTGCAGCTACATGTTCCATAAAAAGGTAAAGTCCACCAGGCCTCAGCACCCTCTTCACCTCTAATTACAATGGTCAAAGGGAATTTATCAAATAAAGTTATAAGCAACCACCTCCTAAGGAGTGCATTAATGAACTATATCATTCATCTGATGGTTTAATTTAATATAAGCATTGATGTTATGTTAATAGGCTTATTTGATACTAAATAATCAGTTCAGATTTTCAGTCATTGTTTCAGGCAGTTTTTATTTCAGAATTAACTCGATTCTAGCAAATGCATTTGGACGTGAATTGGAACTTCAAATGCTATAAGAAGTGCATTCGCATCCAAATGCCACACACATTCAATTTGATGCTGAAGGAACTAAGCATAATAAACTGTGTGCATAAGTGACACTTTATATTCACGTCTCAATTATCACACCAAACTTCAATACAATTAACTTGTAGTTAGAAGGATAATAAAGTTAAGCTAGCATTCATAGAAAAGTCTAATTACTTCACAAAGAGAAAATTATACTATTAATGAAGCACTCGACTAATGCTATGCTCCTCACAGAATATGAGGTTTCTAGACGGACTTAATTCCTTAAATCATGTAAAAATAAAAATAAAGTCTTGACAGCTAGATGTTTGAGTACCTTTTAGGGTCATATCAACATCTTTAACAGAACACAAGACAAGTGTTCCAACAACTGCATCAACAGAAGCATCACTTAATGGTATAGCCTCCCCAACCTGAACAACAATAAGATCTTTAGAAATCTGAAGAACTTTGTAGTTCAGTTCACAACCAAAACGACATCTGAATCTGGTACTAAGATACAATATGCCAAAACCTGCCTCACAAAATAGCAATGGCCTGAAGTCCGAGTTGCAACTTGGCAGTTAAATATGTAAATTTGACTGATAAGTGCACATCACTACTTATGCTTCCACTGCAATTGAATCCTCAGCCATCAATTCAATTGTTGAAATTTGAAACAATTTCCATTGAATCTCCCGCATCAATCCATCCATAAAAGGTCTAAGAAAAATCAATATGTTGTTCAATTGTATGGGTACTTTTCTCACATTTGTAGCTTTGAGGCAAAATAACACCATGTTGCACCTTATAATGGCGGGGCATGCTAATTCAAAGACACCAAATGTGACCCTTTCAGAAGAGCCATCTAGTAATGATAGTGTGTGGGCTGTGATTTCTAGCATCTTTAAGCTTGTGGTCATTTGGTTATTGTTATGGACAGTAAAAGGTTCAGGCAGAGAATACATATTACAATCATCAGAAAAAAGTTCAGGAATATGCAGTGTCATAAGGGAAGGTTTCTTACCGCTTGTATAAACTGAAAATTAGCAAGCGGCAGGCCAACAGCCACTGCCGCTGCCTGTGCATACTTTGCCATCTTTCTGTTGGGATCCACACCAAAAACCCGGACATTACTACCATCACCAACATAATACTTGAGATTAGGGCCCGTGCCAATCCCAATCTCCAATACTTTCTGGGCCTTCCCCTTCAAATTACTAAACAACTGCGACTTGTAACCTGCAATCTTACCAAACAACAGAACATTTCCCCCAAATTGCAGTCAATGATGCGTGCACTTAAATGAGAAGAACTAAACAGTAACAAATTCCAAACTGATTGACATTAAAGAAGAAATAACCTCGGCTTCATAGGATTTCATGCTTGTCTCCATAACTGATGCATAGAACTCCTCGTACCAATCCGGTCTCGGAGGGTGAACCTTGTTCAACACACCCTATTCATACATAGGAATCCTTTACTTTTAAATTCTAATTGAAATCACATAGCAATCTGCATTAGTTTTCTCTTGAAGAACCTGCTTTGGAAAGAAATTACATGTTTTTTGCAGAGAGAAGCGGAGAAGATAGGTGTAGTGTACCATATAATCAGACTGTGAATTGGAGGCGTTGGAGGGGCATAGTGGGAACAAAGCCGTTGCTGCAGCTGCTTGAATGAATCGCCTTCTTGTACAGGAGCAAGATATGCTGGAGCAAAACGAGTCAGATGCAAGTGGCTCAGCGACATCGCTTCCCCTCGGTGCTTCCGGGTGGGCAAGTGCCGGAGACGAACTATCTTTCCTCAAGATAGCCCAACTAAAGGGAGAGATCTTGGGTCGTGGAGGTTTGAGTTTAGGACAGTATGAGGGACGAGAAGTGCTGGGAAAGAAGAAGAAGACGGAGGACGCAGGCGACGAACAAACCACCATTTTTTTTTTTTTTCCCGTTTAGGACAGTATAAGGTTTCATGTGTGATAGACTTTTTTTTAAAAAAATTATACTAGTTAAAGTTTTTTTTTTTTTTTTTTTTTAATAGCACGGGAACATTTTCAAGGTAGGGCCATTTGGACCCAATGTGTGTGTTTTTTTTAAAATTTTAAAACATATTTTAAAAAAACTTGAAAAAAATGCAAATTGCACTAACACACTTACCGTTGCACAGTAGCACTACCCTAACAACTTAGCCGCTAGTTACGAGAATTTGGTGCAGCTCTCTTTCAAGACTCATTCTGGAGAAGGCTTATCAAGAGAGAGCAATCTGAAACTGAGTCTCAATCCCTTGTTTGTTGATAACCAAGATGGAATCCAAGCTCGTACTCTTTGATTGGACTTTCTCCGTTTCGATGGAGCATATTCTATTGAATAGATTCTGAAGGCACAACAATTATTTTCACTCTGTCAAACATCGTAACACCATAAGTTGCAAATGCATCTTTTCACATAGAAGGAAAGGCGCCATCTTGGTATAGTTGGTTAATGTAGTCGAGCCCAGTAACCAATTGGGAGGAGTTCTTAGTTGCACTCAGGGTCCATTTTGGGCCTTCGGCCTATAAAGATCATGTGAGGGCTTTGAACAAATTTCGGCAAACTAGTGGTGTGGAGGACTATCAAACCAACTTTGAGATACAATCTAACAAGATTACTAGCCTTATTGAGGAATTTTGCATTAGCACTTTTCTGAGCGGGCTCCATAATGATTTGAGGATAGTGGTAATTATTTTTAAGCCCACAACACTTTTGGCTGCTTTTGGGCTTGCTAGGCAAAGGGGGAAGTTGTAGAAGGAATGAGAGCCATAGACCCCTAACCCCCCTATCTTACATCCTGTGCAACACCTACTAAACCTAACATACCACGCATTCCTGGCCCCAACCCTATCCTAAAACTACCAGCAACACCACGACCTTAACCCATAAATCAACCAAACCAACCTTAGAACGTAACTTATCCCATTAAAAGAATTACAACCAGCCAAATGCAAAAGAGGAAGGACAGATTATTGTGTTATTATTGTGATGAGAGACATTAACCAAGGTATAGATGTAACAGACCTAAGATTTACTTGTTGGAAGGTCTCGAGATGAAAGCTAAGGAAGAGGATGGGAATGAAGAAGAATGTGACCCATTACCAACATAATTCGATTCTGAACTAGTAATTCAGCAAGCTGAATTAGTGGGTATCTCCATGCATGCTAATGCAAGTGCACCTTCTCCCAAAACCATGAGATTAGTGGGGAAGCTGAATTGGCAATCTGTTATTATACTTATTGATACATGTAGTACACACAATTTTATTGATTTAAATGTAGCAAAAAAGGCAAGGCTACCAGTGGAAGAGAGCCACCTGGCAGTCCAAGTTGCCAATGGAGAGACCCTTCCTTGCCAAGGTTATTGTAAGGCAGTTTTTCTCGAATTAAATAACTATGCTTTCTTGGCTAACCTTTATTTATTAATCTTGGGAGGATGTGACATTGTGTTAAGAGTGGATTGGTTGAGGAGTTTGGATACCATTCAGTGGAATTTTCTCTCAGTGGACAAACATTAATGCTACAAGGATTAAATTCACTCGAAACCAACCTTGAGGAGGACAAAAAATAGTAAAGCAACTATAGTGGAAGGAAAAGGAATTTGGCTTCAGCACATGGAAGCAAGCAGTCCCAAGGTGCAAGTACCCATGGATCTAGCCATACAATTAATCATGGATGACTTCTCGGCAGTGTTTGTTGAACCCACTAGGTTACCACCACCTAGGAGTCATGATCACCGACTCAAGCTCCAAGAGGCAGCCAAACCCACTTGTGTAAGACCTTACTGATACCAGAAGGAGGAGATTGAGAGTCTAGTTCGTGAGATGTTGCAAGCAATAATAATCTAGCCAAGTCAAAACCCTTATTTCTCACCTCTTCTTTTGGTAAGGAAGGCCGATGGATGACAATTGGCGCATATGTGTGGACTACAAGGCTTTCAACACGGATACCATTAAAGATAAATACCAATTCCTAATATAAATGAATTGTTAGATGAATTGTATGGTGCTGAATATTTTCTAAGCTTGACCTATGCTCGGGTCACCATCAAATCATGATGAAACCTGAAGATATTTCCAAAATTGCCTTTCGTACACTCGAGGGCCACTATGAGTTGTTGGTAATGCCTTTTGAGCTTACCAATGCACCATCAACCTTTCAAGAGCTTATAAATGAAATGTTTAAACCTCACCTTAGAAAGTTTGTTCTTGTGTTCTTTGATGATGTTCTTGTGTATAGCACAACATTGAGTAATCACTTAAGGCACTTGAGGGTTGTTTTGAGGACCTTACAGAACCACTAGCTCTATGCCAAGATGTCTAAATGCACATTTGGTAGCTAGGAGGCTGAATATCTCAGCCACATGATCTCAAAAGAAGGGGTAAAAGCTAATTCTAAGAAGATTTCTGCCATGCTTGTATGGCCACTTTCCAAGATTCCCAAGACACTGAGGGGATTCTTAGGACTTATAGGGTACAGGAAGTTTGTAAAAGGGTATGGAGAAATTGCAACCTCGTTAATGGCCCTTCTCAAGAAAAATGTGTTTTATTGGACAGAGGATGCCACCTTAGAATTTAGGAGTAGTTCTTAAGCAGGAAGGAAGGCCATTGGCCTATCTTAGCCAATGACTTAAGTGAAAAAGTTTATTCTTCTTAACTTATGAGAATGAGTTATTAGCATTGGTTCTGACCATTTGGAAATGGAGGCACCACCTACTGGTCACAAGTTCAAGGTCAGAATAGATCAGCAAGCACTCAAGCACCTACTAGAACAACGAGTAGGCACACCTTTTCAGCAGAGGTGGGTCTCAAAACTATTAGAGTTTGGTTTTACAGTAGAATATTGTTGTGGCAGGGAAAACAAAGCAGCTGACGCAGTGTCCATACTACACTCTAAGGATAAAGACTCATACTCAAACAATTCAAGATCAGACTGCCACCAATAATGGAGGCCAAGGCCATCAGTGCAGTACAAGCTACTTGGATGGAAGAACTCCTCCAAGCATATGCTCAAGATCCCCAATCACAAAAGCTTATCAACGACTACCATCTAGGGGATCTCAACCTCTGCACGTATCACTTACGTGATGATTTGCTAGTCTACAAAGGGAGACTACACTTGGAAACTCTGGTGCCATTTCAACAGCAGGTACTTCACCAAAACATATTTAAGGGTTAAGCAAGAATTTTTTTGGCCTGAGATGCATAAGGATGTCAGGACCACCATTAGAAAATGTAGTGTATGCCAAAAAACAAGTCAGAAAATCTCCAGCTCACAGGACTCTTTTAACCCTTGCTTGTTCCAACTAAAGCATGGTTCGACATTAGTATGGATTTTATTGAAATGTTGCCCCATCAAAGGGGTACAATGTGATTATGGTAATATTGGATTGGCTTAGCAAATACAACCATATCTTACCTCTTGCTCATCCATATATAGTTGCTGGTGTTGCTTGTGTATTCATGGACAATATTTTCAAGCTGCATAGAATACCATAGAGCATAATCAGTGACTGAGATCCCATATTCACTAGCCACTTTTGGAAGGAGAATAGCATTGAGCTTTGAATGAGCTCAGCTTACCATCCACAGACGGATGGACAAACTGAGGTAATGAACAAATGGTTGGAATGTTACCTCAGGTGTTTTTTAGGTGACAAACCGAGAGGTTGGCATCAATGGCTACCATTGGCAGAATGATCATAAAACACATCCACACATACATCAACTATATTAGCCCGAGGTTATATAAGGGCACCCTTGGCCCCGTCTCATTTCTTATGAACCGGGGACAATTGCAGTCCAAGTAGTAGAAAAAAAGATGAGGAATAGGGATTACATCTTAACCCTAGTGGCAGAAAACCTGCAAGAAGCTCAAGAGAAGATGAAGTCTATGGAGATCGAAAGAGAATAAAGAGAGAATTTATCATTGGGGACTGGGTTTATTTGAGGTTGTGCCTATAGTGGTACCTGATGGTGGTGCTCAGGCGGAACTTGAAGCTATTCCCTAGGTACTCGTGGTACAATGAATCAGTGGAGCCAAGTCCAACCATTCCGTCCATCATAAAGGATGGAACCCTCTCTCACAACCAGAGACAGTGCTAGCCCCTCGATTGAAGGAAAAATGAAACCAAGAGGGAGCTGAGCTATTGATTTAATGGAAGGGATCTACAGTCAAGGATGCGACATGGGTGGATTTGGAGGAGCTCCGACGGAAGTTTTCAAACTTTGCGGGCAAGGTCTTCTGAAGAGAGGGGTTGTGCTATGGGCCTAGGGCAAGATCCTGAGAGTTAGTCACATAGGCCGCGTAGTTGTTGGGATTTATTAGTTTGTTTAGGGTAATATCGTCCATTTTAGTCTTTCTTATTTAGCTGTTATTATTATGGGTTGTAGTTATCAATTGAGCGCTTCTTAGGCCATTGAGGCATGTGGGTCTAGTTATAGGGCAATTGTTAGCCCATTTAAGTCATGTTTACCGTTTGTTTAGGTTGGTTGTTCTATTCCTCTATTTAATGTACTCATTGCATCTAATGAATTATGGATTTTCGCCTAAAGATCTGAGTTCTGTAAGGGATTTCGGCTCCTCGAATTGCAAGTACATTTTATATTCACTTTACTACTTTAGTAATGTGGTGTGTCATTGGCACAGAGAAAGGTAGCAGACCATTGGAAATTTGGGAGTTGGAGCTTCGAGGGATACGATGAGTAATTTGTGAGTGATCCTTGGGGCAATTTTGTTTGGTATTTTACATAAATAGATGAAGAATCGGTTTACAAAGGAAAATGACTTGTGAGGTTTTAGGGTGTGCAAGTCTGCGTATTTCCTTTGAAAGAAGTAGGTAAATGTGAGATCCACATGAAAAAAATTTACTTTTAAATAATGGACTCCAATTATTTTCAAAGAGAGTGCGTGAGACTTGCATATCTTAAAACTGAATCTAGTATTATTCTTATACAAATGACAATGTTATTTGACATTTAGTTTTATTAAAAAAAAAAAAAGATATTTAACTTTAAAGATAATTATAAAAAATTTTCCATAAAGCCTATGTCAAATCTATGAATGTCAATTTATAAGTTTTAACTTTTTAATTATCTTTATAGATTTTGCATCTCTATGAATCCTTCGAGATTTTCTTATTGATCAACAATAACTACAAATAAAAAAAAAAGGTTTTCAAATTCAATGCCCATGGTAGGACTCTTTTACAAACTACAACCATTGTTAGAACAATCATCTCCCTTTAACAAACCAAATTAATTTATCGCGAAACTAGTCATGTATCTTATATATGTTCTAGTCCTTATTTGCTCTTTATATATACACTACAACAAATAGTGATTTTTGCCATAGAAATTTTTCTTGCGAATAATATTTGATGGCAAATAATTACTATTTGCCACCAAATTCACGTCGTTAGAAAATTATCATCGCAAATAATTATATTGGACCGTTTTATTTTTCAGGAGTTACAATCTGTGAAAATTAAAGGTTTTTTCCCACAAAATTAAGATCATCAGAAAAAGTTTGCAGAGAATATTTTTTACGGTGACAAATGCATTCGTTAGTGATGGAATTAGTTGGTTACAAAAAAATTACAGTTCCCGCGATTACTATTTGGTAGCAAATAATTAAATTTTGCCACCAAATACACGTCGTCAAAACATTCTCGCCGCAAATAATTATATTGGATCATTTTATTTCTCATGAGTTTTAATTTGTGAAAATTAAAGACTTTTCACCACAAAAGTAAGATCATCAGAAAAAAGTTGGTAGATCAAATTGTTTTTCGGTGACATATGCATCCATTAGTGACGGAACTGGTTGGTGACAAAAAGTTTATAGTTCCCGCGAGCACTATTTGGTGGCAAATAATTACTTTTTTGTCACCTACGTCATGTTGTCAAAAAATATTCGTAGGAAATAATTATACTGACCATTTTATTTCTCATAAGTTACAATTAACTTAATATTATTTTTTTCACAAAATTAAGATCATCAGAAAAAATTTTGCAGAAAAAGTTTTTTTACAATGACATATGCATCCATTAGTGACCAAAATTTTTGTAGGAAATGCCCTAATTCCCTTTCTTCCTTTCTTTTTTTCCCCTTCTTTTTTCCCACATCGGTTCCCCCTTCCTTTCTCTTTTTCCCCTTTTCTCTTTTTCACCTTCTATTTTCCCCACGTCGATTCCCCCCAAGACCGTGACTCTATTCCTACCTTTACTCGTACCGACCACAAGCAGCAGCCACAGAGCCACCAAGAACACACGCACGACTAACCAAGCTTCACGCTCACGCCGTCGAAGATCCACCTATCACGCGCCACTGTCCACAGCCTATGTAGTTCATCGTAGCTCCAACGAAGACCGCCTAGTGTGCCTCAGCCATACCCAACCACAAAGTCGTGGCCCAGCTGTGAGCCGCACCTTGAAGCTCTCTTTTATCTCTCAGTATAGCTCTCTCTCTCTCTCTCTCTCTCTCTCCCTTTTATGGGCTATTAGATTTATTTGATTATTTAGTGTTGGAATGATGTACATGGGCAGTATACATGATTAGTAAGTTTTATAATTTAGATGAGTGTGAAGTGGAGTGTTGTGAATGGTTGCTAAGTGTGGATTGCAATGGAGTTGTAAGTAAAACATGGAGATTGTGAAGTATGGGGTTGTGTTGGTTTGTTTTATGTGGAGTTTAAATGGACTATGGATTTAGTATGTGTATATTGTGTTGGGTGTTGCATATACTTCCGAAGTGAATTCTTGGGATTGTTTGGATTTAATTAAACATATACTTTTGTATAGACTTGTGAAATCCTTATAGACAAACAAAAAACCTTTTCATCCAGTACTGCATTAATCCTCTTGGAAATCCTTTGAAACTCAATATTGATGTAATTAATTCCTTAGGTGACCTGGGCCCTAGTGGAGATCATAGGCCTACGATTGATTATACACAAAAATTGGTTCTAGATGTTATATATATATTGTTCTAGAAAAGAAATTTGTTCTAGACGTTCCACATGGTAAAATAAACCACAATTACAGGCTCTTCCCTTATGCTATTATTGTGGTAGAATGATATCGTTAGGCCTTCTAATTGTTTAACATTTCGTAACAACAGTATATATGTTGTATATAAGCAAGTCTTTAAGTACGTTAATAGCTGATGGTGATGGTTTTTAGGATTTTTTAGTATCTTTACCAATCCTGCTATTATTGCTCTCTCTGTTTTCTCGTTCATATAGGTGACGTACGTGAAGAAATGTATTTTGCTGTCAGTCAATTTTGTTAAACTACAATGTATAGCCATGAAATGAGATTTAATTTTTTGCATTGTGCATGAAACAAGAAGAAAAACAAGAGGATCTTTGTTCCTATCACATTCAATGACCAGCTAGATAGAAGCCAGATGGATCTTCTTTAAAAAATCTAGAAACCATATGGATTACTCAAATTAGCTTAAAAAATTAACGTGATAACTAAATTTGAATGCTACAAACATCCCCATGTCACACTTACGGGTATTCTTGTCAATTTTTTTTACCATGCGATGCAGATGTTTTGTTATATATATGAGTTATTTTTTATTTTCTCAAATTATCATTCATTTTGTAATAAGGCTGGCTATATATATATCATGTTAAATAACTGCATGTAAGGCCAAGTACTCTACGATATATACGATCATAGGTCTGATTGGGAGTGAAAAAGCTCTTGGTTTTCTGATTTCTCCCCCTTTATTGATCTTCAGTGACCAACAATCAGCTTCTACCCGATGACACCACCTCCCACGATCGGCGTTAAATATTAGTTTTTTATCACCATGTAGCATATTTGCCTTAGTTAGTTGGCCTGAAATAGTTAGATGAAAAGCCATTTTTGGGAAGATATTGGAATTATTATTTACATGACTAGCTGTTTTAAACTATCCCAGCAAGTTAGGAACTCGGTTTCTCTATATATAATAGTCTTTATAACATATTTCTTTCTCTCAAATATCTCTTGCCATCACTATATAACTGAACTCTGTAAAGGTGACATGCAGATAGCTTTCAAAGATTAATTTTTTATGGATGATACTATAGGATGCAAAGTCACTAATTGTTTTGTTTCTTGAACAATCAGTGACTTTAGTGCCACTGATTGTGTGTGCCACTATACATTTTTGGTATGTAATCCCTTATGTATAAGAGGTCGGCTACACTTCCAGTAAAGTTGTATTCAATGACTTGGTTCACTTACTTACAAATAGTATCACTTGATTACGCTATGTTAGAGCTCTCTTCTATTTTTAACCCTCGTCTAATTATTGTTAATGTCTTTGTTTGACATATGTTACATAATCTTATACCCTTTTTGTCTAAAGAGATAAATCAGACCCCTGCTGTTAAGAAATGGTTCATGGAATGAGAGGAAGGAAGAAAGTTCGTGGTGGACATGCTAGCCATGTAGCATCAGGTTATGGTAGAGGCCAATTAGAAAAACAGCCTCATGTACGCACACCCAGGGAAGAGATTCCATAATTTTCAGATGAGGAAACGCAAGCACTAAGTGTTGAACTAGAGGGGTCGTCAATTCCCATCAATGAGGTTCGTATGAATATGGATGCTGCAGGTAACATATCTTTACCATATGTTTAAAAATTCTTGCAGCCAGTATTGTTGTATAATAATGTAGTACTCATTAAAGACTTTATGTACTGCCTTTATAAATTTTGGCCTTGTTCTATAGCTCCTGTTACAAAGAAACGTGGTCGGGGACTAGCAAGGTACACAAAATTTGTAAATATGAAAAAATACATTTGGATATTAAGGATGGCCAACGAGGAGTATCCTGTGAACATGCGACACTCTTCACAGCACGAGTGACACATATTGTCAGATTATATGCAAATATGACACTTGCAAGTTGGACTCATGTGGATAAGAATGCAAGGTGGACTCATGTGGATAAGAAAAAGAAGGATGAGCTAATAGATTGTGTCCGGGTAAATTTTAAGTTGTAGTATTCGTTTTTTAGTTAAGTGCACATTCATTTGCATACTAGAGAGTTTGTATAAACTCTTGTGATTAGGTTGATTTTGAATTAGATTAGACTAAAAGCAACCATCAGGAGACGGTGACAATGACACTTGCTCAAAAGTATAATGAGTTCCACTACCTACTACACTGCACGTACAAAAAGTATGCAACACATGAGGAGGCTGTTTCTAGTGGGACAACTATGGTAGAGAAAAGCGAACGGGAATGTTTATGTGAGAGATGGGCGAGTGAGGAATTCAAGGTAACAAATAAGATCAATTATTTTCAGGAGTTCATTTCTAGATTTAATTAGATTGAAATCTGATGAGTTGTAGCTTTTGTTATATGTTCTTTTATTAGTAAATTGGCTGATCAACCACTTTTTGTATGATTGTAGAATCTGTCAAAGAAGAACATAAATAATAGGAGGTCACGAATGACTCACACAGGTGGCAGAAAGTCTTTTGTTAGGCTCATGGTGAAAAATGTAATAATTTGTTTTAATAGTAGTTTATTAAAACTCAAGTTTAATAGTTAATTTGTAAACTTTTTTTTATTACTGTGGAAAGTACTGAACTAAGAAATTTGCTTTATTAACACTCAAAGCAAGAGACAACTCCGAACTTGGTTGCTTTTTATAAAGAGGTGCATTGGTCTACAAAAAAAAGTATATTCATTACTAAAACTGTTAAGCATAACTACATGAGTAAATTGTTGTTTAATTATCTGCATTTTGACATTATTTATAATAGATTTGTGACTAGTTGATACTGAAAGAATTGAGTTAATGTAGAATATGATGGTTGAAAGATTGAATGAGATGGAACCAAATGAAAACATGGATGATGCAGCAAATGCCGTGTTCAAGGATGTATTAGGATATCAATCTGGATATGCGAGAGGTTTAGGCCACTTAGTAATACCAAATCCATCTCTGTTGAAGAATAGGGAGTTTCAACGTATTAACGAGGAGAATGAGAATAACAAGGCTGAGGTGTGGGGTTTAAAGACTGAACTTGATGCGTTCAAGAGAGACGTGTATGCCATGAGGGCCCACTTTTTAGATGTTGAGAAGCAGATATTTTCTTGTATGACAGAATTGGAGTCCCATAGTCAGTCTCGTAGTGAGACTGAGCTAGGAGATGCATAGGCATCTTAAAAAATATAGAGGTACCAGTATTTTGAAATTTTGGGACAACATTTTGAAAAGTTCAAGTAAAATCCTTCTTTTAAGTAGTTGTATGTATTCTTTTGTTGAGCAAATCGGTTAATCATGATGATTTGGGCACTTGGATTGTTTTGGAAAATAGCCAATATAGTTTGAGACTAGTTAAGGCTATCATGGTGTCTATTGTACAGTTGTAAAGGTTGAAGCTAAACTTTTGATAACTTAAGATGCTGGTGGGAGGAAGACAAGCTGAACCTTATATACAGATATTTCATTTTTTTTTTTCTGTAACTGCCAACTTATTGTATATTTCCTAACTTGTGACTTATATTATATTAGCATATTGGGACAGGAAAGCATAGACTTACAAAGCCTAGATATATATATATATATATATATATGTTTGTTATCAAGAATATTGTAATATGTGGTTATTATTAATAAACACCTTGTGTTCCCAAATTACTATATGTTTGAGAGCATATTCATTTAAGTCCAAGCCATAGGATATTTATTACTTAGTTTGTTGTCAATGCAAGTTATGGATGGATTTTGAGTAGCATAAAGGTAGCAATATTTATATTCAAGGGGCAGTTTCGTTAAATGCAAGGGTTAGGTTTATAAAGGTGTTTTTGTAATTGATACAATGTTTTTTCTATTATTGAAAATAATAGAAGTGCATGGGGCCAGTCTAACGGGTTGCAATATGTTCTCAAGAAAAACTCAGCCAAACCTATAGGTATTATCCTATGTAGGTGTAATGTACATAGGCAAAAAAGAATAAGTGTATGGATTATTTTAAACATGAAACACGTCTTATTATACATTTGTAATTAAATACAAAGTGAGTTGCAGTAGATGATTATTTTCAAGTTTAGGATTTTCCGGTATAGGTTGATAGCCTTAACTAGTAGATGATTATAGTTTGGTATAGGTTGCAGTAGATGAACATACACTAATCTTTGCCATTTTTGTTTCCAATTTTGCAGCTCAGTTATTTTATAATAGTGATCATCTGTTTAGTTACAATTGGTGAATCAAGAGTTCTCTAACTACACATGGTTAGTAATGGACCAAGTCTCCATGCATGCATGCTTGCTTTTATAAGAAGAATGTTCCATCCAGAAAGGTGTTCCAGATTTGACTAAATTATATGTATTTGGTAACTCTTGATGTAATCAATGGAACTCATGTTGTCCATGCAAAGGCTCTACTTACTGGTACATGAACCTTATGTAAGTACTATATATATGTTGGTGACTATAATGACACCATTAATATCAATATATATATATATATATATGTATGTTGGTTGATTAATTCTTGGTCTGGACTTAGGGAGATATGAGGAAGTCGTTCAATCATTGTAGCAAAATTTTTCACTATTTGCCGTACAGGTCTCTAAAGTGAAATAATGATTATGATTAATTGAGCATTTGAATTCCAGTAATACTTAGAATAATTAGTGGTCGAATTGGTTAATGCTAAACGAAGCATTTTACCCAATTAACTACAATAAAACAAAAGGAAAAAAAACGTTACTCAAACACTCCTGGCCTAAAATACTCGTGACAAAAAAGTTAATATTATTCATTATTCAGCTTGCAAGAAATATTTTTTTTAGTAATAGTATTTATACAAGGGTAATAACTATTATCGACAGAATTGGATGTTCCTAAAAATACCTTTTCCTAACCTTGTTTGCATGGAGGAAAAAAACATTTTACTAACCAAGTAAGTATATGGCAAACTAACAATTATGTCCATTAATGAGTATAACAAATGACTTTTTCCGACAAGTGTATTTCTCGTAATAACGTATTTCCAGCGGAATATATATGCAGCTAGTACTTGAAATTCATGTGAATTAGTTGCAGGACAACAACTTTATCCATGAAAAATGTTTGTCAAAAAAGGTAAATTGGCACAAAATAAGTTGGTATTTCTAATGAATTTTTTGTGTCAAATATAAGTATTTCCCACTATATATTTTAGTTACGAAAAACCTTTTCCGTGGAAGAAAATGTACAATGAGATAATCTTTTTCTGACGAAAATTATATATTTGTCACAATCAAATACGGTTGGAAATAATTGTTATTCTGACGAAATACATGCTCATAGCTTTAACCACTTTATGTTATGACACAATTCTGAGGAGTTCGCTACGACAATATGTAGCAGGTAATACTTTATTCCGGCATAAAAATGCCTTTATTGTGACGAAATCACTTGCGTAAAAAATCACTATCTGTTGTAGTGATATATATATATCCCTCCCCTCTTTCGCATTCATCATTCCCAATAAATCAAGCTTCATTCATTAAAATGAACATCACACACAGCTCGAGAGAGGGGAGATTTTTCTAGCTTGGCATCAAATGTGGGAGCAAAGGAAGTTTCAACCATTAATTTGTGCAAGAGTAGTTTTGCAATAAATAAATCTTCACAACCTCCTAACACTCCACACTCCACATTATTTTTAATTATTATTTTTTTTTCTTTTATCAAATATTTATTATATGAATAATGAATAGAAAATTTGAAATAATTTAAAAAGAATAAACTCAAAAAATTTTTTTAAAAAATATTAAAAATTTAAAAAAATGTGAAGTGAGGAGTGTGGTGGAGATTGTGTAGCCAAACTCTTTTGCAATAGAGTTGGAAGTCTACCTTAATGAATTTGATAGAATTGTATCTTCGTTTATCTCAAAATTTTAAATTAGGGTGGAGATATGTTTAATATCTATTTTATATTTCTAAAAGTTAGACACGTCCAACCTTCAATAACTTTGGAATTAACTCTCTTTTATTGATTACTTATTTTTTGAGACATTGATTGTCATGTATACATGATGAATGCGATGTCACGTTAATGATCTTTATATTTGGACAGTTTTGCAACGAAAACGCCTCTCCAACTAAAGGAGGTAATTAACAGCTTTTATTTATGTGCTTCCATATATCACATTCATGTGTTAGATCTATGATAGTACCGTACACTGTCATTAATCACTTTACATGGTAGTGGATAATCGAGATTAAGGTTACATCGGTGGTTTCAACTTTAAAATCATCCATCATACGTAATTTCACAACAAAGGATCTAGGATTATTAATCCACTTTCAACTTAGGGTATCAGGAGAGGGAGGCAAGAAGCAGAGGTGCTACTCGCATGGTGTGGGGCAGGGTGGACCCACCACCGCACCTCGCCCTGCACCATGTAAATTGTGTGGGGCCTATCCAACCCCGCCCTCGGGTGGCAAGGGCGAGGCCCCTTCCCCAGTAAAGGGGGGTAGGGTTTGAAACCGCATGTTAGCCCCGCTCCGCTGAGCGCCCCGCCTTGCCCCGCAACCTTAGTCTTGGATAATCAGATCAATGAGCAATAAATAATACTGGGTTTGAGTTAAATTTTTATTGGATTTTAAATTTTTATTATAAAGAAATATTATTATAATATAATTTAAATTTTAATATTTAAAAAAATGAATTATATATATAAAAAAAGAATGATTATGAAAAAATTAAGAGAAATTGTATTTTTGCTTGAGTTGTTTAGATGTTATGGACTAACTTATAAAGGGGGCCAGGGCAAGAAAAATATTTATACTTTATCAATCCGTGATCTTATTATATATAATATTATAAATAAAATATAATAAATAACTTTTTTACATCATATATATGAGAAGTGATAGTAAAAAGAATGATATATTTTATAAATAATATCTTTTTTATGATACTAAATAGATAGAAGAATCATCCAAAGCTTTTTATTAAGAGTACGTACTTTAGCCCTAGAAAATGAAGGCAGAACAGCTTGAGGCTGGCGAAGCCCAAGCACTCTACCAGCCCAACACCCTGATAAATGCATCTGTAATGGAAGCGAATTAAGCTGTTGGAATAGGAAGTGCGGTGGCAATGGGAACAACGGACCCACTACCACTCCATGCAGTTTATCCAATTTAATGCTCAATACAACGATAATGTTCACGTAAGTTGTGTGAGCCTGGGAGATTTTCATGCCTCGATTTGTGAGATGAACATGAGAATCAAATCTGTTAAGAGTAGGGGTTGACAATAAATTAACTTCTAGAATATGAGCCTATTTTAAATGAGATAAAATGTTTATGCTAATAAGTCCAAAACTACATTGAGACTGAAAAGAATTTATGAAACTTTTTATCATAGTTTTATTTACAAAAAGAAACCTTCAAAGTTTGTAGCAATCTATGTACAAAGTGAGATGAGTTTATGGTATACTGGATTTAAGGTATCCTAAGGAAGTTTAGGAGCAGTAGATAAGTGGTTATGATATTCAAGTGGATGAGTGATTTATAATCTTGCTACATTTTGCTTCTTGGAGCTCCAAATGAGATGAGTAAAGTCCTTGGTCATCAGTATCTGCATATAGGCTTCATAAGATGAGATAAATAAACCATAGTTACTTAGGTACCTCGCTTGACCAGTCCAAGGTTTATGCTGACAAATACTGCAAACTATGTCACTAGATTACTGTAAACCTTACAGTACTGCAGTGCAAACTCTTATTGAGATTAACTGAATGCCAAGGTTACAGATTTTGAGTGAAGCATCATCTCCTTGATGTATTCATGTGAATGAATAATCTTTGTAAGATAAGATTAACAGGGAAAGCTTGAGATACCAATGGCATTTGTGAGGTAAACATGATCAACATAAATAAGCATTTTTTAAGGATTCAATGTAAACAGAGAAGGATCAGTTTGTGATGCTGCAGTAGCCAAGTACTAAGTTGTGCAAACCAGGCGTGGAGCCAGGTATAGTTTGCATACAAAAATTTTTCGAATCAATGAATAGGTTTTGCAATACTGTGTCATGTAAATCCATGCAAGGTTTGAATATCTACTGACGTAGAAGTGTAACAGCATTATACGAATATGTGGATTTACACTGAAGCAAAATCCAGCCCACTTGAAATTTGCTAACCTATCCGCTATGATTTGTTACAAACTGGTTGTTTGTTTTAGAAAATCCAAATTAATTTGCTTTCATGCGCTTAGGTTGCGTTTTGATGTTGAGTTCAGTTCAGCTGAGATAAGCTCTTTATGAATATGAGTGAGTTGAATAGTGAAAGGAGTTATGTGGGGCTTATCTAAACTGAGTTTAAATTGTGTTTGTATGTTAAGATGAGTTTAGTACTTTTTATGAGAAGTTGAAAAAGGTTGTGGGTTCCACGTGTAAAGAGGTTTTGAGTTGAGATGAGTTTAGTAATTTGAGAGTTTGGTGTTTGGATGTTAGACTCTGCTTAAAATTAGACTGAGTTCAGCTGAGTCTTGCAACCAAACGCAACCTTAGTCTTGGATAATCAGATGAGATGAGATAAAAAATCTTTAAATAATGAGCTGAGATAATTTGAGCTAAGATTTTGGTATTGGATGTAATTGGGAAAGGAGAAAGAAAATTTTGTAGTACAAAATTTTGAGTTATAAAGTTCAATATAAGGTATTGACTTGAATAATATTTTAATTTTTATCCATGTTAAATTTTTATTTTGATGCTTTGAAACAAGATGGAAGGTTATTTTTCGTATATTTTATACGGAAGTCTATGGAAAAGTTATTAATGATTAGATAAAAAAATATGAAAGAGAAATTGAAAGCATGTATTTTTGCTTGAGGAGGTGTTTAGATGTTAGAGATGAGACCAACTAAGCGTCTCCAAACGGGGGCCTTAGGGTATTTTATAAAGAAAAATCTATTTATTATTTATTTTTAGTCATCATCCTGTCAACATCTTTTTGTATGTGATTGAGATTTCATAGTGATAGGCTTACCAAATAAAATATGAATAACTGAGCTTGGCAGTCATTTAAACCAGCACATGAAGGGCAACATGAGATGAGACTTACGAGAGTGTTTGATATGTAGAAAAGTAATGATCGATGAGGAGCATTCCTCTTTGATTAGAAATAGAGTGATCTTTTCTTAGAGGTTGACCTGATCATGTATGAGAACATTTGATATAGTTCAGATGAGATAGAAGTAGTCATCCAAAGTTCATAGAGTTTTGAGAGAGAAGGTAAATTAAGAGTACATACTTTACCGAAATACTAGTAAAAATGAAGTTAGCTGAACATGAAAATCTTTTGCCTGGCAAACGAAAATAATTCCAGGCTCATGACCAGCTCATCAACACAAAGGGTGACTACTGTTTAAATAAGAGGGCTAATCATGTAATAGAGACTTGATCTTCGATATTATTGTAGCAAATGTTCTTGGAAGTTTAGGACAGTGAAGGTGGCAGGAGAGGGAAACAACATGGACCTAAACACTGACCATCTCTCATGCAGTTTATCCAATGTTAATGCCCAATACAACTAGATATCTCCCATGTTCACGTAAGTTGTGGTTAATTAAGCGTGATCAATCTAGCTATATATGCATGCATGCATGAATATTTCTTATTTATCAATCTAGCTATCAAAATAAACTAGCCATGCTGATAAAAGCTAACATAATATATATGAAATGAAACAGGTTCTTTGTGATCGCGAATTCGATTGTCTGTGCTTACCTTGGACTTTCTCTTCCCATCTCTATCTTCCACATCATCAGAAGTAGTGCAGCAATAAATAGTAGGATCATCTTGCTCATCTTTGACACGGTACAGTACTTAACCTAAAGATTCTAAGCACGTTTCCAATTAATTAGTTGCTTAGAACTGAAAAAAGGAATTAAAAAAAGGGTAAATTTAAAATATATATATCTCCAACTATGGCCGGCCCATTAATCCTTAAAGGGTCTTTTTCTTTTCTTTTCCTGATCTGATCATAAGAATATATGATTTCAATGTATGTCTACATATATATATATATATATATATATATGCACATAATCAAAGAAAAACTTAAAGACTTTAATTTCTAATTTTTTTAATTAATGTTCCTAAATTTGAGAAGGTAATGATGGCTCTTCTCACTGCTGGAGCCTCTGCAGCGGCAGCAATTGTATACTTGGCACACAACGGGAATGCAAGTGCCAATTGGTTTGCGTTTTGCCAACAATTCGACTCCTTCTGTGAGCGCACTTCTGGATCTTTGATTGGCTCTTTTGGTGGAATACTTGTATTTATGCTGCTAATCATTACCTCAGCTGTGGCAATATCTCGACGCTAGTTAATTAGCTAACTAATGATGATCAGAATTTTACAATCAGAAATCCATGCATGTACGTATGTGTATTTAGTTTAATTTACTCGGGCTTGTGCTGTGCTAATCCCAAAGTATGTACAAGGTGTGTGTATTGTATAATAATGGGATTATGATTTTTTATAATTTTCTGTTTTAAACACTTTCTACAATTTGAAGAGATATAGACATAATATATAAATTCTACAATATATAATATTGTAAAGATCCTTATACATACATATATAATTATGTAGTTGTTCGTCCCGGCAGTACCATGCGTGTCAAGCTCTTATTGGCAATGTGTTCGAGAGGTGTATATATGTATCTTATATAAATTAATTACAACAATTCCATTCAAGATAACATGATTTTCAACTGTCATATATATTCCTTCATTAACATCATGCATTGTACATTTTTTTAAAAAAAATCAACAAACATTGCTAATTAGAGCTCAGAACGTACAACTTCTCTAACAAGTTGAAGATCTTAATTTCATGGCCTCGTATTGATTCGAAATCTTTGGTGAGAATGGCGCCCTGCATGCATGCATGCTCCTGGTGTTAGAGCAATATCGATCGATCTAGACAAATTCTCGCAGTACAGCTGATCCAAATATGGTGCAAATCCTTTTAATTTGTACTACGCTAACAATGCCACAAGAGCATCTATTGATTTTAATGTCTTCTCATAGTATAGGTACGATTCGTATACTTTTGGAGTTCGAACATAGTTGTCAAGCTGCAAAATGGAAAAAAACAGCAGTGCATCATGTGGAGATCAAGATATATATTAAGAATATCACATACAACAACAAAGACATGATGATCATGATCATGTATGCCAAAAAAATCTCTCTTGTTCCATGTAAACTAAATTAAGTTCAGATTTTACCAATTTAACGTAATTAAAATGTTATTTATATTGATAATTTTATTTAATTGCATAACCATAAAATTTTAAAATTTGAAATTTGAAATCTAAATTAGAAATGAAACACTGATAAAATGAGAATGTCACTTTATCAACCAATCTAAATGTGTCGCTGATAAATTACCTCCATCATGTTATCCACCAATTCGTTCGCAGTTTTGACATAATCCTGTCTCCGACCTTCGGGCAACGTATTCATTGCATTTTTGAGATCCTGAGAAAGGTAGGCCTGCTTTAGGCGAATGTAGAATATTATGTACCTCCATGCCATCGTCTCTAACATGTACCTAATGCTATGCAAACCCTCTGCAGTTTGCCTAATCCGCGCCACCGCGTCCTCCGGCGTCAGTCCCGGCTCAAAGAAGCGTTCTTTTATGAATGACCGCGTGCCCCAGTTCTGTGCCAGTGCCGGTGGGGTGCCATGCTGCAGGCCGAGCACTGCCATGGAAGTGGCGAATAACGTGGTGACGATTTGTCGTCTGTGAGTGGCATTTTCTTCACTCGGAAACGAGGCAGCTCGGACTGCTGAGACTGAGCTCTTTTTACTGTGATTATGGTTATGGTGTTTGGAGAATTGAGCATGGGGAGGATTGGTGGTGTTGGTGAAGGTGGACATGGTTTTTCTGGATAAATGTGAAGGCAATTCAAACTGATATGGGCAGTGTGGTTGTGAGGAGGCAAGTGGAGTACTGAATTAGTCTCTTGTTGTGGACTTTTGGGCAGGTGTTGTGGCTGACCTTGCTGCCCGTTAATCCAACATGGACCATAGCTTCGTGCCACGTGGATCGAAGTTATCTTGTTCTAGGGTGAGTTTTTGGACTTTTCAGTTTAGGGACAATAATGGTTGGAATTCATTATATGGGTTTTGTTTTTGAAAAAATCTATACAACCTCCTACTATTCACACAACCTCCACACACCACACACCACACATTTTTTTTATAATTTTTTTTCTTTTATCAAATATTTAATATATGAATAATAAATAGAAGAATTGAATTAGTTTAAAAAGAATAAACTAAAAAAAATAAAAATATATTAAAAAATTTAAAAATTTAAAACAATATGGTGTATGGAGGTTGGGGAGGTTGTGTAGCATTGCTCTTTGTTTTTTATTCGGCATTTTCAGTGCAGAGTCAGGGTTTTGGTCAATTGGGTCTAAAACGAAGGATGGAGCCTTTTCATTCTAAGCCCGACCCATAAACGAACGTCGTATATCCATTTATTTATTTATAAGAAATATCATTTTTATATAGAGATTTTATAAAAATAAATTTATAAAATAATGTGATTTAATGCGATATATACATCATGTTATAAAAAAGTGGTTAAATTATGTAGGTAAGTGATGTGGCCTGTAAATTGGCATCAATCTTCGAAGGATCAAGGATAGGTGAGGATAAGAAAATGTCTATCTCTATCGTTAACCCAACTCACCGTAACTATTGAAATATGCAGAACAAACAAGTGAACAACCCTGGAATTGCACATGGAATACAGGGAACAAAAAGTCCAATATAAGACCAATTCACTAAGAAGTCGTTTGGATTTAGATATGAGTTGAGATGTGGTTGAAATAATTTGTGAATAGTAGAATAAAAGTTGAATTATTTATTATATTTTGTGTAAAAATTTAGAAAAATTATAATGATGAAATGAGAGATGAGTTGATGTGGGTTTTGAATACAAACGAGAAATTGGATCTGCTTGGAAGGAAAACAAAAAAGAGAAAAATATCATAAACAAGAAAAGGCTAGTTAATTCCCAAAACCTTTTTCTTAAATGCAAAATGAAAATCAACGTACAAAAGAAGGAAAACATACATCAAGTTGCCGACGAACGGTGACGGGAATGCAAGAGGACGATGCTGGCCGAGGGCAGGGAGGATCAAAACGGTGCTGAGGGAAGAGAGAAGAAAAAAAATTAAAAAAAAAAAATCCTATCTGACATAACATAATGTCACGTCAATTTCTAGTAATTTTCATATTATAAATCCCATTTAAGATATGATCAAGTTCACCAAAGAATTTGACTAAATGAGTGATCTAAGATTAAACAAATTAAAGAAGGTATTTTTCTACTGTTAATTTAACTAACTGAAAATGGTTAAGACTTAAGAGCCAGTGGGAATGCTTCCAACTGAGTGGGTGGAGGCTAGGCTATGTCGTGGGGATATCTCTGGCTGTTCATACCAAGTCAGATAGAAACGGTAATGGGAATTACACTTTAGGTGAGAATTGTCAATCCGTGGTAGGTTTTGGATGGGTAGGATCCGAAGGAATACAATTAAAAAACCTCATTCAATATATATATATAATGATTAGCCCCCAAACTTATTCATACATGGATTCCACCTTGCTGATGCAATAGCATTGATAAGTATCATGAATTTAATGTATTTTTATTAGGGTCTGAAATGAGGTTTTGGCCCCATGCATGCATGCAAGCAAGCATGCGTGCGCGCCCAAGTCGATCGAAACCACATCATGCATGCATCCATGACTGACCAATTAAGTGTTTTTTTGACCATCCTTGTCAAGGTTTTGCATTCCTCTTTTTGGATAACATCTACTACCCAACATAGAAAAATAATTGAGGAAGTGGGATTGAAGAGATATCCATTAACTTGTCAAAAGTATTCGGTGCCAATCCATGTCTGAATTAACAATAATGAAAAGGACAATAATATTTGACCATACGCACAAGGAAACTTTTGGCTGATAATTCCATGGTTTCAATGAGATATTTTGTCTTCTTCAATGTTTTCCAAATTAATTAGCATATATGCACATTTCCACCAAAATTTAAAACGCCATTTGAATCATTTTAAAAACAAACCATATTTTGCATGGTCCAAACATACTAATAGAGTGTGCCGTATATAATTTTTGAAAAGTGTGAATCCCACACGACAATTTAAGCCTAGTTGTCTTTGTCTTTAAATATAAAAACGATTTCATCTCATCTCATCTTATCATTATAATTTTTTTAAATTCTCACACAAAATATAATAAACAATTCAATTTTTTCAAATTTTAAATTAAATTGTTATACTGGTACTATTATAGAATCTTATGAATTACGACACACTTTCTATATCTCTTCTATCTATAAATAATATTAAAAAATAATATTCTAATAATATTTTATTCAACTTTCAGTTAAAATCTTCTCATCTCATCTCACTATCCATCCAAACGGGTCATAACCGTCTAATTAAGTTAGAAAATTGAAAAATATCTCAATTGTCAATTTTGAACTAGTTTTCATGTTAATATTAGTTCTAAATCAACCAAAACTATGGCTTTAGTTGCCAAACAATCACAAACAATTGATATTGACTTGTAATAATAATTAGGGATTGGTAAGTCTAGTAAAAAATAAATTTGTGCTCACCCAAAAGTGTAAAAAAATCTTGCAAGGTACATCCTATTTACCGATAAAGTTGATATTATTATATCTTATCCAAATTGGGAAACACTGAATTCCATTTGGTAGTTATAAGAAAAGGTTATGTAAAGACAAATTTTTGGAGTATTTGATACCCGTTATTGTATGAAATGGTAATTTGGTAACCGGACCAAATATTTTTATTTTTTATTTCCTTAGCGGCCAAAGCCACGAATATCATACACCGGATTCACAACCATTGGCTGGCTAAAGATGTTCCCTGAATCCATATATTGGTATGGTGTTTCACCAAGCTGGGGTTTCTCAGCATTATTGTCAGTTCCGGCATTGCCAATGGTGTTTTGGAAATCAAAGGTTGTGTTGTATGAATTGTCACACAAAAGTTGGGAAATTGAGCCCAAGTATTCCATATCCAATAGGTGAGTAATGGAACAGGTCCTCGGAAACCTTGACATGTTTTGCTCACTAGCATCATTGCCCATTAATGTGACATCAGTTTGAGCAACATGGGTGTCCTCCACTGTCTGCTCCAAAGCTTTCGTCATATGTCTCTTCTTGTAGATCCTGCATAAGACCCAATCATCCAACTGAAATAAACAAACACAGAAGATGGTTAAATTAACCCAAGGACACGACCAAACGTCTTAAAAAGTTGGAAACCTATGTAACAGCAGCAGAAAGGCTAATTTGCTTACTCTCATGGATCCCATATGCTTGATGGGTTGTTTACGGGAATCGTTCAGGCGATATTCATGCATAATCCAGTCTGTCTTCACGCCCTTTGGCGGCCTACCCTTGTAAAACACCAGAGCTTTCTTCACCCCAACGTACTGAGACCCACTGTAGATAGCCTTGTCCGTGCCGGTGGCTTTCCAGTACCCAGACACGGTTGCGCGATTTGGCCGCACCCCATTTGGGTACTTCCGATCACGCGGGCTAAAGAAGTACCATTCATTTTCTCCGAACTCTGTTTTCTCTGCATTGCACGAAGTTAACCAATCAGTTTAAAAAGGTAAAGAATCAGAGAGTCAGTCAAGCATTTAAACAAGCATCTGGGAACCGAGTTACAATCCACAGTACTAACCGGGCAATTGCCATGGATCAAACTTGTAAATATCGACCTCCGGGATGATCGATACAGGGCATGGCCTTGATTTTGCTTGGTTACGAAGGTAAAATACGATCAGTTCCTCATCAGTTGGGTGGAACCTAAAACCAGGAGGAAGGCCAGAGCCATTATGTTTGCCCTCCATTGATCTTACTTTTCTCTAAGCAAATCAATACAAGAAACAGGATAAAATAAATTCCAAAACTTGGAACTGTCGTTTCCTATGATTTTCTCGGCATACAAGGATAGGAAAGCCAAGGAAAAGAAAAGGGTTTTGAAACAAATGCCCAAGTGTTTGAAATGTTTAAAGATGGAGGGGTAGCCCTTTTATCGGCAAAGTTTTTTGTCGTTTCTGTGCCAATCCAAGAGTTGGATTGGTTGTTAGATTGACTTCCAATCCATACCTCGTATGGAAGTTATCATCCATACTCGCACGAGTAAGCAAAAAGCAGACATCATCGGACCTTTGTCCTTTGTTGCCCACACTTCTAATGGGAAGCCTATCCGGATAGGGTTTGTTCAATTGGAATATTTATCTTTTGTATGCCATGCCAATGAATATATTAGGCTCATGTCATAAGATTTTTTTTTTCAATAAATAAATCTCTATTAAAAATAAAAGATCTCATAAAAATAAATTTATAAATTAATATGATAAGTATGATACATATAATTGAAAAGACTACTTTACTATAAAAGAAATATTCTAACCACAAAGTGATTATATAAAAAAGAATAATTCTACATAAAACCGTGAAGTGCGTAAACGTCGCGTAACCGTTTTGAAAAAAAGTGGAGTCTACTATTAAAAAATTAATTTTTTTCATATGGGTCCCATGTTTTATTCATTTTTTTCAAAGCAATTACGCGACGGTTGTACAATTCACGGTTGCAAATATCCTTTCTCTTAAAAAAAATTTTGTAAATTGATGTGGCTTGATATGGTTTGTCATATTTTATAGTTACTTTTAGAATAATTATACATACAACCGTAAAGTGCGTAAACAACGCGTAATCGTTTTGGAAAAGAGTGGGGTCCACTATTAAAAAATTAATTTTTTTCATGTGGGTCCCATGTTTTATTCACTTTTTCAAAGCGATTACGCGGCAGTTGCACAATTCACGATTGCAAATATATTTTTTCTTACTTTTATTGTAAAACAGATATGACAGATCACATAAAATCACATTAATTTATGAGATTGCTTTTATGTAATTTTTTTGTAACTATAACACTTCTCAAAAAATAATATTTCTTTATATACTATTTACCTTGATTGAGAATAATCATTTTAGACCTCACGCAAAGTGGTGTGAAATCTTTTGAAGAGTTTGAAAACGCATCACTCTTTTCAGAAATTAATATTTGAATTAGTCGCTCCAAATTCTATTCATACTAGAAAATGTCAACTCCATTTTTCAGACGACAAAGAAAAAAAAAATCCATCTACCAAAGTTTGAAAATCACGAGTAAAATATAAATTAAAAAACAACAACTTAATAACCTATCCAATTAAAAAATTGTAATATTTTTGTTCTATTCAATTAAAAATTTGATATAACTATTGATCAATAACTTATACGTTAAGGCTTGCTTAAAATATATCACGCGTGCTCAATAAAATATCATATGTGCAATTGTCTAAAGTTGCATCACAAAAATAAAAGTTGAATGTTGTTTTTAAAATGAGTTATGTTACATTAGTGGAGTGCGTAAAGAGTACGTAAAAATGACTGTATATAGAATTTTTATTTTATAAAAATTAAAAAAGAAAACAACATAATTGTACGAATTAAGTATTTATTCTTTCACTATGCCCCCACCAATCTCAAAAACACCAAGAACACATGTCTCTTTTCAAATATATGTGAATGAATACTTCTACTCTCGCAAACACAAAAATAAAATACAACTAAAAAGGATCAAAAGTATCATAAACTTTTAATACACAAACGTGCCAAAAAATTTAACAAAGACTATTGCTCAAAGCAATAATTTACTAAAATTTGAGTCGGTCATAGATCAAACCAATTGCAACTATGCACAATATACTATCATTATAATGGCATTACAATTTAAGGATTTTATTTTATTCGTAAATATGAATATTTAAGACAAAAAAAAAAGAGATGATATTTAAGTTCATCGACATGTTGAAAGTCTTTAAATTCATAATTCATACATTGTATATAGAGAAATGAAATAATACTTACAGTCGTGAGTTTGTAAATACCGTGTAGTCGCTTTAAAAAAAGTGAATAAATATAGGATTCACATAAAAAGAAATTAATTTTTTAATAGTAGACCCTACTATTTTTCAAAACGACTGTACGGTGTTTGTGTATTTTACGACTGTATGTAACATTACTTTTTAATTTAAAAAAATAAAAAAATAAAATATCTATATAATAAATTTAAAAAGAAGTATACGAATTAAAACCGTAGGTAAAAAGCTTTACTCAAATAAAAAATGAGATAAGTAAGTAAATGAGAAGAATATGCTGAATATTATACGGTATCATACCGGCTGTACAAATTTGAAGTCGTATGGGAAAGTCCTCATTAGATAAGACCATAGGCAAAAAAAGGTAAAATCAATTGATTGGGTGGAAAGAGAGTGCGCAATTTTCAAATACTCGTGGTCGAGTGGGAGTTTCTTCTTTCTCTCTTTGTCTATCTTTACCAAGGGGCTAGGACGGGAAGTAGCATCAGTCCAAAGATGTCGGCATCAAGGAGATGACGCGTGTCCTTCCAAATAAGAAGTTGGACCAGGATAAGGTTGAGGGAAGGTTAGACGAAGGTTCTTTGTGGTTCTTATCTTGCCACGTCATAGCCATGCTCTTATTGGAGCAAATCAAGCCCGACAACCTTTTTTTGGATAGTATTGATTTTAGTAGCACGTGTTATGGCCTCGTCCTTGGGATTAAGATCAGATTTACCACGTGGCGTGTTCGAGCTGTTTGGGTTTTGTCTTTTTTTCTTTTTTTCAATTGGAATTTATTTGGCGGAGCCGAGGAAAGTTATACGGTCGTTTATGAGTAATACTAAAGGACAATGCTAGAGCCAGCTCCAGTGGACTCTAATATGTGTTTTAAATTGTAAACCGTGAAAGTATTATACAGTCGTTTTAAAAAAAATATAATTTATTATTAAAAAATTAATTTTTTTAATATAAATTTTATATTTATTTATTTAATTTTAAATAATTATATGATATTTACACACTCACGACTATAACTATCATTTCTCTAAAATTTATGATTAAGGATTAACATTTTTCTTTTCCTTATTCAAAACATTAACGATAAAAATTATTTTTCATTTATTGTCGATGATTGTCGATTTCAACACAAATTTATTGAGTTTGATGGGTGTTTTGGATCTTTTGAGAGGGCATGTTATCAGCAAAAAGAGGAGTAGATAGAAATAGAATTAGAGCAGCCTCATTCTGACGAAAATAGATTGGCTAATAACACTAGAACAATTTGTTGTTTTGTAGTCTGACGAAAGTATCTTATTTAAGTAAATTTCTCTTTATTAGAATGATGTTGCACGAAATCTAACTATGTGTGGTGAAATCATGTTTCGTAGGTATCTAATTAGCCCTTGGTTTTGACTACTTCTTTTGTTTTTTTAAGCGTTGCATAATTTCTTACTATGATTTAATATTTTTGTAACCATATAATGTAACACTCCAACCCTAGAATGACAAAGTGGTTGGAAAAATTTTATATTTGTGCAATTGTTATTTAGCGGTGGGCAAAAATTCCGCCGACTTCAACTCCGGCCAACGTTCGCTCTGATTTCGACTATGGTGGAATCGAAAAAATCGAAGTTCGGAGTTACTCTAAACTCGGCGTTGCTCTGAAAATTTTGGTTGGAGTCAGAGTCGAGGTCGATATAGACTTCGACATCCAAATTTCAACTCCGATATTTATACTTAATATATTTAATATTGTGATATATGTAATAGGCAATTGAGTGGCCTAACAATAAATGCATGCGTTTTGCCTTCTCACTGACCCGCAGTTGAGATCCCCTGCGTATGAGATTTTGCAATTTTTTTTAAGAAATTCTTAAACGATGCCATTTACACTTCATTTATATTCATCTATATCTCTTAGCTAAAACCCTATGCCATTTTCTCTCTTCCTCTATTTCTATCTTGTCCTCAGCCAATAGCAGTTACTTAGCCTCACATATTCTCTTTCTTTGAGTCTCTCATGCTTGTCTTCGTCAAGTTTTGTGAGAAAAGTTTGAAACAATGGCTAGTGGTGGAATCACATCAAGATCGAGAGGCATCATGAAGTTTCTTAACCCTAAACTTCGGCCCTAGCCTATTGATATCCAGTTTGCCCCCTTGCCCCTTATGGGGTGTCTTCGGTGCCACCTCTACTCTTTGGCTAGTCTAACCATTCAATTGGTTGAAGAACAAATTTCTGGAGAAACCTTAGGCTGAAGGGCAGTGATTTTGGTGCAAAATCTTACTGGAACTTTGTACGGTAATTCTTCTGAGTTAGGCGAGCAAACGAGATGGATTCCGTATGAATAATGTTTTTGTCTTTGTTGCTTGTTTGTAACTTTCACATCTAACTGCTATGTTAAAAAAAAAATCAAAGTAAGAAACTAAGATGAAAAGAAGATTAAAACTGTAATAACATATACGAAAATTGTTGGATGTTGTTAGAAGTTGTTTGCATGCTGGGAAAGTGGTAAAAAAATTGAAAAAGAAAAACCTAACTTCGAACAACCATTTGACCTTCGACTCCGGCAACTCCAATCGGAGTCAGAGTCCTCTCCTAATCGAAGTCGGAGTCCATCCCTATTGTTATTGTCCATCTTTATCAACTAGCTCTCCAATTTCCATCTTTGCTTTTAGAATTTACTAGTTTGCCTTCTTGAACATTTTTAGGGTTTCGCTCTTTAAGTTCTAAAGAATACACTCTCGCATCCTTGGACTCCATTTCGGAATCAGGATCTCCCTTTTCCTTTGACCAACGAGGTCTCGAACCAACCTATCCTTAAAAATATAATCTATGCTTGTGGTATTGAAAATTATATCTTTTGAAAAGCCAACACTCTAATGGCATTTAGATTACTCCCAAATGCTTGGCATGTTACCAGGTCCTGGTTTTGAACTTGAAAATTGATTCGCTAAGCTGCAGAAGAATTTATTGAATTTTTTAGTGGGATAAAGGCTTATTTGAGAAACTTATCTCATTTTATCTCAATATCTCTTATCATTTCCTTTACAAATATCACTCAAATATAAACACTTTTCAATTTTAAATTTTAAATTTTTTCATCTTATCATTACAATTTTTTCAAACTTTCAACAAAATACAAAAGTAATACAACTTTTTCAAATTTAAAAACAAAAATAATATTAAAAATGATATTCTATTTTAATTTTATAATATTTTTATTTAAAATTCTCTCTATCTTTTTTTAAAATCTAATAAAACATCTAACTCAAATCATTTTATCACCATTCACAAATCATTTTATTATTCACAAAATTTTTATTTCATATCATTCTCCGAACATCATCTAACATATCGTTCAAATCCAATTTGAGGGAGCACTATGACTTTCACCGTCTACGCCCCTTGTTTAGTTCTACCTCCTATTATTCTCTCTTATCTTTTTTTTTTAGCAAGAGAAATGATAGTTGCAATCGTAAATATGTAATTGCTACGTAATCATTTTGAAAAAAAATGAATAAATACGGGATCCACTTAAAAAAATTAATGTTTTAATAGTAAACCTTAATTTTTTTAATGCGACTGCACGACGTTTGTACATGTCACGATTGTATGTAGCATTACTTTTTTTAGCAAGACCATAACACCATGTATTATTTTCAGGAAAAAAAAATTCCATGTTTTAGCCTGGCCCAAAGGTGGGCTCGTTAAGAAGTCGAAAACCCAATTATAAAGCTCCTCAGAAGCCCACTCATCGGTCAAGCCCATAATATCGCGGGTTACATACATATGATATGATGTCGAGGTTTTCCCGTCTTTCGAGTCTTCTTGGAGTTGGAGTCATCGTTCTGTAGGGTTTTCGACTGCTAGCACACGAAAGTTTCTTTCGTAACTCCAATTTACGGTTTGTCTTCTCTTCTTGTTGCGTACGGTATATCCTCCGAGTTGCCTCTCAAATTTTGGAATGTTAACGCAAAAGTACATGTTCCTAATATTCCCAAAAACTGTTCCCCAACCTCAGATTTTTTTTTTTAATTTTAATTTATTTAGATTAGATTCATTGAAATCGGATATTATGTTATCTAACTTCGTTATGGTGACATATATATTTTTCAATGCAGATTATTTTATTCTTACTGTATGTGTCTCTGTTTGTGAAAGAACATGTACTCCGGTAGAGGTAGCAATGCGTACGGGCAGCAATCGTATGCCGGCCAATCCGCATACGGCGCAAATGTAAGCTTTTTATTTATTTCTTATCTGGGTGAAGATTTAAACCTTAATTTTGTTTGGAACTTTTTTGCGCTGTCACTGGGTTTGATTTAAACTGTATAGAATGCGTAGTCTCTCATATTATATAGATTACAGCGTTTCTCTTATGGGTTTGTTATTTAACTGCCTCGAAAACAAATGTTGGCACACACACATACACACATATATATATATAGTCTTATGCTTAAACTTCTAGGAGTTTTCGTGTCAAATGTGCGTCCGTCATGTGCCTTAGTCTCTGTTGAAGTGCGGACTTGAACCTTGTTGACATATTGGGGGTCTCATTTTTCTTCATCCATTGTATTCTGTAGTTGGCACCTGCTTATTCCGCCAGTTCTCTAGGAGGCCCTGATGGGGGCTCTCAGGCTGCTCGGCATTCATCAATGTTAGGCGGCTCTCTGGAAGCTGATGTTGGTGGGTATAGAACTCATCCTCCCGCTGCAGCTCACTATGGGGGACAGTATAGCTCTGTATATGGATTGGCTGTTTTGAGTAGTGCTCAACAGGTAAGTGGATTACGTTTTTTTTTTTTTTTTTTTGTTGTCTTGGGTTAAATTGTGAATTATCTCATCTCCGCTCAACTAGACCTCATCCTAACCATCTGACTTGCTGTTGCTCTGTGCTGGTCTAACCATCTTATTTTCTTGGAGTGTCTAATTTGTTTTTTTTTTTTATAAGTAAAAAGATTATCTTAATTGAATAAGCATAGCCGAAGTACACATGAAGTATACAAAGGACATACCTACTACACTCTAGAAAACAGGAAAACTAGCGTTAACACCTAGTTAAGAGGGAGGAATAGAAACAAGAAAATCTTGATAATCTAGCCCATTGAACTCAATAGCTTTAGCCCATAGGAATAAAGTATTAACAAAGAACAATCTAATCTCTTCCAGTGAGCGCTCCCTATCTTCAAAATTTCGATCATTTGTTCCTTCCATATGCTCCATAGAATACAAATAGGAATCATTGTCCCTTCCCTAATTTGTTTTATTTACCTGTCTTATGGCCTTGATTCCCAATTTAATCATGCTCGCATGAATGGTCAGTGTAATAAAACAATAATATCTGTCTTATGACCTTGATCCCCCATATGCTTGAATTTGTCTCTTTTGATCTGGTATGAGGGAACTGTTTGCCACGTTTGTCTATCTCCGGTCAAGTATTCTACCAAGCCATTGACTGTACATAGGGTGGTACTCTTAGGAAGATATGTTTTCATTGTCTGAACCTAACCATGAGTTAGATCTTTGATTTCATGTATCCATTCAGCTTTCCACAATCGTTTGTGAGCTGTTTGTCAGTTCTCTGATCCAAGTCTTGGCTCTTATTTGCTGTTAAAACTTTGAGTGAATCATGTGATGTATAAATACATGCAG
Source organism: Juglans cinerea (assembly GCA_961763995.1). Classification (NCBI taxonomy): domain Eukaryota; kingdom Viridiplantae; phylum Streptophyta; class Magnoliopsida; order Fagales; family Juglandaceae; genus Juglans; species Juglans cinerea. The sequence continues at coordinate 21,012,183 of CAUIVZ010000011.1, forward strand.
AGTCTCTCTTTGTGTAGGTTCCTGCATTGAATGCAAAAGGTGCTGGACCATCAGCTTTGGAGGGTCGTGGTAGCTATGCATCGGCCATAACTGGTTCACCTAAATTTGTGTCAAGTGACTATGTCCAATCCTCGGGCCATGGTTATGGTCACAAGGGTGATCAGTTGTATGCAGACAAGATTCCAGATTATCCTGTACCAGATAGACATCAATATGGTGAACGACATAGTGCTTATATAGGAAAGGACTTGCAAAGTGAACAAACTGGACGATATGCTGATTCTGTTGGCTTTAGTAATCAAAATCAGGTATTGCTTTTTTGCATTCTGAGCAATTTTGTTATTTTCTATTTGGTGAAGTTTGCTTTGATATTTTTGTGGTTTCTTTATTTATGATGGCAATCTTTGTCTTTGTTATCAAATTCAACAGAATGACATGTACGATCGCATTGATAAGGCATTGCTTCGACAAGAGCAATTGTTAAAATCTCAATCACTGCAATCTGCTTCTCTGGATGGGAGTGCCAGGTACTTCTAGCTTCTGTTCGTTAGATGCTGACTGTATGATGTTTTTGAAGGAATGTTTGTTTTTTCATAGCAACTACTATCACTTATGAAGTATTTTCTTTTCCCAATGATGAAGGCCAAGGTCGTCTTTGACTTTGACTTTTCTTAATGAAGTGGGTTTAATACCATTGGTATCATCTATACACTGTTATATAGATGGTAATATATTCCTTACAACTCTGAGTAGCAACAAATTTCTGGCAGACAAGCAGATTATCTTGCAGCAAGGGTTACTACTAGCCGTCATCCCACCCAAGATGCTATCTCTTATGGAGGAAGAATGGGTGCTGATCCTCGCACTTTATCGATGCTTAGTGCTTCTTCTTATAGTGGACAACGAGCTCCATCAATAGTAGGCGAAGCTTCGCTTAGAAATATGGATGATCTCGTGTATGCACAAAGTTCTTCGAATCCTGGGTATGGAGTGAGCCTACCTCCCGGTAGGGACTATGCCACTGGAAAGGGGCTTCATGGCGCATCCGCCGAATTGGATTATCCAAGCAGCACATTGTCACGGAGTCGTCAAATAAGGATTGAAGATCACAAGGATGACAAGGCTCGTTATCTTCGAGAGTTTGAGCTAAGGGAGGAGGAGCGGCGTAGGGAGCGTTTGCGTGTGCGAGAGAGAGACAGACAAAGGGAGAGGGAACTTGAGCGGGAACGTGAACGAGGACAAGAAAGAGTTCGTGAAAGACAACGTATCTTGGAACGACGGGAAGAGGAGGGAGAGCGAGGGCGCAAACGTGGACTTGAAACCAGGCGTGATCGCATTCCACCAAGAAAATCTAGGGACCGCCATGATTCATCTGTGGCAAAGGAGGCAAAATCTTTGCGACAAGATTCCCGACATCACGATACTTTCAATAGGTGGATCTTGATGTTTGATATTGCATCTTCTGCTTGTGCATCTTGCAGCCCTTGTAACTAACTTGGTGTTCTTTTATGCTGAAGGCATCATTCACCGGTTAAAGAAAAAAGGAGAGAATATATTTGCAAGGTAAAGAAACCAAAAAAGAGCTTAAGAAATTCAATGATAATCAGAATATTCTCTTCAAGGATCTGCTGTTTTTCCCGTGGGTATGGAGTTGAGAGCTTCTTAGGATTCAGTTTTTGCTTCCGATCATTTCTCTTAGTTGTGGCTTTGTGCTTTTCATATCAATTTCTCGTCTTTGGCTCTGGTTTGCAGCTTTTACTTCTGGGGGTTTTCTGTCTTGATCACTCCTAGTATTGACATAAACATGAGGCCCTTCTATTTCTTTGAATTGTCCTCCCCTTGGTATTTTGGCTCTGGTTGGGCATATTCATTACTGAGATTTCTGTTTTCTCTTTCTCATCAATATCTGTACCCACTCGTCATCGTTACAATATATCTTCTCTCTCAAATCTTCTCGTCTTCTGTTTGGTACATCATATTGGTTTTATATATCCTTTCGGAGAAACCATTGGTAACCTTTGGATTTTCTAGGATTCACGACATTTACCTTTTTTGGATCTACTAGACTTGTGAATAGGGTTCATTTTGTTTTCAACGGATGGTGGTTATTTATCAATCACGGTTGCAAGTTTGGAAGTATGCTGTTTTTATGCAGGGATGTGAATGAATTTTAGGGGCTTGAGACAAAACTTTGTGAAATTTTGGATTGTTTATTTGTTGCTTGCTGCAATGTCTATCTTCAAACCTGACATGTGGATGGATTTCATTACTTTGGCAATCTGTGTTATCTACTTGCAGGTTTACTCATCCAGTTTGGTTGATGTGGAGAGGGATTTTTTATCAATCGATAAGAGATATCCTAGACTCTTTGTGTCTGCAGAATTTTCCAAGGTCAGTTTTACATAATTTATTTTCAAGGAGATATCAAGTTTACACGGTTAAATACCTGCTTTAATGTGGCATTTTAATTGTTTAGGCTGTTGTGAACTGGCCAAAGGAGAACCTTAAACTTCCCATCCACACACCTGTCAGGTGCTACTCTTTGATGCTGTTATTTTAATGGTTTTTCAATGTTTGTCTTATCAGGATATGCATTTATGCCTTCAATCTTTTTGGTGAAATAACAAATTTTATTAAATAATTTTTGTGGAAAAAAACACATGATTCATTCTTCTTAGACTGTGGTCCAGTTGCTGGAGGGAAAAAAAGTAGAAGAAAGGAAACTAAATCCAGATCTCAGAACTGTAGTACTCCAACTAGTTTTGTGATTTCTGACATCCTATGTTTTGCTGCTTCTACTTAAAACCAAATGACTTGTCATCATTTTTCATTATTTTTTCAAAAAGTGGAGAAAAGGAGAAGCAATTTTTTTTAATAAATTGTCGAATGGAGCAGTTTTGAGCATGATGTTTTGGAAGAAGAGAGGGCAAAAGGACTGAAGGTGTCATCTGCTGAGCTTTTGGTTGAAGAACCTGCTAAATCTGGAAGTACAGTGTGGAATGCGAAGGTAATTCATTTTTATATTTAAAATTGTAAAATTATGTAATCATGCGTCGTGGTGGAGCAATGTTCTCATGTGCTGCTAAGATTCTTCCTAGATTTTGAAATCAGTTGTAAATATGAATTTTAATAGAAGCATAGACCTGAGAAATGCCATCTAAGTTATTTCTTTTTATAACTAAAGATACTATATTTTATTAAAGAGCGGTCGGGGCGCAGTCCAAGTATACTGGGGGTATGCATTGGAGAAACACCTAGTTTTAGGAAGAGAAGATTAGCAAGAATTAATGAACTCTACAAATAAGTTATCATTGTGGGCGATTGTCCACTCATATAAAGACCTAAGCATATAAGTAGTTAACTCTGGCACCGATCTCTTGTTTGATATATATCGGCGCCTTTTAACTTTTTAGGCATTGCAGATTTGTCTCTACCTGCTGGAGTTTGAAAAAAGTATGTATCTAAATCATAAGACAACCAGATAGTTTGGCGTTTTATGATTAAGTTTAAAGTATGTGTTGCTACACAGTATAATTATCTGCAGAAGGAGAACATCTACTTGCTGGAGATTGAAAAAGAGTGTATCTAAATTAGAAGAAAAATATGTGATTGTGTTTTATGATTAAGAGTTTAAAGCATTGCTGCACATTATGTTTATCTGGAGAACGTCATGCTGACATTTCTTAATTAGGCTTTCGCGAGTTCTCCCTCTTTTTGCAAAGATTTTGCATGAATCTTAAGAGCATTCACATTGGAGTCTGTAAAATATATAGGATTGTAAAATTTAACAGAGACAGGCTAAAAAGTATGGGCATTGGATTATCTATCCATTGGTTAAATTTAACTTTAGCTAAAAATCTATATAAATTTGATGGATTCTGTTGCTTGGCTAACCATTAAAATATTTTACTTTTTCTCTCCATTTTTTGCAAACTTCAGTTGGTTGCTTGGTTAAAACATTACAATATTGTTGCTTGGATATTGTTGTTTTTGTATGAACTAAATTATCTTGGAACACTGATGGTTATATTGTAATGATATAGAATTTATTTTGTATGTTGATTAAGCATTTTTTTTTATAAGTAAGAAGAAATTTGATTAGAAACTAATGTATAGGTGAAGTCCATGTACACAAGAAGTATACAAAAGACAACACTTAAATACACCTAATCATTGACTTCATTTTATTTTAGAACAACATTAGATAAAAATGATTGTTAGATAAATGTAGATAGAATAATAAATGATTGTTGAATTGTGAAAATATGAATGTTGAATAAAATAAAATAAAATAAAAATTATAAAAAAATATTTTAATAGTTTAGCCAAACTTATAACTAATCCAATGCTAACATGCCTTCTTTAGCTAAATTTAAGTGGAAATATACCCAATCCAATGCCAATGCTCTTAATGGATGTTTGCCCAACTGTTGAATGGAAGATTTAGAAACAAGGGTACTAGAATTCTATGGTCTTAAGTAATACATGTAGAGCTCTCATGTGTAGATAAGAAAAAGAAGGACAAAATCTTATTTGCTCTTTAAATGACAGTTTTTTTTATCAATAAATAAGAATTTTATTTAAATAGGCATAGCCAAGTACACGGGACATATACAAGAGCAATACCTATGCATGAGTGCCTAAAGATAGAAGGAAATCATGTACGTTCATGCCATTAAAGTCTATTACAATCGACCAATAGAATGAATTATTAAGTAAAAATGTTCTAAGCTTGTACATTGTCCGTTCACGATCTTCAAAACTCCAACCATTCCTCACAAGCTCATGGCTACATCACAATGCAATAATAGGTGATCCATGAACTGACCAATTTTCTTACACATATAACACCAATCCAACACAATGATTTGGCGTTTCTTTAGATTATCTAAGGTGAGAATCTTCCTTGATGAAGTTGTCCATACAAAAAAAAAAGAAGGTTTTAAGGGTGCCTTAGTCTTCCATATGTTCTTCCATGGGATGGATATGTAGAGTGTCATAAGGGACTTATAGTACGACTGTATAGTAAATCTCCCCTTCTTGGACAATGACCAGAAGATCCTATCAGCTCCTCCATTCACTCTACAATTATACACAAGATTGAAGAAATCTGTAAATGTGTCAATTTTCCAATCAAGGCAGCTCTAAGGAAAATGATATTCCATTGAGCAGAGCCACTAGATAGATCCATAACCTTTGCTACTGAAGCCTCCTGTCTTCGTGCAATGCCATATAATGCTGGGTATGCTTCCTTTAGGATTTGATCTCCACACCATAAATCATTCCAGAATTTAATTCTGGAACCATCCCCAACTCCAAAGCATGTGTATCGATGGAAGTTTGTCCAACCTCTTCTTATGTGTTTCCAAAGCTTCACCCAATGCGATCCGCTCACCTTATTCGAGCACCAGCCTTCCCATAATCCACCATGCTTTAGATCTATGATTACCCTCCACAAAGCTCTCATCTCTTCTTGGTATCTCCACAACCACTTACTTAATAAGGCCTTATTGAAAACCAACAAGTTCTAAATTCCCAACCCACCTTCGCGTATTGGAGTACAAACTGTATCCCAATTCATCAAATGAAACTTGAATTCTTCATCCATTTGCCCCCATAGGAAGTCTCGTTGCAATTTCTCTAACCGGTGAGCCAACTTGCATGGCAGTGGAAATAATGATACAAAGTAAGTGGGCATGTTGGATAGAATACTTTTTTATCAACGTAACTCTACCACTTCTAGACAAATATATCCTCTTCCAACTAGCCAGTCTACACCATTTTTTCCAACTCCCCATCCCAGATAGACTTCGACTTAAAGGAAGCACCCAAGGGAAGACCTAGATACTTCATTGGCAAAGTGGAGACTTTGCACCCTAAGGCTAAAATACTGGCCAAGCTCAAAACACCTGAAACATTTCCAATTGGAACTAAGGCAAGATTCACTTTCAAGCCTGATGCCGCTTCAAGGCAAAGTAAGAGAGCCCGCAAAGCTTGAATGTTATTATGGCTAGCATCACAAAAGACGAGTATCATCCGCAAATAAGAGGTGAGTCATGTCAAGAGTGCTGGTTCTTGCTTCCCCTACTACAAATCCAAATAGAAATCCACCTTCCACGAGACCTGCGATCATTTTCTAAAAGCTTCTATTATGAAAACAAAAAGTAATGGAAGAACTTCATGCTTTGACCCAATCCTCTTTTAAATGTTATTTTACTGGATGAACTTCATGCATTGACCTGAGGGTATTGATTATTCAGTTCATTTAGCACGTTTTTGGCTGAAATTCTTTCGAACTTACTGGACAATTGGAGTGTATTAACTAATAAAAAAACAATTGAAGTGTATTGATGTGACACATATTTAAGTTTTACGTGTTCAAATTCCATAAGTGTGGGAGACTTCATAGAAAGAGCGATGAGGCTATGGGGGTGCCCTCATCATAGCACAAGTTGAAAGGGGGTCATAACGACCATGGAGCTTTTGTGAGATGTTGGTTCTTTGAAGTTTAGTTTGTCCTTCTCTTTTGCTTTGTTTTCCTTATTAATTACTTTAGGACTTTGGGCTAAAGTCCTCATAAAATTACTATAGAATTGTCACTCATGCATGTAGGCATTTTTACTATTTTTTGTATTACTAACCTATTAAAAAAACTATTTTTTGTACTCACTTGTCTAGCTTGTAAAGACAACCTTGCCTCTAATGTATACTATCTCAAATCTAGTGCACATGATAGAGGAGAGACTGCTCTGCATTCTAAGTGTATCTCTTCACATTCTTAATTTTGACGAAGTTGTCTACTGAACCCAAAAAGGAAACAAATTCCAGTTAAGCTATGTACAACTGTGTAACCCTACCCCATCATGATATGATCTGGCTTAAGTCATGTATGCATACCAGTTGCCAGTCTGCGGAGGTTTATATTATTGTCTTTGTGCTATTTTGTTGCAATAGTCATAGCCAGGGAGGGATGGAGTGTCACCTCTCTTTATATATTTGAGAGTTTTTAATTTATTTAAGGCCTCGTTTGGTTACACAAAACATCTCATCTAATCATTACAACTTTCCCAAACTCCCATACAAAATACAATAAACAATTCAACTTTTTCAAATCTCAAAACAAAAATAATATTAAAAAATTATATCCTAACAATATTTTATTCAACTTTCATCTCATCTCATGCGTAACCAAACGAGGCCTGATTCATGTGAAGGTATTGATACTCTTGAAAATGTATTTATTATGATAGAACCATTATTTAGGCGCTTATGTAGTTTTATTATTTTAGAAGTTCTGTGGGATTGTAAAATTTTGTTATGCTCGAGTAAAATTTCATTGTTCTTCATGGTTCAGATGATTTTGATGAGTGGACTTAGCAAGAATGCTATGGAGGAGCTGTCATCTGAAAAAAGTTCTGATGATCGCATACCCCACATTTGCAATATCATCAGGTTTGGTGTGCTTAGAAGGGACCAGTCTTGGATGGCAATTGGTGGTCCGTGGGATTCTGTTGATGGTAGTGACCCATCAGTTGATGACACCTCTTTAATTCAAACAGTCCTAAGGTTTGTGCTCTCTTATTTATTGCATAGGCATATCAAGAAATCTTGCCTTTTTTTGGCTGAACTGAAGCGCTTTTCGTTTTGCAGATATGCAAAAAATATTACTCAACTTGATTTGCAGAACTGCTGCAATTGGAATCGGTTTCTTGAGGTAGAGTTTGCTTTTGATGATTCTTACATTTGTTTGATCTCCAGTTGGATTTGCTGGTAGTGGTGAACCTAGTACTCATGCCTTTATACTATATTTTGTTATGCTTTTGGAGTAATTTGAGGCTGACATTGGAAGGAAATCTTTGCATGACTTCTGCTTTACATATGAGCCATTTTCCTTTTTCAAAATCTTAGCCAAATGAATCAGGAGATGGTTTGACTTATCAAAAAAAAAATAAAAATCAGGAGATGGTTTGGTTGTCATAATTACATGCTAAGCCGATTTCTATTTATGTTCCAGCAGCATGAAGCCTATTTGTAACTGCAGTGTATCTAAAACTCAAACATGATATTTGGAAATATTCTTATTTCCTTGTGTTCTGCTTATGTTGTTAGACCTGTATGTCGTACCTAATAACATATTGTTATTGCTTTCATTTTGACCTATTGTGATTGAATGTAATGTTTGGTGTTATCCCCTTTGAGGCATCTTTGTTTCATTAAATAGGTTTTATTAGATGCTATCCTTTTAATCATTGGAAGCTAGCTTCTTCCCACTCCTTTCATTTTTAATGCATGGTTGGTTTTCACATTTCTTTTCATTTTTGTTGTGCTCTTTAAGTATTTTACTTTGTCCCCCTCATTTTAAATTTTTGCAACAGAATCTTATTACTTACAAGAAAACTACCCTCTGACTTTCTTGTATCGATTGTTAATCATGCTTAGGTGTTAACTCTTGTATACCCCTGTGTACTTGGGCTATGCCTATTCTTATTAATATAATCTGTTACTTATATAAAAAAATCATGCTTAGGTGCCTCTCTTGTATAGGATCCATGGACATGGGCTATGGCTATTGCAGTCAACAAAATTTCTTGCTATTGCTATTGCAGTCAAGAAAAAAATATGGCTTCTTTTGCCTATGAAATACTCAGGCCTTCCACTTGGGGCCTTTTTCAAGGCTAAGGCTATATGGGATGGGGGGTTGAAAAAATTGAGGAGATTGGCTGGATGGAAAAGGTCGTATTTTTCAAAAGGGTGAAGAACCTCACTTATTAAGAGTACACTTTCTAACCTTCACACATTTTTTTCTCTCTTTTTCCTTTGCCAGCAAGTGTGGCTAATCGAATTGAGTAGATTTTCCGAGCCTTCTTGTGGGTGGAATTGGAGAGGATACTAAGTTCCACAGGCCTCGTTTGGATAGTGTGATGAGATGAGATAATCTGTGAATAGTAGTAAAATTGTTTGAATTGAGATGTTTTATGGGGTTTTGGAAAATGAGAGAAAAAGTTGAATAAAAATATTATAAAGTTAAAATATTATTAGAATATATATTTTTTTTAATTTTTTTTTTTGTTTTCGGATTTGAAAAAATTGAGTTGTTTTTTGTATTTTGTTTGGAAGTTTGAAAAAATTGTAATGATTAGATTCAAAAGTTAAAAATTTGAAATTGAAAAGTGTTTGTGTTTGTGGTGTTTGGATATTGAGATAAGATGGAATAAGATGAGATAGGAGGCTTTTGCTATCCAAATCCGGCCTTAGTCAAGTGGAATCATACTGGAAGATTATTATTGAGTTGAAGTATGGGAGTTTGCGAGGGGGTTGGTGTTCAAACGAAGTGAGAAGTGGCCCATGGGAATGGTGTTGGTTTGTGGTAGAACTGAATGGGAGGATTTTACTTGGTTTATTAAATTCGAGGTTGGTGGTGAGAGGATCAGCTTTTGGCATGACTTATGTTTTGGTGATTCAGCTTTTAAGACCACATTTTCCTCTCTTTTGAGGCTGGCCCTTAATCAGGAGGCTTTGGTGTCCAAGTTGCTATATTGTTCCAGTGGGTTCCCTTTGTGGAATGTGTATTTCAGTAGAGCTGTTCATGATTGGGAAATTGGAACTATTTCTGATTTTTATAGCTTATTGTATTCCTTGCAAATTTTTAATTATGAGGTGGAGAGAATGCAGTGGATGAAGACTGGGAATCGGAAATATTCTGTGCGGTCATTGTACAAGGCTTTGTCAAGCCAAAATCATATTTTGTTCCCTTGGAAGCCTATTTGGAAAAGTAAGGTGCCACATAAGATTGCCTTCTTTGGGTGGACAACAGCTCTTGGGAAAGTTTTGACATTGGATAATTTGAGAAAGAACGGTCTTGTCATAATGGAATGGTGTTATATGTGTAAGAAGAATGGAGAATCGGTGAACCATCTTTTACTTCATTGTGAGGTGGCAAGCATGTTGTGGGCGGAGATCTTCTATAGAGCGGGCATTGCTTGGGTAATGTCCAAGAGGGTGGTTGATTTATTTGCATGTTGGCAAAGATGCAGGGCCAATTCACACATTGAGGATGTTTGGAGGATGATTCCTCTATGTATCATGTTGTGCTTATGGATTGAAAGGAATGGTCGAAGTTTTGAAAAGAGCGTTATCTGTATGAGCTAAGAAGTTTCTTCTTCCATACATTATATCTTTGGGCATCCTCGTGTGTACTTAATGCCTATTGAAAAAAAAACTAGAAAAACTGCCCCATTATTATATGTATCTAGATCACATATCAGGACTTACAAGTTCATAATCTTACCTTGGTGAGGTTCGATGCCATAGAAACATTAATTTTACTGTACAAGTTCAGAATCTTTTTGTTGCTGGCCCAGAAACAGTAGAGAATAAAAGATTATTATTATTGTTATTATTATTTTTTTTTATGAAGAGGGAGACAAATGGCAATATATTCTGTTCTTGGTGTCTTTTGATTTCCTCGGTGGTATTTAGATATTCTATATCTTTGACTAATAAAAATAGATACTCTATATGTTCTGTTACTTGCACATGCTTCTTAGATCAAGAGTTAATGTTTATTTATCTTGGCAAATGCAGATACACTACGACAGAGTTGGAAAGGATGGACTGTTTAGCCACAAGGAAGTTACTGTACTGTTTGTTCCAGATTTGTCTGAATGTCTCCCTTCATTGGAAGCATGGAGAGACCAATGGCTTGCTCACAAGAAGGATGTTGCAGAGAGAGAGCGGCAAGTTGCTTTGAAAAAAGAGGTCCGTGGTTATATTGTTTGGAAGTACGGTTTTGTTGGTTGTTATGCTGAGGTTATTCATTAAGAAAATATAGTTCATACACACACAGGAACGGAAACTTCAAATATGTGGCTTCAGATATGTAAATTAGTATAGACATGCACAGATATCTGTTCTCTGATTTGAGTGCAGGTCAAGATACAGTTTTGGAAAGCATATTGGTATTCATGTAGCATTAGATGGATCTGTAAATAAACATTGAGAACTTGATATTTGGCATGCATGATACGGAACTCTCAACTTTCTTATCCCATTAAGAGATTGTTGCGTTCTGATTAAAAAACGTGTATGTTGAATTATGTCTGGAGTTATAAACATTCTTGGACTCTCTCTTGTATATTACCCGTGTATTTGGGCTATGCCTTTCCTTATTGATAAAATTATTGATTACTTCCAAAAAAAAAAAATTATTGGACTCACCTCATCAAAGTCGTGTTACTAATCACATTAGTGTTCAACTTCCGGAAATCGTTTCTTTTCTTGGGAAAGTCTTATTCTGTAGAGCATATTTGCTTCTGTTGCACACTTGCACATCTCCGTCTCCTGTGGGAAATCTTTGAATTTGTTGACTTTGACTTTTTCACTAAGATAATGCTATATTTTTCCAGTGGTCTAGGGAGAAGAAAGATGGGCTCAAAGGTAACTTTTAGCTGTTGTGCATGGTCTGTATTTTATTTTTCATTCGATTGCCATCATGATCATTTTTTCCCTTTTGGATTATAATTAGATAAGCAAAAGGATTCCACAAAAGATGTAAAACAGGTAGACAAATCGGGCAAAGAGAGAGAGTCTGCACCCTCGGGACAATCAGAAGATGTAAACAAAACGGAGAAAGATGTCAATGATGTGAAAGCGATAACAGCTCAAGAAAAGGCTGATGGAAATGACAAGAGACTTGAGAAAAAAGGTGGGGCTGAAACAGGTGAGGAAAACAAGACTCTGGAAAAGAATGAACGGGGCAAATCTGTTGGTGCTCAGAAAAGTGGCAGTGTGAAATCTGGGAAGAAGAAGATTATAAAGAAGATTGTCAAACAGAAGGTTGTTGATAAGACAGCTGGTAACAGTGCCAGCAATCAAAATGACAAGCTGGATGAGAAGGAAAATGGAAAGAACACAAACTCTGAGATTCCCGATCTACAGGATGCAAACTCTGGGGCTAAAACTTTTGTTAAAAAGAAGGTGATGAGAAAGATTCCAGTGGGAAAAACAGCACAGAATGAAGATATGCTAGATAAACAAAATGATAATTTAGACCCGAGCCGTGCTGCAGTTGTGGAAGGTACCAGTGTAAAAAAAACTGTGAAGAGAAAAATAATTAAGAGGGTGGCTAAAAGAAAGGTTTCTGTTTTGCAATCCGGTGACGCAGTTGCTGACAATAAGAAAGATGCTGGCGGAGATGAGATAAAGGTAGTTCGGGCAGTAGATGAAACAGAAATTATGGAGGGGCAAGCTGCTAATACAGAAAACCAGGTCAGTGAGATCAAAAGATCCGGAAAGAAAACGGTTAAGCAGAATGATGATGTGGTTGATTCAAGCAAAACAGAAATAAATGCCAACAAAGATGGAAAAAGAGCAGGTGAGAAAAGTGGACAGGGGGCTAAACTGGAGACTGAGGCTGACGAGCCGAAAGCTTCACAGAATGCTAACCATAGTGGCAAGGGGGGAAAATCAAAAGATGGAGAAAAATCCAAAGATGGGCAAGAGAAAAAAGACAATGATGGAAAAGATTTGTCTAGAAGCAAATCAAATAAAGAATTGAAAGACAAGAGGAAGCCTGAAGAACCTCCTCGACACCCTGGATTGATTTTACAGACAAAACAGAGCAAGGATTCCAAAGTAAGTTGATGATAGCCTATACAGTATTCTGTTATACATTTAATGAGATATATTCTAATATTCAACCTAATCAAATAGATATATGTACCCTTTGCCTAATTATGGATCTTCTATTACAGCTTCGTTCAGTGTCACTTTCACTGGATTCACTCTTGGATTACACTGACAAGGACATTGATGAAGCATCATTTGAGGTTTGTCCAAATATTTGTTGTTCTCACAGCCAAGTTTGATGCAGCTCCTTGGAGCAAAGATTATAGGTGGTTGCTCCCTACTAACTGTGTTTTGCCTTTCTTGCAGTTGTCATTATTTGCTGAATCGTTGTATGAAATGCTTCAGTATCAGATGGGTTGTCGGCTTCTAACATTTCTCGAGGTTGGTTTAGACGGTCAATCAACTTGATGCTACTTGATTCCTTTACTAGGTTATCTCCAGTTATGTGTACTCTCAATTTGTGCAGAAACTACGTGTAAAATTCCTAAGAAAAAGAAATCAACGTAAGAGGCAACAGAATGAAGTTCATGACATGGAAAGGGACAAAAAATCACCAGCAAAGCGATTGAAGACTAATGAGCACCCTGTGAAAGACCTATCTATTAAGCCTGAAATATCTAGTCCCGCTGATATAGATGATGACAAAACTAAGGCCGAGGAGGATGAGTCTGTTGATCTTGTTTATGAGCTGAAGATGGAAGATGAAACAGATGGTGATGAAGATCCAGAGGAAGATCCTGAAGAATATGAAGAAACAGAAGAGTCAAGTATGCAACATGACTCACATAATGCAAATAAAAAAGAAGAGGGAAAGACCGATGTGAATGCTGAGCCTGAAAAGGTGTCAGGAATAGAAAAAGATGAAGCAGAGGAATCTTTTAAGGTGAAACCGAAAGCTGCAGAGACTAATCCCAAGTCTGACGAGGAAATGTGTAAAAAGAGAGAGACAACAGTGGATACGGGAGAGAGAGGAGAAACTTCTGCCGGCAAGGAGGTTTCTGTTGACAAAGAACTATTGCAGGTCTGTTTTTGGGAACTTCTTGCTTCCTTTCATTTTTTTCTCTGATATTATTTAGAATGTCAGTTAAACTCTCTCCATCATTTTGTTAACGTTAGTTTTCAAATCTGAAGCAGGCTTTTAGATTTTTCGACCGGAATCGAGTTGGCTACATTAGGGTAAAAATTCATCTTGTTCCTTTGTTCTCTCTTTTGCAAACGATGTCATGATTTTGTTTGTAAGGAGATTCTGTCGTGTTTCAGGTTGAAGATATGAGATTGATCATCCACAACTTGGGGAAGTTCCTTTCGCACAGGGATGTCAAGGTGAGAGCCCGTATTCAATGGTCGTTTCATCCTGCTTTTATATTTTGTTCTGTGTACCCTTTTTTTTTTCTTTGCTTCATATTAGCTAATGTTTCTCCCATATCAGGAGCTTGTGCAAAGTGCATTGTTAGAGAGCAACACTGCTAGGGATGACCGCATTCTCTACAATAAGCTGGTTCGGATGTCTGGCATTTGAGATTTTGGAAAGGTCTTTGAATTTTCTTCATATTTCTTGAAAACGAACTTGCCTTATTATGGCTTTTGAAAGGGAATATAATCATATACTATACTAGATTTCGTAGAGTTGATTATGTGAAGTGCAAGGCAGTTGTGGGTTTCTATTACAGCCTGTGATGTTCTTTATTTATCACCCACCCATGCATTTCTTTCTATTCAATCACCATTTGAAAACTTGCAAATCAGGCATTTGTATCCATGTTCCTAGCCATGGGCGTTGGGTATGGTTTCATTTCCTTGTTATGTTATGCACGGATAGGGTGCTATACCATAGCTCGGCTCGAATGGACTCGACTCTATTAGTCGAGATCTCTCTGCGGGGAGGAGCTGGTGGAGATGCATGCAGTTTCCGGGCAGAGTGAGCAGTCTTGGGGTTTGAATCACCCCCAAGCTCTTGACACCTGGTAAGTTTGTATAAATATAATCTCTCTCTCTCTCTCTCTCTCTCTATATATATATATATATATATAACCTATGCATTTTTTCGATGGCGGTTCAGCAGCCAGGTGTAAACGGGCACTTCTGAACAATTCGTCGGGTTACATTGGTCTAAACGGGCACGATCTTGCTTCCTTCACGTAGGGTTTTAATAAGTTAGGTTTGGTATGTTTTTAGAGTTTAGAGCGAACCAAAATATGTGCCTGCCTATACTACCTTTGGATTAGTGTACATTTTGGTAAAAATCACTAAATATCCAATTAATCACTTCGTCTGATACGAGTTATATGGATACGAAAATGAGTATCCTATGTTGAAATACAAAGTAAATTTTTTAATGAATAGAGAGAGATTGGTGAGTGTTTGAGAGGAGGGAGCGGGGGAGCGATTTATTTATAAAATGTTAAAAAATATTTTTATATATTTTTGTAGTATATTGTAATATATATATATATAAATATATAAAATACAAGAGTATTATAAACATATGAATCCAGCCTAGCAACATTTGAGCATGTCACCCATGGTATTAAAACGAGTAATGATATACACACAACACATTATAAAGCACATTGCTTAAAAATGTTATAAAATGAGGGTATTTTTATAAAATTATGTTACTTTTATAAGGTGTTTTATAAAAATATTTCTCATCTAAAATATTTTTGAATGATGTTCGTAAATCATTTTCTTATTAAAACCCCTTCCACGAGGCGATCGAAGTCGCCGATTTGGATATCCAAATAGTTGGGCCTCAGCCAGCCCATTTACAAACAACACAAGTGTATAGCTGTATTGTACATGCATCGCTAGACATGTGGCCATGCCAGTCATGTGATGACCCATTAATTTTTAAAAGAAATTATTAGCTAGAAACTCCAATGATCTGTCGGAAGCCATGATCCTTCTATCCATATATCCCTTTTTCACTTCTGATCGATCATGATGATCAATTTGTCATTCTTTTTTTTTTTTTCCTTCTATTTATTTATTTGTATTTAAAACATCAGAAATCTTATTTACTCTCATAGTACTCTGGCTTTATACATATATATATATATATATATATATATATATATATTCACGTCCATTAAAGCTTGTATCAATGTTGGTGGGAAATTCATTTGAGAGCTAAGTGGTCATGATTTTCCTACACATTTTTGAAATATAAAAACAACTAGCTACTAGCTAGGTCTTGCTAGGGATCATGCATGTTACAGAAATCTTAATTGCAATAAGCTGGAACCCATTTATTATTCCAAACAGATTAAAGTAGTATATATTAATTGCAATATATCATCATGCAGATATATGTACGTTATAATATATAACGTACATATTAATTATATATCATGATGATCATGTATATGCTAGGGATATTCATGATGCATGCATGTTACTGATCTGATTGTGGTGCTAGCTACTAGCTAGCTCATGCAAGTATGCAATGCGTGCTAATTAAACGTGGCTAGCTGTGGTGCACGTATTTGGCTTCAAGGAAATTAGGTCGGCCAACTGTTTGATATATTGTTGCAGGGCGTTAGGCTCCCTTTAATTGCAGCGTAATAATACCAAAATAGATGCATATAACTACTACTTCTAGCTACTTCTAGTAGTTGGCTTTAAATAATTGCAATATTATTGTTAATTAACTTCTACTATTACAAAAAAAATTGTTTATTAAATTTGTTTCCAGTTATTTCTTACGAAAATCTATCAAAATGAATATATTCTTGTCACCAATAGTAATTTTCTTTGTAAATAACTCGGCATAAATATTCATTTTTCTTGCATGTACGTGGTGTTCCCAGCTCCTAGCTAGCTAGCTTTTGATCAGTTCGAACGTTATGGTACGTTATACGGGATTTAATGAAAACTAGTAACTTAAATTTGCTCCACCCAATTTGTTTGCAGCATTGTAATTCCATTAAATGGTTCGTAACTAGCTGCGTATAACTGTCATAGCCTAATTTATACCATCTTAAATGTGCGAAGCTGGACGCTGAAAACCATAAAACTCATGGAACCTGATTACATGCAGAATCTTGTAAGGATGATGGTTAATCAAACGATGGTGAATATCATTTTTCTTAATTAATTATTGGGGTGAACTGTGGAGTACGTACTACTATAGAATTAAGGTTTGAACAGGAGACTTCCACTCTAATATCATATTAAATGACTTAACTCACAATTTATCCAATAGATTTAAGTCAGTGAAAAGAAGTAATTTTAATTAGGGAGAGCACTTAACTATGTGATGCAAGAAGTAATTTCTTCTAGTGTATAGAGATGCAAGAATGAATTAGATCCATCTATAGAGATTGAAGACTCTCAGTCGACAAATGTAAAGTCATGAGGTCACTACCTTCAAAATAATCCATGTCTGCTGTCAATCTTTAGATAAAAAACTTCTGCTACCTTTAAAATTGAAAAATTCTACTTTCACCGATAGTGGGTTCCGATAATTTTTATTTTTTATTTTTAATATTTAAGGGTATAAATAAAGAGAAATTCTATTTGCAGTCCTCAAGTGGGGACTGCATGTGCAGACACATTATGAAATGAGAGAAAACATAATTTTAGGAGGGATAATTTTGTAATTTTAAAAAATTTTAAAGTTAAAATAGCCTAGACTTTCATTGCAGTTCCCATTTGGAGTATGTACCTAGCATTACTCATAAATAAATGAATGAAAAAAATAAAAAAAACTTTTTTTGCTCTTATCAGGACTCGCCTCGTGCTAGAGCTATCTTACAGCTAATGTCAGTGAATGATAAATATGATCATGAAGTCATTGAATTGTCCACAAAATTATATAACTCCAGTACTTGGTAGCTAGCTAGAGAGAGATCAAATTAAGTACCTCTCGGCCAACCAAAACCAAGCATGCATGCATGCATGCAAATATATAATTAATATGTGATGTTGATTGATTGAATTGAATTGGATTGGATAGTAAGTAGTTGAAATGAGATGAATTGAGATTGTTTGTGAATAATAATAAGGTAGTCTGTGAACAATAAAAAAATAGTTTGATCAGTTAAGATGTTTTATGAAATTTTGAAAAATGAGAGAGAAAAAATTAAATAAAAATATTACAAAATTAAAATATTGTTAGAATATAATTTTTTAATATAATTATTGTTCATATTTGAAAAAATTGAATTATTTTTTATGTTTTAGTGGAAAGTTTTGAAAAAATTATAATTATTAGTTAATGATTAAATAAAAAAATTAAAAGAAATTAAAAAATATTTATATTTATAATATTTAAATATTAAAATAAGATGAAATAAAATAAAAATATATTTCAATCCAAATCAAGCACAAGAGAATTTGAAGGCATCTATCATTTAAATCATCATGTCCACGTGATGGAATCCAACGTGAGATGCTATATTAATATTATATAAACTGACGCCACTTTAGTGTGGGGAGTAAATTAAAAGGACATGATGGCCAGAAAGTAGAAACAATTGCTGTACTTACGAGTAAAGGAAGAGAACCAAAATAATTTCCTCAGCGATCGAGCTGGACGATGTGTATGTGAAAGAAGCAACGCCGTACGTACACGCCCAAAATAAGGCTAGTTTAAAAACAGAAATTATTTCATTTTATTTAATTTTATATCATTTTATTATTATAATTTTATAAAATTTTTATATAAAATATAATAAAAAATTTAACTTTTTTAAATTTTTAAATAATAATAAAATAATATTTTATTTAATTCATTTAAAATTATCTCATTTCATCATTAAAAATAATTTTTACATAATATTTTTTACAATAGTTTACATAACTATATTTTAAATTAAGAATATTTTTATAAAATATCTTATAAAAATAACATCATTTTATAAAAATATTCTCATTTTATAATATTATTATATAATATATTGTGTATATATCTTTCATTTTATTCTATATTATCTTATCAAATTATTCAAACCATTAAAAATTTTTCAGTGCTCCGTACGTTCTGACTCATCTTTATCTCTTTATTAATTGACTTGTAACGTACGACATGACCCGTAAGTCGTAGGAGGAATTAATGCATTGTTTTGTCATTACGAACCATTTCTTTTTCAGAGCTTCTTTGGGCAGGTGGCACCGATAATCGGTAATTAACGGAGACGAATCACGAGCTGCCACGTATACAATTCCTCAGTAAATCACGGTACACGCATAGCAGGGGATCACTCCCTCTCCCCTTCCCGCTCGACAAAATCGATCAGTCTCGCTCTCTCTCTCGCTCTCTCGCTCTCTCTGTGCTCTCTCACTCTCTGTGCTCTCTCGGTCTCCGTCACTCTCACTCTCCTCTCCTCTCCGAACCGAGCTTTATAATCTCTCTCCTTCGATCTGTCTTCTCCCTCACGAAAACCCTAAACCGAGCTTCAGAATCTCTGTCTCTCTCCTTCCCTCTCTCCCCTTCGATCTCTCTCACGGAAACCTTAAGAAGAAGTTCAGAATCTCTCTCTCTCTCATTCCCTCTCTCTACTTCGATCAAGAACCTGGAACTAAGACCCCGAAACTGTATTGCAACTTCACCGTCGGAGGACCTCACTCAGGTACCAATTTCCTCCAATTTTCTCATATTCCTAATTTTTTTGCACATGTCTAATTTTTTGTAATCCCTAATTCTAATGGTCTGTGTTTTGCGTGAATTTGTTGTAGGGTTTTTGGCTTTGATTTATCACCATCTACGCAACGACAAACCAGTCAACCAGTTTTCCATATGGTCTGTGTTTTGTTGTTTTTCTCTAGTTTTCTCTAGTTTTCTCTAGTTTCCAATTGTAATCTAGAATGAAATGAAAAATCTGTGTTATGCCTATACACTTTGTCACCATCTGCGCATGCTCCTTTGCCTTGTGCCAATGTATGATGCATGAATCTCGAGCATTACCATGCATGCATGCACCCATACCCAAAAGCTGCCATTATTGGGCAAAGATAGATATTGGCCAAAAGCTGCAGGTTTCGTGGCGGCACTACCACTTGGGTCATTCCTAGGTCACGAGAGGGAAGGAGAGTGACGGAGATGGAGTAAACTTCAAAATCACAGATTCGGAGAGAGTGAGGTTCCGTCGAGCGAGAGAGCACAGAGAGAGGGAGTGTTTTCGTCTATTATGAAGGTTTTCGGGATCGAGAGAGCGAGAGACGAGAGAGAGGGAGTGTTTTCATTTGGGCTTTCGTTCGAGAGAGCAGAGAGAGTTTTCATTTGGGTTAGGGAGTGTTTTCCCTGTAACACGCGTCTCTTCGCGTCTTGATGTGCCGCATACGTGGCAACTGGCCATTGGTTTCCGATAAACGCATGTTATAGGAGACACCTGCGGGAAGGATTTCTCTTTTGTTTTTTCTCTGTCTCCTTCAATGACATTCACATAATAATATTATAAAATAAAAATATTTTTATAAAAAAATATTAATTTTTAAAAATATTTTATAAAAATATCTCACAATTAAAATATAATTATGTAAAATATTATAAAAAAATATTGTATATAAATCATTTTCTTTATTTTAAATAGTATTGAGTAAACTGAAGGGTGCCGAAGTATATATATATAATAAGTGTTATATGTACTTATATTTTTATTTTTATTTATAATTTTATTTATAAGATTTATTTTATTATTTTTTTAAAATTTAAAATTTAAATTTAAAATTTTATGATTTTCAGCATATCATTAACTGACATATGGAAAAATAAATTTTTCTTAAATACATTTAACATTTTTCATATATAATACTATCATGTATATTTATAATACATAGAAATGATTTCTACGGTTTTTAACTGGATAAATTGTGTGTAAATCTTTAATAAAAATTAGATCCACCTTTAGAATTGTAAAAAAAATTATTACTCTTCAGTGAAAGCCATTTTTTACAAAGAACTTATATAAATTTTATCTATTTGAGATTTATACTTAATATTACACACACACACACGCACATATATATATATATATATAGGATCATTTTATGAAAGAGAAGTGTTTTTTTTTTTTTTTGAATAAAACCTCTGTATTTCATATGTGAACTTCCTGATTATATCTTCTATCATTTTCTAGACTATTAACAATGAAGTATGGGATTTCTTCTATCCAAATTTTTTCCTCAATTAAAACTAAGGCAGCCTTTGCCAATGTATGAGCAACATAGTTTTTTTTTCCTATAATCGAACTGTAGAAACCAGTCCTTCCTATACTTAAAAACCTTTCTAATATCATTAATTAAAGAACCAACAACAGACAAATCTTCTTCTTCGCACTTCACTGCCATGATGACTGCCTTAGCATCTCCTTCGAAAATCACTTTCTGTAGGTTAAGATCACTGCAAACCTGCAATGCCTTCCATAAGGCTTGACATTCTGCCACTTTTGGTGTCCTCACATTCCTCCTACTGTCACATGCAGCAAGCAGAGCTTCACCATTCTCATCTCTAATGATCATTCCCATCCCCATTCTTCTCAACTTCATGTCCAAGGAGGCATCCCAATTGACCTTCACAAAGTCTGCTTCAGGACGAATCCATCTTGACTTGTTAACTGGTATTGCTTCCTGCTGAACTTCAATATTTTCCTTGCTGCTTGCCTGCTTATACTCCTCCAGTGTCTCAATTGCTGAAGCTACCAAAATTCTCGGGCATGTTAGTCTTCTCTCAAAAACAAATGTGTTTCTTCTCAACCAAACTTTTCTGAACATGACAGCAATCTTCTCTAGTTTAGCTTTCTCAAAAGCTTCCAACATCTTCTCCCATAACCTCAAGAAATCACCTTCTCCCCTTTTCCATTTCTGAACACCACTCAGGCCAGATGCCCACACATCATTTGCTGCTAAATAATCCCAGAGCACATGTATTACAGATTCCTCTTCTCTATAACAGATTGGGCATAAGGGATTATCAACAGTTTTTTTAAAAAACAGGTTCCTCTTAGTAGGAAGTAAGTCATTAGCTGCCCTCCATAGGAAGATCTTAACCATATTTGGAACTTCTAACTTCCAAAAAATCTTCCACCTACTGTCCTCCTTTGCACCTACTTCTCATTTCAAGTTGCAGGTAGTATGCACTCCTAACAGTAAAAATCCCTTTCTTTGAAGGCCCCCAAACAGCTTTGTCTTCAGATAACCCTCTGCCCAAAGGTATACTCAGAATTTGATCTGCTTCTTCTTTTTCAAACACTGCTTTAACCAGGTTTTCATTCCACTCCCTTCTGTCATCTCTCAACAATTCGGCTACTTTTGCATCTTCCCTAAGCACTGCTATTGGTGACTACACTGTAAAGGATGAAGGTGTATTCAGCCATTTCTGTCCCCAAATTTGAATCTTCTTGCCATCACCAACTCTCCACCTTATACCCTCCTTAATTAGATCTCTAGTACTCCATATACTTCTCCATATCAGAGAAGGTTTTTGCCCCAGCTTGACATCAAGGAAATTAGCATTCTTTAGGTATTTCTCCCTAAATACCACTGATGCTAGGGAATTAGGGCACTGAAGAATTCTCCATCCTTGTTTTGCTAATAGGGCTAGATTGAAACAACTCAGATCCCTAAAGCCTAACCCACCCTTCTCTTTTTGCCCAGCCATTTTCTCCATTGAATACCCCCTTCCATATGTTTGTTCCCCCACCAAAATTTGGAAAACATGACATTAATATCACTGCAAAGTTTAAGAGGGAGCTTAAATACACTCATGGTGTATGTAGGAATGGCCTGCAGTACTGCTTTTATTAATATTTCTTTCCCAGCCATAGATAAAAAATTATTCTTCCAGCTAGATATCTTTTTCCATATTTTTTCCTTGATAATTCTGAAAGTGTTGTATTTAGATCTTCTAACAAGGGTAGGTAACCCTAAATACTTTTCATAGCTGCCACATGCCACTGAGTTACCAGCCTCCAAAATGCTCTTTCTATCCTCCAAAGGGGTGTTGCTACTAAAGAAAACATATGTCTTATCCTTGTTTAGGAACTGCCCTGAGGCCTTCTCATATCTCTTTAAAATCTCTTGCAGCTTATTCCACTCCACTATTGTGGCTCTCCCAAACAAGATGCAGTCGTCTGCAAAAAGTAAGTGATTAATGGATGTTCCCCCTCTCGCTACTTGTACCCCTCTTGTATTCCCCATCTTTTCAGATTGGTTTAGCATACAACTCAGCCCTGCAGCACAAACAATGAAGAGATAGGGTGACAAGGGGTCCCCTTGTCTAAGACCCCTAGAGGGATAAATCCTTTCACCTGGATTCCCATTGACTAACACTGAATATGACACAGTTGAGACACATTTCATGATGAGATTGACCCAACTGTCACAGAAGCCTAACTTCCTCATAACAGCCTCCAAATAGCCCCATTCTATTCTATCAAATGCTTTTGACATGTCAAGTTTTACAGCCATATTCCCCATCTTCCCTTTCTTTCTGGTTTTCATCGAGTGAATCAATTCATAGGCTACCATAGTGTTGTCTGAAATCAATCTACCAGGTAAAAAAGCACTCTGAGTAGGAGCTATGATAACACTTTTTTAAGTCTGTTGGAAATGACTTTAGAGATTAGTTTGTACAGAACATTGCACAAACTAATTGGTCTGTAATCACTCACCAATTTAGGCTCATTAATCTTGGGAATCAAAGCCAGAAAAGTGTAATTCAGAGAGGGAATCTAGGAATTACCATTAAGAACTGACAAAGCAGCCTCACATACCTCATCAGCAATAAGCGTCCAATGACTTTGATAGAAACATGCCCCGAAACCATCTGGGCTAGGTGACTTCAAAGGGGACATGTGTTTCAAGGCCTCCTCAATCTCCCTTTTTGTGAAACTCTTTGACAGCATATCATTCATGTCTCTGGTCACCCTTGGCTTAATATATCTTAAGCATTCTTCAAGTTCTTCTCTTGAAGGTTCAGTGGAACAAAACAGTTTTTCGAAATAAAAGCTGAAAACCCTTTCAATCTCCAAGTTTCCTCTAACCCTTCTGTTCTGCTCATTAGTGACTTCCTTAATAGTGTTTCTCCTCATTCTCTGATTTGCGCAAGCATGAAAATATTTTGTATTTTTATCCCCAAGTTTGTACCAATTAACTTTTGCTCGTTGTCTCCACCTTAAATCCTCATTCTCCAATAAAATGCTCAACTCCCTCTTGACTTTTCTTATCTCATCTATATTGAGGTTACTCTCATTTTTTTGCAGCTGCTGTAACACCACTGTGTTTTCTCCTCAATCTCCTTCTCTCCTCCTCTCCTTCTTTGTCTATTCCATATCAGCAAGGCCTTTTTGCTCTTGTTCAAATATGCATCCACTTTATCTAGAGGATTCGTGCATCTTCCTTCCTTTTTCCATACCTGCCTTACCACCTCTCTGCAATCACCATCTAGAGCCCAATTTGCTTCATATTTGAAGCTTAGGTTTTTAATCCAGTGTCTCTTCCTGCCTTTGAGAGCATGAGTCACCAGAGGCTTGTGATCTGAAGTTCTTGCAGCTAAAACTTCCACCCAAACCTCATTAAACACTTCAATCCATTCTGAATTTGCAACAGCCCTGAATATGACACAGTTGAGACACATTTCATGATGAGATTGACCCAACTGTCACAGAAGCCTAACTTCCTCATAACAGCCTCCAAATAGCCCCATTCTATTCTATCAAATGCTTTTGACATGTCAAGTTTTACAGCCATATTCCCCATCTTCCCTTTCTTTCTGGTTTTCATCGAGTGAATCAATTCATAGGCTACCATAGTGTTGTCTGAAATCAATCTACCAGGTAAAAAAGCACTCTGAGTAGGAGCTATGATAACACTTTTTTAAGTCTGTTGGAAATGACTTTAGAGATTAGTTTGTACAGAACATTGCACAAACTAATTGGTCTGTAATCACTCACCAATTTAGGCTCATTAATCTTGGGAATCAAAGCCAGAAAAGTGTAATTCAGAGAGGGAATCTAGGAATTACCATTAAGAACTGACAAAGCAGCCTCACATACCTCATCAGCAATAAGCGTCCAATGACTTTGATAGAAACATGCCCCGAAACCATCTGGGCTAGGTGACTTCAAAGGGGACATGTGTTTCAAGGCCTCCTCAATCTCCCTTTTTGTGAAACTCTTTGACAGCATATCATTCATGTCTCTGGTCACCCTTGGCTTAATATATCTTAAGCATTCTTCAAGTTCTTCTCTTGAAGGTTCAGTGGAACAAAACAGTTTTTCGAAATAAAAGCTGAAAACCCTTTCAATCTCCAAGTTTCCTCTAACCCTTCTGTTCTGCTCATTAGTGACTTCCTTAATAGTGTTTCTCCTCATTCTCTGATTTGCGCAAGCATGAAAATATTTTGTATTTTTATCCCCAAGTTTGTACCAATTAACTTTTGCTCGTTGTCTCCACCTTAAATCCTCATTCTCCAATAAAATGCTCAACTCCCTCTTGACTTTTCTTATCTCATCTATATTGAGGTTACTCTCATTTTTTTGCAGCTGCTGTAACACCACTGTGTTTTCTCCTCAATCTCCTTCTCTCCTCCTCTCCTTCTTTGTATATTCCATATCAGCAAGGCCTTTTTGCTCTTGTTCAAATATGCATCCACTTTATCTAGAGGATTCGTGCATCTTCCTTCCTTTTTCCATACCTGCCTTACCACCTCTCTGCAATCACCATCTAGAGCCCAATTTGCTTCATATTTGAAGCTTAGGTTTTTAATCCAGTGTCTCTTCCTGCCTTTGAGAGCATGAGTCACCAGAGGCTTGTGATCTGAAGTTCTTGCAGCTAAAACTTCCACCCAAACCTCATTAAACACTTCAATCCATTCTGAATTTGCAACAGCCCTGTCTAATCTTTCCTTTGTGAAGGATTCATCCCCATGCATATTATTCCAAGTATACTTCTCACCCTTCCACCCTAGATCATGCAAATTCATTTTTAGAAGAACTTAACTAAAATCCTCCATTTGTTTTTCTGGCCTTGGCCTCCCTCCCTCTTTCTCATCATTGGAAATAATTTCATTGAAGTCTCCAACTATGCACCACCCCATCGAATCTTCAGGTTTTAAAGATGCTAACAGCTCCCAAGATTCCTTCCTTTTCCCCACCTCAGGCTGGCCATAAAAACCAGTAAGAAGCCATTTGACGTTTGTAGCCTCTTCCTTCACCCATGCACTTATATGCCTTTATGAATAATTCCTTATCTCCACCTTCACCTTATCATCCCAAAGAAGCAGCAAGCCACCCCCTTTTCCTACTGAGTTAACTGTAAAACATCCCTCAAACTTAAGCCTTCTCCTTAATCTCTCAAAATTATCCCTACCACTATTTGTTTCCATAATAAAGATTACATTGGGATTTTTATTCTCTGCCATACTGCAGAGATCTTGAACTGTCCGAGGGTTCCCCAACCCTCGGCAGTTCCAGCTTAAGATTTTCATAATGTATGGCGGGGCTGACTTTCTGCCACCGCCACTACACTTGTGAAAACTTCATCCACTTCCTCTACCTCCCCTCTTGATTTTTTCCTCCCTTGCCTCGTCAACTCCCCCTCCATCATTTCATAACCTCTTTTCGATCTGTTAAAAACAACTTCATCCCCTTCCACACTCCCTCCCTTGACTTTTGCTCTCCTCTTCCACGCCTCTTTCTTGCAAGTAATATTTACTCCCCTGCTCATCATATTCCCTCCCAACTTATCAGTCCCCCCATTCCCACCCATTTTTTCTTCCTTATCACCCTATGTACTAAAATTTAGCCCCTTATTCACATTTCCTTCTTCTTCATTCTCCCTGATTTTTTTGCCTTCCCCTTCTAAACCCTCCAAGTTCTGTATTGTGATAGGCATCTCTTCCTCTCTATTAGCTTGGAAACCATTTTTCACTCCTTTAGACGCAAAGGTCTCACTATCCCCTTCCCCCATAAATGAAACTGGAGCCGTTTCATTTTTTCCACTCCCTTCCTCACTCATTTTTTCTTTCTGATTTTCTTTCCTCCCATTAGTAAAACTACTATGATTTCTTGCTCTCAGTCCTTGACTAGCCCTCAGCCAAGCCCCATATTGCTCATCCCCCTCTTTAACCCCTTCTAGCCCACCACACCCTGACTCACCATGCATGATACAACCACATATGAAACAGATTCTAGGCAATTTTTCGTAACTAAAAGGAATGCACAGACTTTCTCCTCTCACCTGTATTGTTCTTCCTCTGGGAATAGGCATCATAATATTTAATTTTATTTGAACTCTCAAAAAAACCCCCCAACCACTACCATCAATCTGTGTGTCCACCTCCTCCACTTGTCCCACTGTCCCTCCAATCTGCTCTCCACGAGTTTTGTTCATATATGATAAGGGCAAGTTGTACATCCTCACCCAAAAACTTTCAAACTCAAAGTTCATCCGCTGTGGAGGAATGAGACCATCGAAGATCTTCATTACTATCATTTGATTATCAAAAAGCCACGGTCTCCCCGTCCACACTCTTTCCTTATCTGCTATAGTATTGAAGGTAATGACAAAAGTATTTGTACATAACTCCAAAACAATTGCTGCCTTACTTATTCTCCACACCTTATCCATAGTTGAACCCAGTACCTCCTTACTGATGTATCTTGACGAGTATACTTTCCCCACTATGCTCCTGCCTTCTTTATATTTCAGTTCCTCGTCTTCTTCATCCTCAAAGATAATATTCGTTGCCTCCCCCTCCGATAATCGCAACTTCCTCCATTTTTCCTCTAATTCAGTTACCCTTTCCATACTGCTCCGCCGTACCTTACCACCTTTCACGACTGTCGCCTGCCACTACAATGGTGAACAGTAGAAAAAATTCTGCCACGAACCCGCGCCTTTCCCTTGTAACCGCCTTCTGACACCTCGTGCCAAAGGACGCACACTCGCACTTCACCTCTTTCTTTTCTGAGAGAAAAGAGAGAGAGAATACTCCACTTCATGAAAGAGAAGTGTTAGAGACACAAAATAGACAAAATGATTACATAAAAGTAAACCCAGAAACTGACTTACCTTCATGTGATTCATTAGATTTATTTTATAATAAAAATAATTTTACAATTTGATGTACTGCATCAAGCTACGTTAGTTTATGAATTTATTTTTGTATAATCTCTTCGTGGCTAAAGTTTTTCTCAAAAAATATCTTAGTTTCACTTTTAGAGACCAGATTTTGATTCCAATTTGACCAAATTTTTGGTAAGAGTTTTATCTTTTATGAAAATATTTTATTATGTATTTTATTTTAGGATGTCCATAGCTGTTTGAGCTTTTCTTGTAGGCTTTAGAACTTGATTTCAAAATTTAAACAATAGACTTTACGTTTAGAGTTTTCTCTCTGTTTTGCATCTTTTATTAGTTTGATTCCCTAATTATATTAATTAACTAGCCATCAAGATAATTATAATTATGTCCGATGTTTGAAATATTTAGGGTTAATTGTAAAATCAATATTTCAATTTTGAAATTTTTTCAAATTGATACTTAGGTTTTCAACTTTTACAAGGCCAATACCCGAACTTTAAAAAACTCGCAATTAGGCGTACATTCAACAATCTCCAAAATTAAGGGAAAATTTGCACTTAGCATTAGTATGCCACATGTCGGTCTTTGATTATTTACTGTGACATATATATATATATATATATATATATATATATATTAATGCCATGTGTTATTCAATCAAAGACTGATACCTTGCAATCATCCATTAGTTTTCCGACAGGAGACATGGCGAATGTATATAATTGTAAGTTTTTTAAAATTTTGTTATCGATTTTGCGAAAGCTAAAAAGCTTAGTTCTCGATTAGTAAAAATATGAAAATCCAAGTATTGATTTTGCAATTAATCCAAATACTTATATTGTTTGTTGTGCAAGAATTTGTGGCCTTTCAAGACATACACGCACGTGTGTATATATATATATATATAAGTTTATATATATTAAGAATAAATCTATTTTCAAACATCTTTATAAACACACCTAACATGCGAATGGTGTGCTACACACTCCATATATGTAGATAGGATAATTTATAGAGTCTTATTAGGTACAAGCGGTTTAGCGCACCAAATCGCATACCGACGCTTACATGGTTTCTTTTATTAAAAAAAAAAGAAAAAAAAAATTTGAGAGAAGAAGAAAGTCTTATATCTCACGAAAATTATTTTGTCTTTAATTCACACCGTTTCATTAAACATATGCCTTACATATCAATATTGGTGGGCGAACTCACTTGCAATAATATTTTTTCCTAATTCATGTGTTAAAGATGAGCCTTGTTAGGTATAACCGGTTTGACGCACCAAATCATGTACCGACGTTGACATGACTTTTTTTATTGAAAAGAAAAATAAAAGAATGAAAACTTTGAGAGAAGAAGAATGTCTTCTGTCTCACAAAAATAATTTTCATCTCAATTCATACCGTTTCATTAAACGAATGTGTTACATGTCAGCATCGGTGTGCAGTTTAGTATACGAATTCATTTGCAAAAAGACTTTTCCTTTAAGATTCGGAGAACTCAACCACTTTTTAATTTGAGGTTGATTTGTAGTCAAAATCAATTAGTCAAAATTTGTAGCTAAACTTATAAGCTAATATTATTAAACGTTTAAGGTGAAATTTAAGTGAGTTATTGGTAATTATAATACAATAAATTATAAATTATTATATGTAATATTTTCAAAATTTTCAATAAAAAGAGATTTTATTTAAAATATTTAAATAATATTTTTTTGAATTTATATTTAATACAATTTAAAATGAGGGCTCAATGCAAATCTGGTGTCTGAATTTAGAAGGATCTTAAAAAATTTATTTAAAAATATAAATAATTCATTGTATTAAATATTAAATTTAGTATTATGGAGCCTTGCACATATTGAAAAATATTAAAATTATTTAAAATTTTATTTAATGAAATGGTTTTTATTTTTTAATTTTAAAAATTAAAAAAAAACATATCATTTTTATTTTTGGGAGCCTTGTATAGGGTGAGAGCCTTAGGTTCCGTTTGGATGTTGAGCTGAGTTGAGATAAGATGAGTTCTTTATAAATTGTAGTGAGTTGAGATGGTGGATTGATCAATTTTGTGAGGCTCACCTAAGATGAGTCTAGATGTATTTAGATGTTAAGATGAGTTTAGATGTATTTATGAGAAGTTGAAAAAGATTGGTAATCCTGCATGTAAAGATGTATTGAGTTGAAAATAGTTGTAGATTCACGTGTAAAGAGGTTTTAAGTTGAGATAAGTTTAGTGATTTAAAAATTAGATATTTAGATATTAGATCCACTTTAAAATTAGACTGAATTGAATTGATTTCAGTTAAATTCAACTTTCAAGACCTTCGACACCTTACCATTAAGCCGGCCGGATCACTCACCAGTTATTCGAAATCAAATAGGTGACGTCATAGAAATGGTTATTAAATATTCAAGATTTTAAAACTAAAATAAATGAGTCTTCAATATATAGTTATTTAATTAATATTTCACCAACTTATCCACTGATCCTTAAAGGCTTTCTTCCCCAACCCGCGCCGCGTGGAAATTACGGAAGAAGTTCGTTCAGGCACACTGCTGCAATTTATGATCAACTCCTGGTCATATAGGAATAACCATTCACCAACAATACAAACTTGGAGGTGACATTTAACTGTGATTGTTATAATTATTTTATTTTTCGTTTGGTTTCATACTCAATTTGGGGGGTAGCATTTATTTGCTCTTATTGTTGCACATTAGATTTGCACCAACTTAGTACTATATATAGTATTATCTACTTTTCACTTAAATATGATCGCGGTACTTCATTCACAGTATCAATTTTATCGAGACCTCTGTTTCTGATGTGTAGTAAAAAGAGAATTCATTATATTTATAAATTGTTGTTTACAGAGCTGTTATTTGTACACAGAGCACATGACTCTGATTGGTCAATACAGTAATAGAAAGAATAACTAACTTTCTATACACGTGTTAAATATATATAAAGCATAAAGTATATGAATTCTTGATACTCCCCCTCAAGATGGACTGTATATGTTCACTAGTCCCATCTTGCCAATGAGATGATTAAACTGATACAAACCGAGTGCCTTGGTCAAAATGTCTGCAGTCACATGAAAAAGTTTAATGACCCCAGCCTGTAGTTTTTCCCTCACAATGTGACAATCAAATTCTATGTGCTTTGTTCTTTCATGATATACTGGATTAGAAGAGATATGGATGACAGCTTGGCTATCACAAAACATTAGGACTGGTCGATAATGCATAACACCAAAATTTGCCAACAAGTTTTTCAACCAAACTATTTCACAAACAACTATGTCTGGCTTTGTAATAGTTAAGTATATTAACCTCCCAATCAACCTTCTGTATTGAGATGAATCTTCTAATTCTTCACCACTTGTTGCACTCAAATTCAGATTTTGTTCCATTGGAGAGCAAGTAGGTTTACAGCCAAGTAATCCACAATCCTCTATAATCTCTAAGGAGTACTTTCTTTGACAAAGATGAATTCCCTTAGAGGATCTGGCCACCTCTAGACCCAAAAAACATTTCAAAGGTTCCAAATCCTTCAACTTAAAATGAATGTCCAGATGCTTTTTCAAAGAGTCCACAGCTGACACATCATTACTTGCAATTAGTATATCATCGACATAAACTAATAGCATGATGATTGAAGAACCCTCTTGTTTGCTAAAAAGAGAATAATCTGACCTTGATTGGGTGAAACTAGTAGCCAACAAAGTTGAAGAAAACTTGGCAAACCATTGCCTTGAAGCTTGTTTCAAGCTATACAAGGATTTCTTGAGCTTGCATACCAAATTCAACTCCCCCTTGCTGTCAAAACCAGATGGTAGAGACATATAAACCTCTTCTTGAAGGACACCATTCAAGAAGGCATTATTCACATCTAGTTGAAGAATAGGCCAGTTTTTTATAGCAGATATGGATAAAAAAATCCGAACTGTGGTAAGTTTAGCCACTGGACTAAATGTCTCATAGTAATCAAAACCCTCTACTTGAGTATAGCCCTTGGCCACCAACCTTGCCTTGCATCTTTCCACAGTGCCATCAGACTTGAGTTTCAATTTATACACCCATTTACAGCCGACTGGATGTTTACCAAGAGGAAAAGGAACCAAATCCCATGTGCCATTGGCTTCTAATGCAGAAATTTCTGACTGCATAGTAGCCCTCCATTTAGGGTACAAAATGGCTTGAGAATATGTCTTGGGCTCAATCAATGTGGAAGTAGCAAGAACAATTGATTTATGAGAAGAAGAAAGTCTGTTGTAGGTCAAAAAATGACTGAGTGGATAAACAATGCTTGAAGAACCAGCAACTTGATGATCATTGGAAGGGGCTGATTGCAAGGTAGCCTGTTTGCAGTGATATGATTGGAGATATGAAGGAGGATGTTTGGATCGAGTGAATCTTCTAGGTGCAGAATTTTCTGGAACTGAGCTAGGTGCAGAATTTTCTGAAACTGAGTTAGGCATACAAAGAGGTAAGTCTGAATTTGGAGCAGGAAGAGGAATAGAACAATTAAAAGAACTGTTCTCGGAAGGAAAAAAAAAGAATAATCTGTAGCTAGAAAATGTGTTGATGAAGAATTATCAAAAGGAAAAACTTCTTCATGGAATACTACATCTCTAGAAATGTAGCAAGTCTGAGTTTCTAGATTGAATAGCTTATATCCCTTAACACCAAAGGGATATCCTAGAAAAACTGACTTTACAGCTCTTGGTGAAAATTTTGATCGATTATGAGAGGATGTTGAGCCAAAACAGAGACAGCCAAAGACCCTCAGATGTGAAAAAGATGGAGTTTGATGATATAAGAGCTCAAAAGGAGTCTTATTCAAAATAAGAGGAAAGGGAGTTCTATTAATGAGGTAAACAGCTGTAAGAACACTGTCTCCCCAGTAACATATAGGTAGTTTAGCATGAAAAAGAAGTGACCTCGCCACATTGAGAATGTGTTGATGTTTACGCTCCACAACAGAATTTTGTTGTGGAGTTGCAACACAACTCAACTAATAAATGACTCCTTTCGAGGCAAAAATTTTTTTCAAAGCAAACTCAGGTCCATTATCTGATCTAAGGGCTTTAATTTTGACTGAAAACTGAGTTTCAATGTGAGTAAAGAAAGATTGTAAAAGGGAACTAGCTTCAGACTTGGATTTCATTAGGTAAACCCAAGTGGCCCGAGAAAAGTCATCAACTATTGAAAGAAAATACCTAAAACCATCAATAGTAGGAATGGCCATAGGTCCCCAAATATCACAATGTACTAAATCAAAAGAGGCAGTAGATTTATGTTGACCAATAGGAAATGGTAAACGTTTTTGCTTAGCAATAGGACAAATAGTACATGAATGAAATGAAGAATTCAAATTTGAGATTTGTTTATTCAAGAGTTGCAGTCTAGAGGAAGAAAGATGTCCTAATCAAGGTGCCACAAGGCTACATTAGATTGAGTAGAAAAACAAGTGGAAGAATGATGTATGGAGCTGGGAGTAACCAACTTGTACAGACCATCTTGCAATTCACCCATCCCAATCATCTTCGAAGTGGCTAGGGCCTGCAGAAAACATTTGTCAGCCTTAAGGAGTAAGGAACAATTTAGAGTATGAGTTATCTTGCTTACAGAAATAAGGTTGAAAGAAAATGTAGGGACACACAAGACATTGGTTAAAATCAGAGTAGGACTCAAGATGATGTCACAAATATATGTAACTTCTGTAGAGGAGCCATTTGGTAACTGAACTGTATTAGAAACAGGATGAGGAGTGCTGGTATAGAGGGATGGAGAGCAAACCATGTGGTCTGATGCACCACTATCGATAATCCAAGAACATAGTTGAACTGAGGTTTCAGCAACACATACAGTTTTTGATGTACCTGAAAAATTAGGCACTAAGGCCATGTTGACAGAAGGAGTAGGAGCAGTTGATGAAGCTGGTTTCAGCAAGGCCAGCAACTGTTGATATTGCTCCATAGTCAAGGGCATACTTGAAGAATTATCAGCACTCACTAATGAAGCATTAGTATTGATATTTGAAGAATATTGAACTGCATTGGCAGAAGCATTAGGACCTTTGGACTTATCCCTAAACTTGTAGTTAGGAGGATAACCGTGAACTTTGTAACACTTGTCATTTGTGTGGCCAGCAATGCCACAGTGACTGCAAATTATCTTACTTCGTGGATTAGCCTTAAAATTTTTAAAACCAGTGTCAGTTCTGGCAGCTAGAACCACAGATTCAACTGAAACTAAGGAGATGCTTCGATTACTAACAAGTCTTTGTCTCTCTTCTTGTATAACAAGAGAAAAAGCTTTGTTAATTGAAGGTAAAGGATCCATCATCAAGATTTGACCTCTAACATTATCAAAAGCATCAGTGAGTCCCATAAGAAACTTCATAACGTAATTTTTATGATATGTGCAACAAAAATCTTAGAAGAATTGCACTTGCATCTGTGACAATAACAGATAGGTAAGGGTTGATAATTCAAAAGTTCATCCCATAGTACCTTGAGATCTGTAAAGTATGTGCTAACATCATTCTGGTCTTGACGTAGGGCAGAGATTGCAGTTTGCAATTCGAAGATGCGAGGACCATTTCCTTGTGAAAAACGCTCCTTCAGTTCAAGCCACATCGCATAGGATGAATCCACATATACAACACTCTGAGCAATCTTTGAGGACAGAGAATTCAACATCCATGAGAGCACAATTGTGTCACACTTACTCCATGGAGAAATAGAGGATCAGTTGTTGTTGGAGGAGGAAGTGAGCCATCAATGAAGCCAAGTTTGTTGTGAGCCTTTAAGGAAAGAAACATGGAGCGTGACCACGAATGATAGTTGCGATTGTCTAATTTTTCACTGACCAGAAGAACTCCAGGATGATTAGCGTTGGTGAGAAAGTAAGGGCTACGAGAGGATCAGATTCAATAGCGGAAGGAACAACGGAAGGAACAACTGGAGAATTTGTTTGCTCAGCCATAATTGGAAACAAGCTACAAGAAATCAGAGGAGGAAAACCTAATTTCTATTTCTGCTGATACCATATCAATTATATCGAGACCTCTGTTTCTTATGTGTAGTAAAAAGAGAATTCATTGTATTTATAAATTGTTGTTTACAGAGTAGCTATTTATACACAGAGCACATGACTCTAATTGGTCAATACAGTAATAGGAAGAATAACAAACTTTCTATACATGTGTAAAATATATATAAAGCATAAAGTATATGAACTCTTGATACACATAATTGTTTTAATTTTAAATAGATTAATACTACGTACAGTCTCTAAATGGAAATTACACATGCAAGCCTGGATAATTTTGTCTTTAAAACTTTTTTAAAATTATAATAATATCCCTTTCAAATTATAATAATTTTCACTTAGTGAAATATATCAATAAGTGTGCAGATGCAGTCCTTACTTGAAGATTGCAAATAGAATTTCTCTTTTAAATAACTATCTTTCAAATAATTTGAAATACATTTGTAAAGTAGTTGTAAAATAACAGTAAGTTTACTATTTTCTTATATATATATATATATATATGTATATATAAGCATTAATCTTCTAACATATCCTAAGAAACATCATCTGTTTAATTGGATCGTGAAATTTAACATTCCACTCGGCGTCCATGCATGATGTTTAGGAATCTAGATTTCTTGAAACGTGACTCGTCTAGAATAATTAGAGATATGATGAGATTAATCTATATTCTATGACATTCTTGGATTTGGTTTTTTTTTCCAAGAATTTTGAAGAAATCTATAGTTTTCTCCAAAATATTCTTATATATTTTATCTGAATTATATGCATTTTTTGGAAATATTTCTCCTGTTTTTTTACTTCAAGAAGGAGTAGAAATAAGAAAATGCACGTTAGCATAAAGTTTCTTGATCAAATAGTAGCACAAAAGTTGTTCATTAAATCATATATCCATCTAAATTAAACGAGGTAATTTAAGCTTCTATATATGGTTTGCTCTTGGTGATGATTATCTCATATATATATTGTAAGGAAGGGAATTAATTGATTTTGACACGAAGAGGATATAAATGCAATGTGGGTTATGCTACTCAGTATCGCACACCACACACCATATATATTTTAAATTCATTTTTTATTTTTGATTTTATTCCTTATAAACTAATTGAATCATTCTACTCATCATCTGTATTCCACATACTTGTTATGAGAAAAAAAAAAGAAGACGTGTGGTGTGTAAAATGCTAAATAAAATTATTCGAAATTATTAGCGGATTAAGTTGAAAGATCTGACCTATTTAATTACATGAATTGAGTTATGATTGGCTCTTATATGTTCCGAACTCGATTGTCACACGTGGCATGTAAGATAAATAATTTTTATGACCTACAAACCTCACACGAACTTAACATGAAATGATAGATTATTGTTAAAGACTCTGATTTGTTTAATCAAATATCAAGTTAAAATTTAAAATGATTTAAATTCAATACAATAATTATTAAGTACTTTTAAAATATAAATGACGTGTTACTCTTATTTTATTATAATATTATACCTAATTAAAATTAAATTTTTAATTGAGATAAGATCTTATAATCTAATAATTAGATTGTAGATATTTTTCTTGATTCCGGTGACCTCAACATTATCATTGCGAAAAGAAGTTCAATCCTAACTAGAGAAAATGTGTAACGCCCCAATTTTAGAGGTCCGGAAAGTTAGCTCTTGTAACCTAAAACCATTTACCATAACATATTTATATACTCCAAATTCTCCATAGAATACAAATTCATTTATTCAAACCAAATGTATATGTTCCTCCACTAGGATACCAAATAAATACCTCATTGAAATAAATTAAAATTCTACCAAGACTTGGAAATATGCATGACCCATAATACCAAAATAACATAAAATCATAAACCTACTAAATAAGACTCTCCAATAAATATTTGTACCACTCTGGTACTTATTCCTCTACGATCATCAAACCTTGCTAACACTTCCTACTATTGACTTCCAACAGAGACATCAAAATTATCTAGAAAAGTATTGTGAAGATAAAGAGTGAGTTATCAATAACTCAGTAAGCAGAGAACATATACTAGTATGTAAACATGAGTATTTACAAAGTTCAAAATGCAGAATAAAATATTTACGTTCAGAATACATAATCAGAAAATTTACTTTCAGAATGCGTAATCAAAACATGTTTTAAATATATCAGAACGAAACTTTCATAAACATTCTTATTCAAAAGTAAAATCTTTTGGCATATCATAAACTGAGATATATATCTAACCTGTTTTTATAAAATACAAAATATGTAATCAAATTAAGCCCATAATTTGAAATTATTCTAACAAAAAAAATTGACCAAAATAAAAATAAAAATCATCTATAAAAAGAAAAATAAAATATTTCTATGAAAGAAAAAAACATGATTGGTATAAAAAACACGATTAGTACTTCAAAATATGCTATTTTAGATGTGAAATGATAGCTCGTTTTCAGAACAAGTTTTTCAAAACACGAAAACACTGCTGTGCTATTATCACAATAAATAGTAATTGGTCTCGAGATAGAAACAACAGTTTTTCAACTCCCGGTTGTTTATTTATTTTGGAGGCAGTAATTGCTAATTTGTTTGAGAAATATATAGGAATAACCATTCACCAACATGAATACAAACTTTGAGGTGACTTTTAATTCTGATTGTTATAATTATTTTATTTTTCGTTTGGTTTCATACTCAATTGATTTGGGGGTAGCATTTATTTGCTCTTAGTGTTGCACATTAGATATGCACCCAACTACGTACTATATATAGTATTATCTACTTTTCACATAAATATGATCGCGGTACTTCATTCACACAATTGTTTCAATTTTAAATAACTATCTTTCAAATAATTTGAAATACATTTGTAAAGTAGTTGTAAAATAACAGTAAGTTTACTATTTTCTATATATATATATATATATATATATATATATATATATATATATCTAACATTCCACTCGGCGTCCATGCATGATATTTAGGAATCTAGATTTCTTTAAACGTGACTCGTCTAGAATAAATAATTAGAGATATATATGATGAGATTAATCTATGTTCTATGACATTCTTGGATTTGGTTTTTACTGCTAAGAATTTTGAAGAAATCTTTAGTTTTTCCCAAAATATTCTTATATGTTTTATCTGAACTATATGCATTTTTTTTGGAAATATT
Organism: Juglans cinerea; assembly: GCA_961763995.1. Classification (NCBI taxonomy): domain Eukaryota; kingdom Viridiplantae; phylum Streptophyta; class Magnoliopsida; order Fagales; family Juglandaceae; genus Juglans; species Juglans cinerea. Next base: position 21,050,081 of record CAUIVZ010000011.1, read on the forward strand.
TCTCCTGTTTTTTACTTCAAGGAGTAGAAATAAGAAAATGCACGTTAGCATAAAGTTTCTTGATGAAATAGTAGCATAAAAGTTGTTCATTAAAAAGTAAAGCTACATACAGTCGTAAAGTGTGCAAGTACCGTACAATCACTTTGAAAAATAGTGTGGTCTACTATTAAAAAATTAATTTTCTTTTCATGTAAATCCTGTATTTATTCACTTTTTTCAAAGTCACGACTGTAATTATCATTCTCTTCATTTAAATTATTTATTCATCAATTAAACGAGGTAACTTGAAGCTTCTATATATGGTTTGGTCTTGGTGATGTTCATCTTATATCGTAGGGAAGTAAATTAATTGATCTTGACACGAAACGGATACAAATGCAATGTGTGTGGAATTCTTGACACATAATATATATTTTAATTATTTTTTATTTTTTATTTTATTCATGTTAAATTAATTGAGTTGTTTTACTTATCATCTATACACCGTATACTTATTATGAGAAAAAGAAAGAAAGTGAAAAGACTTAGTGTGTGGAATACAAAATAGAATTATTCAAAATTATTAGTGGATTATGTTGAAAGACTAACCTATTTAATTACATGAATTGAGTCATGATTGACTCTTATATGATCCGAACTCGATTGTGACACGTGGCATGTAAGATAAATAATTTTTATGACCTACAAACCTCACACGAACTTAACATGAAATGATAGATTATTGTTAAAGAATTTGATTCGTTTAATCAAATATCAAGTTAAAATTTAAAATGATTTAAATTCAATACAATAATTATTAAGTAGTTTTAAAAAATAAATGACATGGTACTCTTATTTTATTATAATATTCTACCCAATTAAAAATATGGGATCAGATCTTATAATCTGATAATTAGATTGTAGATATTTTTCTTGATTCTTGTGAGGGGTGACCTCAACATTATTCACTGCGAAAAGAAGTTCAGTCCTGACTAGAGAAAATGAGAGCAGTGATAGAGTTATAATCTATTCGTAATTTATATATAACCTTAAAGTTTAAATATAATAATATTTGTTATTATATTTAAAACTATCTAATCAAAAGTAAAAGTCAAAATAAAATTTAAAATTAAAATAATATTATTTTATTACATAATTGTAGATGTCAACAAGGGCAGATATTTAAAATCTATTATAATTGGAGTGAGCAGTTCTGTTTTTTAAAAAACAAAATACTAAGAATATCACGATAAATATAAGAAAGAACAATGATTTATATAGTTTTTGTGAAAATCATCAGTAAAAAAACGGATTTTACCATAAAAATGTATAAAAAAAAATAAAATTTTTCCCGGTGAAAAACACATCTTCTACAAAGATTTGCATGAAAGTTATTTTTAATAGTAGATCCTATTCTTTTTTAAAATGATTACGCGACATTTACATATTTTACAGTTGTATATAAAATTACTCTTATACAACTTATTATGGGAATACGATAGTATAATTACATTACTCAAAATATTCCTGGATTTGTACTCGATCATTCTTGCCATGTTTCCTTTCCAGTTTCAACTTTATTAGGGATGGATTTATGCTGTTCTGTCACAAATAATTTATCATCACTCATATTCAACGTAGCTTAACATGCTTTACTAGGTCAAATATCTAAGCGAACTAGGCTGAGTCTTGATTTATCAGGGCCCATGAACTCAAACGGCCATAAACCAATTCAACAACTACCAAAATCGCATCTGCCAAAACACATAAACATGAAATTCGAATCCAATCCTAATTAATAAGAATTTAATGATGGAACGGACAACATGGAGAATTATGCCTCGTTTGGTTACGCAGTTTAGATAAGATGAGATAAAATAATTTATTAAAAGTTAAATATAATATTATTTTTTAATATTATTTTTATTTTGAGATTTGAAAAAATTGAATTGTTTAATATATTTTGTGTGAAAATTTAAAAAACTTATAATAATTATATGAGATGAAATAGTTTGGTTTTGTGTAATCAAACCGGCCTTAGTAGCCCTCCTAACCCCTCCAACACGATATTCACCTACACAAGTGAAATCAAGGCCCTAACAACCTGCATTCCATTGAGATCCAAAGGGAGTTATACCAAGGGACAAGTCTTACCATAGAGAAACAATTGACCCATATAAATAGGAATCAAGGTACATTATTAGAACTCATTAGATAACAAAACAACACACATTTTTGCTATCGCTAACTTGGGCATCGGAGGTGTCCCTCACTGCACCAAGCTACTCTTTGTTCTCTGGTTGCAGGTTGTGAAGGACTCTTTGTGGGAAATACGACACACGTCCACAATAGTTGGAGTCATCTGTGGGATCTCAGGGGATTCAACGTGCTTTTTGTTTGCCTACAAAAACACGTTCTCAAGCAACTTGCGATTAAGAAACAACAATAACAAACAAACATGCGAACATCAGGATGGAGGAAAGATTCGCAGAAGTGGAGGAAACACTGAGGAGGATGGCTCTAGAGATTGAGATTATCCAACACGAAAATGAAGCTGTTAGACGAAAAAGTACAGAAAACGCTGCACCAAGCCACAACAAGAGAAACAAGGCAGACTCACAAAGTAGGGGCAGATCAAATTTTGCCGATGAAGAGAAGAGGAAAATGCACGACTTACGCAACCTCATGGATAAATACGAGGAGATGGCTAAGAGAATAGACACATCCTCATCTGTCCACCACCTACTCAATAGCACTGACCTGCCCTACAGCGTAGAGATAATGATGGTTCCACTCCCACCCAAATTCAAAGTTATGCAAATTAAACTGTACAATGAATCTAAGGATCCTGTGTAATAATTGGAGACATTCAAAGCCCATATGACCCTCCACGGTTTTTCCAAGGAAATCGCGTGTTGAGCTTTCCCCTTAACCCTAAAGGGAAAAGCAAGCATTACAGCTGAGCTTTACAGATAATTTTGAGTAGCTAGGTAGGCAATTCTTGACTCCATTCATGGTTAGCAGACGAAGAAGGTGGCCAGTTGCATACCTCTTGACTGTCAAGCAGCGGGAGGACAAGCGTTTGAAGGCATATCATGTAAGGTTCAACAAGAGCACATAACGGCATATGATCAAGACGAAAAAATCACATGGACAATACTCTTAGGAGGCATCTGCCTAAAAACTCTTTCATGGCAGAATTGGCGAAAACCCCAACAACATTACAAGAGTTTATGGGTAGGGTAAATCACTTCGTTAGTCTTGAGGATACTCTTAGGGCCTTGACTACCCCAAGAAAGTATGAATTGGAGCAAGTAGAGAGTAGATCAAAAGGAGCAAGTAGAGAGTAGATCAAAAGGAGCAAGTGGAGGAAAAGCTCAAGAGAAGGCAAGGAAAGGCCTATACGATAAAAGGAGGAATGGGGGCGTGCCCTCCAAGAATCAAAATTTGAGATCGATGCACTCAAGTTTGAATGTGTATACAAGGAGCAAAGAACCAAAAGATGATCGCCGTATCCTTTGACGACAAAGACTACTAAGGCGTCCAATACCCACATGAAGATGCACTAGTAGTGACATAGCTAGTGGCCAATTACATTACCTAGAGAATCCTAATCGACAAAGGGAGTTTGGCTGACGTCTTCTTCTGGGACGCTTTTACAAAGGTGGAAACTGACCCAAGTCGACTACACCCTTCACCCATGCCACTAAAAGGCTTTTCGAGGGAAACAATCTAACCTATAGATGCCACTGTACTACCCTTATCTGCTGACTACAGGGACAGAACCTTGCACAGTCACGACTCTGACGACTTTCTGGTGGTTAAGGCCCATTCCTTATACAATGCAATCATCGGGTGCCCGACCCTAAACAACTCGAAGGCCATTAGTTCCACCTACCACTTGAAGAAGATGTTCCCAATGTTGGCGGGCGTAGGGGAAGTACATGGTGAACATGCATTGGCACGTGAATACTATGTATAAGAGCTCAAAAGCGAGGGAAGGGACGTGCATGTAGCAAAATGTTCAAGATTTGACAAAGCGTCACTTCCACTACCACCTGAACTCATTGAACATGGGCTTGAAACATTGGATGAGTAAAGTCTAGGGCGAGTCAAGGCTAATGGACCTTTATCGCTCATAACCCTAGACCCAAACCAACCTAAAGCAACGACAAGGAACCAGAATGGGGTCCAAAGTAAGGCAGCAACAAAAGCAATTTCTGATCGACACAAGGACATGTTCGCTTGGAACGATGAAGATATGCCCATAATCGACAATGGAGTCATCAAAAATTGCCTCTGTGTAAACCTCGAGGCCAAAGAAATTGGAAGAAACAAAGGAGCTTTATTATAGAAAAGTACGCTGCAATAGCAGAAGCGGTGGAACGACTCTTGGCTATGGGGTTCATCAGGGAAGCTCAGTACCAAGAATGGCTCCCTAATGTGGTTTTGGTAAAAAAGTCAATGGCAAGTGGAGAATGTGCGTTGATTTCACTGATTTTCCTAGTAGTTGACTCTACGACGGGCCACCGAAGGTTGAGTTTCATGGATGATTATTCTAGGTATAATCAAATTTGGATGAGCCAAAAAGATCAGGAGAAGACTTCCTTCATAACAGATCATCGGCAATATTGCTACCAAGTGATGCCCTTTGAGTTGAAGAATGCCGGTGTCACGTATCAAAGGCTGGTGAACTGCATGTTCAAGCACCAAATCGGCCGTAATATGGAAGTTTACATGGACGATCTGCTCATCAAGAGCACGAAACCCAAGCACCACATAGCAGACCTGTGGGAAGTTTTCGTTGTTCTACATTAGTAGAATATGAAGCTCAACCTGACGAAATGTGCCTTTGGTGTGGATTCGAGAAAATTCCTAGGCATCATGGTCTCAAAAAGGGTAAAAAAAGCCAATCTTAAAAAGATTAGGGCGATTATCGACATGAAGCCGCCCAGAATATAAAGGAAATGCAAAAGCTAACCGGCCAGATAGAAGCACTCAACAGATTTGTGTCCAATTCAGTAGATAAGTACTTGCGCTTCTTCAAAGTGCTGTGAAAGGCATAGTCCTGGAATGAGGATTATGACCAGGCATTTGGGCAACTTAAGGAGGACATGTCTAACCTACCCCTTCTGAGTCAAGCTGGACAAGGGGAAATTTTGTACTTGTATTTTTTGATTTTCCTGGAAGCCATCTTAGCGACTTTGGTGAAGAAAGATAAAAACACCCAAAGATTGATATATTATACAAGCCGAATCTTTAGAGGAGCTGAGACCCATTAGCCACAAATAGACATGTTGGCATTCGCACTAATAACAGCCGCTCGCGGATTGAAGCCCTATTTCCAGGCCCACTTGATCAAAGTACTAATAGAGGCTCCCCTGAAGAAAGTACTAAGTCTCACCTCGCCTAGGAGCTGACTGTGGCTGAGGAACTTGAGGCTGAGGAGTTTTGACTGTCGCCGAGGAGTTTGAAAATGGCCGAGGAAAGGTCTTGGTGGGCATGTTCCATGCCTGTGTACTAGAAGGGGCCGATGCTGCACAACGTGCCATGGAGGTTACCCGCTGGAAAGACTTGCACGAGATTGTACCTGTGTTTCATCGGGGCGGTAAAGACTTGCCTGCTCATGGCGGGATGGTTGCCCGCCTATGCTCGTTGCCTTGTGCTGGTGAATTGCTCGGTGCTGATGAGTTGCCTATGAAGTTCCACGGTAGGGGGTGCAAGGCTGGACGGCGTGATGGTTGCCTGCCAGGAGATTCTGCACATTCTGCCCCCCGTGATCAAAGGGTTTCTATCAGCCCTAGGTTTATCACTCGCCTGACCATAGTCGTGGTGAGATGGTTGCCTGTCTGCGAGGAGGGGAAGGGGCTCCTCTTTCTCGGCCATGATGGTGGTGGACCATAGAGAATGCCGACGTGCTTGGTGGTGGCTGTTAATGGCTCTACGAGCTCACAATTAGGCTAAGTTTCATGGGTAGCATTGGTGTGGAGCAACTTTGTTGGCAGTGAAGGAGAGGAATGAAGGTGAGTAAGGGCCTCCATCGCGAGGACCTCTATGCTGGTGGGTTGCTTTCCCACCAGATTCTGGGCTTTCGGTCGGCAACGGACCAACATTGAGGTGCCTGTCGACTCCGTCTGGCCATTTATTTGGGTGTCCAGACCTAGGCCGCACCGTGCACGGCAGTAACGGGCAATGAGCCCTGCACGTGAAACAGTGGGGCTTGCACCCTTTACGTTTATTGTGCATGGCATGCACAATGCATCTGCCAGGTGCACAATGCGTGCCATGCACTCACCAAACTAGCTCCTTTTCTATTTTCTTTTGTTGTAATAGTACGTACCAAAATATATTCTAGAGTTCAACACTTTACAGGGCAATGGATAACCAGAGATGTCAACGAATTTGAAACTATGCATTATTTGAAAATTTCATAGACCAATAAGGCAAATAATAAGGTAGGCCGTTTTGTGATTTCAGGAGTACTGAAAACCAAAGACTTTCATCCCAGTTTCTTTGGCATATAATAAAAACAAATTATACTTGTCACTGAGAGTAATATAAAATAGATAATAGATGAAAGGTAAATTAGGTCGTATATGCTTTTGTCGGAGATGCTCTTGCGAGCCATGGATTCATCATTTTCCCTATTTGGTGTAGAGAATAAGACTATCCCACAGACGACGCCAACTATCAATGAAAAAAATGGCCCAACAGTCCAAAATGTGAGAAAGTGTCATTCCCGGCCCATGGAAATGGCATGCATCTTTATAAAGCGGTCTGAAGCCCACGATGGGATTTTGGGGCGTCGAAACTATGCCTGTACGTACATCCATAACAATAAATAGAGAAAGAGTATATAAAATGCAAATAGAGAATAAGACACACATATTTACGTGATTCGACACAAGGCCTACATCTACGGGTTCTTTGTAGGGCAAATCCACTATGATATGAGTATTTTACAGTCTCTTATGGTCTCTTGTTTCTCTCTATACAGTGGAGTTCGAAGACCCCTTTAACCTGAAGAAGATAATATCTCTAAAACTTCTCATAGTAAGGTTTAAGAGAATAATGTCTTCCCCTTCCCATTCGAATCTCCATTTTTCATCTGATCAGATCCCATTATATTGAGACCCATGAGAGTGGTGATGAATAACAGTTTTATGTCACCTCACCCTTTGCATGTCTAACCCTCCATTCTTGAGCTTTGTTGCTCTACCATGTCTATGTCTTAGACATGTATATTTACCAATGTTTTTAATCTCGTACCGTACCGGTCGGTACGGCTGGTATTTACCGTATCGGCCATTGGGCCGGTACAGGTATCATATATGTTTCGTACCGGTCTAAATAGCGGCCGGTACCAGTCTATATTTTAGCTTGTACCGGCTTATATTTCAGCCTGTACAGATCAATATTTCGGCCTTTAATTTTTTTTTCATTTTTTCAAACTACAAACTTATTTTTTGACTCTCAATTTAGACTAGACTATTTATAATAAATAATTTAACTTTTATTCTATTATTTACAAACTATCTCAATTCATCTCAACGTATCTCTGAATCCAAATCCCTCGTCATTCGGAGATAACAGAGCTGTCAGTTTGGATATGTAATAGGGCTGTTCCGACCAGCTAATATCTATTAACATCTATTAAACCGTTTGGGCCCACGTCTTAAGTAGTAATTATTCATTTTCCTACCCAACCATTACTATTCAATTTACCATTATGTTTTGTGTTTTTTTTTTTTTTTTTCCTATTTCTGCGGACCCGAAGGAAGGCAAACCTAAGTTAAAAAAAAAAAAAATAGAACATCAAGGTCAAAAACGGAAGGAAAACAATTAGAAGAAAAGTTGCCGTTGCTCCTGCCATTGACTTGACTTCTCTATATAGAGAAGATATATATATGATCTCCCTGGCCTATGTGCTTCACCACCGCATGATCTATTCCAACATTTCCCATTAGCATCTCTCTCTCTCTCGACTTTTGAGGCCTGAAGTGCTTTTACTTGATTAGCATCCATAGAATGGGAAGGTCTCCATGCTGTGAGAAGGTGGGGCTGAAGAAAGGGCCATGGACACCAGAGGAAGACCAGAAGCTTTTGGCTTACATTGGAGAACACGGCCATGGAAGCTGGCGAGCCTTGCCCGCAAAGGCTGGTATATAAATTAATGTTCTACAATAAAAACAGGATCCCTTACGTGGATAATATCATGGAATATATATATATATATATATATATTATAGCTTAATTATTTATAATTGCTGAGTTCAAATTATTTTTTTCTTTCTTCTAATTAATTCGTTCTGGGTATGGTTTTTTAGGGCTCCAGAGATGTGGGAAGAGCTGTAGATTGAGATGGACTAACTATCTCAGACCAGATATTAAAAGAGGAAAGTTCAGCTTGCAGGAAGAACAAACCATCATTCAGCTCCACGCACTCCTTGGGAACAGGTAATCTTTCAAATTAAGCTGAGAAGCCAGCCAGCCAGCTGTTCCTACCGTTTGAAAACATTATCATCAATTAACTGATGATCCAGTATTATTGGCATTCACCTCCCAGGATCTGATCTATTTTGCTCTTCAACTTTTTCACCTTCATATATCTCATGTGCATGTGAGATTACTGTTCAGAAATAGATTGATTAAAGAGGAAGGGCATTTAATGAAACCCAAATTCCTAGTTACAGTTTGCACGCGACACACCAAGTACTGGAGTCTATATGTCAGTTCACTAATTTCCACGCTTCTACAGAAATTATGATTATCTTGATCATCGTGCGTGCATATAAACATAAATGACGGTAAAACACGTTTGTCACATTTGTCAAATCGAAGAAAAAAATAAAATATAACTTTAAATATTAAAATAGTCTAATATATAAGAAGAAAATTATTATTTATTTATATTCATCATTTATTATGAAATTTAAATTATATTAAAAATTTAAATTAATTAGATAGTTTTTTCTCTTAAAAATATATAATAAAATTTCATTATTTATTTATAGATAAAAAATTAATATTTTATAAATTAAAGTTGATTTTTAGTATATGATATAATATTATTCTCTTAAAAATGTTCAGTAAAACTTTATCTTTTATTTAATAATGAAAAATTAATATTTTATAAATTGAAGTTAATTTTAAGTGTATGATAGAATATTTATATTTTAATTATCTATTTTATGTTAGTTTAAATCAATATTTAAACTTCTATCGTTAGATTAAATCTGAAGATTAAAGATGAAGAGTTGTAATTTAAAACCTATAAACTAATATTTTTTTCCACTTTTCCTTTCTCCTTCTCTTTCATTCCCCACGCACGATTGTGGTATTACGTCGCATATTGGCATTCATACACAGTAGAGATATGTGAAAAAAAACTACACAACCGATTTACTGTTTATTATTGTTGATAAACAGTAATAACATAGCCTCTTTTAAGATACAGGCAATATATATATATATTCTTTTATCATTCTTTCATCCGCCGTGAAAACTGAAAGAGTAATACTTATCTTCGTTCTAAAGTTTGTCATTTCTAATCATATTAATTTCTATCAATCACTTAAATAACACATTACTCAAACTGAAATAGTAACTATATATATATATGTTCAATTATTGACAAGAGTTTGTTTCCCTTTCAGATGGTCGGCAATAGCAACTCACTTGCCCAAGAGAACCGACAACGAGATCAAGAACTACTGGAACACACATCTGAAGAAAAGACTAACCAAGATGGGCATCGATCCCGTTACCCACAAGCCCAAAAGCAATGCCCTCAGCTCCGGCAGTGGCCACTCCAAAGATTCAGCCAACTTAAGCCACATGGCTCAGTGGGAGAGTGCAAGGCTTGAAGCCGAAGCCAGACTGGTAAGGGAGTCCAAGCTTGTGTCCAACCCTATTCAACAGCAGCTCAGCTCCACTGTTCTGGCTGTTCAGAACATCAGCACAACCCTAGCTCAACCCGTAGTACTATCTCCATGCCTTGACGTCCTCAAAGCATGGCAGGGTTTTTGGTCGAATTCAACGAGTACCGGCATATTCCCAGTCGCCGGCAACGACGACCTAGAGTTCCCGACACCAACTACGTTGAACTTCTCGGAGAACGGATTCCCCGATATCCAAAGTACTGTTGAGCTAAATGAAAACCAAGCACTTGAATTCGCCAAAAGCTCAGTTACTGCATGCGGAGTTGGAATTATCAAAGAAGTCTGTACTCAAATGCCGGCACTCAAAGAAAGATTGGATCACACAACGGCGTTGCAGGAGATGAGTTATAGTACGGAAAGTGCATGGTTTTCGGAGTCTTATAGGGCTGTGAATGAGAATATTATGCCTCTCTCAAATATTATGGATGATTTCAAGGGTATCTTGGGTTGTAACTGTGACGACCAGAATTCGTTGATGGCCGGAGACAAACTGGAAAATGGAGACAAAAACTGCAGCGGTAACTTTGAGGAGAGCAATTATAAGCATTACTGGAGCAGCGTACTCAATTTGGTGAATGCTTCGTCGTCTAGTGGTTCTCCCGTGTTCTGAAAAATGCGAAAAAAAAATGAAAAAAGATTGTCGATCCAGCCAATTAGCTGGTAGCTGCAGGCGTTTTTTTTGTTTTTGTTTTTGTATTAGCTGCAGACTAATTATTAGGTGTCAAATGGCTTCATGATGTAATAATAAACTGAACACTTTAAAATTAGAAGTCACTAAATTTATAATCAGCTTACCAAATTCCTTTTTTTTTTTTTTTAATTTTAATTTTAGAAATAATGTTTATATGGGAGGGTGGCTAGACATCTTTTTATGATATGTAGGTAGCATGGGTATAACCGGTCCAATTCGATTTGATTTTATACATTTTTTAGAAATGAATTGGTATACCCCACTAGTTTTGAAAATATAATAATTGATACCGGATCGATTCACTATCGAACTAGAACTTTCAATTTTTTCAGTTTCGATTCAATCCTGTCCGGTTTTACGGATTATCTATATTAGTAATAATATGATATTTACATATACTAAACTATTAGTCTATTTATATTATAATATAAGTATATTATTTTATAATAATTAACACATACTAGCATAATATTGAATTTAACTATAGTAAGTCTATATAAGTTCTAGACTTTTATATGAGTATATATAATCAAATGTGTAAAAATGTATTCACAAAAAGAATATATATGTTATAATTTATTATATCAAAAATATATTTATCATAGATATATATATATATATATAGACATCAAAACTAAGTTTCTATTAATAATTTAATATTAGTATTTATGTTTAAAATTATAATTTTATGTTATATTAATTTTACGTTATATCACATGTTATATTAATTAGCAATTTAGCATGTTATATATATATAATATAATTTAAAAAATTATAATATATATATATATATATCGGTCCGATTTGGTTTAAATTGATTTTTAAAATATGAAAATTGGTACCGTACCAGTTTAGAACCGATTTCAATTCTTAAAAACCGATACCGCACCGGACCGAACTCACCAATTTGGCACAGTCCGGTTTGACTTAACTGATTTTTCAATTTTTTTTTAAACCCCTAACCTTAACAGGACAGGAGGCCGGACTTACGGATGTTCTTCCGACTAATGAATTGCTTAGTTTTTGTGTGTAATGGCGCATGAGGTGGCTGGCTTGGCCGTATTGAGTCTATCAGATTAAGAATTAATTCTTACTGTCAATTAATCAACAAAATTAAAGATTTAAATTAAAAAATATATCCAACAAGAAAAAACTATAAACATAAGATTAATTGATAAAATTCAAAAATTGATCTTGAAACCCATAAGTCGGCCTCAAATAATTAAGAAAATAAGATATTTTGATAATTTTGTCTAAAAAGATAAAATCTCAATTATTTCGTAAAAATAAAATAGGTAATAAAATAAAATAATAGTAAAAAGACTGACCAAAACCAAAATAAAAATCATCTTAAAAAATAACAATAAAATATTGCTATAAAAGTAAAAAAAACACTATTGGTACAAACAAGAAAAACTGTTGATCTTTTACAACCACTTTAGTACTTCGAAATATGCTATTTTAAATGAGAAATGACAGAACATTGATAAATTCCGTATTTTTTTTACTTATTAGTTAAAGAAAGTATTTTTTAATAATTTTATGATTTTTTTTATTTTTATAAATTTTTAAAAGGATTTAAAATATAATTAAAAAAAAACTATTTATATACACTGTTGATACTCATTCTATACCGAATTTTACGTGGGAGTATCAGTACTCGTTTTAAATTCATTTTACACACTGCGGTAAACGTGCTCAGGATAAAAGGAGGTAGTGATACCCTTACCACGCTTTACTAGTAACTACCGGTCTACAATTGATTTGTTTTTCTGAATAAATATAGATATAAGTCATTATTGGTAGCATCTATTTATACACATGATGTGGCATCATATAGACCACACATCTTCCTAAGTAAGTGTTGGAAATAATCAATTAGAAGCAGCCATGCAGTAAATGTAAAATATATATTTCTATAGTGATTTCTCTCTAACTTTACTTTAATTTTTTTTATTTTTTTTCCTCTGCAGGTCAGGACTTCATAAGCCCATTTCATCCTGCTAGCTGCTCAGTGCTCAGATCACACTCGTTTAGATGGATTAGTTGAAATCTAAATTTATCTAAGATTTAGCTATTAAATTATAAAATGTGATCACATTAGAATAGTTAAATTCTAAATAATTGAAATTTAACTACAGTCATTTCTAAAATTATTTTTAAATTTGAAAGGAATTATTCATTCATCAAATATATTTTATATTAATTATTTCTCTCTCTCCATTTTATATCAATTATTTTTCTCTCCCTTTTAAATGACAATTGAAAAAAATATAATTAGAATATGATTACTAATTAATATATAATATAATGAATAGTAAAATATGATAAAATAAAATAAATTTATTATTAAAAAAATTAAAATATTTTTGAAATTATTAATTAATCATTACTATATAATGAATAAATGGATAATCTAATGTGGAGATTTGATATGAATAGCCAAAGTTAAATTCATCTTATATTATTTTATTGTCATATAATGAAAAAATGGTTATTTCAATTGGAGACTTATGTGAATGAAATAGTTAAAAGCTAAATTCATCTTACATTTATAAAAAATATACATTAATTTTAACTAATCCAAAGAGAGTACTCTTATATCAATATTCAAAAGAAAATGGTAGCCACGAGTTTACTTTCTCATTTTCATCGTTTATCTATTTAATTTTAATTTTTCATTAATTTATTTTTTATTTAATAATTAAAAAAGTAAATTTTAATATATTGATATATTTTTTTTATCTTTTTAAAATATTTAAAACATATGAAAAAATAAAAATAAAATATAAAATTTATACTAATGGACATGTCCAATTATATATTAGAAATGTGAAATTTATATTAGAAAAATGATAATTCTAATCCTCCCGCTTGCATTTGCATTTTTTTTTATTTTTTACTTTAGAATTAAGAAAGTGTATTTTTAATGATGGTATGAATCTTTTTAAAAAAATATATATATTTAAAAGTGTTAAAAAAATACATCTAAAAAAATGCAAAAAAAAAAACACATTAAAATAACTAACGGGAACCGGCAGTGGCTATAGTGCCACCCTAAATTTAAGGAAAATAATATTCTCACAATTGATTCTTACAGTTCGATATTATTACTAGAATTTTTTATTTTTTTTATTTATTATTAAGCAATTTTTTTAATAATATTGTGATTTTTTATTTTTTAAAAAAATATTTAAAAGTGTAAAAAAACATATGTAAAAAAAATAAAAATAAAAAAAAGGACCAATTATACTTAACTGTGGACGTAGGAAAAAAATAAAAAAAAGGGTTAAAACCATTTATTTATGTCAAATCATACCGAAAATGTGTGGACAGAATAAATGATAAAACTGACATCAAATTCTGAAATGAAGCGAGCGTGCAGCACTGCGAGGCAAAAGAAATCAAAAAAATAAACAGGGTAATAGACCGGTAGTACAGCGTAATAGGAACTTTTTTTTTTTTTTTTTTTTTTTTTTTTTAGTAACGTGAGATGATATGTTTCATACAAGATTTTTATAAAATAATAAATCTCACTAATAAATAATAATTTTTTTATATTTTTTTAAGATAGAGTCTACTTTTTTATAAAAACTTATATGAAGTTTATCTATTTAAAATTTATACAAATCATTTCTCATATTTGTTAGATTCCTGCAACCTTGCTGTAGCCATCGAAAAGTTCCGAATAACTTATTCAGTGCATTTTATTTTTTATATATATTTTTTAATTATTATAAATATTTTTTAAAATAATAAAAATTTATAATATCATTAAAAAATATTTTCTTAATTATTAAATAAAAAAAATCATTCCACGCAGTATTTGAGTCCCGATTTTAGAATCCAAAGCATTTCTATATTTTTTAAAGAGTAACGATAAACACATAATATTTTATATAATACTTTTTATAACACATATTATAAAATAAAAATATCTTGTAAAATAATATTAATTTTGTAAAATGTCGTGTAAAAGTGGTGTGTATTTATTATTTTTCTTTTCCAAAAGGGTGGCCTTTCAGAAACGGGCAAGAAGACGACACAATGTATCGGAAAGCGATGAACGTACGTTCGTACATGCTTTTATAGTTAGAGCTAGCTAGATTCAGTTACTCCTTTGCCTTTCCACAGAAAAATTTGCCGTACGTACAGGGAAATTACGTGTTTGTGCCTCCCACAATTAATAGCATCCAAATAATATATATATATATATATATATATAAATTTTATTTACAGTCTTCACTTAAAATTGTATATACAGACCCTTTATTAAATGAGAAAAAATATCATTTCTAGAGGGATAGTTTTATAATTTTAAAAAATTTTAAAGATAAAATTATCTAAACTTGCATTGCAGTCCTTAAATAGAGACCGTATGTAGCATTACTTATATATATATATATATGTATATGTATATGTATATGTACATATATACGAATCTAAAAGTTTTTGTGCAAGGATGTATTCGCTGTTGAAAGTGTTAGGCTCCATTTTTATTGAGATGCATTTTATTTTATTTTATAATTTTTTTAATTTTTATATAAAATATAATAAATAATTTAACTTTTTCAAATCTCAAAATGATAATAATATTAAAAAATAATATTTTAACAATATTTTATTCAACTCATCTAAAACTATCTCATTTCATCTCGCTCATCTCTTAATCCAAACAGGACCTTATTGTATTTTTTATGTGATAAATATAAATTTAAGATGCATATTAATTAGAACAACTAGTATGATAAATGTAAAGATAATCATAAAACTATTCATAAAATTTTTATAAATGATTATAATTATACTTGAAAAACTAAAGGAAATAGAGAATATAAAATTATTAATGGAGCACGTAACAAATCAAATATTTAGAACTTATTATATTGAAATCATAGTAGGACGTGCATTGCTTCACTCGATATAAGACCAACTAGACATGTACATAATAATAATAATAATAATATTATTATTATTATTATTATTCTTATAAATGAAAAAAAAAATTATTTTTAATTGGTTTAGGAAACTACGGGATATAATTTTTATTGGAATGATAAAATGTAAATATAGTCTATTCATTTGAAATTTAAAATTTTATAATAATTTTTTTAAATGAAAATAATATTAGTTTAAAAAGTGTTATGCAGTATATTCAATGATATGAGAAATAATATGAAGACCCTGACATACCATTGATGCGAATGCCTACCATCTCAGTTTACATGAAAAAGTATAATGCATCTAACAATAAGTGGTGTGTTACACATTCAATACAAATTGAGATTTAAGGTGAAATTTAAATGAGTTATTAGTAATTATAATATAATAAATTATAAATTATTATATGAAATATTTTTAAGAATTTAAATTATATATAAATAAGATTTTATTTAAAATATTTAAATAAGATTTTTTTAAAATTTATGTTTAATATAACAACTTAAAATGAGTCTTCAATATATAGTTATTTAATTAATATTTCACCAACTTATCCACTGATCCTTAAAGGCTTTCTTCCCCAACCCGCGCCGCGTGGAAATTACGGAAGAAGTTCGTTCAGGCAGTACACTGCTGCAATTTATGATCAACTCCTGGTCATATAGGAATAACCATTCACCAACAATACAAACTTGGAGGTGACATTTAACTGTGATTGTTATAATTATTTTATTTTTCGTTTGGTTTCATACTCAATTTGGGGGGTAGCATTTATTTGCTCTTATTGTTGCACATTAGATTTGCACCAACTTAGTACTATATATAGTATTATCTACTTTTCACTTAAATATGATCGCGGTACTTCATTCACACAATTGTTTTAATTTTAAATAGAGTAATACTATGTACAGTTCCTAAATGGAGATTGCACATGTAAATCTGGATAATTTTATTTTTAAAAGTTTTTTAAAATTATAATAATATCCCTTTCAAATTACAATAATTTTCATTTAGTGAAATATATCAATGAGTGTGCAGATACAATCTTCACTTGAGGATTGTAAAGTAGTTGTAAAATAACAGTAAGTTTACTATTTTCTAATATATATATATATATCTTCCTACAACTTAAAAAGCCTATCTTTATTACTGTTCATCAACAGTAATGAGCAGAAAAAGTTTTTTTTTCTCATTTTTTTCACATATCCCTATTACTGTTCATCAATAGTCATGATGAACAGTAATAAACAGTAAAGAGATTTTTTTCGCATGTTTATTTGGTTTTTCTGTTTCTTTTTGGGTTTGTCCGTGTGAATACCAATGTGCGACGTAATACCACAATCGTGCGTGGAGAATGAGAGGGAAAAAGGAAAAGTGGAGAAAAATATTAGTTTTTGGATTTTAAATTCCAATCTTTCATTTTTAATCTTCAGATTTAATCTAACGATAGAAGTTTAAATATTGATTTAAACTAACATAAAATAGATAATTAAAATATAAATATTCTATCATACACTTAAAATAGATATTATTCTTTTAAGAGAATAATATTATATCATACACTTAATAGAATGCTAAATAGAATTATTCGAAATTATTAGCGGATTAAGTTGAAAGATCTAACCTATTTAATTACATGAATTGAGTTATGATTGACTCTTATATGTTCCGAACTCGATTGTCACACGTGGCATGTAAGATAAATAATTTTTGTAACCTACAAACCTCACACGAACTTAACATGAAATGATAGATTATTGTTCAAGAATCTGATTTGTTTAATCAAATATCAAGTTAAAATTTAAAATGATTTAAATTCAATACAATAATTATTAAGTACTTTTAAAATATAAATGACGTGTTACTCTTATTTTATTATAATATTATACCTAATTAAAATTAAATTTTTAATTGAGATAAGATCTTATAATCTAATAATTAGATTGTAGATATTTTTCTTGATTCTGGTGACCTCAACATTATCATTGCGAAAATAAGTTCAATCCTGACTAAGGCCCCAATTTTGGAGGTCCGGAAAGTTAGCTCTTGTAACTTAAAACTTTTTACCATAACATATTTATATACTCCAAATTCTTCATAAAATACAAATTCATTCATTCAAACCAAATGTATATGTTCCTCCACTAGGATACCAAATAAATACCTCATTGAAATAAATTAAAATTCTACCAAGACTCGGAAATATGCATGACCCATAATACCAAAATAACATAAAATCATAAACCTACTAAATAAGACTCTCCAAGAAATATTTGTACCACTCTGGTACTTATTCCTCTACGATTATCAAACCTTGCTAATACTTCCTACTCTTGACTTCCAGCAGAGACATCAAAATTATCTAGAAAAGTATTGTGAAGATAAGGAGTGAGTTATCAACAACTTAGTAAGCAGATAACATATACTAGTATGTAAACATGAGTATTTACAAAGTTCAAAATGCAAAACAAAACATTTACGTTCAGAATGCATAATCAGAAAACATACTTTCAGAATGCGTAATCAAAACATGTTTTAAATATATCAGAACGAAACTTTCATAAACATTCTTATTCAAAAGTAAAATCTTTTGGCATATCATAAACTGAGATATATATCTAACCCGTTTTTATAAAATACAAAATATATAATCAAATTAAGCCCATAATTTGAAATTATTCTAACAAAAAAATTTGACCAAAATAAAAATAAAAATCATCTATAAAAAGAAAAATAAAATATTTCTATGAAAGAAAAAAACACGATTGGTATAAAAAAACATGATTAGTACTTCAAAATATGCTATTTTATATGTGAAATGATAGCTCATTTTCAAAACAAGTCTTTCAAAACACGAACGCCGCTGTGCTATTATCACAATAAATAGTAATTGGCCTCGAGATAGAAACAACAATTTTCAGTCAAGAAATAAAATTCCTTAACCAAATAACTTGGATCGTAGCTCCATAACACGCCACAAACTTAACTTGCATAGTAGAAGATGCCACCAGAGTTTGCTTAGCACTTTTCCAAGAAACAGCACCCCCAGCCAACATAAAAACATAACCTAAGGTTAATTTCAAATCATCTTGACATCCAGCAAAATCAGAATCTGAGTAGCCTACCATCTCAAGGTAATTTGAACGCTGGAATGTGAGCATGAAACCTTCAGTCTTTTTCAAATATCTCATAACTTTCTTAGCTGCTTTCCATTGATCTTGCATCTCAAAATTAGTAGATAACATTTTCTTTGTCTCATGAAGTAATCTCAAGTCACTACTGACAAGTAAAATGTTATCAACATACAGAACAAGGAAAATAAAATTTCTCACACTGGTCTTGCGATATATGCACTAGTCAACTGTATTTTCAATAAAACCAAAAGAAGTTACAATTTTGTCAAACTTCAAATACTATTGTCGAGATGCTTGCTTTAGGCCATATAAGGATTTATTTAACTTACATACCGAGTATTCTTTTCCTTTCACAACAAAACCTTCAGGTTGTTTCATGTAAACCTCTTCATAAAGATCTACATTAAAAAATATTGTATTTATATCCATTTGATGAAACTCAAAATCATAGTGTGCTACAAGTGCCATGATAATTCTAAAAGAATCCTTGGACGAAACTGGAGAAAATGTTTCATTAGTCAATACCCTCTCGCTGAGTGAATCCTTTTGCAACCAATCTTGCCTTCTTTCGTTCAACATTCCCTCTTGAGTCCAATTTACTTTTGAAAATCCACTTGATGTCTATGGCCTTAGCATTTGGAGGAAGTTCAACAAGTTTCCAAACTCTATTCTTTTCTATAGAATTCATTTCATCTTCCATAACACTTAACCACTTATCTGACTCATGGTTTGTCAAAGCTTGATTAAATGTAATAGGATCAACAATATGCCCAATATTAAAATCACTCTCCAACAAATAGACAATATAATCATTTGGTAATACATACCTTCTTTCTCTTTGTGATCTTCTGACTTGTGGCTCAGAAACTGACTCAATAGTTGTTGGAGGAAGAAAAGGAAATTCTTCTTGATGCCTAGGTTTTCATTAACAATTTCAATAGGCTGAGAAACAACACTTTCCTGTATAACAGGAACTGAAACTACAACTTGATTAGGTTCAACGAAAAGTTCCTTCATTACAAAACTGCCACTATCACTAACATCATTCTCCAAAAATTTGGCAGTAATGGACTCAACAACTCTGGTGCCACAATTAAGACAATAGAACTTATATTCTTTTGATCTGTCTGGGTACCCAATAAAATAACCGAGAGTGGATTTCGGGTCTAATTTCTTTTCAAGAGGATTATAAATCCTAATCTCAATTGTGCATCCCCAAACTTTAAATGAGTTAAACTTGGCTTACGGCCTGTCCACAATTCAAAAGGAGTTTTTGCAACAGCTTTACTGGGAACCCTATTCAAAATGTACATAACAGCTTTCAAAGCTTCACCCCATAAATACTATGGCAAATTTGTTTTGCTTTTCATGTTCCTAACCATATCCTTCAAAGTCCGATTTTGTCTTTTAGAAACACCATTCTGCATAGGTGTCCCTGGCATAGTGTATTGAGCTACTATCTCACACTCTTGTAAAAATTTTACAAAATCACTCATGTTTTGACCAGACTCATTATACTTCTCATAGTACTCATCACCACGATCAAACCTAACAACTTTAATACTTTTCCCACATTATTTCTCTACTTCCATTTTGAATATTTTAAATTTCTCATGAGCAAGGGATTTATCATTAATAAGGTAAACATATATATAGCGAGAGAAATCATCAATAAAAGTTGTGAAGTACTTATTTCCACATATGGTAGAAGGTAGAGGTCCACTAATGTCGATATGTATCAAGTCTAAAGTACCATCGCTCCTAGTAGAACCTTTTCTTGTGGATTTAGTTAGCTTAACTCATATACAGTCCACACAGGTGTTAAAATTTTAGAAATCTAGTGAGAAAAGTATCACAACTTTTACCAATCTCTCTATTATTTCATTTGAAATGTGCCCTAACCTCTTGTGCCACAACATAGAAGATGATCCACGGATTAAAGACATTTTCTTTGCTACATTAGTGACACAAGAAACTTCACCAAAATGAGCCAAAGATATTCTATATAAACTATCACATAAAATGTCATTTCCAACCAAACGAGAATCATAAAACAACTCAACTTTTCCATTACCCAACTTAAAAGAAAAACCAGAATAAAGTTTTGATATAGAAATTAAATTTTGTCTCATTAACGGTGCAATAACTATGTTCTTCAAACCAAGAGAAAAATTAGACTCCAAATTTAACTTTACTACTCCTATAAACTCGACCTTCACTTGAACTCCATTCCCTATACACAAGCTTACTTAATCCTCACTTGGCCTCCGTTTACTTATGAACCCATGCAAGGAATTCGCAATATGAAGACTTGCACCTGAGTCTATCCACCAAGAATTTAAAGGCACATCTACTAAAAAAGACTCAAAACAAACTAAGGCCAATGAGGTACCTGCTGAATTCTTCTTCTTCTCCTCCTCCTCCTCCTCTAACCAAGTCTTAAACTTAAAACAATCATTTTGCCAATGACCCTTCTTTTTATAGAACTTACATTGATATTTCTTTTTATAGTTCATTTAGGATCACCAGAAGTCTGATCTCCAAACCTTTTATTGTGCTGATTTCGGTGTGACTTATTGCCCTTATGGAACTTATATTTATGATTATGAGAAGACCCCTTGTTCAGTGGTGGTTGAAAAGCCAATTGCACAGTTTCAACAGTCTCACGACACATCCTATACTCCTCTTGGGCACACAACTATTAAATCATTTAAATACCATTTATCACGTTAAGCATTATAAGCAACTTTTAGCGGATTGAACTGGCTAGGAAAGCTTTTGAGAACATGATAGACCAAAAGAGGCTCTGCAATGGGAACTTTAAGGGCTTCTAGCATAGAGGATATATGTATCATTTTCATAATGTACTCCCTAACTTCACTTGTACTATCATATTTCATACTCATTAGTTTATCCATCCGGTCTCCAGTTTCAGTTTTATTATACTCAACAAACGTTTGTCCTATGACATCCACAAAATTTTTAGCATTGTAATTGTCTGAAATAGCCCCATAATGGAATCAGATATATAACGTTTGATAATATTCAAACAAAGCCTATTAGCACTTTCCCACTTTTGATAGTCAGCCACATATTCAGTTGTGCTCTTATCAGTAGGTTTTGAAAGCTGCTCCTCTAGAGCAAAATCCAAACCCAAAAGATTAAGTGTTATCTCTACGTCTCGTTTCTATCTCACATAATTATTCCCAATCAAAGTTTCAATAACAGATAATTGACTTGAAAGTGATGAGGCACTTAAAACTATGGAAATGTAAAACAACACATTTTATTTAATATCATCCAATCTTAATGCATGTAGTCAATGGATGATAACATATCTATCTATTAATTAGATGCTCGAAACCATATAAGCTGTAGGAGCCTAGGTGCATCATTGTAAAGTCACATTTGAGTTGACAAAACAACATGCTATAAGGTACTCTTAAAACATATTATGAAGCTAATCAATAATATCACATTAGTTTTCGAAATACCAACACCTTTCACTACAAGGGGAATCACTTTTACCGGCGATTCACTTTCGCTGGTAAAACCAACAAAATCGCCGCATCACCTATCTCAGGGATTTATAAATCGCTGGAGGTTCGCAGGTATGAAAGTGATTTTTAGACCAATGCAATCTCATCAACTACCTCATGACATTTTCCAAAATATCACACACAACAACACCTTTGGACAAGATATTGTGGGCAATAAAATTGAAAAAATGCAATGCTACCTTTTTTTTTTTTTGAGAAAATAAGTATCAATGAGTGTGCCACTTTGACAACTACCACCCATTTCTATTTCAAAAGATTTCTCTTAATGGGAAAATAAGGATAGTCTTAATGTCCAAAAATTCAATCACAACATGATAATTATGCAACAAAATCATGACCATCAATTTATCACAATCAAATTCATAGCAATGTTTTGAATACCGTACCGGACGCTGTACCGGTCAAGGCACTGGAACGAAATATTTCGGTACCGGTACCGTTTTGGGATAGTGTTTTGGGATAACATTTTGGAATAGTCAATATATAAATAAATTATATATAAAAATTATATTTCAAAATAATAGTCTATATATAAATAAATACATATATATATATAAATTATAAATAGTCTAGTCTGAATTGGGGGTTAAAAAATAAGCTTGTAGTTTGAAAAAATGAAAAAAAAATACACTGGCCGAAATTGAGGCCGGTACGAAATAGATATAGTACCTGTACCGACCGGACGGCTGGTACAAAAAATTTCGACCGTACCGGCCGAAATTCACAACTATGATTCATAGTTCAAATGTGGTTGAGGGATAAATAGTATGGGCAGATTAGGCATATATGACAATTTACAAAATAATATCCAAATAAGCATATATTTATATAAAAAAAAATTCCCATAACAAGTTACCAAATTAATATGCATCCCAAACCGCTCTTACAGAGAGAGTACGCATATGCATAGATCATATAAGACACTGAATATTTACTAGAAAATTTTTTTACAATAAAATATTCACTGTAGCCCCTCGAAAAATGTGAAAATAAGTATTTAAAATTATAAAATAGTGTCTTGTAATGATCCTAAAATTTTTCAAGAATCATAGAAAATTCTAATATGGCGAGTTAATGAATACAGGAAAAAGAAACAACTGGAAAAGTGGCCCCACAAGGCTACAAGTGCCCCACGCGCCACCTGCTGCGCATGGGGGTTGACTGGGTGCTGGAGGTGAAGTCTCATTCAACCTCTAGCCAGGTCTCCTTCGCCCGGTCGGTCCGATTTCGAGTCTATGGGTTCTCTGAATGGGTTTTTCTCAATTCCTTGTGATTTTGGGGTCAAAAACCAAAATTTATTTAGGGGAAAAAATATTTAGAACCCGGAAAACACATATATGGTGTTTTAAAACAATGGGTATTAATATTTGATATAGATTTTTAATCTTTAAAAAATGGGTATGAACCCTAGCTTTTGTAAAACACAAATATGGGACAAAAGGAATAAACAGAAGCATCTAAAACAAGTAGACAACATCCCAGAAATTTGCTTTGATAAAAAATTTGATGAATTAAAACAATATTTCAACTATTAATAAGGAAATTGATTTTTTCATCAAATAGAGGTAAAAAATTAAAAGGTTTAATTGAATCGTTAAAACACAATAAAAAAAACCCGATTAATATATCAAAAGAACAAGGAGATTGAGAGGAATAAAAGTCCTAACAATTCGAAATTTTTCAACAAACTGATTTCAACGAAATTAATAAATAGTGTTCGGGTTGTATAAAAAAAATGAAAATGAAATTGAAGAACAATTTTTTTTTGTTTTAATACGAAGGATTCTGATCCTAGCATGTTGGCTCTGATACCAATTATTGTATATACTATAAATCATGCTAAGAATAAGAATCACAATCATAAAATTACGGTTTAGAAAATATACCTGTGGAAGACGTTTTGAAAGCAAATCTTGAACTTCCACAAATATTAGCAACCAAATCTTCCCCTCCTTGCTCCTCACAAAAGTATTAGCCTTCAATGAGACAAGCCAATAGACACCCATGGAGAGGAGAGGGGACTTAGTCATATATATAGAAACTTATGGTGTCCTCCCATTAGAGACTCAAATTTCCAGAACCAAAAACCCTTAAGCTTCCAATAGGGTTTAGGAAATTTTCAAAATAAAACTTTTAAGTTTCCTGGCCCGCATACGTAATTTATCACATTAATATAGGATATAATCCTATACTACTAAGGTGCAAAAAATTTCAAATGATCATTCAACATATTGGGTTTAACAAAAGTACTATTATGAGCTATATCTCTATCCCCTTTTTATAAAATACAAAATATGCAATCAAATGAATCCCATAATTTGAAATTATTCTAACAAAAAAAACTGACCAAAATTAAAATAAAAATCATCTATAAAAAGAAAAATAAAATATTTCTATGAAAAAAAAAAACACAATTGGTACAAAAAACACGATTAGTATTTCAAAATATGCTATTTTAGATGCGAAACTATAGAACCATTTTAAAATTGCATACATATTTTGTGCCTAATTTTTTTAAAATCTTTTTTTACTTAATAGCTTACGTGCTGTTAGGCAAAATCTTTTTTAATTTTTATCTTTTTTAATTTTTTAAAATTTTAAATATTTTTAAAAAATAAAAAAAATTTCATTAACTTTCTTAATCAGTAAAAAAAAATTTAAATACATAAATAATCAAAATAAATAAAATAAAATGAGTGGATAAAATAAGATTATTCCCGATAAAGGGAGGCCTCCCAGAAACGTGCAAGAAGACGACAGAATATATAGGAGAGCGATGAACATACGTACGTACATGCTTTTATAGCTACATTCAGTTACTCCTTTGCCGTACCACAAGGAAATTTGCGTCACATACAGGGAAATTACGTGTTTGTGCCTCCCACCATCCAAATATTATATATATATATATATATATATATATATATATATAAATGATAAACACACGTCACTTTTATAACATTTTACACAATAATATTTTAAAAAGAATATTATTTTTGTAAACTAATTAGTAAAAGTAACATTATTTTATCAAAATATCTTTATTTTACAATATATATTATAAAATATATTGTGAAATGTATTATGTAAGTATTATTACCCATATATATATATATGTATGTAAAAGTTTTTGTGCAAGGATGTATTCTCTATTGAAAGTGTTACTGCATTTTTTATGTGATAAATATAGATTTTAAGATGCATATTAATTAGAACAACTAGTATGATAAATGTAAAGATAATCATAAATGCATTTTTTATCCTATAGTAATAAAATATTATTACTTAAATTTAAAGACAATATTTTCATTTTTGTACTTAAATATAATTTTATTATTCTTTTCAAACTTGGAATTGGAATATTGATTTTAGAAAATAAAAATATGTTCTTACCAAAATACTTTTTTTAAAAGATAAAAAGTGATATTAATTATTTTAATAATAATTTAACAAATGCATTACAAATAGATTAATATGAAATGAGTTACCACAAAAATAAAATAGTAAATATTTTAATTAAAAACTAATTATAAGCTGATGCATAAATGGGACCTAAAAATAGTAATTGCATTTTGTAAAATGAAAATATTATTATTCCAATGACTATGGTTTAGTTTTATGTATTACTACGAAAAACAATATGAAGATATATGTTATTTTTTCCAAATAAAATTATATACTGAAAATAGTATTATTTTTTAATCTAAGAAGAAATATAAAAAAATCGTAAGTACGTTGTTAGTTTGTTCTACCAATGTTCATAAATCAAAATCTTCAGTTTAGATTATTTGTAAGTTTATTATTATTATTATTATTATTATTATTATTATTATTATTATTATTAGAATTACAGAAAATCTAATTGTATTTTTAATGATGAATTAGTAGACAAAATGTAATTGTGCAAATGGGATTGTGTGAACGCTGACAAAATCCACTATTCATGAGGCTATAGCCTCTTTTATTGTAGAATAGATATATATTGAGGATGCAGCTTGCTATCATTCTATGTTGGAAGAATTCTACCCTTCCATCAAATTCCATACTTATAATTAAGGAAAGAAAAATTAAACCCATCAAATTCTATTCTCAAGCCAATAAAGGGAAACTTCCTTGTAACCCTGCCATCAAATCCTAATGTAAGAAAATTCCATCCAAATAAGTCATTGTTTGATATCTAAGGAAAAAAAAATAAAAATAAAAAAAAAATCTCAAGTCAGTATGTAGAGCATATCAAATAAAATATATTGCTTACATGGCATAAGTCAGTACCGCAATACTCTTTCAACAAAAGGTCCGGACCTTAAGTCTGAACAGGTTTACTTGGACCATTGAGGAAGTTCCGTTGGAAATGCAACAAATGCTACACAACCTCTCTAACCTCCACACTAGGGGTGGCTGCCCCGACCCGCTTCCGCCCCGCACTCGTGTGCCAGATGCAGGGGCGGGGCCACCCGCCCCACATCTGGCCCATTGTCAGGGGGCGGGTGCGGGATGGGAGTGACACCCGCCCCACCCCGCCCCGCCCCGCATACGTATATTATAATATATATATATAAAAAAAAACTACGCATGAAACGACGTAGGTTTTGTTTTTTTAACCCAGGCACGTCGTTTCATGCCTGGGTTAATAACGAAATGAAATCCCCCCTCCCCGATTCCCTCCCTCGCTCACTCCCAGACTCTCACTTCTCTTTGTCTCTGCCTCCCAGTGACCCAGAAGCAGCTCCGCTCGTCTCTCCCTCTCTCTGAGTTTCCAGCGCCGCACCCAGCTACCAGCGTCTCCTTCAACGTCGCCGTGCGCATCCGGTCCCTCTCTCTGCATCTCCGTCACCGAAGATCCGAAGGTAAGAAACCCTATCCCATTTTATTTTTTTGTGATTTATATTTTTAATGGAGATTGGAGGAAGGATGGGGTTTATCGGAGATGGATGATGAGATTTTTGTGAATTGTGTGCTGTGGAGCTTAGATTGTGCATGTGTTTTGGTTTGAAATTTGAATGAGTCCGTGACATAATGCATGTGAATTGTGTTCGTTTTCTCATTTCTGTAATTATTTCGGATTGGATTGGATTTGATTGTGTCTAAAACTCTAATTAATTCGGATTGGAACCCCTAAATTAATTTAGGGCTCAAATCCGAAACCCTAAATTAAAGGTAATATTTGTTTTTAGATGTTATTTTATGAAAGTTTCTGAACAAGGAAATTAAAAATATTATTTTTGCTCTACATGATTTAACTAATTTATACTTTAGGTCGGATAAAGAATATTGGGGACTTTCTAGCTTGTTTCAAAAGATATGTTTATAAAAAGAATACATATAGATATTGCCTATGACCCTATATATAATTAAGCATACATCTCAATATCCCAAAATATATGTTTATAAAAAGAAAAAAAAAGAAAAAAGAAAAAAAGAAGAAGATAAGAGTTCAAAAATTCAATATTATTTTTTTATTTCTCATTTCTTCGTTAATATTTTTTAATTTGTTGGATGTGGACTTTTCCACCTTACTTAAATAAAGGAAACATCCATATTTTCTTGCCTCATATAGTATATTTGTTAATATACTTTATTAACAACATATAGTGTATTTGTTGTTAATATACTTTATTACATTTATAACCAAAGTACACAATATATATATATTTACATATATATATATATGAATGTCAAGTGATAGTGTGATACTCTTTTTTATTCTACTTTTCTTTTATGTTCATTATATAATTGTTATGTTTTCTATTATTTCAGATTTCTTGTTTGCTTGAGTTTATGGATATGCCAGTGGATTCTAGTGCGAGCTCTCCTTTCCAGGTCGAGGGCACCCCTACTCCATATTCTGGTATTTATTCTAATTTCTTATTTTCATTTATTTATTTTCATTTAATTGGTATTCATTAATTTGATTTCAAATTTAATACTTATAGTGATACATGAGACGGCGTCTACGGCTACCTCCGATGCAGTATGACTTTGTATTGGACTCACCATTGCCATGGTTTGCATAATTTCTCCCCTAATTGTTTTTTTGCATTTAAAACTTTGTTTCATTTTTATAACTTTTTAATTCTAATTTGTTTTATTTTTAACTTTTTAATATTTCAGGTTTTTTGACTTATTAATTTTTATTTTTAACTTATTGATTTTCAGTCTCACAGCAATCGATACAACTCAGTGAACTCACAACTACGACTCCACCCCAAAATTAATTTTGTTAATTTACATTAATATAATGTTGCTACAATAGTTAATTATACAATTTGTAATATTTGTTTTTTTTAGAGGAGTTTGTAATAGTGTAATAGTTTATTAGTTCTCTTAATTTGTATAATTGTAAACTATTTATTTTAGCATAGTGTCTTACTGCCTTAGTGATGAATATTACTTAATTATTTAATAGTTGAAACTTAATATCTACTTATCAAAAAAAATTATTTGTTTTCTGTTTTTAAATTTATATATTTTTTAATTTAAATAATGGGCTCAAAGTGGCCCAAAACGAATTTTGGGCCCAAAGTGGTCCAAAAACCGATCCCAGAAAAATGTACTAGGCCGAAGGCCCAGTAAGGGATGCCCGGGGTGCGGACGGGTGGGGGTCCACCCCCGCACCCCGGGCAGCGGACGAGGGACCCCGCCCCCACCCATGAGGGGGCGGGGTCTGGGGAAAAAAAATCCCACCCCCGCATATGCGGGGGCGGGGGGCAGGGGAGGGGTGGCCCCGCTCCGTAGGGGGCAGGTATCACCCCTACTCCACACACCATATTTTTTTAAATTTTAAATTTTTCATATTTTTAAATTTTTTTTGGAGTTTATTCTTTTTAACCAATTTAATTCTTCTATTCATTATTCATATATTAAATATTTGATAAAAAAGATAATAAGAATTAAAAAAAATATAGTATGTGGAGGTGTGAATAGTAAAAAATTGTGTAGAATTTTTCTTGTTGAAAACACTTCTGTCAAGAGCTTAACGCAACTACAACAATTCCATGGGGATTGTCAGCCTGGGTGGGTCATTTGCAACGACACTTGCTTCGTTGCTAGTCAAATGCTGGCAATTCAAATATAAATCATTCAACACAAATACTAACTGCCAGACTACTTCTACAATCCTTTACCAAGGACATCAATTGGTTGGATATTCTCACTTTTTTCTATACTACCAACGACAGGGCATGTTTTCCTAACATATACACTTCGATGCAAATAAAGAGTTCGATATTAATGTCTGGACTATGTAGGTAGTTCGTTAAATGTGACATCACTTCCAACGACACTTGTTCCTATCTAAACCAACCACGTTCGTTACTATTGTCTCAAGAGAAATGATACTTGCAGTCATGATTGTACAAGCGTCGTGTAGTCGCTTTGAAAAAAATGAATAAATATGAGACCCATATGAAAAGAAATTAATTTTTTAATAGTGGATCTCACTCTTTTTCAAAGCGACTGCACGGCGTTTGTGCATTCCACCACTGTATATAGCATTACTCGTTTTGCCAACGTATACGCTTACTCTAAATTATAAAACCTATATTTGTTACTCCCCAGTCCCTATTGGGCCTTTGGCCTAGCTCAGTTTTCTGGACTTTAAATGATCTAGAATTTATTTTTGGGCAACTTTGAGTCTAGAATTTATTTTTGGATCACTTTGAATCCAGAATTTAACTAAAAAAAATAAATATATTTAAAAATTGAAAAAATATATATAAATATATATATAAATAGAACTATAAACTACATACTAAATTTTAACTATTAACTAATTAAGTAATAATCATCATTAAGGCACTAAGCTATTACAAATTACAATTTACAATTATACAAATTAACACTCTAAGAGAACTAATAAACTATTACAATAATACAAACTCCTCTAAAAATATTAAATATTACAAATTGTACTATTAACTATTGTAGCAACATTATACTTAATTGTAAATTAACAATTATAACTCATAACTTTTCAATTTGATCAATTTGGGATGCACTGTGACGGTGAGTTCACTGAGTGGTGAGTTGTGTCGACTGCTGTGAAAGACTGAAAATCAAGATCATAAAAGTTAATAAGTTATAAAACCTGAAATATTAATAAGTTAAAAATAAAAAAATTAGAATTATAAAGTTATAAAATGAAACAAAAATTTAAAAAATTAAAATACAAAATATTAAAAGTACTAACCAAGATGAGATTGGGAATGAGCAATTGGAATTTGATATGAAGATGAGGCAGATGAGCATATATCGGTCATTAGGATTCGACAAATGTATATTGAGAATATAAAAGCTAAAAAACATACAAGCAAAATAATTAGATACTAAAATATGATATAAAATTATAAATGCAAAAAATAAATAAAGGACAAATTGTGCAAACCATGGCAATTGTGGGTCCAATACAAAGTCATAATGTATCAGAGGTAGCCGTAGGCCCCATCTCATGTATTACTATAACAATAAAATTTGAAATGAAATTAATGAATATCAATTAAATGAAAATAAATAAATTAATAAGAAATTAGAAAATGAAATTAAAATAAATACTAGATCCAAGCTGATCACCACCCTCCTCTTCGACGTCGGCCTCCTTATACTCAAGAACATTTGGAACATGAATTGGAGTTCCCTTGATCATTAATTGGGATCATACTTAGTATACCCCCTCAAAGTTGCACCCCCACTAGTCCCATCCGCCATTTTTTGAAGTCTAATTTCTAGCATAGATTGGTTCTTCTCTTGTAATGATCTTAATATTGGACCTTTTTTACATTGCTCTTCTAAGTGCACATTTAATTGTGAGTTGCCATGTTTCCTATTGTGGTATCCATAGATTTTTTCACAATGGTTACACTTGGTTTGGGGGTTATTGGGGTCACCATCCTCTAGTTTGGTGAAATGAGCCCAAACTATAGAAGCAGATTTCTTGCTGGGCTTGGGGGCGGGGCAAGGTGCCGTAGGGGTAGGTGTTGGCCATGTTGGGGCAGGGGTAGGGGTATGAGTAGAAGTAGGAGTTGGGGTAGGTGTAGGGGTACCCTGGAAATGGAAATGAGAGCTCGCACTATAATCTGCTGGCATATCTATGAACTCAAGCAAACAAGAAATCTGAAATTATAGCAAATATAGCAACATGCCAAACAATTAACATCCAAGCATTAACATATATATTGGAAGTTAGAAGATCAAACATCAATGATCAAACATCAAACATAAATAAAATGAAATACCCAAATTAAAAACATGAAACATAAAAAAAATGAAATACCCAATTAAAATGGGTTATAAAAGTTGTAAAGATTTTTTACATAAACATATAAGAATGTGAAAGTATATAAAAAAAACACTCAATTAAAATGGTTCGATGTCTTTCTATAATTCACTTAAAAATACAAAATGAAAAACAAATTAAATATTATTAATTAATTTTGAGCGCAAAGTGTGTATACTTTCCTAACATAAGTAACATTTAATCATCTCAAATATTAATGGATCATACAAAGATGTTTTTGGGGAATTAAGCTACAATTTCTATCCTTCAACTACTATTAATTATTTTTATAATTTAAATACGTACGTACAAAACTATCAAAGTTATCAACTTGCATCATAAATTAATTAACAAAATTTAGTGATTTTCATCCACCTGGTTTAAATTCTAACCCTTCATGTTGATAAAACCAAAAATAGGACGCGCTAATTAACGATATTAATGATCCGATCTTATCCCACATTAATGTAAATCCTCAAAATTTAATTAATAGCTTAAAGTGTAAATTGATAATTTTGGTAAAAAACTAAGAAAGTATTGATAGTAATTGGAATGTATAATATATATTTTTTAACCTAAGATCAGTTTATTACCATAAGTTTAATAGCTCAAAATTTAGTATTGATAGTAATTGGAACCCTAATCTGAAACCCTAAAATAATTTAGAAGTTTCAATCTTTGAAACCCCTAAATTATTTTAGGGTATTTCGAAAAAAATGAAAAAAATAAACCAATCAGTCACAGAGAGATTCTCACACGAACACACTGTACACATTGTACATCAGTTATTCAAACTACATGCACAATCAAGTCTCCACAGCGCACAATTCACAAAATCTCATCCTCCATCTCCGATTAAACCCCATCCTTCCTCCAATCTCCATTCCATAAAATAAATATCACAAAAAATTAAAGTAGATTTAGGGTTTCTTACATTCGACGACAGAGATGAAGATGGAGTCACAGAAGGCTACGGCGACGGCTACGGTGATGGCGACGGCGACATAGATGTAGATTGCAAAACATAAGCGACTGAGCGGTGACTTGAGAGAGAGAGAGAGAGAGAGAGAGAGAGAGAGAGAGAGAGAGAGAGAGAGAGAGAGAGAGAGAGAGAGAGATTCTAGGTACTGGGTAGAGTGATCTCGCAGGGGGGGATTCTAAACAAAAAATTAAACAACGTCGTTTTTCCATTGACGAAATGACGTCATTTCGTTATTTGTATATTTAAAAAAAAAACCCAGACATGAAACGACGTCGTTTCATGCTTGGATTATTTATATATATATACTTATATTATTATTATTATTATTATTATTATTATTATATATATATATATATATATATATATACAGGGCAGGGGTCGCCCCTATCCCGCCCTCGCCCCCGCCTTGGGGGTCAGATGCGGGCGGGGCCACCCGCCCCCCAAATGATTGGTATTAAAAGGTTTTCATCTAATGGAGGATGTCGAAATAGATGTATGCAGTTGTTTATACATTGATATATATATATATATATATATATATATATATGCAAACTATATACATTCCACCGGTTATTAAGCCATGGTAAATGTTGATAGAACAATTGTTTCTGATTCAGCCCATGATAGATAGGTGATGAGGCTCTAATATGGTCTGTCTGGCACCTTGAGATTATTGGTCATGACCAATGCTTAACCAAATGTTAGTTTGTTGTTGTGTCGTGGCCATACACACTACAACACAATTGGTTTTTAGTGACGGTTAGGAATTTGTGACGGTCTCTAGACCGTCACTAAAAGGTATTTTCTGTGACAGTTTCTGGAAACCGTCACTAAAGATAGAATGAGATGTTTTTACGTTCCAACGTATGGGAAATATGCGTTCGAACGTTACATATACGTTCGAACATTATGTCTGTTTACGTTTGAACGTAAAATGTTTTGGCGCAACCGTTCGAATGTTATTAATTTTACGTTCGAACGTAAAATGTTTGCACCAATGTTCGAACGTTAAGTAATAACATTCGAACGTTCATTGTAAATTTAAATTAAATGACTTTAATTTAAAAATTATGTGGTTTTTATTGTGCATAATTTGTGAACAAGTCTAAAAAATTGAATTGTATATATTTATATATACACACTTTGTAATATATAAATATATATTATTGATTTATATATATTTGAAATGCAGTGATTTAGTATTAAAGTTGAAAAATATAACATCAAAGAAGGTTAAAAATTGAAATTAAAAAACGATAGAAATATTCAATAATATTTTTCGTTACAAATATTAAAAATAAAATATAAAATTTGATATTAACAGTCAGATGATAACGTTATCCGCAAAAGTCGAACTCCGTACCTCCTCAGTCAAGGTATCAACCTTGTCGTTGAGGATAGTTACACGATGGGTGAGTTCGGCAACAGACGCCGATATAGCCTCGAGCGATCGATCGATCTTATGATCGATATGCGCAGTCAGCTGTGAGATGACCGCATCAACCCAAGCAGGCCGCACATCTCCTGCAGATGTACTCGGCGTATGCTGACTACTACTCCCGACATGACCTGGCTCAGGCTGCGTCGGAGGAACTAGATCCTCTACAGGGGGTGGCTGACGTCCCCTCGCCTGTCCAATGCTACGTCGATGCGTGGTCATGTCGAGGGGGCTCATCTGATCTTTGACCCGGTCCTCTGGCTGGGTCGGCACTCCCCGTGCAAGTAATAGTCGGCTGATGAGGACACCATATGGGAGATTATCCGTGGAGACGATGCTCGCCTCGTAACGGATCCTCTGAAATATGTGCAATGGCAAATCTATAGGATCTCCACGTGCCACTCGTATCAAAAATTGTGCCCGAAGCCGACTAAATGTGGTTTTATGAGCCACAGGATCCACATTTGTTGCAACAATAAGGTGCAACATGCGGAAGAAATGCAGCAGATGGTTCTGGTTGAAGGCGTTCTTCCGCTCGATCTGCATGCGATCCCTCCCGGTGAGGATGTAGAAATCCTCGTCTCGGTCATCATCCCGAGCCTCGACGCCAGTATCCTCAGCCTCTGACTGGCCTGCATCTCTGGCTGATGCTGGCTCACATCCCCGACCAGTAGATGATGTAGAAGTGCCTACATCCTCACGGGGTGTCGAGTGTGCAAATGTCTCCACTCCTCGACGAATCCCAAGGTGCTCGCCGATGACATCTGCTGATACCTCAATGGAAACACCGCGTACAGTCACGGTGTGAGAGGATGCATCCTGAGGCATGTCACACATCCCCATATAGAATTCTTGAACCATTGAGGGGTATACCTTCCCCCTCAATGTGCAGATATTTCCCCAGCCTCTACTGAGGAAAACATCTCTCAGGTTCGTCTGCTGCCAACAGAGTTCGTCGAACTCATTAATTAAGATCTCTCGCTCTACCATAACAGTACGAGCTCCAATGCGGGCAGTGTCCGACGTGGCTCCTTCCCTCCCTCGTTTCCTAGTATGCAGTGGAAGAGCCATATCCTGAAAATAGAAAAGGAAAAAAAAAATTATTTACAATAATGCATTTTTTTGATATTAATTCTAAGATGCTCTGCCGTAACGTTCGAACGTTTTATCTATAACGTTCGAACGTAAATATAAAACGTTCGGATGTTTATTTATACGTTCCCACGTAAAATAATGTCAATATATTTACATTCGAACGTAAAAAAATACGTTCGAATGTAACAATGTACGTTCGAACATAAGCAGTAAATAAATATTGGCTGACGTACGTTCGGACGTTAAAACAAATACGTTCGAACGTATTTGTTTTACGTGTGAACATAAATATGGACGTCCGAACGTCGAAGCATGAATATTGTAGAAAATCATTACGTTCGGATGTTATAATCAAACGTTCGAACGTGGAAGCCGTAACGGCTTTGTAATTTAAACGTCGTACGTTCGAACGTCTTGGTGAAACGTTCGAACGTTTCGACGCAGAATGGCTGAGTCGACTCAGCCATTATTGAAATCTCAAGAATTTCGCTACACGGTTCTAAATACCGAAATGTCACCGTGGAAATGAAGTATACACTTCAAGAAACATTTCTACGGTGACTATTCGGCAAATGACTAGCCGTGGTGGCCGGAAAATGAAGTTGAAAGTCTTGAAATAACTTATCCGGTTTAACACAAAACTCAATCCAAATTTCAATAAAATACATGTTACTTGAATAAAAGATGAATGCCTACCTTTAGTGACGGTTGTGGCGGAGTTGACGGCGGCGGCGAAGGAGGCGTGGCGGCGTGCAACGGAGTAGACGATGAACGTAATAGAGATGTCGTTTCGACGTTCGGTTTTGGCCTTATATACACATAACGTTCGAACGTAATTATTATTACGTTCGAACGTTATTCAATTTAATATTATATTATAAATGTTTTCTTTATAGATTACGATGTTATATAATATTATTGACAATTAGATTATTGGTTTTTTTGCGAGTGCTTGTTATATTTCTAAAGTTTAGCAATATGTTTATACATGTTGTTGTGATTTTATGCTTACTCTTGAAATAATTATGATTATTGTTTGTGAATTTTGTGAATAGTTTATGAGCTTATGGTATTTATTGATTATTTAATAAGTAGTATATAGATATAAATAGATATATAAAATGTAGAATACATATTATAGTATAAGTTAGTATATAATAAAGAATTTAATAAATAACAATTTAATATATATTATTCATTTATATATATGGTAAGTTTATATATTATATATATTTATGTTCTCATTTAAAGTATTATGCTATCATACTATACAATGTAGTATATAGTTATAGATATATAAAATGTAGAATACATATTATAGTATAAGTTAGTATATAATAAATAATTTAATAAATAAAAATTTAATATATATTATTCATTTATATATATGGTAAGTTTATATATTATATACATTTATATTCTCATCTAAAGTATTATGCTATCATACTATACAATGTAGTATATAGTTATAGATATATAAAATGTAGAATACATATTATAGTATAAGTTAGTATATAATAAAGAATTTAATAAATAACAATTTAATATATATTATTCATTTATATATATGGTAAGTTTATATATTATATACATTTATATTCTCATCTAAAGTATTATGCTATCATACTATACAATGTAGTATATAGTTATAGATATATAAAATGTAGAATACATATTATAGTATAAGTTAGTATATAATAAAGAATTTAATAAATAACAATTTAATATATATTATTCATTTATATATATGGTAAGTTTATATATTATATACATTTATGTTCTCATTTAAAGTATTATGCTATCATACTATACAATGTAGTATATAGTTATAGATATATAAAATGTAGAATACATATTATAGTATAAGTTAGTATATAATAAAGAATTTAATAAATAACAATTTAATATATATTATTCATTTATATATATGGTAAGTTTATATATTATATACATTTATGTTCTCATTTAAAGTATTATGCTATCATACTATACAATGTAGTATATAGTTATAGATATATAAAATGTAGAATACATATTATAGTATAAGTTAGTATATAATAAAGAATTTAATAAATAACAATTTAATATATATTATTCATTTATATATATGGTAAGTTTATATATTATATACATTTATGTTCTCATTTAAAGTATTATGCTATCATACTATACAATGTAGTATATAGTTATAGATATATAAAATGTAGAATACATATTATAGTATAAGTTAGTATATAATAAAGAATTTAATAAATAACAATTTAATATATATTATTCATTTATATATATGGTAAGTTTATATATTATATACATTTATGTTCTCATTTAAAGTATTATGCTATCATACTATACAATGTAGTATATAGTTATAGATATATAAAATGTAGAATACATATTATAGTATAAGTTAGTATATAATAAAGAATTTAATAAATAACAATTTAATATATATTATTCATTTATATATATGGTATAGTTTATATATTACGTTCGAACGTTAAATAAGAGTAGGACTATTACGTTCGAACTATTCATGTTAACGTTCGAACGTTAAATAAGAGCGGGAAATTTCCCGCTCGATTAAGGTATGTGTGTGATTATTCAGACGTTCGAACGTTTAGACTATGCGTTCGAACGTTATTTGATGAATTAGTTCGGACGTTTAAGTTAAATGTTCGAACGTTTATCTGTAAATTTACAAACGTTCGAACGATAAATTGTGAAACATTCGAACATATATGAGGAAAGTGCGGGAACTTTCCCGCTAGATTTTATGATATAAATTAGAAGGGTACGTTCGAACGTGTATTGTAAACGTCCGAACGTTATGAATTAGTGAAATTTTAGCATATAACGTTCGGACGTAAAACTTAAACGTTCGAACGTTTAAACTAATAATTTGCGGTATTAATCAGTACGCGCACGGGAGGAAGCGGATCATTTCTCTTCTCCCGTGCGCGCAACAGACAGAGAGAGAGAGAGCGAGAGAGAGAGAGAGACAGAGAGAGAGAGAGAGAGAGAGAGAGAGAGAGACAGAGAGAGAGAGAGAGAGGGTGTTAGTGTGAGAGAGAGTTGAGTTAGAGAGTAAGAGAGAGTTGAGTTTTGGTAAGAGAATATTTTTATTTCTTATTTTTATTTGAATTTTATGATATTTATAGAATGTGTTTTTGTTATAGAATATTTCTAATAAGTTAGTGTTGTATTTTTTTGAAGGATTGCTTGTTTTGGGAAGTTGGAAGATTTTGATTTGTAAGAGGATATTGTGAGTGCTAGGTATATTTCTAAACTTTATCAATATATTGTTGTGATTTTATACTTACTCTTGAAATATTGTGATTATTATTTGTATAGTTTGTAAATAGTTTGTGAGTTTTTGTAAATATGTTGTGATATGAATTTGAAATATTGTGTTTCTTATTAGGTATATGTTTTCATTAGGCTTTGTTAATACATGTTTATTACTTACTCAACTTTAAAAATATGTTAATACATGTGGCATGTTATTTTGTGAATATATTGTGAGTTTTTTCTAGTATGTTGTGATATAAACTTTAAATATTTAAATTATTATTTGTGAATGTTTGAATATATTTACATTATTACAAATAAGTAAAATGTTCGTACAGTAGGAATCGTACGTTCGAACGTTTAAGTTAACGTTCGAAAGTTAAAATAAGAGCGGGAAATTTCCCGCTCAAGGTTTCTGTGTGATTATTGTACCGTTCGAACGTTTAGACTATGCGTTCGAACGTTACTTAAATTAGTGCGGAAAATTTAACTCTCAAATATGGTAACACTTTGATGAAATAAACGTTCGGACGTTTAAGTTAAATGTTCGAACGTTAATCTCTAAATTTACAAACGTCCGAACGTAAACTTGTGATACATTCGAACATATATGATTAAAGTGCGGGAACTTTCCCGCTAGATTTTATGTTATAAATAAGAAGGGTACGTTCGAACGTGTACTGTAAACGTCCGAACGCTACGAGGAGAGGAAATTTTATTAAATAACGTTCGGACGTTCAACTGAAACGTCCGAACGTTTAAGGTAACGTTCGGACGTACAAGTTAAACGTTCGAACGTTTAAACAAATAATGGTAGAACTTAATCCGTGCGCGCACGGGAGCGCCATTGAACATTTTTTCTTCTCCCGTGTGCGCAACACAGAGAGAGAGAGTGGAGTTGGAGAGTTAGAGAGAGTTGAGTTTGGTAAGAAAAAATTTTTATTTCTTGTCTTTATTTGAATTATATGATATTTATACAATGTGTTTTTGTGATATGGATTTGAAAAATTGTGATAATAATATGAAGTTTTAAGTAATAATAAATAAAAGTAACTCTTTAAGAATTATAATAATTAAAATTATTGTATAACCATTGAAATTTAAGAATGATAGTGTAAGTATAACAATTAAAATTATATTTTAGGAATGATAATAATTAAAATTATAATATAACCTTTAAAATACTCTTCAATAAAAAAGTCTTGAAACTACTAAATAAGTAGAGTTTGAATATGTAAATATACTTATTTATTACAAACTAAAGAGAAAGGAAATAAGGATCAAATAGATTCTTATATAAAAATTATATACTTATTGTCTATATAAGTAAATAACTCACTAAATTAAGTATAACAATTAAGATTATAATTGTAGAATGATAATAAGTCGAAATTATATAATAACATTTAAAATTATATATAACAATTATAATCTCTAAATTTTGGTCTAATTGCTTGACTGTCATAGTCTCTTCGGCCTTGAGAAGAGTGTCGAGGTCGGACAGTTTGTGACGGTTAAGTAATTAGACCAAAATTTAAACATTTCATCAAGATCATTCTCCCTCGTTGTGTACAAGACACGAAACAGGGGGTCACATAATCTTCCATCCCTCTTTAGTTTAACAAATATGGAGATATTATTGTATGATTATATTGCTAGATGCGTGTGTCATTGCATAAATACCCTTAGACCCGTTTGGGAATCAGTGTACATTTATGTGTCCACTGATTCCTGAATTGTCCAGTGTGGACAGTTTGAGATTATATTATCTGTATTGCACATTTTTGTTACTCGCTACTTTCCACGTTTAATATGAAGTTTCGGTGTCTTCTTCATTGTTCTTCGGGTATACTGTTCGTCGGGTCACAATCCCGATATTTGAACATGTATACTTGGAGAATTATGGGGAGGTGCTGCCGAAATTTCTACTAACGTAGAAATTAGTAGAGTGACGAGATTTGTGCAATATGGAGAATATAATCTCGAATGGGATAGGACCAACTACCTTATCAACAAAGTAATGAGAATTGGAGCATGACATGCATGTGAATTTTCAATGTACGTGTTATTAATATATAGATGTTTTTAGAAATGGATAAAAATTGGATGCGTCTGGACGATAGACTTGGAAAGGATTACGTACCCTATGCATGTGGAGTAAGAACTTTCATTGATTTTGCACGGGCTTCTGCTGATAGTCGTGGTTACATTAAGTGTCCATGTCGAGGGTGTAAAAATTTGTGTGCGATAGGATTGGATGAAGTAGAGCGTCATATATTTGTGAACGGTATGGATCTGGGGTATACGCGATGGGTACTGCATGGTGAGCCGTATGAAGGGTCAGCAGATGTATTGGTCGATCATCACAATTATTTGCGGCACATGGATGATGATTATGAGCATGATGAGATGGAGGAGATGTTGGGTGATATTGGAGCTGGGATGTTTATGGATGAGGTTAACGACAATGCCTCAACTGGTGGATCAGGGACTGATTGTGAAAATTTCCCTTCACTGTGGGAAGATGCAAAGCGCGAGCTTTACCCAGGTTGTACAAAACATTCGAAAATGTCGTTTATTGTGCGGTTGCTTCACATTAAATCATTGTGTGGGATGTCGACGAAAGCAATAAACATGGTATTGGACTTATTTAACGAGGTGCTTCCCGAAGGGTCTGCATTGCCTAAGAACTTTTATGAAGCGAAGCAGTTGAGAAAGGGATTAGGATTTGAGTACAAGTCCATACATGCATGCAAGAATGATTGTGTATTGTTCTGGAAGGAGAACGAGGAGAAACAAGCATGTCCTGTATGTGGAGAGTCGAGGTGGAAAGGTAAGAAAAACGTTCCGGTTAAGGTGTTGCGGTATTTTCCCTTGAAACCTAGGTTGCAAAGACTATATATGTGTAAGAAAACAGCTCATGATATGAGGTGGCATGAGGAGAAAAGAGTTAAGAATGACGGGTATATGAGGCATCCAGCTGATTCACTTGCGTGGCAGTCTTTCGATAATCAGTATCCAGAGTTCGGGTTAGAAGCTCGGAACGTGCGCCTGGGACTCACAACCGATGGATTCAACCCTTTTGGGAATATGAGTACAAGTTATAGCACTTGGCCCGTGGTATTGATTCCGTACAATCTTCCACCATGGAGGTGCATGAAGGCGCCAAACTTTTTGTTAACTTTACTCATCCCTGGCCCTAGATCACCTGGGAATGATATTGACGTATTCATGCAGCCGTTGATTGAAGAGCTGAAAGAGTTATGGGAAACAGGGGTTAGAACTTATGATGCATCTAAGTCGACATCTTTTCAGATGCATGCTGCGGTAATGTGGACCATAAATGATTTTCCGGCGTATGGGAATCTTTCCGGCTGGAGTACGAAAGGGAAGTTAGCGTGTCCGACGTGTAATAAAGAAACTGCTAGTGAGTGGCTAAAATTTTCTCAGAAGTTGTGTTTCATGGGTCATCGACGTTATTTACCAGCAAATCATGCATGGAGAAGAGAATGTGCCAAGTTTGATGGGAGAGTAGAGGATAGGATTGCACCAAAAGAGTTATCTGGAGAAGAGATAGTGGAACAACTGGAACATGTTAGAGCGAACAATTTTGGCAAAGGTCGGGGAAAGAACAAGAGAAAACGAGCCGTACCAGAATTGAATTGGACAAAGCATAGTATTTTTTTTGACTTGCCGTATTGGTCGTCATGCAAGTTGCGACATAGTTTGGATGTAATGCATATAGAGAAGAATATTTGTGATAATATACTGGGTACATTGATGAGTATTAACAAAAAGACGAAAGACACGATCAAGACGAGGAAAGATCTTGAGAGAATGAGAATTAAACATAATCTGCATTTACGGGTGGAAGGCAACAGGGTGGTCATGCCGCATGCATGTTTTACGATGACGAGGGAGGAGAGGATGGATTTCTGCAAATGGTTGCAAGGTGTGAAGTTGCCAGATGGTTATGCTTCAAATATTGGTAGATGCGTGAGTCCTGATGATTGGAAAATCAATGGATTGAAAAGTCATGATTGTCACGTATTTTTGCAGAAGTTATTACCTGTGGGAATTCGTGGGAAGCTTACATCTAATGTACGTGTGGCCATATCTGAACTATGTATGTTTTTCAAGGATTTGTGCACTCGGGTAGTAAATCGAGATGTGTTGTCGAAATTGGAAGAAGACATTGCTACTATACTATGTAAATTCGAGCAGATCTTTCCACCATCATTTTTTGATGTCATGGTCCATTTAGCAATACATTTACCGCGAGAGGTACTTCTGGGTGGACCGGTGCAGTTCCGTTGGATGTATCCAGTTGAAAGATATTTGGGTCGATTGAAGCGCACTGTTGGGAATAAAGCCAAAGCTGAGGGTTCAATAGCAGAGGCATATATACACGATGAATGGTTAACATTTTGCTCTCTATATCTTCGTGGTGTTGAGACACGATTTAATCGTCAAGAGCGAAATGCTGATCTTGCTACTCCGCCTCCTCGTGAGCTATCAGTGTTTTCCCAGAATGTACGACCCTTGGGTGCACAAACAGGTTACGATTTAATTGATGGAGAGTTGGGTAAAGTTCGGTGGTATGTGCTAAATAACTGCCGAGAGATTGATGATTATCTTAGGTATGTCATTTCATTTCTTTGA
Source organism: Juglans cinerea (assembly GCA_961763995.1). Classification (NCBI taxonomy): domain Eukaryota; kingdom Viridiplantae; phylum Streptophyta; class Magnoliopsida; order Fagales; family Juglandaceae; genus Juglans; species Juglans cinerea. The sequence continues at coordinate 21,093,063 of CAUIVZ010000011.1, forward strand.
ATAATTATAGTTTTCTTTAAATTAATTAGAATTGTTGTGCTCAAAATATACTTCTTTTGCAACATGTTATAACAGTGACCACATGGACAAACTTAGGACGGAAGGCGTAGAAAATATAGAGGCAAGACACGAGGAAGAATTTCCCGGATGGTTTGAAGAACGTGTATGAACTAAAATTATATATATGTTATATTGTGAAATTTTTAACTCTGGATAATGAAATAATCAATATAATCTATTTCAATTTATAGATTTTGGAACAACGTGCTCGTGATCCCGGATCAATTTCTTCTGAATTGTATGCATTGGCCCGTGGTCCCTCAAATAGAGCACTTCGATATACTGCATGCACGGTCCGAGGTTATAGATTCCATACTTTGGACCGTGAACGTAATAGAAAGACTCAAAATTGTGGTGTGTTGGTCGAGGGGAGTCATGGAACAGATGATATTGACTATTATGGTGTCATACGTGATATTATCGGATTGAAATATCTGGGTGGGTCTGTAACATATGTCTTTAAATGTGATTGGTGGGATCTAGGCGGTGGTCGGGTTTCGATACATAGGGATAATCACTTTACGAGTGTCAATACTGCATCTAAATGGTACGAAGATGATCCATTCGTATTGGCTTGTCAAGCTACCCAAGTCTATTACTTGATTGATCCAATGAAAAGTGCTGATGAAGATAGTGGGGAGATAACTTGGCGAGTCGTACAAAAATTTGTTCCTCGAAATATATATGAAGCAGGAACGGGTGCAGATTACGAGAATAGTGGAGATGAAGATGACACTCCGATTGTTGAGGCATACCAGGAAGATGGAGAGGGTATTAACTTGTTTGTTGACCTCGGTGCACTCGAGTTGCTCCCCTTGTGTAGAGATGATGTCCCACCCGTACATCTCGACCCGTCTGTATTAAATGATCATTCAATTCAAGTCAGTGAGGAGGAAGAAGAAGAAGACGAGTCAGAAGATGAAGACGAATCAGAATCCGGGCAGGAGGTGGATAAAGATGATGAAGAAGAGGTGCATGATGATGATGAAGATGTTATTGATGGAGATTCTGAAACAAGCATGGAAAATTCATCTGAAGAATAAAAGTACTAAATATTTTATTCATATAGGTGACTATAAAATATCTTGAATTTTCATAATTTCTTCTAATTAATTTTCTTTGATGAACGTTAATTATTTTCAAGAATGCCGCCAAAACGACAACGAAGAAATGTGCCTCCGCCAAGTCCAAGTCCTGAACCCATTGAGGACTTCCCACTCGAGGAATCCGTTCCTGAAGATCAAGCTAACACAGAAGAGAACAACAGCCAGTCGACACCTACCAGTAAGGAAATATTGTCGTTGATAATTATATATATAGTTAATACTTTTTTCTCAATAACTATATAATTATAATTATAGTATATCTATTATCATGTAGTTGATGCATCTGCACGTCGCGGTCGTGGCTATACACGTGGAATCTCTCTTGAAAAAAATAGAAGGCATGGTAAACTGAAGATCACAATTCCTGATAATTCCACTGGAGGAGTGGATGATAGTGCAGCAGCGCTTTCCTCCTATATTGGCACATTAGTTCGAGCTTATGCTCCATTTTATGTGCGCTCATGGCGAGATGTTCCGAATGAGATTAAGGAGCACATTCGAAGTCGTGTGCTGGTGAGTTTACTTTTCAGTACATTTTTTTCACCTAGATTAATATATTATATTTTTTACCTGATTCCCTTATTAGGATGAATTCGACCTCGACTTTGGCCGTAGCGAGGATTTGAGAACCGTGAATGAGTTGATGGCTACACTATTCCGACGTCACAAAGGACGATGTCATGACCACTTCAAGAAGTTTGAGACGTTGGAAGAGGCTGCGCAGTCTCCTTTTCAGCAGATGAAGTTAGATGATTGGAGAAAGTGTTGTGATCTTTTCGCATCTCCAGATTATCAGGTATTTTACATTTATCTCTTTTAATTATTTACATTCATATTCGTTTTATATATTATATGTATACATATTACAATTAACATTTTTAATATATTTTGTAGCACTTGAGTTCTACAAATGCACAGAATAGATCCGTTATGACTGTCCACCATCGTGCCGGTTCAAGGTCATTCCACCGTCTTGCTGAAAAAATGGTAATTAAAAAATTATAGAATTCATTTATTTTCCTGATATTATTTCTGATAAGTACGTACTAATATTATCTTTTTAAAATTGCTAATATTCTCGCTTTGTTAGAAACGTGATGATCCTGAAAACTTTTCCCTCATTCATGTCTATGCTGCTGCTCACACTAATGAGCATAGTGAGTGGATGGATCCTATCGCTGCAGATAATTATGTAAGCAGTGTTAATTTTGTTAAATAAATTATTTATATAATATTTTAATAGTTTATTTCTTATTTCTATTTCTTTTAATACGTTACTAATTATTTACGATCATTACCTTTTAAATTGCAGAGCAAAATGTTGGAGATGCAGTCGGCTTCTGAGGAATCATCTCCTAGTGACATAGACATATTCACGCAAGTGCTCGGGCCGCAGTCTAGTATGGCAAGAGGTTTGGGACGATCTATCAAGCATAAATGTTCATCCTCCTCAACCTCATCGGCTTCACAAATTAATAATCTTACGGCAGATTTAGAAGCTGCACGGCGTGAGAATGAGTATATGAGGTCTAGGCAACAAGAGTTAGAGTCTCTCTTAGAACGACAGTCTCATTTAGAGACGCGTTTGCAGGACCAACAGAGAGACCAGGAGGAAAGAATACGCAATGAAGTGCAAGAGCAAGTGCAACGGGAGATGATGGTGCAAATGGAACGTGTTATGTCGTTGCAACAGAATCCCCGTGGGAGAGGGAAAAAGAAGAAATAAATTTTATCAATATTTCTGACTAGTTTTAATATCTAATTTTGTACTTTTATAAGACATTCTTACTTCTTAATTGGGTATGTAATATGATACTATTGGTATTATATATGTTTTTAAATTTTATGAAATTAGTATTTCTGATCTGTACGTTCGAATGTAAATAAAAATCGTTCGAACGTTGGTTCACACTGTAACAAACGTTCGAACGTAAATACAATTGAATCGTACGAACGTTAAACTATACGTTCGAACGTACTCACGCTAAAACGAACAAACCGTTCGAACGGTAAAGCGACTAACGTTCGAACAAAAAACTTGCATTCGGACGCTCCTTCGTTTACATTCGAGTATACGTCCGAACATTAAACGCGCTACGTTTGAACATTTACGTTTACGTTCGAACAAATATTCGAACGTTTAATGTAATTAACGTTCGGACGCATTAACATTCGAACGTAAATTTATACGTTCGAACACGATATCCAACGAACGTCAACTTCTCTCATTCGAACGCCAATCGGTCGGGTATAACGTCCGAACGTTTTATTTTACGTTCGAACGTGATTTTCTGTGACAGTTCATAACCGTCACCAAAAAATGAACGTTCGAACGTTGTACCGAACGGAACACTTCCAACCGTCACTAAAAATATTTTTTGTGACGGTTGTACAGTAAACCGTCACCAAATGTTTTCTGTGACGCACTTTAGGTGACGGTCATGGTGACGGTTTCAAACCGTCACCAAAAATTTTTAGTGACAGTTTGCCATTTTTTTGTGACAGTTTTCTCTGTCACAAAATACACATTCTGTTGTAGTGACATTTATTTGCACAATGTATACCTTGAAGTTCCATTATAACCTTGCATTCCATATGTTTGCTTCATTGTACAAAAGGACTCTTCCTAATTTATTCGTCATTAAATACCTGCTTTTATATATCCATATTACCCATATTTGCCATTTTATATCTTTCCCTTGGATTGAAGATATAAAATGGGGCTACTTCATAAGTGTGTGGATATAGGCTTTGCATAATAGAGTATGCACATTCATGGTACTGATGTTTTATCAGTTCGAGCCAATACGGGTTTAGTTCGGACATACCATCATACGAATATCCATTCTAATTAAACTGGAATAACAGAGTCAGACTTGGTCAATAATAGGTCTGCTCAATTGGACATCATATATCTTTGATATGTACTTAAAGCCCCCAATTTACAATATATTGTTTCACACTTGCAAAAAAGGTAACAATACACCATGGTGAAAATTACAAGTGCAATGCTCATGCCAATGTGCCCACATAGGTATTGCAATAACATTTCTAACTGCAGTTACAGATTGTGTCGATACACTTGACATGTCCAGAACACGAGATAATGCAACTGCGTCATCAACACAGTCATAATTGGATAAGAATCTGGATTGCTATACCTCTGGAAGATCTCATCATTGGGTGTAATAGTATGAATGAAATTATGTATGATACAACATCAAACAACAATATATCGTTACCTTGTTGGCCTATATGAGGCATTGACTGCAAAATTATATGAAGTTATGAACGATTCCTATTAGGTCTAGACTTGTGATACTTTCTCTTGGATATGAGAGTATAAATCGTAGGTTTGGGGAGTGAGATGATAATTTTTGGTTTTAGATAAAAGTTTAAAATATTATTTTTTAATATTATTATTATTTTTGTGATTTGAAAAAGTTGAATTGGAATCTGAAAAAGTTGAATTGTTTATTATATTTTGTATGAAGATTTGAAAAAAAGTGTAATGATGAGATGAGAATTTTGTGTTTTGTCTTTACCTCCAAACCTGCAATAAATCTACTAAATAATAATAACCTGAAAATTTTTTAAAACATTGCTATGTTCAATGATAAAAATAATAGTCATATTCAAAGAATTAAATAATGTATAATAATTACCCTTGGAAGGCCATAGAAAGTAGTTCCCAGGATGACTCAGCACATCAAGTAATATGCGAGTATCATGGGCAGTGCCCTCTCACCCGACGTATTCAATTTCATATTGAAATCACATAATGCCAACACATTTTGGGCAATTTGGTGAAACGATTTTGACATGCATTAGTGACTTTAGCGGGCGCCCATGCGTCGATGAAAGTCTTGTCCATTGCACCAAGACATTTATGCCATGATATTATCAATTTTGCATCATTCAAATATTTTTTACGGAATCGGCTGCCATAAAAGGGTAAAGCAATCAATAAGCTTTGATTTGTATGACTGATAAATAGTTACCTAAAACTAAGGATAATCTCTGGAATTGCCTTGAATATAAGGCGCCACCCCAACAATGGTGCAATCACCCGTGTTCCAAGGCGACATAGTGCCAGCATGATTGCATACACATGTCGATCAACGGTTTCAATCGAATGTTGAAACCGGTCTCTTGTCACTCGTTGAACATCATATTCGTCCCATGGACTGAACTGGTTACTACTCGATGCTCTTCACTCGCGTTGATCGGCGCCGTGTCTATCTCATCATTCGATCCACTGCCATTGCCGATTCTGTGCTTTTCAAAAAGACAACGTTCGAAAATATCATGATATCCTCAATAGGAATAACATATAATCATACTGTGATCATGCAGAGAGGAGTTGTATTCGCCACACAAATGAACTAAAATATGACATTGTTCAAAACAAATGGTTAGCAAATAATTAGCATCTCATCATAGTACTGTCATCAAAATTAACTCAAGCAAATAAAATAAGGGAAAAGGTTGCCATTTATATGAGCATGGAAAACTATTCCACTAAAATGTAGCTGAAATTATCTAGAATAAAAGGGGTCCGATATGCTTGGTCAGTCTAACGATCACACCCACTGTAGTTTAAGCTCTAGGCACATCAGGATGAACATTTCCTGAGCATGTGGATTCATCATTCTCAAAACTGCACGACTATATTGCTTAGGTGGTAGCGTAAGGCTAAGTGCATCCAAAAACTGGACACACTTCTTGGCGGTGCTACCTTTGGCATCCGATGACATGGAAGTGTCGCCCTTACTCCACTTCCCATAGCATTCTGCGTACATAAGATTATCCAATTATGTCCTCGCTACAACACTGGCAGCAATTGTTTCCAGGGCCTTGCTCATTTCTGGTGACATTGCAATGATGGACAGCTCCCTCCGTCATTAACAACTACTCCCTGCCTGGGATAACCGTCTCCCAGCTAGCCCAAAACGTCCATATCATCCACTACCATCGGTTCCCCTGTGCCTGTGCTGAAAACGGGACCCGGAGCCCTCAACTCCACCTCAAGGAGCAGCTCGTCATCCCTCTGGCGTGAGGGGTGATTGAGCACCCTTGTGGCCAGGGACTAACTGAATATCGAGCAGAGGAAATCGTACTTTGGACATCCATGTGTCCTGAAATGTCAAAACTGGGAGCGCACCTAAGAAATGCAAAAAGAATGAAATGATATTAATAACAAAAAATAATTCATGTGGGAAGAACAATGTACAGAACACAATGCAATAATTTAATTAGCCCCTAATGTGATCGGTTAGAGCAATGAATTAAGTACGTAATGAATTTCTCAGAGAATGCATAAAAGGTAAAATGTACGTTATATGAGAAGATAAAGCTTGCCCGTATTGCATTATCCCAATGTTCTTCCATGGAAATGCAAGTTTTGGTCTCTGGGTTCCAACCTATACCAATTTAGCCCAGCAAATCGGTGAATTGTCGTTGTCTCTTCTTCAGATGAGTATTTTGCCCCTAACTTGCCACACATCAACTGCCTTCATACCAAGTGCAGTAAGCCGCAGGGTGATTTTTTATCCGACCAATGTACCCTCCATCATTTCTTGATTGAGTATGTCTATGAGCATGTCCTCTAACCCATTAGCCCAGAGCTCGAGATCGCGCTAGATATCGGGATCATCCATCGTGTTCTGCTTAATGAAATATGAGAATCTACAATACACAAAGCACTTCAAACCAAAAACTTAGGCCAAACAGAGATATGAGATAAGATGGTTTGTGAATAGTAGTAAGATTTGTGAGTTGAGATGGTTTTTGAAAATTGTATGTTTGGATTCGAAGTTAGATGAGATGGTTTTAAGTTGTTGGAGAAGAGATAGATGTGGGCCCCACATATGATTGTATAGTATTTGTAATGATTTTGTTTTATTTATAAATATGTAATAATAATTTTTTAAATTACATACCCAATTTTTTTTATAATATAATTCATAATAATATTATAAGATGACAATATTTTTATAAAATCAAATTCTATAAAAAAATATCAAATAAAAATATATTTTATTTACAACATTCTTAAATAATTATGAAATATTTAGAAAATCAATTTATTTTATATTTTTATTATTATAAAAATTACGTAGCGAGCAATAATTTATTAAAAGAAATTTGCGTGTATAGAATTGGAAGAATAAGTAATATATCACAACACCCACAGTAAAATAAAATTTTAAATCTCATATATCATCAAATTTTGAGGAGAAATATTACTTAAATTTCAATAAATCAAATATACTTGAAAATTTTAAAAAGTTCGAATAATCAAACTACATCCTTACAATCACAATATTTATGAGAGTCATGTCATCATGGGCAATTTACCATTCACTAACCGCTCCTGGCTGCCCACATAGAAGTGACAATGTCATCCCTGATTGCAGTCATACCTCGGGTTGATTCCAACGTCATGTTAGGATGACGTGCTAAAGTTGCGATGTCACCAACCGCACAACCATTCGGATCGAGCCGCACGTTCCTCCACACCTCGAAAAAGAAGCTGTCCAGCGTCGCCATTCTAATAAAATTATGTAACGTACACCATGCGGTGATCATTAACCCTTGCCTTCCAATTGAATATGCAGGCATGAGTCTTAACAATCTAAACCGTGATTTCAAGACCCCAAATGCACGTTCTATTACGTTATGAATGGTTGAATGACGATGATTAAAATAATCCTTATACCCCCTATATCTCCGCTGAGCTTGACGGTCACTTATTTGATATCTTTCTCTGGGATATGGGGCATAAACCCTCAAGTACATGGGAACGCCGAATTGACTAGATAATAATTAACCCATTAACAATAAAAAAACCAGTTACTTACCAACCATTCCCAGAGATATAACCAAATACATATAAAGACAAATAATATTTTAATAAAAAACAATTAAATAATATTAGATGTTTAACGTCCAAAGGCCATGGAAATTGGTTGCAGGCCTAACTTAATGCATCGATGAATATGCGAGCATTATGCACGGTTTCCTCCCAATCAGTGTACATAAATGTGAACTTCATATCTAAGTCATATACACACAAAACATTTTGGGCAACTCGCCCATGCCTGTTGAGAAATGACTCGCGTACCTCTTCAGGTACAATGGTATCGATCATGGTTCCATCAATCGCACCAACGCATCGCTGTAAATGAATAAACCATCTAATTATGCTTACATACGTTCAAATAAATAATTTAAGCAAAACTACTACATAATCCTTATTATAATTTATTATGTACGATAAAGTACTTACCTCAAACCAATGATAATTTCTCGGGTTGGTTGCGATTGTTGGTTGCATCCCGGATGTGTGTGTTGGGTGAATAAGATATGTCCCAAGCTTATACAGGGCCCGTGCGACTTTCCTTACATGCCAGTTAATGGTTTCTATTGAATGTTAAAACCGTTGAGCCACAATGATTTGTTCTTCTACAAGTGCTATTATCGAACTAAATATGCTTATTTATTTCTTGATGGTCACCCCTTTTTCTAGAATACCTAAAAAATCCATTGTTCCATAACAAGGAGCATAATGCGTGGAAGACATCAACCTCCATTCGGAATAACTCGCGACAATTATCTGGATTTCCATTCAAAATCTTCAGAGTATATTGATGTCCCCGCAGGCCGATATTATGTTGTGGCTGTCTAAGATTCTGTCTCTATCGACAACTAGATTCCCAACGAGGTCCATGATCTCAACCGTGTCTTCTGCAAATTCATCACTACTATTAGTCGCACCACCATCAGGGAAGATGTCATACGCATCAAGGTTCACGTCCATCGAAGAGGTTCCCATTGACCAATTTGCAGCATCCATGCTCTACCACGTTCTACAATGATGTCCGACCAAAATAGTTAGGTATTAGAATTTCATATATTGACAACATTATATTTTAAGACATAAAGCATTACTCTTTTATTTTTAAGTTCTCATCAACCATCCAACATATACTTGGTAAGAAAATATATTAGTAATAAATATCACCCTTAATACCACATCCCAACGATCATGGAAAGAGTTTAACACAACGCAATTACCAATGACATAAACTCATCAAATTAATACATAATCATCTCATGAAACAAATAAAGTAGTAGTCACAGAGATAAAGTAATAAACACAAAAATAAAGTAGCAGTCACGGAAATACAAGTTGTAGGAGTGAAAATAAATAGATGATAAGACAATTATCATGCATGCTCATCAACAATTATGGGCCCAAATTCCCTCCCGACGGGATCCAACAACAAGAAGCACTACCTCATATTAGGTTCACAAAACTCCTTTATTGCAAGATACCATTGTGGGCCCTCCAGTCTCGGGGAAATCTCGCTGAGCAATGTCATACAAGGACTAATCGAATTGTAACCTCCATCGTTGCCCTCACTAGGCTGTGATCCTTTGCTGCACTTCATTGAACCCATAACTTCCCCATCCTCATACCGCTTATGTCACACGATTTGCGTGCGTTTAACCTCATCTAGGCACACAGAGATTTTTTGATCGAGCGGGCTCATTTTCTCTTTACGCCTAAGTGATGAAGGTGCATCTACACCGCGTGAGTGTGACCTCATCCCCATAAAAACATCGATGTCATCAACCTCAATGCGTGATCCCTCTCAACTGCCCAATGCGGGAGCGCACCGAGCTCACATCTCAGAATCAAGCCGCCACTCCTCATCACTATCTGGGGGTAGTTGAGTTGAGGCATGTAGCAAGATCCTATATGCAACTGAAGCACCAAATATGGTGCACAACTTCTCGTACTTTGATAGGCCGAATGTCCGAAACCTCCCCATTTATTTTTGACCTAAAATTTTCATAATACACACATGTCAGTAATAAAGTTGGACACATGAAAAATTAGATAATAAGGGCACAAGTTAATTGCTCTACCCTGTTGGCATTTTCCCATGCCTCATTGCTCCCCACTACTGTCTTCCTGTCAGGATCCCAACCCATCCCGGTTTGGCTCATTAGATCGGTAAACAGATTTGTTGGGCCTTCAACTTCTGGATTTTGCCCCAAATTTGGCTTGCATCCAACACCCTCACACCAACAGCGGTGAGCTGCTCATCATAAATGGTATGCTCTCTACTCATGATATTGCCAGTCATTAATCTACTGTGAATGACGTCTTGGTAAAGCATGTCAATGACTCCAGGCCATTGCCCCAAATTTCAGGATCACGACTCGTGTTTTCGGATCATCCATGTTTAATAGCTAAGAAATTGATAATATGGCAATGCAAGTAATTATTGTAAAATATGCAAAATTATAACCTCATGTCAAGTAGAACAGTTCTTTTGGTAAGGTAGACATGAAAAATAGAAATATTACTTACAATAATGTATAGAACATCATAATAAGCTGGGTACTAAAGTAATGCATTGATTACGTGTATATTTCTCAATCAAACTAAAATAAGAAGAAAACAGTATTAAGTAAATTAAACTCACAGCGAGAACCAACTACATGGGCCATGAAAAAAAATTATGAGTAAACATGATAAACTTGACAGGGATGCTGACTAATTATGACATCATATTTTGGTTGTTTTTAAGTAATGCATAAAGTCCATCTCTCATTCTAATGTATAAAATTTGACGGGGGCAAAGTTATGAACTGTCCTCCAAAAAGAAAACCTTTTAACTAATTTAAAGTATAAAAAAACCGCCAACTACAAATCATCTTTATCAACTACAAAAAGGCACTAGAAAATGCAAAAATCAAGCTACCAATCAACTGTCCCTAAAACTGCCAAAAATCTCACATAGATCCATATTTTTGCGAAAGATCACAGTTTCTAACTGCCTATATGTTTTTTCTGTGCTAAATATAGAAAAACAGCTTGAGTTGTGGCTCAGTAGGCTCTGGGATTTACATATAGCACTGCCAAATCAATTAAAATTCCCTAATTCATCACAACAAATTTTGACTTGGGTGCTACACTTGGCTATAAATAGAAAGCCATTTGGTTTAACAAAAAGAGAGGGTATCCAAAACTGGTAAAATCAAGTCGACAGTCATACATTCTAATGAAAAAAAGGGTTTTCAGGCAATATTTTCTAAGACTAGTCACATTACATCCCCTCTATTTCACTAGACATAAGTTTACTCATAAAAGTAGCGACATTCAAGTACAAAAAAAAAAAAGCAGCCACATTCAAGTGTGCATGCCAAAAAAAAAATTGTTCATACTTGTAAAACAACATAGCAAGTAGTACCGAATCAAAAAATGTATTATAAAGAACTAATACAAGTAATGGGTGTAGAGTGAAAATAGTTCATACTTGTTGCGATGCACGCAATGATGGAGAAGAGTGTGACTATGACCGCTATTAGAATAGAAAAGACCAAAGTGTATTAAGCTTAATATAAACTAATTCAAAAGTACATATAAAAACAATAAGGAATAAAAAATAGGATTCAAAGGCTGGCTACTAATCAAAAGCTCTATGTGAGAGGAGTTGCTGCCTACTAAGCAATGACACTTTCCCCAATAATATGAGGGGGTAAACACAATGAAGGTTTCACTGAAATCCTTTCGGGACTTAGTTAGGCATAATTTGCAATTGTCAACCTGTTGCTAAAGCTAGTCAACACGAAAAACTAATACATAGGTCTTAACATATTTTATACTTCATATGTTTTGTGGAATGACCTTATGGAAGATGATCCGATATTGTTTGATGTGGTACATATGGAGGGAAATGAATAACTGGAGTTTTCAAGACTCTGAGAATAATAGATTACCTAATGGTTGTTCTTGTTCAATACACTCTATGAGTGGATGGCAGCCACTCTGTCTCTCTATCTTTAATTTCTGTGATTTCTTATCCACAAAAGATTTGTCTTCTTGCACATAGGTGTATTTGTCATGCTTTAATTATCATGCTTTATGCAGTCTGTGCATGATGTTGCCTGGGGGAAACGCTCCCGTGTGATATTGGATGTTGGATGTGGAGTTTCTAGCTTTGGAAGCTATCTCTTTGATAGAGATGTACTCACTATGTCATTTGCTCCAAAGGATGAGCATGAATCCCAAGTGCAATTTGCACTTGAAACGGGAATTCCTGCTATGTTTGTTGTGATGGGCACAAAGAGACTTCCATTTCCTGGTCGTGTTTTTGATATTTTCCATTGTGCCAGATGTAGAGTTCCATGGCACATAGAAGGTATTCCAATGTTTTAATTTGATAGTGGTGATCAAATGAGATCAACTCAAGCTTGGGATATCTGTTAATAGTGTTTTTGTGTTTTTTCACACTCTAAACTTGAAATCTTGTTTAATTATACTTTTATGTTTTGGGGTCTTGAAACCACCTGCTTTGATACTCTATGGGGGAATCCACTTGATGTAGTCCTTTGTAAGTTAACTTCTAATTACAATATGCAGGTGCTAAACTTCTTTTGGAGCTGAATCGTGTGTTGCGTCCTGGTGGTTTCTTTGTCTGGTCTGCTACTCTAGTTTATCGGAAGACTTCTGAAGATGTTGAAATATGGAGTGGTAGGTTATTTCTGAATCCCCGACATAGCTTGAGTTGATTGATGGAATCTAACTTGTCCGTTTTGTGGGAAATTTTAGCAACGATGAAGGATCTAACAGAAGCAATGTGCTGGGAACTAGTTTCGATCAACAAGGACACGGTAAATGAAGTAGGTGCAGCTACATTTAAGAAGCCTATTTCTAATGAGTGCCATGAGAAAAGATCACAAAGTGAGCCTCCTATCTGCCCAGAGTCTGACAATCCAAACGCAACCTGGTAACCTTTCTCATTACCCGACAGATGAAAATTATATATGCTTTCCAAATGAAAATTTTAGTAATTTATTAGCATTCTTGAAAAGATTTTGAGATTGGTTTTGGGTTTTATGAAAGCGGGTAGAGAAGTTTTATGGATAAAACTTTTGTAATGTAGTTTACATTGGTGTATGTGAAAGTGGTAAGGTCGATCACTTGAAAAGTTGTATAGATAAAAATCTTTGTGAGGTGTTTTTTTGTTTTTTCTTTAACCAAAACTTAGGCAAATGATTAGATGAATTTGTATTTTGGAGAGATTTTTTTTGGTGTTTAAAAGATGTTTGGATTGAAGTTGATTTAAAAGAATTTACATTTTGTTTTTCTTGGAGGTTTATTTGCTAAAGATTTATGTTGGTTGTAATAAAAGTGATTCGCTGTGGTTAGAGCCGAATCAACCCAGTTATTTGTTTTCAAGTGTGTGATGGAAATCTTGTGTTTCTGAGTATGTGCAAGAAGACAAATATTTTGTGGATAAGGAAGCAAGAAGTTTACTCTTGTGATTTCTGAGTATGTGCAAGAAGATAAATATTTTGTCAACCCAGTTATTTACTCTTTTCTTTCTATCATTAGATGTATTTGTGATATACCCCCCTTTATACTCTAACTATGCCTTTCTATAGTTTTAGGGGCTCTCTAATCAATATTCTTGTACAGTTTTGGATTTTAGGCTAGTTAAAAAAAAGTTTTAGGGGCTCTCTAATCAATATTCTTACTTGTTTCTAGCTCCTTTTCAAGACATTGTGGGCTCTCTAATTTGAAATTATGAATGTACATTTTGGAGGTAGACTCTAATAAGAGAAATGTTCTCTGTCCATATTCTCAAAATCTCAGCAAAGACAAGGATGTTCGCATCTTTGTACTTCCCTAAAAAAACATTTCCATGAATTAACTAGACAAGAAAACATTTTCAACAATTGCCTTATGCAACATCAAACCATAGACATCACAGCATATCAACAATTTCATTATGCAACATCAAAGCATAGACATCCAACATTTATTTATTATTATTATTATTATTATTATTATTATTATTATTCTATGTCGAGAACCTCTCCAAGGCAAGACCCTTAAGACCCATCCCTACAGAGTAAATCCCGATTACGTGCACCGCACTTTCGGAAGTTTCCCTACACAGAATTAGCTAAATCGCTAGCTTTTCAACAAGGGTGTGACCCCAAATGATTGTTTGCACCCATGAACCTTAGATCTTGAATGGAGTGATACCCCAAGACTAAGACCTTCACCACTTGGGCCAACCCCTTGGGATTAAGCATAGACATCCAACATATTTGAGCATTTTCAAGTTAACAAGAATTTTATCGAAGTTAAACTCACATACTTGGAAGGACCGTGTCCTTGGAGCCGTGGTGGTGATAGAATGAGCCCGTCGGAGTTAATCTCTGAATTGAGGTGCAGTGTTTGCAACGAGCTAGAATGGTGGGTTTCATTTGTGTCGGCATGTATGAATTTGTAATTAAATGTGGCATATAACAGTCTAATTTCTACAGTGTTTTGAGATTTCGAAAATCTCAAAACCCCAATGGCTACTGAGCAGACTTTGGGTCAGGGGCAGGGGACTCTTTGGCTAGACAAGCTGAGGTGAGTGTATCGAAATGGGGGCACTCTTGGAAGAGCTAGGTCGAAGGGAATTACCAAGCACGCGTTCAAGGGACCTGGGTTGTGGAGCCGTGGGTGTCAATGCATTTGCAGGAGCCGTTGCCTTCCAACAATGATGTTGAATGGTCTGTACGGCAATTGCAGGGGTGCTTCATCCTCGTTCGGCTGTAGAATCAGGATGCAACGGATTGATAGGGGCAATGGCGTTGTGGATTTAAAGGCACGTGGATGGGTCTGCCTTGAAGACCTTCTTTGCGTAGTTGAGGGTGGGTGAGGGGCAGTGAATTTCTCATTGAGAACTGCTTTGGGTCCTGAATTCGGGACCCAAAAAATGTCCCGAATGGGACCTTTTTTTTTTTTTTTACACCGAATGATTAAAAAAATATTTTTTAATGATGTTGTGAATTTTTTATTTTTTTAAAAAATGTTTATGATGATTAAAAAAATACATGAAATAAAAAAAATAAAAAAAAAAAAAATTTGCCTGTTCGGGACACTTTCGGGCTACATCTCTCGGGAGATGTAGCAGTGCTCTTTCTCATTACTCAGCCCGTGAAGCTTTCTGAAAAGAGAAATGATACTTGCAGTCGTGAGTGTGCAAATGCCGTGCAGTCGCTTTGAAAAAAGTGAATAAATATGGGACCCACATGAAAAGAAATTAATTTTTTATAGTGGACCCCACTCTTTTTCAAAACGACTGCACGGTGTTGTACATTCCACGATTGTATGTAGCATTACTCAAAACACATGAAACTGTCTCCAGTCCCTCTTCAGCGAGCGTTTGGATAAGAGATCAGTTCTCCGTACAAGCAGGGTTGAGATGATTGTGGTCTGTATCCAAACCGGGGTATATCAAATGATCAGCTGCTATCGTCCATGGGTAGTAATAACGTCGTACATAATATTCTAACATGGAATATTGTATATGGTTTTTTAATTAGGACTAGGTATTGTAAAAGTTATAACTTATAGGGAACAAGAAGTCATACCTCCCGAGAGGAACCACTGAATGAGCGTAGGAAGTATTGCTGCAAATTAAAGACAACAATTAATATAAGTTTACTGTTTATCGAACAAAACAATTTAACAGCAGTGGAATAATTTTATAAACACAGTGAGTAGTATTAGAACAAGTACTGCTTGATTATCATGAACATCAAACCAGTTTCAAAATGTTTAAGAGCTTATGAGGAGAAAAAGACGGATTCAAATATTGACGTTTAAGAGCTGATGAGAAAGAAAATGGTACAAAATATATGTTTATGCCTCCAGATAGTTCATGGATCAACAATATTTATGAACAACACCAGAATCACGGAGGGAAGACAAATATCTCTCATTATGAAAAACTCTGTTGAAAAATGTCAAGCTTGCACTCCCAGATTGAGAAAGTGACTTTCGTCCTGATAACTATTAGTATAAAATAATTTATTTAATCATTGCGCAACCAAGAACGCAAAACATTAAACATAAGCCATGTAAAAGTGCAGCTACAGCTCATGGAGTTGGATCATTAGCCAAGATGAAAATGTGGGTGAAACACGAATCGCTATATGCTCTGACAAAATCAGTATAGTAGATATCTCATACCATCTACGATTCAACAACCATTTGTATGATAAAGTAAGAAATAAAATTCAATAGTTAAACCACACATTTAAATGCCAATTCCCCTTCCTGTTCACTCAAAGAATTTGTAAGGAAATAATTTCATTCAACAAGCAAGATTCATTCAGGGATCTAAACATAATTCTGTAGACAGGTTATAAGAGTTTGTCCTACGGTGTAGAAAAACCGAAATGGGACTCGAGTGTTGGTTGCCCGTAAGGAGCGCGTCATTGGAGAGGTGTTTGCCGATCTCTTGAATCCGCAGCTTCTGTGGTCCAACTTCACCGTGGAGGAGCGCTGTTTGCAGGGAGGGGAGCGATTTATGATTGTTGATCTGGGCATGCTGGATTGATAGATAATAACCCGGTTCGAACAACCCAGACTTCTCGGGGGAATCCCTACAATTCCAACGTTGTTACTGTAGTGTTCAATAAAGGTGAGAGTTAAAAGTACTCCCAATGATTTTGTAAAACTCATTTTTATGTAAAATTTAAAGAAAAGTAGCTCAAAATTGCCTGATCATGTATTTTCAAATCTATTTTCTATTTTGCTACAGTGTTTAGCTACATGTAGCCTGAAATCTACACAAATGTAAAAATATTTTATTTATTTTTTCTCTTTTCATATATTTTGTCTCCCACAATAGTTTATCTTCCCTTATACTTTTTTTTCAACAAATTATTAAATAAATAATCTGATTTATGATATATTATAAAAATCAATATGTAAAATAGAAAAAGTAAATTTTGATGATATATTTTAAAAGATAGGATTCATAACCTATTGGGAGTGCTTATCACATAAGGTTCTGAGAGGGTGACATTTTTAGACTAGCTACCTTACTTTGCATAGATACGCAGGCCCTTTTATGAGCATGTGGACTGCAGAAGGAGCATAGGTGCACAATGGCAATCTCACGGGTTCGGGACTATACACCATGTAACGTCACGAGTCCGGATGAGTCGGAGAGTTACCTCTCAACACTTAAAATCATATCTCACTGTACAAATATAAACTCAAATTCATTAATTACTCATAAATCTCGTTGCTTTAAACCATCTACTCCAAAATAAATAACTAAGAATACAACAAAGTCTCAAAATAAATGCCAACTTCCCAAAGTACTAAGTCAATAGAGCAAAACGAAACTATTCAATAAAAATTCTCCAATAACAAGTACCTTTTTTGTATTTAATAGACTATGCTTACAAAGCCTTATCCATGCTTCCTATTCTTAAACCTCCGTTGAAGTATCTAAAATATCTGAAAAATATTGTAAAGATAAGGGGTGAGTTATTAACAACTCAGTAAGCAGAGGATATATACTAGCATGCAAACATGAGCATTTATAGAGTACAGTATGCAGAACAAAATATTTTCCAGAGTTATCATGCAAAACAAAACATGTTTTCAAACGTAACAGAGCGATGATTTTAAGTCACATAAAACCCAGAATACTTTGGCATAACATAAGCTGAGCATCATCATTACATCAAAACAGAACATCTCACATAGCAGAGACCATGTTTTACCCCTGTGGTAGGGTTGTGCTAACTCCGGTGGCCAAACCTGGCAAAGACAGGTGAAATCTTTCCCTTATTTTTCTCGGAGCCCTGAGTGTGCACACAAGAAATACCACATAAAATCACTTTGTTTCCAAAGTGGGTGCACACAGAGACAGAGTAGTTGGTACCAACTCAAAACAGAGCAGAGCAGAGCAGAGACAGAGTCAGATACAAAATTAGTACACCATGCTAAAGGTTTTCAGATGCCATTTCAAAACAAAACAGAGTATCGAAACATATTCAGATCTTTCTCACATACTATAAACAAAAGTCAGAGCATCTTTTTAATCAATGCACAAATTTTCCAGATTTTTAATATTGCTATTTTTCACATTTTAGAGACAACATGACAAAATAAAGCTCATGTCTACATAATGCATGTTAGAAACATTCTCTTTTTTTCATATTGATTTCATGAGTAATGCAAATAAATGATCGGTTTTATTTTTCTCAAGTTCTCATTTCATAACAAAACATACAAAATTTTTAGAAAGTCAACCTCAGTCCAAACACTTCGTGTAAAGCCTAGCATAGGAACCCCGCTTACCTGAACTTCTTAACTTTTTAAAACTTCTCCACAACAGTACTAAACGAAAATCAATCGTCACCTATAAAATAGTCACGTACTCCCACAAATATCCGAAATTAACACAATTTCTCAATACTTACAACTGAAACGCTAAGTAACATATTTTCCTAAAAATCTAAATTCCTCGAAATCCTAAAATATCATAAATTTAATCTCTAACTAAAGTATTAAATTCTAACTAACTTACTATTGAAAAATCAAACTATCAAATTTAATACTAAATAACATAATTATACCAAAATTCATTTTTAAGTTATACAAAGATAATTTTTTAATGAACTAAATCATAATAAAATTACAACATTATCGCTTACTTTTGAAAGAAAACCTTACTTAAAATCAATTTAACTTATTAAAATAATTTCTGTAAATATAAGTAACTTTTCGTTTACTAACACATATTAAAAGTTTAAAACACAATAATGCAGCTTGTAGCTCAAAGGTAATAATGTAATTTTATTTATTTAGTAGACCAACTATACAATAGCTTCTGTAATACTTTATCACTTGAAAACATGATCAAAAGGGCATAACGGTAATAATCATCTTCTACTAGGTTAACTGATTCTTATAAACATTTTTAAGTCCTAAAGCAAACACATGAAAATAGATAAAATGAGGTGCGGCGGCAGAGGCTACCGAGTAGAAACCGATGAGGCACGACGCGACTAGGCTGAGCTGGAACAACCGTGGTGGCGCGGCTGCAGTTGGCTGAGGGCGGTCATGCGAAGTTGCCAACGCTGAGCGGTTGAGTACGAGAGAGAAAGAGAGAGAGATGAGGGTGAGAAAGGGCAGAGAGGAGAAGAGAGTAAGTCGAGAGAGGGACTCACAGTGAGGGGTTGTTACGGGCTGGGGTGGGGGGCGTCCGGTGGTCCCCTTTCCATGCAGGTGGCGACAGCTTGGAGTGACTGGCGAGGTGCGGTGGTAAAAATCTCTGTTATGAGTGAGAAAAACAGAGGTGGTGGTGCTGCCGACGCTTAGGCTGGGTAGTGGTTTTCGGTGGTCGTCTAAGGGTGGAGCAGCGACGATGGCTAGCTTGGCTTCGGGGTGGCGAGTTACGATGGTGAAGGTTGGTGCAACAGCTAGGTGAGCAGTAGCTGACAGTGACTATCACACGGTGGAGTGATATAGTTGCTACTGAGCGTGGGTGAACTACTGCGCGAAGAGAGAAGGAGACGAGCGAGAGAAACAGAGAGATTACGGTGATTCGAGTGATGTAGTGGCTTTGTCGTTGGGTTGGCGAATGAGGGAGGAGCATGCAGTTGGTTGCTGGACAGGGAGAATGGAAGTCGGCAAGCATGTAACAGAGGGATCATCTTTATATATATGCGTGAGCAGACTAGCGGTTTCAAGGTTGACGTTTTGGAAGTTATAGTATCAGAGAGAGAAAAAAGGGAGATGATTGGAAAGATAGATCTGGACGTGGGAGTGGGAAAATAACGGAAAGGATCCGAAAACTGAAAAGTAAGATCTTACATACCTAAATGACGCCATTTGGCACCTCTGTTGGTATGGGCATTACACACCACGTGTAATAAGAGACGTACACTGGTTCTGTGATGAACAATGGGATGTTGCGTCAATGAGCTGGAACGGTCGCACAGAGGACAGATTTGTGCTGACATTGAAGCATATAGTGTTAAATATTTTCACATAAGAGTACTGCTAGAGCCACCGCTGACTAGCATGTGTTTTTTAATGTGTTTGTTTTGCAGTTATTTTTTATAGATATTTTTTTAATACTTTTAAATATTTTAAAAAAATAAAATAAATTTATAAAATTATTAAAAAACACTTTCTTAATCATAAATTAAAAAAAATCATTAAAAAATACTTCCTTAATCACGAAGTAAAATAAAAAAAATAATTTTTTTTTACTTCATGATTAAGGAAGTATTTTTTAATAATATTGTGAATTTTTTATTTTTCTTTAAATATTTAAAAGTTTTAAAAAAATCTATATAAAAATAAAACTAAAAAAAATAGAAAAAAAATACATTATAGAGCCAGCAAGAGCTACCAGCGATGGCTCTATCATTATTCTTTCACATAAACGTTAATAATCGGACTTTCAATTTTCTAAGATCTATAATAATAAAATAATAAAAATTGAAACATGTATTTTTCTTCATCTCTAATTGGATGAAAATTTTATAACTATGAGAGAACGATCGTCCTAACAAGTTAGCTTTTAAGTTTCTTCCGATGGCTAAAGGCACAATGCTGCTGTAGATGAGAACCCTTGATTCCTTAGTACTATTTATAGACTTCTGGTTATCAAGAAATCTATGGACTTTGTGTCCCACTGTGAATAGATCTAGAGTTACTTTTATCTCAATGGAGTTAGTCTTATCCCATTGTAACTTATCAATTAAGTTATAAGTATTGAGCTATTTTAAACCCCTCAGGGTATGGGTGTGTGAGACATAGAGTTTAAATAAAACTCTTACATTCTCTCACTTGGCCCATACACCCATAACATAATATTTTCCGTTCATGAGTTTATTACAGGAAATTAACTATATTACGCAAATTCATTTCCAGAAAACTTTCATAGCTCATTGCATGAGTTCCATAGTATTAATGCAAAATCATCTACCAATACGAGTCGTGACGGTCATCTGTTGAATGACCAACAAATTCCTTTCCATGTACTACAACACCAGTAACTTAATTTAACACGGTTTTTAATTGGGACAATTGAGGCCAATACTGTAATACCTTAGGTTCCAATTCATGTCTATTGTAGACATTATCTTGTCATCATTCATCTACACCATTTAATGTACATATAAAGTAGAAAGACAAGAAAACAAAAACAACTATAAAAGATATATTTCAATGTCCAGTAACAAAATACTCAGCGTATCAATGATCTCTTTAACATGTTCACATCATGGGTATAAGCATATGACCCATCTTTTCAACATGTATTTTAAAGTATAATCATTAACACACTATTGATATATTTGTTTCTGTACTTTCTCTTTAACACTTAGTTATTTAAAATTTCATTAAATACTCTTATCATTTGAAGAAAAATATTCTGAGAAATTCTTGCAATACTTTCTTAGCGGCTTGGTTATAAGTCGACAATTCTGAATACTAAAATAAATTTTTTCAGTCAGATATCATACATTGTGGTCTCAAAACATACCTCACACTCAATCCTTATTGCACATGAATCAGTAAGAGATTTGCCTCATACTTTTCCATAAAATAATTCTACTAAATAGCAAAATACATAACCATAACAGTATTTTTCATAATTAGAGTAATTCCACAAAATAGGGTCTGAATATCCAATTACGTTAAGAGTATCAGTTCTTCTTAAGGCAATAATATAGTCTTTAATTTCATGCAAATAACCTTGCACTATTTTCACAGCTTTTGGGTCAAACATTCTTGGGTTACTTTGGCAACAACAGAGAATGCCAACTGAAAAAATCATATTCAATCTTATACAAGTTTTGCAATCATCAGATTTATTATAATAATCATATACAGAATTTCCTTCACAACCTAATCAATTCGAGGACACAGTAAAATAGTGAGCATATCAAATTTTATTTTTAAAGCATTTACTGATACAATCCTAACAGTCATCGTCTTGGTATTAAAATTCAATCTCAATTGCGAATGATGTCTCATTCATAAATTTCATTTTTAAAGTTGTTTAGAGACATTACATTAATGTCATACTACAAACCACAGTTCATACTGGCCAAAAAATCATATACATGCATGACCATAAATACAAATATACTCCCACTGATCTTAGGGTATATACATTAACAATAAATATTTTTCTTAAATCTAAAAAAGTATTGGTATTATCAAATTTCAAATACCAATTTTTAAAAAATATGTTACATTCTCTACGTAATCATTTTATTCATTTCTTGTAAACTTCAAACTTTTACTCTATAATTATTTTCACATCTATTTGATATAACTCTATATTATAATGAGCTACTAATGCCATAGTGATCCTAAAAGAGTTTTTTTGGATTTATTAGAAATCTCTTTCTAATCAATGTTCATTTCTGAATGACACTCTTAATTAAAAGTTTGACTTTATATGATTCAACATTGTCTTTAAAGTCAGGGTTTTATCTCCAACACCTATTTATATTTGACTTTTACATTTCAGAAAATTTAGTCGAAATTACAGACTTTACATTGATTCATAGTTTTCAATCACTCTTTTATTCATTGGTCTGTTATAAAATCACTTACTTCTATAACTTGTGAAAACATATGCAAACCTTCATTTATTTCTATGTCAAATTCAAATTTTGAAAATACACCACGTAACCTAGTAAAAAATTAAATCAAGAACATCACATGAGGTTACCTGTTCTGAAGTTTCTATAGCCAATTTTTTGGTGGTATTTTACTAATGAGGTAAATGATCATATGTTTGTTGTTTCATGTTATAGTTGAGATAATCATAAAAATGAACTACAAGCATTTTCGAAGTACAATAATATACTTCACAATAATCACATCTCTATTTTCTATACTCTCACTGATTTTGGAACCATAAGGAATTTGACATTTTAATTTTCTCAAAATTCAAATTATGAAGAGAGACAACACAACCTAAATCATTTGGATATCCTTGAGTAATCAATAATGTACCCGTTAACTATTATACAATCCAACTTTTTTTCATTTGGATTATAAAGTCTTATTTTAGATTGACTATTCATACATGTATATGCCTTAAATCAAATATCCTATCACTCAAAACGAGTCTTTGAGACTACTTACTAGGATCATAATATAATATATACACCATTGTCTTTAAAATTTTTACTACACATTTTTTCAAGAAGCTAACAAAATAAGTCAGGGTTATGATCCAACTTTTAATATATTTCATGGCACTACTTCAATTCAATTTGATGATTTTCATATTTCTATCTAACTGAAATTCCTCCCCATAAGAAATACCTCAAGAATTATTAATGGTTTGAGACTTCTCATGTAGCAGATAGATACATCCATATCATGAAAATCATCTATAAAAGTAATGAAACACTTCTATCTATCAAATATTATAGAGAAAAAGCTTTACATGCGTCTATATGCATTATCTCAAGAAATTCTCTATTCCTTGTACCATCTTTCCTTGATATGTTTGATTTGCTTGTCTTTTATATAAATCAACACACATCCTGAGATTAAAAAATATAAATGCGAAAAATATTTTATTTACTAATCTCTATAACATTTCTTGGAGATATTCTCCAACCTTTTATATTACAAATTATGTATTAAATTCTATGCCACAAATTGTAAAAAAATTTCATAAATCATTTTTCATTTGATTCCACTACATGTCTCATGAGTGAAAAGGAAAAACTTTTAACAAAAACACTATTATGAAGGCATGACAAATAAAAAGTTTATTGGAAGGAAAAATGGAAAAAACATAAATGGCAAACAATTTAAAAATTTGAGCATTTGTGCTCAAGTTCAGCAACTAAAATAAGTATCAACATTTATATAGTTTGATTTGAAACTCATACAAAAAAAAGGTTTACCATTCCCTTTGAATCATACATTATGCTTAGGGCACTTAAATCTTTGTGTCTTTGTTTCTTTCAAATTTCAATTAACACAATTGTTATATTTTCATCACCATCATTTTCTTCATTTTCCAAAAGATACAAATGATTTTTCATACAAATTAGCAAAATAAATTTGTATCTAGCTAACAACCATGCTACAAACTTATTCATATCTCATTACTTTAATGAAATAATAATGCATCTGGAGTAAACTATTATGTACAAAACTAAGAAATTCTTATAGTTTGATATATAGTAATTAATTCAATCTTCTTAAACATTCTACTTTTCTGAACCTTATCACTATTCTCAATAATAATTTATGTTAGACTTAGAATAGATAAACTAAGGTCTAAAACTCTTAGTGTAAATTTGGCATGCTCATGTTTCTCTAAACTAGAGCCCATTCTGTACAAGAAACCTTATAAAGATAGTCGTATATTTACTATAAGAAAAGTATTTTAATCACATTAATGATTTAAGTTCGACACTCACAAATAATAACAAAATTTAAGCCCTTATAGATGAACTAATAGTGTCATCGAGATCCTTCCTTTCGGAGTGAACTCCAACACACAAAATGTTTCCTCCAATTTTAAATTTTGTGGATGAAATAGATGTATCATCAGAATTCTCCTTTGGGAGTAAATTCTGACATACAAAGTACTCCATCCATCCTTAAATTATGTGGATGAAATATATGGATCATCATAATTCTCCTTTGGGAGTAAACTCTGGCATACAAATTGTTCACCCCAACTTACTTTGATGGATGAACTAGTAGTCTCATCAAAATCCTCCTTTGGAAGTAGATCTTGACACACAAATTGTTTACTCCAACTGTACTTTAATGAATGAACTAGTAGTGTCGTCAAAAGCCTCATTTGAGAGTAGATCTTATCACACAAATTTCACTCTAACTTTACTTTAATGGATGAATTTTTTATGGATGAACTGGTAGTGTAATCAAAATTCTCCTTTGGGATTAGATCGTGACACACAAATTGTTTACTTCAACTTTTCTTTAATGAATGAACTAGTAGTGTCATCAAAATCATCTTTTGAGAGTAGATCTTGGCACACAAAATTGTTCACTCCACCATATCCACCTTACTATGAAGTTTAATGATTTTTCACTAAAATTTAAGAAAATCTTGTACCTTTGGGCAACCAATATTTTTTTTAATTTTGGTGTAAATCATTTGCCCCATATTGGATATACAATTATATACGAAATAATAATTTAAATAAGAGCCAAAATAAATATTAAAGATTAATACATGTATTTAACAATAAGAACATGCACATAAAAGAAAAATGAAATTTCAGAATTTTTTTAATAAATAAAATTAAAATAATAATATTATATTATATTTTAATCTGACAATCTAGTAAACTTGGGCTGAAACCTGGTTCAAAAGGAGACAGGGGTTGGGTCAGGCGATGGCCCTTGATCTGGTTGAGCCTACTATACAGACTCACTCGCTCAACTTTTTTTTTTTTTTTGTGCTGGCCCATACCTTTATTACAGTTTATTCTTGGATTGGGCCAAAGCCCATAGTCCGGCCCACAGCCCAAGCCCTTTACATTGAAAACCCTAGACAGAGCCCACAACCCGGCCTCCTCCCGCCGCCGATGTCCACCTTTATTCACGGTTATTCTCATTTTTTTTTTATTTACTATAATCACCGCTGTAGCCACTGGGCTTTAAAGCCCTCTACGGTGCTATCACATTGGCGTCATGGAGGAGGCTCTCAGCCTCCTCCTAGCACCAAACATCCCTCCTGTTTTTGTACCAACCAAATCAAGGAAAAAAAGAGGAAAACCACTAACGACAGCACCCATTCAGGGCTTCACGACCCCTTATGCCGCCCCCTTTACGCTATCGTACGTGTCGAATTATTGGCACGGTGAAACTAGCCACCTCACGCAGCACACTGTTGACCCACATGGCGGCCCCTCCTCAACTCCCTCTAATTCCATCTCAGATATAATACAAAGAATAGCAAGCATGGTTCACAGTTAAATCCGAAACATGCATAATATCAATATTGAAATTTTACATATGCAGAACCAAAAATACAATTTTATGAATAGGTGGGACATT
Organism: Juglans cinerea; assembly: GCA_961763995.1. Taxonomy (NCBI): domain Eukaryota; kingdom Viridiplantae; phylum Streptophyta; class Magnoliopsida; order Fagales; family Juglandaceae; genus Juglans; species Juglans cinerea. The sequence goes on from CAUIVZ010000011.1 coordinate 21,119,142, forward strand.
CATGTAGAATTTCCAAACAGCTTGTGTTTTTGTCTTAGATCGAAAAGAAATAACAAATAGAGGCACAAGCATACACAATATTTTATCGAGATCATAAAAAATCTATAACCTACAGCTCTGATACCACATGTTAAATATTTTACCATGAACGTTAATAATTAGATCTTCGATTTTTTATGATCCACAATAATAAAATAATAATAATTGAAACACGTACATTTTTCCATCTCTAATTTGATGAAGAATCGTACTGACTATGAGACAATGATCGTGACTATGAGACAATGATCGCCTAAACAATTTAGCCTCCAAGTGTCTCCCAATAGCTAGAGGCACAATGATGTTGTAGGTGAGAACCCTTAACCCCTCAGTACTATTTATAGTCTTCTGGCTATCAAGAAATCTAGGGACTTTGTATCCCACTGTGATTAGATATAAAGTTAATCTTATCTCGTTGGAGTTAATTTTATCCTATTGTGACTCATCAATTAATTTATAAGTATTGAGCTATTCTAAAACTATCAGAATATGAGTGTATGAGACATAGAGTTTAAATAAAACTCTTACACAAAAAATTCGATTTGGGGAGGAGCTTCTTTTGCGTCCATAGAGAATTCGATTTGGTCCAGATGGGTATGAACTAGTGATGGGAACTTTTGTGAGGCCGGTGGGGTGCCGATTAAAGAGAGACTGGATGGTGGGAAGGGTACAGCTGGCTGTAATCGTATCACAAATTATTGAACAGTGATGAAATCGAGCATCCAATTTGATCGAGAAATGTTCACTATGAGATCATTGTGTGTTTGGATACAAAATTAGTTGAGGTAGGCTGATTAGTTCTATACAATGTTTTGAATACCGTACCGGACGTCGTACCGGTCAAGGCACTGGAACGAAATATTTCGGTACCGGTACCGTTTCGGGATAGCGTTTCGGGATAATCGATATATAAATAAATTATATATATAAATATATAGAAAAATTATATTCCAAAATAATAGTCTATATATAAATAAATTATATATAAATACATATATATAAAAATTATAAATAGTCTAGTCTGAATTAGGGGTTAAAAAATAAGTTTGTAGTTTGAAAAAACCGAAAAAAAAAAAAAAAAAAAACATATCGGCCGATACCGGCCGAAATATAGGCCGGTACTGGCCGAAATTTAGTCCGGTAAGGCCGGTACCGGCCGATACGGCCGGTATTTTAGCCGGTACGGAACAGATATAGTACCTGTACCGGCCGGACGGCCGAAACGAAAAATTTCGGCCGTACCGGCCGGTACGGTACGAAATTTAAAACTTTGGTTCTATATATCCTATATCAACAAAGGAAAATGCCTAAGTACCCTCCAAATATATTCCCAAATATGTCCCTAGTCCATTTGATTTGATTTTAATTTTTTTTTTTTGGGTTTTTAAATGTTTAAAAAATTTACTAGTGAATTTGTGTGTGTGCCTTTTTGTTAATATTAAAAAAATTAAAATGCACTAGAGGGCATATTAAAAAGAGTAATTCTACATACAACCGTGAAGTGCGTAACCGCCGCGAAATCGCTTTGAAAAAGAGTGGGGTCCACTATTAAAAAATTAATTTTTTTTCATGTGGGTCCCATGTTGTAAGTATCTTTTCTCTATTAAAAAGGTGGTGAAATGGTAAACACTTGAGACTCAAACTCTCTTCTTAAAGAGCGTGGAGGTTCGAGTCCTGTTCAAAATACTCGTTAACGAGCAAATTCAACAAGAGGAATGGAGATGTGGAAGGCTAGATCACTTTGTTATTAAGGGACACCTGAGAGTGCAGTACCAAGTTCCATTCGTCCGGACGTGAATAGGTACGGATGATCATTTGAGCGTCATTAACCATAATTGATCTGTACGTAGAGGTCAAAAGTACAAACCTAGTTATATTACGGACCTAAAACGACACGGTTGACAGAGAGTGTATAAAATCAAAATGTCACGTTGGGAAATTAATTTTTTTTTTATATAAATTTATAAGTATTTTATTATTTTTAAAAATAATATGCGATAATTACATAATCTATAATTATAAATATAATTTTTTTTACAGGAGTGAGACAGAGCCTAGCACAACACAATTATACTAGAAGATATCAAAATATTATAAATAGTATTTTTGAAGTTACCCAAGAAAGTTCCTTAATCCGAACACTATTAGACATCAAACTAAGCCATGATGCATGGTACCATCAGCTAGCCAGCAGAACATCGTTTTTATGCCGCGCAAAGGAAATTTAGAAGGAAGGTTCTATCATCACATGCACGTATAAGGGAAAATCTAATCTTTCCACACATGCATCATGTTAAGAACTAGAACCATCCAGCAGAAACACTAGTTTTTGGTAGTGCTTAGGTGCGAAGATCTCCGCCCATGGGCTATAAATGAAACCTCATGATCACTTGCAGATGTATATATATACACACTCGTCATCAACACATTGTTTATTGACTTTTGTTCACAAAATATCAAGGGCTGAAAATATGGAGTAGTGTTGAATCGACTATGTGTCGTGTAGGGCTGCAACTCGATGAACAGTAGCCGGTTCTGGGCCCGAGCTGACCCGACCCGACACTATTTACGCGCCAAACCGATATGATCCGACCTGCACTTAACGGGTCGGGTCGGGTCGGGTCGGATCGGATCGGATCTTTTTTTAAATAAAAATATTAATTTACTTTTTTATATATATATATATATTTATTTATCTTACCTGCCCGCTACATCAGACTTAACTAGAGGCACATGTCGTGCACAGAAACATGAAGACTGGGACAAGACACCAAGAAACATGAAGAAGACGAAGAGATAAATATCTCAAATCTCACCTAGATCTTTAGATCCAACCGACAAGAGCAAGCTCTGGAGTAGAATACTGCCAAGAAATGCAAGAAAGTGAAGTGCTCTGGTTCACGTTTGGTTTAGAAAAGTGTGATGTGCTACTCGTCAAATCCCAGCAACCCAGAGCATAAGGGAGAGGTAATTCATCCAGACCCATTTCTTTTTTTTTTCTTTAATTTTTTATTTTGTAAAGGTAGATGATTTTCTCCCATTTTTGTGCATGCAATCGGCCCCCAAAGAAAAATAGGAACACTCGCAAATGGCAAATATCATCAAGAAATATAGCAAAAATCAATTCATAGAGACTGACGGACTAACGGACTTAGTCTAGAGTGAGAGAGAGATTAGCGGTGGCAAGGCGTTGGTGGTGCTCGGTGTGAAGACTAATGGACTGAAATGAAATGGAAAGAAGATGAAGAGGGCGACAGTGGGTAGGGTTTCGCAGTGGGGAGGAGATTTACAGAAGTTTTCGGTTTCAACGGTTTCGACGGTTTCGACATCTCTAAACCCGTTATTAAACTTTGACCCGATGAACCTGTATTTATTCGGGTTGGACGGATCGGATGTTACGGACGGTGCGGGCGCTTTTTATGCACAGGCCTAGTGTCGTGGTACTTGTTTGGTTTGTGGTACTATTGTTTAAGGTTATATATGATACGAATATGCATCCTTAAAGCTTGAGGTGTGAGAAACAATGTATGATGACATTTGAAACGGAGATAAAGACATGTTTACTTAGAGGGGTACTTGAGGGACGCCGTCATTTTCTTTTACATATAATTTAGACTAATCATGTTGACATTGTTCGAAAAAAGACATGAAGATCGTAGCTTAATTTTTTGTTTTTATAATGTATATATGTTGCAATGGCAGTATTAGTATGGGTTAGAAACGACATTGAGGATGGTACGTAGTCATGGAAGACTTAGCAAAAACACTAGAAGAGGATATCAGTTGAGAGTAGCAGGGGGCCAGATAGTAAATTCCATACGCATTGCCTACAAGACGCTTATATGGTCAAAATAGTCCAAATCCAATGACATCATCGGATATGGATGAAGACCGGAGATGTACGTCTGTTGTAAGGGAGAGTGTAACATCCTGCCTAAAAAGCTCCTTAGGCTTTAACCTTAGTAGCCTTAATCCTAGTTAATTAGGAGTTGGGCTATTTGAGAATAATGGCAATTTTGGATGCTCGAGTTGGCGAAAGGGTCGTATATTTTGGATTTAGTAAAATTATTAGAAGATTCTAGTGCAATATTGATTTTAAAGAAAATGAATTTTTTTGGAGTTTGATTGGTTTAGTAATATTATTTTGGATAACTTTTATTGCTTTATTAGTTTGGAGGATAAAAAGCCAAGAAGCCCATAAGAGACACATGGCATATTGGCGGATTGCCACATTAATGAGCTAAATAATTTCGGTTAAATATTTGATAGAATTGGAGAAGACTCAAAGAGTGGTTTACTAACGACCCAAGCATTTTGGATATAAAGGCTTAGGAGAGTCAATAAGACTTTAGGCCATACTTGATGAACATAAGACTTTAGGGTTCTAATGCACTAAGTATGTGATGGAGTAAGGACAAGATGTTAAAAAGGTTTAGGCCCAACTTGGGAGATATAAAGTTTTAAGCTAGCTTTTCTTGGAGGACACTAGAAAATAGCCCAATGTAAAAGACATAAAGTCATTGGGCCTAACTTAGTAAGAATGAAGGCCTTAGACCCAAGTTGAAAGGCATAAGATTTAAGGCCTCATTTATTAGACACAAGACTATGGGCCTAAATTATTAGACCCAAGATATTAGGCCCAACTTAGTAAGCATAAGGCTATTGGGCCTAACTTAGTAAGATTCAAGACTTTGGCCTAATTGAGGAAAAACTCAAAGATCAGGACCCAACCTAGTAGTTCTTTGAGCCAATGGATAGGCCCCACAAATCTGGACATAAGATCCATATAATAACCCACTTCAAAGCCCACATCCAAGGCTTGCACTTTTGGCCAAACCAAAGCCCAACCCTTGAAGCCCAACACCTTGTCTTTTATTTTATTCTTCCAATTGGAGCTCACATACACCATACCATTAGTTTTCCTCAATCCCAAGATGTGCCACATGCCCCTAAGGTTCCCACTTGACTATAATTAAACTTCTAACATGAATTAAGGGCATTAATCAACTTACACATGATTAGTGACCTCTAAACCATGTTTTAAGTTTAATTTTTCTCCAAATTATTTCCCACATTTTTTTATCTGAAATTTATTGATTTTATTATTGATTTGAATTTTTATTAGACTAATTTAGAAGTTTATACTTGACTCAACACATGTCAATAGAAGCAAAGTCATGCCAATGCCCAAATCACCACCAATCAGCACCTAGGTGCAACCTCATGTGCATTGCACCAAATCAGCCCCTAGCCCATGCCTTTTGCACTATTTTCTCAAGGAAAATTTCATCATTTACACCCCACCTTAACCCTCCTAGTTTAGTTCTAGCATTGGACAAAATGGATCGAAGAAACCAAACCAAAATCCAACCATTTCCTTAGGAAATCTAGTTGGAACCAAACCAAATTGCTCTTAGACTCTTCAAGAATTTTCTGCACCTTTTTACCTCACTCTCCCACGCCACCTCCCTTGTTTTTTTGTCCCTTGGAAGTGCTTCAAAGCACTCAAGTGAAAGCTTACCTCCCCAAGGCAGCTCAATTGATTGGCCCAAAGAGAGGCACTCACTTGAAATCACTTGGTTGAACCATCACCTATTTCGCCCCCTTCTTTTTCTGCCCAAGCATGATCACTTGTCAGCCACTTATGCCTCTATTCCTCACCTGAAAAAACCTTCAAATGATGGTCATAATGCCCCCAAATTAGACCAAGAGGATGGGACAAAAGAGGATAAAAAATTTGGACAGCTTTGAAGGAAACCCAAAATCATAGGCTATGGTTTGCTTTTCTTGTGAATTTTTGTTTCAAAAATATGAATCATGCAGCCCCTGCACCTATGCACGTCTTATAGATCTCTTCCATGATGAAATTATGACATTTATTCCACTATTGAACTGAACCAATTGATGTCACCCTTTGCATTTTGCACTCAAGCACTCCACCTCCCACCCCACCACTCACATTCACTTCCTTGGAGCCAAGAACAACGCCCCCCTTGCCTCTCACCCTCCATTAAGTCCTATAAATACCTCCCATCATCCCTCACTTCTTCACACAACTCTCTCTAGCTTTCCTTTCGTGTTCTTGAGAGCAAAGCATTCAAAGTGTGAGAAAGGGTTGAAACCGAGTAGCTTGAGTGAGGTCTTGGAGTGAGTTGAGTTTTGAGAGCTCAAGGGCCACGGATTTTGGTAAGTATTCTTGCCTTATATCTTGTTGAGTGTTAGATTAACATGTTAGGCTTTAAATCATGACATGAGAATGAAATTTTGATTGAGTTAAGTGAGGTTTTGCTCAAGGTGTTGCATATCGGTTCAGATTTGGAGTCTTGATTGAATAAATTGTTTTGGAATGAAATTTTAGCCATGAAATGTTTTGATATGATTTTATATGTTTTAATAGTTTCTTGAGATATTTACTGAAGGTTTAAATCTAAGGAAAATAGCATGTCATGATAGGTTTATAAATCCATAACCTATGCTGATCATCTAAGTATTCAGTTTGCACTTGTATGAGAATGATCTTGGCATATTATATTCTATTTCCTCAAGGATGGCCTTATAAACCATTAGAAACCAATTATCATCATGTTAGGCATTTAAATGCATGCTTTTTTTTTAGGTTTTAAAACTTGCATTGACAAAGAGAAGCTAGAAACATCATGCATACACACGGTTTGAAGTTTTTGGATGATTTGGTGTTATTCAATGCCTAAGTGTTGGGATGAGCTCGTGTGGCATTTTTCTAAGTTGCAAACATGTTCCAAGATCAGTTTTATGGATTTATGTCTGATGGAAATTGATCACACATGCATGCATAGAAACTATAGACTTGAAATCACAAATAAACCCAGATTGATGCATGCCACGGGTTGATGAGTTTTGGCATAGTTGTGATTTAATTTTTAAAATTATAAGGTCCTATATGGATTTAGAACACATAAAATATGAGGTTTGTGAAGTTTGGTTAATTTTGGGGCCCAATTACAAATAGTGAAAATTTAGGGCCTTAGTGAAAATTTTGCTAAGTATAGGGGTAGTTTTGTAAATACTAAATTTTTGAACCCTTTGATTATGAACATCTTTCTTAGAGATTCAAATTCTAACTTAGCATAATTTTGTTTACAGCCGCATTGATCTTCTAACTTCGGACAGTTTGTAAGTTATTTTCTAACTTACTCTTTGATTCTCTAACGCCACATTCATATTAAATGTCATTTTGAGCATAAAATATCATATGATACATCATTGAGCATTTGATTACTTGTTTACATGTTATGCGAGATTTTCACCATTTTTTACCATATTGCATATAAATATAATTTTCACATGAAAACTTGCTACATATGCACATGTCATGAAATATATTTTTTTAAGCATAGCATGAAAATGAATTTTGTCACGACTTCAAAGGCTAGGATGAGGAATTATCCTAGTGGAACTCTTTTGTCCACTCTGGAGTCAGTAAAAAAGGAGTGGTAACCCCTACGTTGACAAAGAACCGTCAATGGGTTTCGAATGGATTCTTTTTAAAGAATGCCGAAGCGAAGTCGTATATGGCACCTAATGCTGGTGGGTATATATGTTATGATTAAATTTTATGATGATGATATGTTATGATGAAATGTTATGATACCAATGCATTGAGAACGATGTCTGCAGACAAAAACGTAGTGTCAACATGAGTTGTGCTACGGTCACTGGCAGGTGCTCACGGTATATATGGGGAACCGCGTTGCTACCATACGTATGTTAATGATGGTTTTAATAACGATGAAATTTTATGTTTTTTAACACAATGAGGTATGAAATGTTCTCTTTCGAAATGTCATATTTTTTAAACGAGAAAGTGAAAAATGTTCTCTGAAAGAAATGTGCATTAAAGTCTTTATGAGAAATGTTGAGGAACCTGGATGGGAGACAAATATGGATTTTTTTTTCGCATATCATTGCATGCATCTCATGTTTATCATTAATCATGCATATCTTATCTCTGTGCAAGTTGGTTGTTTAACTTATTGAGATTTCAAGTAAATATCACCTTTGTGGACCCACTATCATTGCCCTTGAATGATAGAAGTTGTATCAGAACCGATAGAGGACGAACAGGTTGGACTGCTGGATACAGATGGTTGAAGAGGAGCCGTAGCTTGAGCGAAGACTAGATATAATTTTGATGCTCATAAGCATTGACTCTTCATATTTCAGAGCGTATGAAAGAGTTGATCTAACTATGGAACTTGGATTCAGTATTTTGTATTAAGAAATTTTTTTCCTTAAGTTTGAACTTATGGTTATTAATATTATTGAGATGTTTAGTTCGTTCTAGCATAAATTTTTATAAGTCACCCTATTTTTCGCTATAATTATTGCATACCGCTAGTTGCATACTAGGATACATTGCATATTAACTGTCATGAACGAAGTTATGTAACCTTATGCTGCATGTCCCGACGCTCCAAGTCTCCGTTACACCCAAGCGGGGGTTTGGGGGCGTCACAGAGAGTGATGGTGAGGACCCTAGAAGTCATGATGAGGCAACGTCCCACGAGATCGATAAACACGTGTTGAATTAGATCTTAGTTACAATGTGGTTTTCAATTGAGATATCCCCAATATGGGTATTAGGCTACTCTAGATGGTGTGTATATATATATATATATATATATATATATATATATATCTTGTACTGTTTACAAATAATTGTAGAAACTCTTCCTTTGTCTATAAAAGGAGTGCCTAGCTTCAGAAAAGGGAATCTCTTAGAACGCTTGAGAGCCTCTCCTAAGAATTCAATCCCCTCTCTTTCTTGCTTCATATTGTAACTCTACTTCCCCATCTACTTTGATAATATTTTGTAAGTTGCTTTACTCTGAAGAAACAACTATTATTTTTTTTTACTTACTTTCATCTTTCATTTTTCATTTATTTTCATTTGAATCTAGTTATTTATTTTCAGTTCATTACTTTCATTATCATTTACTTCCAGTCATCTGGTCCTCGTACTTTCTTTCATTTACTTACTTTCAGTTCATTACTATCATTATCATTACTTCCAGTTATCTGGTCCTCTTGTAACTTGTTGGTATCCAAGCCAACTCTATCTTGCTGCTAGTAGATGATTTTTATCTGTTCTTTCTAATTCATCAAGTAATCTCCCAATCCTCTCTTGTCACTTGTCTGATTGTGTTCTATTCTTGTCTCTTTTGGCACCATCTTAGTCGTAAAGTGAATCCCGAGAACCTGTCTGTAAGGCCTGTTTGGCTAGATAAAGCATTAGGGCATGAGTGGGTAAATAGTTGGCTAGGGTATGTGTTACGAAATGGAATAAGAACAAGAGTGAAACATGATTAATAGGTGTTAAGCCTAGGTTTTAGGTGATTTTAGGATGAATAAGATGTTCAAATCTAATTTGTCTATTCATTCTAGATTTAGTATACGTCCTAATATTATCAATGAGGAAGACTTTTATGTTGAGGAAACAGATAACATTGATTTCAACAAATGGAGTATTCCAAAGATAGATGCCAAGTTTCAGTTGTACTCAATATGTCTTTAAGACTAAGTTCAATATTAAAACTTTTGAACAAATCTATGCTATTTCGAAAATCCATGAAAAATGTTGCCTATTTAATAGAAAATCTATTCAAGATTTCCTAATAAAAGGTTATAAATTTCTGCATATTGATTCTGTTCAAGTTGCTGTTAAACCTCTCATGTGGAAAGGCATCAATGCTTCTATACTTCTTTGTTTAAGCGATGCTAGATTCAAAACATTTGAGACTAGCATACTCGGAATGATTCAGTCATCCTTGTTTGGTGGTCTTGTTCATTTTTATTGTTTTCCGAATTTGACTCTTGCTTTGGAAGATCCTAATATTCTTAAAGCATTAACTTTAAGTATTCTAACATTTGGTTATGATATGGAAGAAGGCAATAAGCCTCTTGCCATTGTTTATCGTATTTATTATTGTGTGCTAAAAACAAATTCGAACCCTAAAGCTATTTTAAAAGTTTTAGGAAACAAAACTTTATTAATCCAAAGTTTTCCTCCTGATGCTAATATTTAGGTTCCAAAAAAAATTATTGGAAAGATATTACTCCTCTCAATGAATGGATTTTGAAACATGAAGTTCCACCTGCTAAGGTTATTTTTGATGAACTTAACCTTGATTATATTCAACAATACTTGAATGGTACTGTTAAAATTAGTTTTAATCAACCTCTGGTAAATAACAAAAGAAGAAATTCTTTTGCTGGATCTATTGCTGACAATCCTGAAAGAAAAGACCAAAATCTCAAGAATTTTCTGAAAAAATAAGTCAAAACTATTAAGCCTAATTTGAAATTAAAAGGTGTTTCTACCTATTCTCAAGTTACTTCAGCTTGTTACACTACCAAATTTATGGAAGTATCTAAAGGTAAAGTCATTAAGGAAGAAACTGATAAAAAAGAAGCATATGCTTCCTCTTTATCCCCAATAGCTTTAAATATGGTTGCTCCTATTAGTCACAGTCAATTATCTGTGAACAATAGAGCTTTTAAAATTGATTTGATTGCTTTATATAATGAATATAGTTCTGTTAAAAATCGTGAAAAAAAAAATCTTACCATGCTACTTTTTCTAATTCAAAAAAGTTACGTGTTAAGAGAAAATGGAAAGAAAAAATGTATGCCTTACAAAAACATATATTCTTCTTTGACTTCGTTGAAAATTATTATGTTTCTAAACATAGTTTAAATGTAGTTAAAAAAAATTTGTGAAGGAAGAAGGGAAAACTGTGGTCAGATCTAGCCATCTCCCTTGGGAGACAATTATTATTTCTCATAAAGGTGAAGAAATAAGAGTTTCCCCTTTTAAGAGACCTAATGTTATCTCTGATGCCACTCCTTTTACTAAAATAAAGAAAATTATTGAACAAAACAATTTTGTTAATAAATCTCTTCATTTCATTGGCCAACAGTTAGATCGCATTGAAGATAAACTTGAAAGCCCAGTTTCTACCTCTACTACTAAGTTGGAAAAACTTTTGTTTACTTTACCAGAGAAAATGCAAGGTTTAGGATTAAGTTCCAAAACTAAACAAGTCAACACTTTTGATAAAATTAATCAAATGCTTTTGATTTGAAAAAAAAAACCCTTATACCAATGCTTTCAATAACAAAAGTAAAGAGGTTATTTCCGAACCTTCTTTAGAAGAATCATCTGATTCTAATTCTTCTATCTAAGATATTGTTTTACTTGAAAAAAAATTTTGAAAAATTTGATTTTGAAAAACCTCGGATTAAATGATTTTCTTAAAAAAACACCCTAATCCCATGAGTCTTACAAAAAATTGGTATCCCAGAACAACTTCTCCTAACTTATAGTTTGAAGAAAGATTTTTTCAAACTCAGTTTCTGCTGACAAATTTTATGAATGGAATATTGATGGATTATCTCTAAGAAACCCTTAATAAAATGAATCAAATGTCTATGGTTGCCAATGCAAATATTAATACCAATGGTCTTGGCTAAACTGAGACAATTGATTTATTAACTGCTGGATTCTCTGGTATGCTTTGTCATTGGTGATACAAACATCTCTCTAAAGAAGCAAGAGAAACCATTAGAAATGTTGTTAAACATGATGACGATGGTATGCCTATTTTTTATTAGACCATAAGAAGGGGTATCCCTGATGGTGTTAATACTTTGATCTATACTATTATTAAACATTTTATTGGAACTCCCTCCAATATTACTAATCATATAAGTGACTATTTGAACAATTTAAGAGGTAGACAAATGTCTGATTATAGATGCTATCAAGATGTTTTTCTTTTTAGAGTTATGCTTAGGTAAGATAGTCAGAAACCCTATTGGAAAGAAAAATTTATTAATGGATTACCTCATTTATTTGCTAATAAAGTTAAAGATGAACATACTGATATCTCGGGACTTTTTAATTATGATAATTACACCTATAGTGATATCATAAATACAATTAAGAAACTTGATATTAGTATGTGCAATGATAAAAAAAAAATGTTTCTTCAAGTGTTGAAAAATAGTAAGAAAGCCAAATTGAAATGGACATTTCTAGGAATAATTTGGCCTTCCTCCTATTGCTCTTTCTACACGAAAGCATATTGATAAATCTGCCAAGTATAAAACTTACACTAAGAGGTCGTATAGTAGGCATGACGAATTTTACAAAAAACCCACTAATTCTTATAATAAAATGTCCTCTTATAAGAAAAATACTTTTCAAAATCCTTTAAAAGGAAAATGTTTCAACTGCAGCAAGTATGGTAATTTTTCTAAAGAATGAACCAAAAAGCCCAATAGATTTCAGAACAAGCTTAGCCAGTTAAACATTGGTGCCAATGATGCAAGGAACTGATTCAGATATTAGAATCAAAGACCTTTGAATCATCAGGTATCAATGAATTCAGTTTAAGTGATTCTAATTATCACTCAAAAACTGAATTATCTGATTTTCCTAATATTAAGCTTGGTTGGAATGATTCTTGTTGCAAACGTTTAGGCAAAACAATCAATATTTTAACTAAATTCGAAGAACAAGAAAATCTTTTGTTAACTTTTATCAGCCAAATTACTAATCCTGAGCTCAAAGAAGAATGCCTTCAAAAGCTTAAGAAAACCATGGTTCATCATGAACTTGAGATTTTTAAATCAAAAATTAGTTTTCAAGAAACTTTGGGAAGTTTTGAAAAGAAAAAAACTCAAAGACATTTCTGCTAATGATTTACAACGTGAAATTACTTCTATTAAAAAGAAATTTTTTATCTCAAAACTGAGATAAACAATATCAAATCTGAAAATGATTATTTTAAACAAGAATTATTAAGTTTAAAAATTGATAAACAACTTGATCAAAATATTCCTTCCGAGAATGATGAGGAACAAAAATGATGATTCTGATTCGAATAAAAAGGAAGTTCCTCCTTCTGACAATAATCAAATTTGCTTGATCCACCATACTAGTCCTCCCAAATGGTTTTCTAAAGTTATTATTGTTGTTTGCCATGAGTTTGAATTGTATCCAAAAAAGAATAATTCCTAGTAAGTATTATGAAAAATCTGCTGAAAAACTATTTTTTGCTTATAGATCTCAAATAAAGATCCAGTATGAGCTTAATAATGCACATGTTTGCCAAGATAATGTCTGTTTTAAGATTCCTTCTGTGCATGTTTAGAATATGATTGATAAAGACATATTAGATATTCCTTTTATTTCCTCTTTATATTCATTCCTTTCTGAAAAGGATAACATTACTATTAACTCTATCGGTCAGAAATTAAAGTTTAAATTTGCTTCAAAATTTGATATTGATATGAATGACTGTTTGAAATATTTGGTTTATACTAAAACAAAACATTTGAATTTCCTACCACAGGAAATCAAAAATAAAAAGATTGCTGAACAACTATATGGTAAATTGTTACAATAAACAATCAATGATTTTAATATTCGACTGGTTGATGATGTTTGTTTTAATTTGATCTTCCAAATTCTTTTTGGCATAGAAAAAAGTATGTTGTTACTTTACCTTATATTAAATATTTTTTTGAAAAGAATACATCCACTAAAACTAGATTTATTCAAATGAATAGGTCACCTTTAGAATTTTGCATGACAGAAATTCAAGACTTGCTTGCCAAGAACATTATTAGGCATAGTAAGCCTCCTTGATCTTGCTCTACCTTTTATATTCAGAAAAATGCTGAGATTGAGAGAGGGACACATCACCTAGTTATTAATTACCAACCTTTGAACAAAGTTTTCAAGTAGATTAAGTATCATATCTCTAATAAGAATGATTTGATTCATAGGTTAAATAATGCAATAGTCTTCTCCAAGTTTGACATGAAATTAAGATTTTGGTAAATCTAGATTAGTGAGTCAGATAGGTATAAGACTGCTTTTACTACTCCTTTTGGACATTATTAGTGGAATGTGATACCTTTTGGACTAAAAAATGCCCCTGGCGAGTTCCAAAATATCATGATTGATATCTTTAATTTTTTCACCCATTTTACTATTGTTTATATTAACAATGTCCTTATTTACTCAAAGTCTATTGATGAACACTGAAAACATTTGCATTCCTTTCTTGACATCATTAGACGGAATGATCTTGTTGTTTTTGCTAAGAAAATAAAATTGTTCCAAATCAAAGTTCGATTCTTTGGTTATGATATTTCTGAAAGAAAAATTAGATCCATTAATCGTGCTATTGAATTTGCGGTTAAATTCCCTTATATCATCCTGATAAAACCCAGTTACAAAGGTTCATTGGTTCTCTTAATTATGTTGTTGAATTCTACAAAGACATGAGAAAACAATGTCGCCCACTCTTTGAGTGACTACATTCCACCCCTCCTCCTTGGACTAATATTCATAATTCACTTATTATGCAAATCAAGACACATGCTAAAACTCTACCGTGTCATGGAATTCCTACTACTGCTTCTTTAAAAAATTTTGAGACAGATGCCTCAAACATTGGTTATGGTGGCATTCTGAAATAAATTGTTTCTCCAGGTTCATCTGAACAAATTGTTCATTTCTATTCTGGAGTCTGGAATACTGCACAAATTAATTATAGTACTATTAAGAAATAAATTTTATCTATAATACTATGCATTTCAAAGTGATTTACTAAATCAGAAATTTTTATTACGTATTGATTGTAAAAGTGCTAAATACGTTTTAGAAAAAAATGATAAAAACATTGCATCTAAATATATTTTTTCAGATTGCAAGCTATCTTAAGTGTATTTGATTTTGATATTGAATATATTAAAAGATCTCAAAATTTTATTCTTGATTTTCTCACTCGCAAATTTTTACAAAAATCATGAGTAAGAAAAAAGACAAAGGTAAAACTACTACTCCCCCTCCAATTCCTAATAGCAGGCTTGTTAGACACGAACCTGCTACTCAATATTGCTAGCAGGTTTATTACTCTTGGTAGTATTCCTATTATTAAAACTGCTTTATTTTCTTCTGCTCTTAGTACTCCCAACGATCCTTATACTAAACTCATTACCACTAATTCATATTATCATGCTTCCAATTATCCCGCTTCAAAAGCTGTGTAGGTTAAAAAAGTCTATTCCCAAAATCTGTTCTACATTGAACCTAATAGGACCATATACACAGACTCTTTCAAAACTACCTCTAGCTATTTCCCCTGGTTTTCACTGGATTCCTGAGAATCCTACTAAAAACCTTCAATATTACCCTATTATCCCATTACAAACAGAATCACTGGTTATTAAGCTCATTTTTAATAAAACTGATCAAACCAAACAGATCTATCATAATGCCTAGATATTAAACATTGTTATTTAAGAAAAATGGGGAACTCATCCTTATGCTTTGAAGAAAATTCCCCATTCTGATATTTACTACTACTACTTTGATTACATCGATGTTTGGTTCAAATTCATGTTATTGCAAACCCCAGAGATGACACACTCTTTCTTAATTTTGATAAGAAATTTAAGATCGATTTCTCTCTTTGGTTCCTAAGATTGTGGCATTAATTTGGCCCTATTATGGAAGATTTACTTGATAAATTTCAAGTTGTCATTAAGTGTTTTGTCAATGTTTTCAAAATGGATCGACACAGTCATAAGTTCCCATACATTCTCCATTTTAGCAAGAAATACAAATTTCCTTGGATACTAAAATAGTGTTATGATAGGAACGATGATATACTGATCCGCAATTAGTTCGTCAAATGGTGGGATAGATATCCCCACACACAAGATGTTATTGATAATGTTGCCAGAGATTTTTCTCAAACTTCTCAAGACTTGAAGAGCATTGAAGACTTCCCTGGTGCCCAAATATCCAACTACCCAGGCTACTACTTCTGGTAAATCTGCTAAACAAATTGTTCAACCCGCTACTTCTACTAAATATGAAAAATCCAAAAAATCTTTTGAATCAAAGAAGAGATCTCCGCTCCAAGGTTAGAAGAAAAAAGACTTGATTTACCTATTGAAGAAGTCCTTACAAGATGATGATAATCCAGATACTGAGTCTGAGGCATCCTCCGAAACTTCTATTATTGATCCCTACTATAATGTGTGTGGACATGATTCAGAAGACACCTCAAGGCTATTTGATAATTTATCTGTCGGCACAAGTCGACAGATATTTCTCTTCCGCAATTACCTCTGAATTGTTCACTGATTCCTACTGAAAGCACCAAAGACTACTGCTACTGAGAAAGTTGTTGATTTGTCTAATGCTTTTCCTGACAAGATTCCAATTACTTTGTTTCATTGTTAAGCTTACCTCCTAGTTAAGTCAAATACTATTACTTCATGGTCAGGTCATGTATTGTTTACAAATAATTGTAGAAGCTCTTCCTTTGTCTATAAAAGGGGAGCCTAGCTTCATGAGAGGGCATCTCTTAGAACGCAGAATGCCTAAGAGCCTCTCCTAAGAATTCAATCCACTCTCCTTCTTGCTTCATATTGTAACTCTACTTCCCAGCAACTCTGAAAATATTTTGTAAGTTGTTTTACTTTGAAAAAGCAATTATTATTTTTGTACTTACTTTCATTTACTTACTTTCAGTTCATTACATTTACTTACTTTCAGTTCATTTCTACCATTATCATTACTTCCAATTATCTGGTCTCTCTCTCTCTCTCTCTCTCTCTCTCTCTCTCTCTATATATATATATATATATATATATATATTTCTCAATTACAATAAGGGTATTATCCTCGATTGACAATAAATATATCTAGGGATGTGTATATGAGTGTGTATATAGCATTGGTATGTGTTTTATTTTCAGTGCCACCATCAATGAAGCGAGGTTGTGGGGCAACGACAAGTAGACTGTTTGATCAGCTCCGAAAGGTGGGACTCATTCCTATTGTAATACCAGAAGGACATATCTCACCCTCCTATGAACATGGTAAGATATATATCCGAAGGGTAATATCCTATTAACATATTTCAGACGTAGAACATAATTATAATTATTCTTATGGCTAGTTAATCAATATAATCAAGGATTAAAACTAATGAAAGATACAAAATAGAGAGAAACTCCAAGCGAAAGTTTATTGATAAAATTTCGAAATCAAGTTCTACAGCCTATAAGAAGGGCTCAAATAGCTATGGACATCCTAAAATAAAACACATAACAAAATATTTCTATAAAAGAAAAAACTCTTACAAAAATATCTGGTCAGATAGTAATCAATACCTGGTCTATAAAAGTAAAACTAAGATATTTTTTGAGAAATATTTAGTCACAAATGGATTATATAAAAGTAAACCCACAAACTAACGTGGTTTAATATAGTATGTCAGAATGTAAAGTTACTTATATTATAAAATAGATCTAACAGATCACATGAAGATAGGTCAATTTGTGGGTTTACTTTTATATAATCTTTTTGTGTCCGTAGCACTTCTCTTCTATAAAAGATAAAAAGTAACTTAAATGAACGATATAAAGGGAAAATAGCTTATTTTTGGGTCAAAATATGGACCAGTAAGTGTAGCATGGTGACCACGACGTGTGCACCAAAAAGAGTTTTCTAAATTAGACTCTTATGCGCAATTCTGATACTCATAACCAAAGTTATGGCCAAAATGCTGATACGTGTGCAGTATTATCCTAATTCGAGAAAGCTTTACCGTTTCTTGCCATATTTATACTAACTCAAGATAGTCTAATGCTATCAACGTAGAATCTGTTAAATCAACATTATCAGACTCGGATCCCTTGCATCAATTTCTCCTCTATCATCATGATCGAGTCCCATGCCATATGTATGTTCCTGATCTCTAGTGAGAATACCTGACTTTGTTGATAATGTTTGTGAATAATAGTGAAAAAGTAATAATAGAATATTGAATAGTAGTAAAAAGTAATGAATAGTAGTAAAAAGTAGGTGAAAAGTAATTATAAAATAATAAATAGTAGTGGAAAATGTTGAGAATACTTGAGGTACTTTTGGTACCCAAAATTAACTGTTTGATTAGGATATTCAATGATCTCTTATTGATTTCAAGTAGTGCAAATTAAGTTTGAGTCAAAGGTGGCTATTAATATTAATAAATCCTTAGGTGGCTATTAATATTAATAAATCCTTAGGTGGCTAAAATTAATAGTCAAAGGTAAATCTATATTCAAATTTGAACATTGGACATAGGTCTGGTTTTGTTTCACAAACATTTTGAACTATCTTATTCCATCTCATCTCATCTCAACATTCAATCACCATTCAAACACAAACATTTTTTAATTTCAATTTTTTAACTTTTCCATCTAATTATTACCTAATTATTATAACTTTCCCAAACTTTCAAACAAAACACAAAAAATAATTCAACTTTTTCAAATCTCAAAATAAATATTATATTAAAAAATTATGTTTTAATCATCTTTTAACTTTATAATTCTTTTATTCAACTTTTTTTCTCATTTTTCAAAATCCCATAAAAATCTTAACTCAAACAATTTCATTACTATTCACAAATTATCTCATTACTGTTCACAAATTTCTCATCTCAATCACAAATTTCTCATCTCAACTGTGTAACCAAACAATGCCTTAATGTATGCCAAGCCACTTTAAGAATAATTTAAGGACCGTTGAGCCATCGCCCTTAGTATATAATTGCATGCATGTTTATATATAATTTCAGCCTTTTCTGTTCAAGGGAAAATTACCAAAAGGACACTGAATGAACTACAACCAAACCACAACTTGGAGGGCGATTTCGTCCATCCAAGTGTCAAGAAAACAAAATGTCTATTTATCTATAGAGAATAGGTATAGACTCACATATTATGTACTAGATGTTGTTTTTAAGTTGCTGGAGATACTACAAAAATAGTGGACTAGAATATCTCGAATACAACGAATGGGATGAATAGGTGTTTCAACCAATGTTTTGAATACCAATACCGTTTCGTGTACCGTTTCGGGATAGTCGATATATGAATAAATTATATATATAAATATATATATAAATTATATTTCAAAATAATAGTCTATATATGAATAAATTATATATAAATACATATATATATATATATATAAATTATAAATAGCTTAGTTTGAATTGGGGTAAAAAAATAAACTTGTAGTTTGACAAAATGAAAAAAAAAATTGAAGGCCGAAATATCGGCCGGTACGGTACGAAATGTATATTGTACCTATATCGGCCCAGTGGCTGGTACGGCAAATACCGGCCGTATCAACTGGTACGGTACGGTATTCACAACACTGGTTTCAACCAAATACATTGGAATTTAAAAATCTTAACAAATAAAAGTATCCAACTGATGATTAGAGTATCAAAACCAAAATCTAATAAAGCAATAAAAATAATAGTTAAGAAATTATATATAAATGTAATTACGAAAAAGACCATGAAAATAATCAAATATATTTACCATTATCTTGATCATTATTATCGAAAGCATCGTGTTGGTCGAAATGTTTATCAATTTTTAAAAGTAATAATTCTTGTTTTAGAGAGTTATTAGCAGTTTTAATATTGTTGAACTCACTCTCGAGTTCGATCAACAATTTCTTTTTTAATAATAACAATTTCAAGTTAGAGATCATTAATAGAAATTTTTTGAATTTCTTTTTATTAAATCTTTTCAAAATCTTATCAAGTCTAATACTAGGTTCAAGGCTCTGATATATAAGTATATGAGAAATTCTATTTGCAGTCATGAGTAAGAGACTGTGTGTGCAGTCTCATTGATAAATAGGGGTAAAAGGAGAAAAAATATCATTTTTAAAAAGATATTATTATAATTTTAAATTTTTTTTAAACATAATTGTATAGATTTGCATGAGCCAAATAGAAATTGTATGTAGACTAACTCTAAGTGTGTGTGTATATATATATATATATGTATATATATATATATATATATATATATATATGTATATATATATATGACTACATATGGAGTCTGCAATAGCTAGATCTAGTCTAATGTCTGGTGCATGGGGACAGTTTGGGTCAACTTTAGAGTGATATATGCGGGCAAGGTATTAGGTGATAAAATATAGAGTAATGCTACATACAGTCGTGAAATGCGTAAACGACGTGCAGTCGCTTTAAAAAAGAGTGGAGTCCACTGTTAAAAAATTAATTTATTTTTATGTGGGTCCCATATTTATTCACTTTTTTCAAAGCAACTGCACGGCGCTTACACACTCACGACTGTAAGTATCATTTCTCTAAAATATATAGCTTAATTGAATCGAACAGATAAGAGAAATATTATTATTTTTATTGATTTCGTGATGTGTTGTATTTTTAAGTATTTTTTTTAAGTAGTTGGCATATGAAGTTACTTAAATATACCATTCAATTGGTGCAACGTATAAACCTAGATCAAATTGGTTTCCAACTTCCAAGTAGGCCTACCACTCGCCCAGCCTCCAGTGGACGAGTAGCCGGCCACCCCACTCCAGCCCCATCCTGCATGGGCAGATGACCCAGCCTGGATGCCAGGCGAGTGAATTAGCCTACGTGTCGCCCACCCACCCGTGGTCACTAGTATTGCATGACAAGAGAGAGAGATAGAGTTCGAGAGATTGAGTTGCGACAGTGAGAGAGGATACCAAGAGGAAAGAGAGAGTCAAGACAAAGGTGTAGGTGATAAGGGAGAATCGTTTTTATTTTCACCTAAAACAAAACCATCGTTTCATTTAATTTTTTTTAAATATGCATATATATATATATATATATATATATATATAGAAAACTACTAGGGACACAAATGACGGGAGCAATGCCCCACCCGCCCCAATTTTTCCAGGGAGGTTGACGCCAAGTCGTCTGGTGCGGGCAAACTGCCCCACTCGCCTCAAGTGGGGGACAGGCTGGCCGGGTGCGGGTACTAAATCCCACCCCATTTCCAATTATAAATTTAACAAAAAATCTTTACAACTTCCTAACACTCCACACTTCACATTATTTTTAATTTTTATTATTTTTTTCTTTTATTAAATATTTATTATATGAATAATGAATAAAAATTTTGAAATAATTTAAAAAGAATAAACTCAAAAAAAAAATTTAAAATATTAAAAATTTAAAAAATTTAAAAAAATGTGGAGTGTGGAGTGTGGATTGTGGTGGAGGTTGTGTAGAAAAGTTCTAAATTTAAAGGACGCCTCTACAGCCCCCGCTCCCGGTCCCGATCCCGCTCAGTGTAAAATCTTATATTTTTTTATTTCATTTTTTTGTACATGTATTTTATTAATATTGTAAAATATTTTTAAAAAAAATATAAAAATTATAATATCATTAAAAAATACTTACTTAATCCCTAATTAAAAACAATATTAAAAATATTAAAAAAAATGTTACGGGACGTGGAGCGGGGCTTTAGCTTTATCCAAATTTTAATGATTGATAGCAAAGTGTTGGGACAGAAACTTTGTTTTAGTCCACGAGTCACTTCAAAATCTCTGTGCACCATCAAAATGACGCATTGATCACTTTAGGCAATTTATCAGTTGGAAAGTCATGTCGTTATGATATTAGAGTTAAAATATATAGTTTGATTGAATGCATATTGAGATATATTGACATACATTAATGCTATACAATTTAGAGTAATGTTAAATATAGTAATGAATTATATAAATATTGCGTATTCTTTTTAAAAATAAATAAAATCTATTATTAAAAAATTAATTTTTTTCATAATATGAATCTCATATTTATTCACATTTTTTAAAAGTAATACACGACGTTTACACAATTTATGATTACAAATATCATTTCTCCACGTTTATCTTACAATTGATGAGATCCCACCCGTCTTCTGAAATTTCTAACGTTGCTGCCTTCTGAAACTGCCATTCCAATCCCCGTCTTCCCTCCATGCCCAACACCTACATAATACAATCTCCATTTATCTGCATTGTCCTCCATCTGAATGAGACATGGAGAACCAACTCCTTTATTATCCCATCCATCTTTTTCCGAGGGTTTAATAATAGGATCTTCTTGAAACCTCTCCCAATTCTTCAGCCCATCTGGAGACACTGCCAACCCAATGCTTCTCTCCCCATTTGCAGAAACACCCTCATATGCCATCAAATAGTTTCCATTTGTGCGGTTTCTCACCACGCATGCATTCTTCACCCCAAGCTCATCAAAAGAACTGCTTGATCCTCCTCCCATGACCTTCCCCAGCTTCACCCATCTGATCCCATCTCTGGATCTTGCAATTCCAATAGCAAACTGCCCCTTTTCTACATCAAATGAATGATAATACATTCTGAGATCATCGTTGCTATGCACCACCACCTGTGGTGCAGCAATAAACAATGAATCCCACTCCTTGTCTGACCCCACATCAAACAAGGCTCCACTATGATCATCCCCTTCGATTCTGGCCCAGTGCCTGCCATCTTGGCTGCATGCCAGGCCTGGTAGAGACTTGATAATTTTTCCAATGCTATGACAATCATCTTTCTCATCTCTACTGTGAACTCTTTCTGGGTTTTGTAAAGTGCTGTTTGGGTCTCCTGACAAGTTGACGTCTTCAGAACTATATCCTGTGTAATAAAGCCAGTAAACGGCACTGTACATCGGGCTGGACATAATAACCATCTCAGAAGGCCTGATGCCCTTTGTGTCAAAAGCCCACCAATTATGGCTGCAGTTCATCACCAATCCCACGTCCCCACACGATCTAACATGGTCTGCTCCTCGTGCCCAATGGATTCCATTGCTTGAAACTGCTAACCCAACGGAATCGGAAGTGTTTTCAGTGTCAGATCTTCCATGATACCACATGTACCACCTTTCCTCATTATCTCCGATGAATCTTTTCACAACTGGTGAGCCGATTTCTGCACCATCCCAGGAGTTTTTTGGGCCCAAGTCGAGCACCAGACCATTAGAACAAGTAGATGTGAGTGCCTGATTTGGCGTGGGAGTTGCCAAACTTTGAGACTTGGAATTTGAATCTAGTTCAATGGCAGGATTCTTATTTGTTGCACTGTTGCTGTCAATGCTTGGTTTCGAGGAGCACTGAGTAAGAAAGAGGGTGCTGTTTCTAGACTTAGAACATGGACCTGATCTTCGGTGGCTTGGAAAGCTCCTGCACGAAGATGTGCCAGAGGCATGAAGAGCAAGGGTTTGTGCTTGTGCTGAAGGCCGAGGAGATTGGATTAGATTTGTTGAGTTCGTCATTCTTCCTGCGCTGTAAGATGCAAGGAAACTTACTGCTCTGAACCCTGTGACTGCTGCTGCGTTAATGTTCATTGTAGGACTTAAAAGATCAGAGCAGAAACGAAATGGGATTGATATCAGAGGTAGAACTAGAAGAGATGCAAATGGATTGGTACCACATACGCGTGGCTTTTATATGAAGTAGAGAATTTCTTTTTGAACTTGCTTAAAAACTTGCCACATGATTTTCTCTACCTAAAAACAACACCTCTCATTATTGACCTCTAAAGCATGCATGAATAATAGTACTTGTATGTCTCTTGTAACCTGAAAGTCTGCAGGGTGAAAACTATATTATATTAAACATGCAGCAAACATTGACCTAGATCGAGCAGCTAGCTAGCTAGCTAGCTCAATGTGGAAACTTCAAAATTTGCCAAGGGTAAATATTGGAGCAGATCAAACTATAAATTCTGTAAATGATGTCCAAACAATTCCAAAATGCTATGGGTTATTCACAAATATCTCAAGGGGGAGAAAGGAAATTTTGTATATATATGTATCGTTCTCATTCTTTGTACTCACTATAACTACTATTCTTCCCACTGATTTCGGTACCCCCTATTCGATCCTCCCTTCCCAACCCCATTCAATTTATTAATTACTATTGGCCTCCTAACTGTCAAATGGTGCTATCCCATCATGGGTGCAGCTTCTAACCTTCAAATGGCACAGGAGGAAAGACTTGAGGAATGATGTTGAACCTAACTTTCATGTAGTACGGTGAATCATTTAAGAGTCACTGAAAGATTGGTATAGAGCACGTGACGATGCATGATTATTATCCCATCACAAAACTCAATATAACTTTTCTAAACTTTAAAAAAAAAATGTAAAAAGTAATACAATTTTTTTAAATTTTAAAATAAAAATTACGTCAGAAAAATATTATATTTTTATAATATTTTAAATTTATAATATTTTTATTAAATTATTTCTCTCTTATTTTTTAAAATCTAATAAAATATTTTAACTCAAATCATTTCACTAATATTCAATATTCTAAATATCCACCCGAGGGGTACTCTAATCCTTTACATTTAGGGCTCCTAGGACTCCTTAATAAATGAATAACAAACCCCAGGAAATTCCCTAAAAATAATGGCCATAATAAATTATAATATCGATAGTAGCCCTTAGCTTATAGAGCTGTTTATTAGGATAGTTTTTTTTTATAATGTGATTGGCTTATAAAAGTAGTAGATTGGCTATTCTCTCTATTTTCTTACTAATGCTAAAGACACTACAAGTTTTACTATATATGAAATTATATTTGTTAATTAAATTGCTGATGCAGTACTGCCAATCACATAAACAATCAACTCAGATCGTGCACTACAACAGATCGTAGTCTACGTCACTATAAAATGAGGGCAAGTTGGAATCTCAAATCCATCTCAATTTATCTCAATTCTTCATTATAATTTTTTCAAATTTTAATATAAAATATAATAAAAAATTTAATTTTTTGAAATCTCAAAATAATAATAATATTATTAAAAAATAATATTTTATTCAATTTTCATATCAACTCAATTCAACTCAGTTCAACATCCAAACGCAGCCTAAATCTCTATTTGAAAATTTTCATCCCAAAAAGTTGTGATTTCGTCCCAAAATACTTCTTGAAACGTAAAAAAATCATCCCAAGTTCGTTCCAATAATAGTGTCCCAAAAGATATTTTGGGACAAAAATATCAATTTCATCTCAAAAAATATATTTTCAAACGAAATTGAGCAAAACTGTTCGACCGCATTCGAACGGAACTTGTTGTTTTGGGACGATTGAATTTCATCCTAGAATCACATTTTGACGGTACAAACATTACGTTCGATCGTCAATTATCTTCGAACGCGTCCTTCGTGAGTTAGTGGTCGATCGATACCGGTCCGTTCGACCAAATTGACGTGGGAAAACGTTCGAACACAAAATTTGATGGTCGAACAATAAAAGATGTTTCAATGTATTGAGTAAAACGTTCGATCGGACTTTGATATGATCAAACGATTTGCTATGAGATGACGTTCGAACGTTGATTTCATGTTCGATGTTATCGTTTGAACGGTTCCCAGTGTTATTCGAACGTTTAATAACGATTACATTCGAATGTTCAGTATCAATGTTTGAATGGTTTTACTGATTTTGTTCGAACGGTTTTAGGTCGTTTGAACGGTAATTATTTTATTTTACCCGATAATGAAAAACCAAATAGACATACATAATATTTAAAAAAAATAAATTACAATTTGTTCAATACCCATAAAAGTAGTCTCATAAGTGCAAAATAAATAAATAAACAGTTGTACGAGAGTTCTTAGTACATAAATAGATCCCAAAATCATTACGTATAATGTAAATCAGTTGCTTGGAGGCCTGAACTATTGCATAAGTATCTACACTTGGAGTTGAATCTCTCTCCTGAACTCTTCTTGTTCTTGTTCTTGTTGTTTCACGCACATTTCCATGTCTACTTGTTTCGTCAATTGAGCCTCTAACTCATGATACCTTGTACTTAATTCCTCGATCTTATAATTCGCTTCCTCTAATACTCTAAAGGTGTTGGAGGCATACCTAGACGATGAGGAAAAGTTAGAAGGCTTTACACAGTGACTCAAACCCTTCAAATATTCTGAACGTGGACCCAGAACTTGTGTAAAAATTTCAACATCACTTGTTGAGGAATCTTGATCTAACCTAGATTCAGCACGTAAGGCAACCATTTTTTCTACACACAAAATAAAGAATTAATATTGCAACAAATATTCAAATATGTTTAATTAAAACAAATAATAATACTTACATAATTTTCACGGGTATTGGGATAAGTTCACTCTCAATTACGATTGGTATGTGATGCAGCATATAATTTCGTCAGATCATAATTGGTATCTGACTCTTGCTACAAGAGACATTTGTTGAGATATAAAATCATTACAATACATCTAAATGACGAATCTTCAACTTCGATCTATTTGTTTTGTTTATAGAACTTTGCTCCTGCATAGATTTTGTAAATATTAGAAAGCAAAAATTATAAATAGGACATTTAAAAAAATTCATTTAATTTACCTTATATGATAGATCCTCAAATATGTCACAAAGTTTTTTCCAATTAAAAGGTCAGACATCCTAAAAAGGATGTTGGCGTGCCTATTGCTTGTTCTCGAACTTATTATAATGCTCATAACACATCGTCTTATATTTACGAAATGCATTACACATAAGCTCATCAACAGTTTTACGATCCTCTCTCCAATCAAAATTTAGTTCGAAGTCATTCTTGAAAAAATATATACACAAAGAAATTATCACTTGCATATTCTACATTTTGCATATATTAAATAATATTATAAATAAATTATTTAAACATTACCAAACAACACTTCTTAATAAGCTCTTTCATATTTTGGGGGACTTTCTGCCATGAACTCAGCCAAAGGTACATAAGTTCGTGTAAGAGCACCCACATATTATGCAAGCTAAGCTGCTGATTGTCTTTAAACAAAAAAATGTGTCGGTAGACACCATCAGGACCCAAGTCTTGGTGGGTTTAGCTTTATGGACAATACTAGGGTGCACACCAAAATGTGCACTTCAAACTAGTGCAAATGACTTTTTTTCTTTTTCTTTAAGTATTTTTTAAGAGTACTGCTACATTCACAAAGAAATTACACAAACTAATGTGGGTTCATCTGATCTGGTAGATCTACTTTACAATAAAAATAATTTTACAATCTGACAAACCATATTAAGCCACATCAGTTTGTGGAATTACTTTTATGTTAATTCCTTTGTGGCTAGAGTATTTCCATTTTTTAAACATCTTTAATCATTAAGAAAAAAATAAATATATATATATAAATTTTCTAATTTATATATTTGTATGTGTATTAATTTACTAATATATAAATTTACTAATATATATTTGTATATTACTAATACAAATAATACACATACAAGTCTCAGCCTTGTATGTGTATTATTTGTGGAAGAATGAAAGGAATCCTTTCGTTTCAATGGCCATCGAGTTGATTCAGCCATTGTTGAGCTCGATCCAAAAACCATTCGAACGATGATTTATTCGTTCAAACGGGTGTGACTCATGTCTCGAACGGTTGAGTGACCAATCGAAAGCGTTCAAACGCTTTTATGCTTTCAATAACGTTTGAACAGTTGTGTAACAGTTTGAAACTTTACCGTTCGAATGCTTAATTAATTGTTCGAACAATATAACATAAAACATTTTTAAATTACATTAATTAGTATATAATTTTGTGAGATTTATATATGATATTTTATAACTAATTTTCTTAATTTTATTTTTTAAATTTCAGGTTGACAATGTCTTATAGGAGACGAAAGCGTGACAAACCAGGACAACCCTTTAATGAAGCAGTTCGAGAGAGGACTATTTTGTTGGAATGTCTGGTGAAGATCTCTAACTTTCAAGATCTTTTCTAGGAGTGTCGTTCCTTGCTAGCTGTCTTCCTCAAGCGTGGTTGGACACCAATCCTCAACTAGAAGGACGAAGCATGGGATCTTGTTTCCTATATCGACATTGTCTCATATTTTTATTGAGAGCTTAGTCGTTCCAGCCAAAATGACGATGATGCATACATTTTTTCGGTCTGCAGAGCCTCAATTACATTTTTAGTGGACATACTCGCCAATTTCATTAGTATCGCACGATTGCGCACAGCGTATCCAAACGTGGTGCCCAGAGAGTCTTTAGCTACAGGTGATGGGGAGACAGCTGAGGATGAGGGCTCTGATAGAGATGTACTCGATGGCCTCTCTGATAATGAGGTGAGGCAGTTGGTTGTTGGTTTAGATATTCCTCCCTATGATGGAACTAAGAGCATCAAACAGGCAGATATATCTAGTTTCTTTAAGATCATGAACTTGATCATCGCCAACAACATTGATCCTCGGTAGCACAAGATAGAGGTTGGTATGGATCGGACGAAGTTTATGATACGCATCGCTCGTGGGGTGTCTATTGACCTAGTGGGTTATATATTCACTAGGACTCGATCAAATGCGCAGTACATTACGACAGATATAATGCCATTTGGGATCATGATCACACGATTTCTGCTCCATGTCGGGGTCTTACCAGATATTGCAGAGCGTGTCCAGGAGATGATTGGACCGATCAACTCCTCCACCCTGTCACAAAGCACAGGTCACTTGAGATTTTGTCTTCGTGGTCTTATTCCAGAGTCGATCGATACTCAGGGAGATGCACACCTAAGAGATCATGGAGTATTGGTCGGTGAGATATTCACGCAGGCCAAGGTATCACACGCATCTACTTGTGAGGAGATGACAAATATAATGCGTGCAAATATTAGCAGACAGATGTAAGTGGGATTGATGCAGTGCGTGAGGAGATTCGTAGTGCCATCTCTGACTTACGTACAGAGATTAATGCTAGCATCTCTGACTTACATATAGAAATTGATGCCATATCTACGACTTAGGTCACGATTAGTACTCAGCTAACACAGCTAGAGAGTTGTGATCGTATTAGTCTGTATCTTTTATTTGCATTTTTTTTTTTTGTATAGAAAATATTTTGTGTTTTGTAAATTTAATTTAATTATGAATCGTTTTTGTCTTTTTTAAATTAATTATTGATTTCTATTATAGATATTATCTCATTGCATAGTTTTTATGTAAATTAAATATTTGTCCATAATTAAGTAAGGTATTGTGTTGCCATAAAAAATTGTAAAAATTATGTCACCATTTGAATGGAATATATATCGTTCAAATGTTTCTGCATTCCTTCTAGATATTTCTGCAATAAATCTTCGTTCGAACTCTTTATTTTACGTTCAAACATTGATTAACCTATTCGTTCGAACGGTAAGTCAATGTCCCGCTAAATTTAGTGACTTAACCCACCAATTTCTCATTGGATCATATATAATATCTATTCGAACATTGATTAATCTTGACGTTAGAACGTTGCTATATGTTGTTCAAACAGTAAGTCAATATCCTACTAAACTTTGTCACTTAACGAGTCAAATTCTCGTTCAACCATATATAATATCCGTTCAAATGTTTAATTTATTTTGTTTGAATGTTTTTTTGTCAATATTCGAACGATTATTTTTAATCCCTACATATACCATTCAAACATGTTCAAACGGTAAACGCCTTCTGTCTTTTTTTAGGGATAAAATTTGAATTATGTCCCTACATCTCATTTTTTGGGACGATTTTCATTTCATCCCAAACAAAAATCATCCCTAAAACGAATTTTTATTGCAGTGGTAAGACTTATATATAGTACTATATTTAGTATTATCCTCTTTTTTCTTCAATTTATTTTAACAAAAACACGATGGATATTTATGCATGCATGAATATCGTATGATTTTAATTTTTTATCCATGCAACATGCAGCATGAATTTGATTCTGGACCATATTATACATATATATATATATATACATATATATATGTATATACATATATATACATATATATATATATATATATATATATATAAAGATCTTATCACCACCAAACTTAATTATTAAACACTAGATTATATATATTGTCGATCGGCCAACTGAAGTCCATGCGAGGACAGAAATTATTTGGTGAATTATTAACAGATCTTCGAGAGGCTGGCAGCTAACTGTAATTCTGGGACGTGACAAAAGATCAATATCATCATGATGATCAGGATTCTGAAACGAAGACATTCGGTTGAATCTAATTGTCAAATAATTGAATTTTCTTTCGAAAAATGCTTATTTATATTTAGATAGTGCAATTTTTTTTTTCTTTTTTTTCAAATATTTTTTAAAAACCCCTTAAATATTTAAAAAAAATTCAAATTCATTAAAAAATATTTCTTTAACTATAAATAAATAAATAAATAAATAACATTCGTAGCTTTTCTCGTAACCCACTATCTCTTGGAAATATCATTTTTTAAAAGAAAAATAATTTGTATAAATTCTAAATAGACAAGTAACGTACAAGCCCTTATAAAAAAAATGAATCTTATTTTAAAAAAATATAAAAAAATCTATTCTTTATTAGTGAGATTTATTTTTTTATAAAAAATTTATACGAGACTTATCTATTTAAAATTTATATTTAATATTATTCATATATATATATATATATAATAGCCACCGATCGGTAGAAGTCCTACAGCTGTCAGCCGACAGTCGTCCCACTCCCGTCAAAAGTTCAACATTGTTGGTACCTAACCATAGTCATGTACTTTTACGAGCTTTAATTTAGTAATTTATTTTCATATTCGAATATATAAAAATAATTTTGTATTGATTAATTTAACCGTAATTAATAAAAGGATAGATCTGAGATCGGAGATTCCAGAAACGTTTCAAGTTGTGTGGTGGTCAAAGGCTTAAAGCAATGAAGCAGCAGCCTAGCTACATGGTATCAATAATGATTTCCAAAGGAAAAAAGTAAAAGATATGGGGTATCAAATCAATTACGTAGTTTCAATAGTCTACATTTTTAGAGAACCGCTGGAGCGGTCGGGCTGTTTAAATTAGAAGAGCAACCCTCTAATGATACGTAGGAAAAAATATAAAACAAAAATGCAACCTCAGCACATAGAATCACCACAAGCGCTTCCTAATTCTCTTGTTTTCTCTTCTTCATTTCAAACAAGCCAAACTCTTTTATGTTGTTCACATCGTCACCATCTTTTTGAACCGCCACCAAGCCCACCGCCCAAGACCAAGCTTAATTCCACCGCCTCCAATCCTGGGTTCATTGGGTGATTAAAAAATGATGGGACTTTCAAAACTAGTTAACTATGATTTTTAGGGAATAATACCAATGCATTCCTCCTAAATGCAGCTGCAAAATATGTCCACAATTTCACTATAACTTGCCCAATACATTCAAAATAAACATGAAAGCATTCCAAAATAAACAGAACTCTATTTTCATGAAAAACTAAAGAAAAAATCTTCCAAACATAAATTGATATCAGTCATGAACTGCCAAATCGAGCTTCGTCCACTGTCTGGGTTGACAACCAAAATTCAAGTTTCTCGAATCATCATATAGCAAGAAGAAAAAAAATATAATGAATCAAAGCACCAAAAAGAAAATGAATTTCAAAGACGGAGAGAGAGATAATCGAGAGAGAAATACCGAGCTTCATCACCGTCTAGGTCGAGCTCTGTCCTTGCCATCGTATGGGTCAAGCGCCGTCGAGGATGAGTGTGGGTGAGATTTCGTTTGGGTTGGTGGGATCCCGGGAAGACGACAGAGTGAGGGATTTCGTTTGGATTTGGTTTGGGTTGTTGATCACTTGTATATTAGTGCAAATTAAACATTATAAATTTCCTATGTGTCACCATCTCATTGGAGGGTTGCTCTTATAATTTTAACAGCCCGACCGCTCCCCAACTTTTCTCACATTTTTATTAATGAAAATTATTTTAATGATTCCATAAAAATAAATTCATAAATTGACGTGACATAATATGTGAAATTATAAAATTATTTTTTTATTAGTAAATTTAACGTGTCATATATATAAAATTATATCAGTTTATAAATTTATTCTTATGTAACTTTTTTATTAATACAAAGGGCGCAACGGCATAAAATAAATAATTAAGCTAAAAAAACCCATAGAATCACTAGCATTTATGTGGAAAAGAAAACATTAAAAAGAGATATTGACAAGTAAGAAAGTATACAGCTCTGTACTCTTGATTTATTAATTTTTTTTTACAATATTGCATTCTTAAACTATCAAAATAATAATTGACCCTAAATTACCAATCTTTTTTCATAATTTAAATCTTTAATTTAGAATTGATTGTTAAAATATACAAAGTTTTAAAATTAAAATTAAAATGATGGAAAGATATTCGCACTTTTTTTCAAACGAAAGAAGTTGTTTAGGACTTGGCTCCATAATTTTTCAGCGCTTGTGGGGGCAGAAGGTTACGTTGGACGGATTTGGATAGTGAGATAAGAAAATATGATTTTAGATAAGTTGAGTAAAATATTATTAAAAGATTTTTTTTTAATATTATTATTGTTTTGAGATTTAAAAAAATTAAATTGTTTATTATATTTTGTATGAAAATTTAAAAAGTTGTAATGATGAAATGAGATGAAATGGATTGAGAGTATTTTGTATCCAAACGGCACCTTGAAAAACTAGTATTCGAGATAGATACGGTCAAGATATATTTGACAAAAAAATAATGATGAATTATTTTCTTGAATAAACCACTTGGCTCATTTGCTTAAATTTTGTGACAATAACATAAGAGTAATTCTACATACAATCGTGAATTGTGTAACTGCCGTTTAATCGCTTTGAAAATGAGTGGGTTTCACTATTAAAAAATTAATTTTTTTCATGTGAATCTCATGTTTTATTCACTTTTTTCAAAACGATTACGCGTCAGTTACACAATTCACGATTGTAAATATATTTTCTCATAACATAAAGCACAATCCGTTTAATAGAAAGGACAACCGAGGATTCGAGAAATCCTATTGTAAAATGTATATATTTTTTTATTTTGTATTTTTGTTTTCAAGCATTTTTTAAATTCTTTTAAATATTTTAAAAAAAATTACAAACTCATTTAAAAATATTTTCTTAACAATTAATTAAAATAAAATATGAATCGGTAACTTTTGTAGTGCTACTCGGTGAATACAGCATTTTGGGTGGGTCAATTACTTTGGGTTGGTCAACAAATTTAATTTTAATAAATAAATGAAAGTGCTGTCTAAACTAATTTTAGGTCTAATTCAAAATATAAATTGTAATTTACAGTACTCTCATTAGATACAATCTTTAAGATTTAAAAACATAAATAACAAATGACATGACGCAATAACAATCTTGGAATCCTAATTATAGAGAGTTTACTGTACTCATAGTTCGAATTGGGAGGAGAACTGAAACTTTATTGACAGAACCAACTGAAACTCTCAAGAATCCAGCTAGGTTGATCAGATCATGAGAAGCATCATGAAACGTAAACCCCTTTTTCTTTCAACAAAACTCTGCACTCGTCTACATCCCCATCCATTTGACCTTTTTGGCAACAACAGATCAAAATATCTGAAATCCAGACCATCTTGTAAAGCTTCTAATATCACTTCCTGCAGAAATCGCCATTCCAATCCCAGTTCTTCCCCCATTTCCAACACCTCTATAATACAACCTCCACTCGTCTACATCCCCATCCATTTGAACCAAGCATGGGGATCCTACTCCTTCATTATCCCACCCGTCTTCCGCTGATGGCCTTAGAGCTGCCTCATCATGAACATGAAACCATTTGAAGACACAACCAACCCAATGCTCCTCCTCCCATCAACAGCAATACCTTCATATGCCATCACATAAGTCCCATCTTCCCGGTTTCTCACTACTAAGACATTCATCACCCCAAATTCATCAAAAGAACTACTTCCTCCTCCTCCCATTGTCTTCCCCAACTTCACCCACCTAATACCATCCTTTGACCTCGCATTGCCAATACCGAATTCCCCATTTTCCACTTCAAATGAATGGTATTACATTCTAAGATCACCCTTGGCATGAAATACAACTAGCGGGCAGGCAATAAACGAAGAATCCCACTCTCTTTCAGACCCCACATCAAACAAAGCTCCGCTATGATGCTCACCTTCAATTCTAGCCTAGTGCCTCCCATCCTGACTGATTGCCAAACCAGGCAAAGACTTCGAAATTTTTCCAACTCCACCCTTCTCACCATTCACCTCATCAATGCGAAATCTTTCTGGGTTTCCCAAATAGAGTCTAACAGAGTTATCAGAAAGCTCTGCCTTCTAGGGACTGTATCCAGTCTAGTAAATCCAGTAAACAGCACTGACAACTCTAACCTTTGCACTGGACATGACCTCCACCTCACATGGCCTAATACCCTCTGTGTCGAAGGCCCACAAATCCGTACTACAATTCATCACCAAACCGGCTTCCCCGTTCCATGTAGCAACTCCTCTGCCTCTCTCCTAGTGAATTCCATTCCTCGAAACCGCTAAGCCTATCGAGTCCAAACCCGGGTTTCCATTAGAGCTTCCATGGTACCACATGTACCACCTCTCTTCCTCATCACTAAGGAACCTTTTCACAATCGGTGACCCAATTTCTGCACCGTCCCATGAGTTTGTGGAACCCAAACCAAACACCAACCCTCTAGATGAATCCGAAGATGATGGTATTGATGATGATGAAGAAGAAAGTGCTTCATTTGAAACGGGGGCTGAAGGATTCGAATTTTTAAAATTTGAGATAGGTTCAACAGTCAAACTTTGGTCTGCTTCATTGTCTGTGCTGGTGTGTGGTTTCGTGGAGCAGCAAGCGAGATAGAGAACATTGTTCCTTGGGTAAGATGTTGAGGCACAAAGAGTGAGCATGTTAGGTTTTTTGTGCAAAACACATACACATCAATGATGACAAACAAAATAAAAGCAAGCATGATCAAGCACATGACACACAATATACGTGATTCAGCAAATTGCCAACGTCTATAGAGCTACAGAAATCTTATTAATTAGAGGAGATTACAATCACTCATTCTCAACTCACACTTTCTAGGACCTTTTTGTTCTCTCTCACACAATATGCACTCACTTGATAATTGTTATCTCTCAAAATGTGTTGAAAGTAGTACAAAACAAGTCAAATATAACATATTTATAGTAAACGGCGCTGGAAACCCTAATCTGACAAAAACTATGTTCTTCGCTCTAGCGGCGTGTCAAGCGAACAGCCAATCAACATTGGCTCGAGCGGGGCTCGAGCAAACACTAGGGTTTGTGTCTCGCTCGAGCCCATTGTCGCGCGAGACTCGAGCGAACTCACGGGTTTGAGTCTCACTCGAGTGCACATCAAGTGCACGTCGAGCAAATTCTCTGTTTCTCAATTTTCAGCTCCAAAATCAGTCTCCACCTCAACAACCTCTCACTTGGAGACTGGGTCTCCACATGCCAGCCACTGTTTCCAGCCAAACTCTATCATCTCTGTAGCTCACAACTCCCGTCTTCAAGCCAGAAAATGAACTGAAGTCAAGCCTGACTTCAATCTTCCACGTACATCGCCCTTAGTTAGTACATCCATTGGGCGACTCACAACTCTCACTGCACTAGGAGTGTCCGGTCTCGAACTGATCTTGGCAACCTCAGCCAACTTTCTCAGGCTTTCATGAGGAACGGCGAACCTGACTCCCTTTGGCTTCCTCATATGTTTCACGCAATCAAGTCTGCCTTTTTGTACTCTTGTATTTCCTTGCACAACACTGGACCCTAATGTCAAATACAAAGAGTTAGATCTCTTACCATGCGCTAAGACCAGCGCACCCTTAATGATCTTTCAAGCTCCTCCAAAGAACGCTACTGCATAACCGCTGTCATCAAGCTATCTTACAGAGATCGGGTTTTTCTTTAGATCTGGAACGTGTTTGACTTGTTGTAAAGTTGACATGCCCATGTTTGGAAGTGTGATGTGCACATGACCCACTTCCATTACATCCAGTGCCTCTCTATCAGCCGCATACATCTTCCCAAAATCATCAGCAACATAATTCTGCATGATTTTTCGATATGAGGTGCTATGGAACGAAGCCCTTGAATCCAACGCTCAATCATCAATTGGACTGTGCACTGCAAGAAGTAAGACATCATGAATTTCTTCTACCACTGCATTCACATCATCATTCTCAGCACTTTCTTGATTCCTGCAGTTTTTCTTAATGTGGCCCGACTTGCCTCAACTCCAGCACGCGATCTGCTGCCCAGATCTCATCTTACTCTTCCCCTACTTTTGGAGCTTGACCTGTCATGTCCTCTGTCCCGATTGTCAACATTCAAGGCCGATCCTGAACTCGAGAACTCGCCTAAGTCTCTTCTGTGTACCTCTTTAGTAAGGATCATGTCACATACGTCGTCGTAGTTCAGTTTCATCTTGCGGGCTGAACTATTCCCAGCAATCATCATGGCTTCCCAACTATTTGGCAGCGATGCCAGCAGAATCAACGCTCTGATCTCATCATCAAACTCAATCTCTACAGAAGACAGTTGATTTGTAATCGTATTGAATTCGTTCAAGTGTTGGGCCACAGACATACCTTCTGACATCTTCAGATTGAACAATTTCTTCAACAAGTGCACTTGTTATTCGTTGACGGCTTTTCATACATATTTGACAAAGTCGCCATGAGATCCTCCGTGGTTCTCTCCTTACTTACATTGTGTCCCACTGTTCTGGACAAGGTCAGCCGAATAATCCCCAGAACATGTCGATCTAACATGGTTCACTCAGCATCATCCATGTTTTCTGACTTCTTTCCCAACAGTGGAAGATAGAGCTTTTTCCCATAAAGATAGTCCTCGATCTGCATTTTCCAGTACCCAAAATCAATGTCGTCGAACTTTTCGATCCTGAGTGCTTTCACTTGATCTCCATCCATCATTCTCCTTCAGATCCGACCTTGGCTCTTGATATCAGTTGTTGTGCAAAACACACACACACCAACGATGGTAAATAAAGTAAAAGCAAGCACGATCAAGTACACGACACAACATATTTGGTTCGGCAAATTGTCTACGTCCACAGAGCTACATAAATCTTATTAACTAGAGGAGATTATAATCACTCAATCTCAACTCACACTCTCTAGGACCTTACTCCCTCTCACACAATATGCACTCACTTGACAATTGTTCTCTCTCAAAATATGCTGAAAGTCGTACAAATAAGTCAAATATAACATATTTATAGTAAACGGCATTGGAAACTCTAATCTGGCAAAAACTACGTTCTTCGCTCGAGCGACATGTCGAGTGTGCATCGAGCGAACAACCAATCAACATTGGCTCGAGTAAGGCTTGAGCGAACACTATGATTTGTGTCTAGCTCGAGCCCACTATCACGTGAGACTCGAACTAACTTACAGGTTGAGCTTCGCTCTAGCCCATTGTCGAGCGCACCTCGAGCGAACTTACGGATTGAGCTTCGCTCGAGCCCACTGTCGAGCGCACGTCAAACAAACTCTCTGTTTCTCGATTTCAACTTTAAAACCAGTCTCCACCCTAACAAGGTTTGGTTTAAAGCAACCATAGAGGCATTAAGGTAGTTGGGCTAGTAATTCTTTTGATGATTGAAATTGTGAGAGACTTCAAGGTTTTCATGGATGAAGCTCCTATTGAGACTGCATCCATGGCTACTGATGGATGAGGAGCTCAATGGGAGTGGATTGGGTTACGTATGAATTGTAAGTTCAAGATAAAATGAAAGAATAATGCTAGAGCCACTACTGGGGCTCTCGTTGGGCTCAAGCATGTGTTTTTTTATGTGTTTTTTTAGTTCTTTTTTTATATAAATTTTTTTAAAAATTTGAAATATTTAAAAAAAAATCACAACATCATTAAAAAATATTTCCTTAATTACGAAGTATATTTTTTATTTTACTTTGTGATTAAGGAATTAGTTTTTAATGATTTTTTTTTACTTTCTGATTAAGAAAATATTTTTTAATAATGTTCTAAATTTATTTTATTTTTTAAAAATATTTAAAAGTGTTATAAAATTTACATAAAAAATAACTTAAAAAAAGACATAAAAAAAACACATGCTATAGCCCGGCAGAGCTCCGCCTGGGTGGCTCTAGCATTCCCCCACAATGAAATGGTAACACCTTCGCAAGTCTTTTTATTTGCGACTCCCTAAATTTAATACATGTGTAACGGTACTGACATGATAGGAAAGTTGTGACATTAATCATAAAAAAAAATATATATATATTAGTTTGATTGTCTATCATATCAATAATACGAGGAATATTAGAGATCAGCTTACTGTAGTACTGTACTTTCCACACACCTTACATCATTTCTTTCTGTTTTTTTTAACTCAAAACGTGCGTTTTGTAATTTTGTAGGTTTGTATTTCCCTGATTCGAATTTGCCCCGCGTCGAAACTCCTCCCTCGCCCGCGTAGAAACTGCTCCCTCGCCCGCGTCGATTGTGCTCTGCCCACCGCCACCGACGACGCCGTCTCTTTCCAGCGACACCGAGGCTGTCTGCACAGCGCTGCCACACCCCTCGTCGCCCAGCTTTCCTTCCTCCCCATCGCCAGCCCATCTCCTTTTCTTCCTCTCCCCACCCCCCGCGTCGCCCCCCACCCCCACCAGTCTCGTCACCCATCCTCTCCCCCACCCCCTTGTCGCCCAAACAATGCCCTAGTTGGCCCGCACCCCCTCTGCCCAGCAACGCCCCCCCCCCCCCCCCCCCCCCCGGTCGACCCTCCCATCCTCTCCCCGAGTCTCCTCGTGCGCCTTCCTCGTCGTCCCCGCGTAAGTTCTACTCTACATTCGGCCTTCTTATGATGTTTGCTTCCCTTTATGTTTTCCTTGAAAAGAACATGAACTGAAAAGTTCAACTCAACTGGAAGATGCAATGTTGTTGTTTTAGTCGTACCCAGATCATAAAACAAATAATAGTTTTAGATTCATGATGGTGTTTTTCCTTTTCTTGTTCATAATAGTTTTAGATTCGTAGTTACTCGTTTATCTTCCTGATTCTGAGTAGGCAGTACAGAGTGTGTATCCAATTTATCTTCGCGAGTCTTCTCTTCTTAGCAGCAAGTTGCATAGGACACTGTATGGCTTTCTTCTATTTGAAGTTTCATGGAACAATGTCCGAGGCATCAACTACTTGAATGAGCTTCAGGTAATATTTTTTGTACATGCTTCCCATTCTTTCTTCAGTTTATTTTGAATTTTTTTTGTGTCCTATGGTTTTCATATCATGTCATCTCTAAAATTGTAAGATCAAGCTGCCAATCTGACCTACATGTTGTGAATCAGGGAAGACACTACTTGCAAAAACACTGGCTCGATTTGTGAATGTGCCCTTTGTCATCGCTGATTTCACAACTTTGACAGGTATGCCTGTTTCTCATTGATATATCTATTGAAATTATCAAAAAATTTGTGCAAACAAGGAATGTTAGCCTACTGAACGTGGAAAAACCAACATCACTTTAGTGAATTTTTAGCTTGATTGTTATCTATTACTACCTACTCAATTGCAAGTGAACTTCATTTCGGAAAGGTAAAAGTCGGCTTGCTCTGATATTACTTTAATGATTTTGTTTGGCTACATTCTTCTGGGATGTATTTGTTTATTTATGGTCATTACATTCAAGTGAAGGAGGCAAATAATGCTTTAATTTCCTTTTGTTTTAATATTGCAGGCAGGTTACGTTTGAGAAGATGTTGAATCAATCTTGTACAAATTACTTGTGGTATGCTTCATGTTTTGCATCTTTAGATTACAAACTGAAATTTATTTGATCAATCATGGAAGCATATTGCTACCATGACCTATTCTTGGAGTTCTGAAAGCATCTCATGATCTTTGCAATGGTTTGATTGCTCTTCTTTCATTGTTTTTTTTTTTTTTTTTTGTATGACCTTTTTTTGCATGCTTTTATTTATGTAGGATGATCGATTTTTGTAACAAGATACTTGTCCATTTAATTTATCAAGAAGGGAGGTACTTGTAAAAAAAATTATCAAGAAGAGGGGTTACTGAGGAGATAGTGCCTCCTTTACTTGAGATGAAAATTTTACCACAGTACAGAGTGTGTATCCAATTTATATGACCCACTGATCTGAACGTTTGATCCAAAAAAAGTCCACTGTGCATTTTTTTGGGTCATGTTCAGTGGAGTTTTGTTTGTATAGGAAGAACAGAAAATTGTAAGCAGCCTGGTTGAGTACTCAAAGAAAATTGTAAAAAGAAAAATTGACAAAGCTGGGACGACAATGAGATATACTCTATGAATTCTCTAAATTTTCATCCTGCAAGATTCATTA
This sequence comes from Juglans cinerea, assembly GCA_961763995.1. Classification (NCBI taxonomy): domain Eukaryota; kingdom Viridiplantae; phylum Streptophyta; class Magnoliopsida; order Fagales; family Juglandaceae; genus Juglans; species Juglans cinerea. The sequence continues at coordinate 21,159,337 of CAUIVZ010000011.1, forward strand.
TTGCCATTAGATCTCTTTGTAAGTTATTTATTTGATTGCATTTGGTTTTACTGAAAACTCGCATCATCACAAGTCCTTTGAACTCATTTTGAACCGTTTGGTAATTTCTATCTATAAATCTCTTGCCGCTTAAGAGCTTATCTGCCTTTGCTGTTTTAGGTGCATCACTTTTCCAACTGGGGGGTAAGATGGTGCTTTAAATTTCTGGGACAGAGACAGTAAACAGAGACTCAAGTGTGTACAGATCTCATATAAAAGTTCAAATCATATTTCAACAATTTTCATTGCTTTTACTGCATTTCAATGAAGTATATGTTCTATTCTTCAGTAACTAATTCAATACAGACTTGTTTTGTTGATGCATGTTTCAACAATAAAATGTCATAGTTTGGAACAGATGCACCTACGCATTCTTGCTAACCTATAATATAATCCTCTTGTATCTATCATGCAATTTCAGGCCAAAAAAAGGAAATCTAATGCGCGGGATATCTTTTCTATAGTTGATTTTGAATGACTTTGTTTGGTGCCTTATTTTTCTTTTTTCTGGTTTACTTCTTTGTTCATCTTCAATTCGGTTTCTCTATCTTTATATGCGGATGCTTTTTCAAATTTATTTTTGTCTCAAGTGGTTCATATTTTTGCAAATTATTTTTTCAAGATGGATGATTTGCTTCCGGGTTTTATCAAAACGTGAGTTTTTATTGTCAAATTAGAGAAATCTAAGGTGATTAGCTTACCTTTTAGGTAGTTTAAGATTCATGTGGAATATGGATGCAAAGTAAATGCGTTTCAATCACATAATACTAACCTTTTTTTCCTTCTCTCTGCCTCTTTTGGTTAGAAGCCATACAACTTCAATTAGTAAATCATACTTGAATGAAACCAGCTCCTTTATGGCTTGTTTAAAGAACAACTATTTAATTAATGGTGTTGTTTGCAACAATAGAAAATTTTGGTTCCTGCAAGTAGATTCTGGAAATATTTGAGTTGTTTAAAAAAATGCATGGCTGCCTAACCATATTCACATTAGTGGAAATGAAATATTGGACATGAAATCTGCACTCCCCCCTTCTTAATTAGTGCCTAACCATATCAACTGACTTCCTTTTAACATGGTTGAAATAATTTGGTGGAATTTATTGCATTCATGATTTATACACTGCTCTGAAGTATTGTGGCTTGTTGATGATTTCTTGTTAAACAAATACAAAGCTTGGAGGAAAGTGCTGAATCATTAAGGGAGCGAAGTTTAAAGTTTTACCAAGGGTGCCGAAAATACACGTATGTCCACATTTATTTATTTTTTGATTAGTACTTATGTCCACATTTATAAACGTGTTTCTTTATCATCCCTCAATAATTTAATTCAAGCTCTAGTACTGACTAAAAATAAAATTCAAGACAGATTCATGCTATAGAAAGTTTTCCAAATTGTCAATTGTCTAGCTATTGCTATCATTTTGAATAAAATTGTTAACAATGTAAATTAGAATCTTACCTAGATCCTGTTTTTGAAAATAAGCTTTGTTTAGCGGTTTCTAAGTCGTTCTTGATGTTTTTGGTTGCATAAGGTAATCTTTGCTATCCTATGGACCTTCAGTTTGTGAGGAGTTTTAATTGCGTTTTTTTGTCCTCACACAGTGAAGGACTTGGGGAGGAATATGATGGGGATATTGCTTTTGTGGGTGCACTAGAAACTTTTGGTGGAGGGCATGATGATCCCATTAGTTTGGCTTTTGGAGGTATGTCAATTTGTTCATGCTGGGCTTTATTCTATATTCTTTGGTTGCTAAATGGTAATTAACTCTTTGCCTTGACAGTTTTTAGAGATTACACTTTGAGACTGGAATATCCACGATTCATGGCTCTCAAAATGCAGATTGAGGTGTCTACTAATTTAAATTGAATTTCTCTGCTACTACAGGCCCTGTTATGACCAAATTTACCATTGCCCTGAGAGAAATTGGGACTTACAAAGAACTTCTTCGATCCCAGGTGAAAATCCTGAATTGTTTCTTAAGAACTTTCAATCCTAGCTCCTGTACATGATTCTGGTTTAGGATGAATTAGCCAGGAAGAAAAATGAATGGAAAAAGTTGATGTAGAAGAAAGTATAATTTTTCAAAAAAAAAAAAAACCAAAACTAAACAAGAAAAACCTTCTTTCCCTCATGAAAAAAAACTAAATGTAGTAGTTGTCAAACATTTTATTTTATTTTATTTTTATCTGCAGCTAGCAAAGCCTCGTAACTTTGTAACTCAAGTGTAGCAGTCAACAATAGTTGTGTGGACTCAAGTGTAGCAGTCATTAAATTTATTGTAACTCAAGTGTAACTCTTAAATTTATTGTAACTCAAGTGTAACTCTCTTAAATGTATTGTAACTCAAGTAGAACTCTTTTAAATTTATTGCACACTTGTAATTGTACACTTCTTAAATTTATTGGTCCTGCATTATTTTGTCTAGTTTACGAAATTTTAGTTTATTTTTGGTGGTTAGTGTATTTGTTGGCAGAGTTTGGTTCTAATTTTGGACAGATTACCCTATGATTTTGGACAGATTACCATATAATTTTAGACAGATATTGTTATCATTACAATCACAATCAACAAAGTGCAATGTAAACAATTACATTATAAACATGTTTTTGTAAGTAACATTCAAAGTTATATTCCAAAATGTCTTACAAATATTACAACATTACAACATTTCAAAAAGACATTAATTGGATGAACATTACAAATGACCTAATATCCATATCTTAGTACTGACCAACATACATTATTGTGTTTCAAATATAAAATAATTACAGCACAAATCACAACAAAATAATATCCAATCTAGCTTCATCTTGAGTTTCTTTGCCTTTCATATTGCTTGATTCTTGTGCAACTGTCCAATCATGCAAAGGATATACAGTCAGAATATCTTGAGTCCTAAGAAATCCGTAGCTTTCCGGCTGCTGCTCTCGTAACTCTGTAAAAGGAAACAAAAAATTAATTAATTTTTCTTGTTGGAGCTACTCATGTCAGTCATGTAAAAAACATGAGTTCAAGCAATGGAAGTTATATTTGTGTCTTCATCGACGTAGTTCGACATCGACGTAGTTCTGTAAAATGTACTATGAGATTATCCTTTTTTCTTCAGATCATTAAATTTAACCAATTGCAATTAGTTTTGTTTTAGAATCCAAACTAGTGGAGATGTGGGATGCAGATATTTTTCTTCAAGGGTTCAAAACGATTGACCACTATCACGACATCAGCTATGGTGCTGAAACCAGCCTTGTGTACTTTATAAACTTGGAAATTAGATTGAGCAATTGGTGGGAGTACTAGCCAATAATCTAGGATGACCTTGAATTTACCATTTTCAGCTGTGTCTAAGCCCTGCCCAAGAACAGAGTCTTTCAAGCAAAACAAACATTGAAAACTTACAGACTCCTTACACATTGAAAACTTATTACTTCCATGACTGAACTTGTAAAGTAGCATTTGGTGTGTTAATACTCTGGACATCTATCATTTAGTAAAATCTGGGGCAGTCAATTTGCAAGTTCATCAAAACTAAAGAAAACCCATTTATGATTTATCATAAAGATGCAACCATAATCCTCATATAACTATTAACCAATAATGAAAATATTAAAAGAAAAAGACAATCAACAACCAATAATTCAAGCCCACAAGACAAAAAAAATATATATATATATATATGGGAAACAGGAAACGAGACATAATTTTAGAGCATTAAAGAGAATAATTCAAAAGAAGAAGAACTATAATAACTCAAAGATGAAAACCATTAATCCTCAAACTTTCTTGGACAGTTTCAAGCACTGAGAGTCTCTCCAGGTAGAAATATCAGTTCTCAAGTTTTGGAGCACAAACCACGTCAGTTGGAAGCTCTCCATAGTTCAGGAAATATTACACGAACTTGCTTTTCAAGAACCATTGCAGTGGGAGAGAGAGAGAGAGAGAGAGAGAGACGGAGAGATTGACGTTATTTGTAAAAATTCCATTTTTTGTGTAAATGTGAACAAATTACTTATGACGGCACAGGAAGATGTTAAAGATGCAAATGATTTCAACACTCCATGCCCTAAGCTGCAATAACCATCTCACGAAGTCCAAAATTTGCCCCAAAATTCACCTCTCTCAGTACACAAGCAGAATAATAATACGGAAGGAAAAATTTATGGTGGAGTTACCTATGAAGCTGAGTAGAGAGAGCTCACGAACTCACTAGCAGAGGCGCAGTGAAACAGAGCTCACGTACTCACGAGCAGAGGCGCGACACTGGGCAGACCGAGGAGCCAACGAGGGGCAGCGCTAGCGCTGGACAGAGGGAGGGGCGACGCGAGTGGGGGTGGGGGTAGAGTACAGACGGAACGCCTGGGTGGGGATGGGAAGATGAGGTCTGCTGGGCATTTCAAATTTTGGTGAAATCTGAGAGAGGGAACGTCCTTTTTGATACAAGGAGAAATTGGTCATTTTATTAGACCACGTAAGGTGTGATCCGGCTGATATGGAACAGTGGGCTGCTCTTCAGATTTTTATCACACACTCAACACACTTAGTGTATTGAGTTAAAAAAAAAAAAAATTTGAGTGCATGGTGTGTGGAGAGTGTAGGCAGATGCTTAGAATTGCTCATAATATTACGTGTTACATTTAGATCCATTGTGTGTTGTAAAATATACAAATTTAAATAATTCATAAATAACTATATTTCCAGATTATTTGGAGAAACTTGTTGAGTCGGCGTTTGGAATTTGGAATTGGGTTACGATTATAAAAAGAAAAATAATAAATTAGTCTGTTTATTTTCAGAAATGAGATAAGATGAAATGAAATTTTTTGAGATATGTGTGATTGGTATTGAGATATATTGAGTATAGATGAGATAAGATAAAATTGTATTTGTTTATAGAGATAAGATGAGATTATTTTGACTTTTTTTATATAAATATTTATGGTGGTGGGACTCACAATATATTATATTATTTTTTATAATAAAATAATGCCAAAATGATTGAAGGCGTGCATAAACCGTAACAACAAATGAAAAAAAAAATTCCGACATTTTTCTTGGATGTTTTTGTATTATAACTGTACATAGCCGTAACAAAAAAAGGACCAATAGTCAGCATTTTTTCTAACTGTACAAAACAACAACCGGTCAGACGCTTTTTTTAGTATAATATATTTCATAAACAGTAATAAATTAGTGAGAGATAAGATAAAATGAGATAAGATGAAATAAAAAATTAATATTTATTTTCAAAAACAGTCTTACCATACAAAACTTAGAAAAATTTTGAGAATTTTTAGTTTCATCTCTAAAAGCAAACCGCCTTAGAGAAAATGAGCCTGTAGCGAAGGGGAGAGCAAATGACAAGTTATTCTTTCTAGAAAAGATGAGGCATTTCAAACAAAAAGAAGCCCTAGGGCTACACCTCTTGTACCATTCATTTTACGGCAAAGTGTTACACACAAATGGATATTATAAAAATAAATCTATAAATTGATATGATTTTATACGATATGTTAGACTTATTTTATAATAAAAATAATTTTATAATTTAACTTACCATATCAAATCACGTTAAATTGTAAGTTTAATTTTATAAAAATTTTTTGTGATTAAAACATTTATTATTTTAAACCGAAAATATGTGGAGTTATATTCCTAAAACCTCATTTACGCACGCGCACGTGTATATATATATATATATGGAGTAATCTTTCTTATTTTCTTGGGTCCCCATTTTTTCTGTCCTTCCTATCTTATTAGGATAAATCTACATGCCTTTTAAGGGTGAACACCGACTTAGTCGAAGTCGAAATATCCCCAAATGTGATATTATTTTCCGTGTTTGGATTATTCCTAAATGATTTGGCATGTATTAAGTACTAGATCCAAATCCTTCATTTGGGATTGTGGTATAAGCCACAACTCAAACTCAACTTGAGAGGCACCTGCAGCATCCTATCATCTAATCTCATTCAATCCGATTTCTATCAAATATGGTATTAAATTAATAATAAAAGTAGATTTATAATCTAAAGTATCACATAAATCACATTAATTTATAGATTTATTTTTATAAAATTTGTATGTGTCTAAAATATTTATATAATATTAATATGATCACTTCGGGTAGAAAAACCAATTTCAATGACCTCATGTGCCCTTTTTTTTTAAAAAAAAGTACCAAACCTATTTATCGACTCTGCATGAACTAAGGAAAATGATACTTGGCCTCTCAAAATTATTGTTTGAGTATTTTAATTTATTAGTTAAAGAAATAACTATTAATAAAATTGTGTATTTTTTTCTTAATAATTAAAAATATTAAAAAAATAATTTAAAAAAATCAAATATTTTAATTTATTAGTTAAAGAAATAACTATTAATAAAATTGTGTATTTTTTTCTTAATAATTAAAAATATTAAAAAAATAATTACAAAAATCAAATGGGGCACGCCCTGCTGGGCGGCCCAAGCATTTTCCATGAACTAAACCTCAAGCCATTCCCATCATACGACACCGTTTATGATCAGCTATTAAACCTATGCCCCTCCCTCTTTTCCGCCTACTGGTTGGTTAAGGAGCCGAGCAACTATAGCAATGGCCATGAAAATGGCGGCGATGCTGAGGAGCGCCGGGGGTAACATGGGGTGCACGTTAGGGCTTCGGAGGTTGAGACACATCATGGCTTTTCCTCCGCCGCTGGATGGGGTCGTCGACCGTGGGGTCACATCTCAACCGTTCGTTTTGCCGGAGTTCGATCGGGACCGAGACGACGACAACAACAACAACAGCATCGGGTTCGAGTTCCCAAATTTTACGTACGCTGGATCTATGGAGCTGATGGCTGTCCCCAAGAGGAAGGTATCTTCTTACTTACAGTTATCAGCATCACTACATTTTCTTCTCCTTCTAGTCCTTTCTTTGGAATTCCGTATGGTTCTGTTTGGAGTTTAGGGTGTTAGAATTGAAGACGGGTTTTGGGTAGTACTATTTTCTTTTTAATAATTAACTCCCTTTTTCATTCAATTCATCTTTGGACTGAGGATGGAGTTTCGGATGGATTAATTTGGGTTCAGCAATCTGAGCGACTACTTTCTGACTGAATGGTTTGTCTATGAATTGTTTATTTTACGTCCCTATCCCTCTCATCGGTTATTGAGTGTTATGATCACGAGGGCTAAAGCTCTAACCAAATTAGTATCCAACCTTCCGGATGTCTTTAACATTGAGGTTCAGTTTCCAATCGGGTATGTCTTCGATGTGTTTTAACTTTTAAGAGCTACAATTATATTATGTGGCGATTCAGGTAATAACTTATATATGTTGTTCATAATTATGACAAGCTTTCAATTAGGTGTTTTGCTAATCTTCAAATTTTATTGTGTGCTTTCTTTCTACATTAATGTGCTTTAATTGTGCACGTATTTTTCAATATAGATGAGTTTTGCTGATAGTGTGTTTTGTTTCTGAGTATTTGGGGAAGTATTGATCATTTTTTCTTTGTTTTTAGTATTTGTAATATTTGCTAACAGAAATATCTTGGCAATGGCAATTTTTTTTATGGCTACATTCAATTTCGCTTGTCAATATGTTCTGCACGAGTGGCATTTGATTCATCAGTCTCTTTCTACAACTTTGTGTGCATTGGAGTAAGGACTACCAATAATTTTCTTTGAAGCGAAGACTATTCATGATACTTTCTCTGAACAATTATATGATTCTAATTTGCCTGTTGAATATGTCCTTTCACAATTTTCATGTTCGTGGGTTCCAATTCATGATGGTTGGTAGGTTTTTGTGCTTGACTAGTTTGAGGTATCACTTCCTCTAATGCTAGTGTTCACCGCGTTAGTTTGCATATAGAGATTTTTATGTAAGGTCTTCTTTTTTGTGTGTATGAACACGATGTGTAAAAGGCTTTGTATATTATGCAGGTTTCCCCCCATAAGAGAGGCATAAGAAATGGACCAAAGGCCTTGAAACCTATTCCTGTGATAATACGGTGCAAGTAAGTATTTTATGTGATTAACTTTGGTGAATATTTGTGTCATATTTGGATAAATATTAGGTTTGCTTGCCTTTCTGCTTGAACAAATGAATCTTCTTGGGAATTGCCTTCTGGCTGCAGTTTCAAGGTTTTGTCATAATTTAGAGCTATGGCACAGCAGTTAGTCTCTCCCTCAGGTCCTGTTATGCTTACATTAAGGAGTTTTTTTTTTATGGTTAGATAAGATTAAATTAAGGAACATTCTTGGCTTCGTCGTTCATTTTTTAGCCTCATATGGTTTGTCTTTGAACTTGAGAAGCCCCAACGTGAGTAAATGAATTATTAACTTTTATCCAGATTAAGTTTGCAGCACTACAGTGAGCTGACAAAGCATTTGGTTAGCAAGGTTTTTCTGTATGTTAGAATAGAGAGGCAGAGACATGGTGTTCACAACAAAACAGAGAGGGGTCATTGATTATAAAGAAGAAGGAAATCAGCTCAAGCTAATCATTTCTTGAAAGCCTTCGCCTTTATTTACATGAATTTGAAAATATGTAATATGGACAGACGTGGTGCACCACCATTTTCCTTTATTTACATAAGCAATAGATCAAATATAACATTAACAGTAGAAGTTTCGTAGGTGCTTATGTAAATCCGCCACCTGATGCTTGTCTTGGACCAACACTTAACTGACAAATGAAACAAGTAAATATAAACTTAGCTTGATATTTAATAAGTATGTTTGTATTGACGATCCATCTTTTTTTTCCCAATTTATAATGCTCCGTCGCAGGGGCTGTGGTCGGGTCAAGCTGCCCCACTTCTACTGTTGCAGTGGAAATAGAGGAAGTGTTGATGAGCAAAATGATGCAACCAGATGATCAAATTCTCAGCCGGTGTTTTAACCTTTTCCAGTTTCCAACATACATTCATGGAGTGTTTGGATTTTTATACTTCTTTCTCGTAGGAATGCAGATTACATTGAGCCGGTTCTTTTTTTTTTTCCCCGTCTAAATGTTTTTATTATCCTGAGAACCTCATCCGGTGAATATGGGTCTGTGGATAATTCAATCATCAATGAGTTGTGATAGAGACAACCGTTTTTACAATTTTTTTTTTTTTTTTAAATAGAGGGCATTTTTATAAAATTTGGTTGCCCTCCAAATGTGCTCCTAGTGTGTGTATATATATATATATATATATATATATATATATATATCTTTTTTTTTTAAATATTTAAAAATGTAGTAAGGGCACTTTTGGGGACACATTTGGAGGGCAACCTAACATCACCGTTTCCTCTATCACATTTTAATCCAACCACTTAATAATTTAGACAAAAATAGACAGATTTTGCAGATTCTACAATATTAAATGTTGTAGGCATATAGTTTGGGTCAAAATATTAATATAATAGGATTCACATGTTATGTCTATATCTCTAAATTATAGAAAGCAATTGAGAATTAAAAGCCCAATGAAAATCATGATCTTTTGCAAATGGCTCAAGCTGAACTGGAGATACTTAATAATTCATGGATTCGGGGAAAATTCAAGGGGTTTAGGACTTACACAGATGATATAAAATGAGATGATATAAAAAATCTATGAATAGTAGTGAGATAGTTTGTGAATAGTATTTAATTGATTTGAATTAAGATGTTTTATGTAATTATGGAAAATTAGAAAAAAAAATTAAAATATTATAAAATTAAAATATTATTAGAATAGAAATTTTTTAATATTATTTTTGTTTTGAGATTTGAAGATTTTTAATTATTTTTTGTATTTTGTTTGGAAGTTTGTAAAAGTTGTAGTGATTAAGTAATGATTAGATAAAAATTTTGAAATTAAAAAATATTTATGTTTGGATGTTAAGAGGAGATGAGTTGAGACCATCTGTAAAACCAAACGGGGCCTTAATATTTTCTATCGAAAACTTTGTAGTAATCATAAATTGTTTGGCTTCTTTTGGTTCCATTCCTACTACTATATCAAATGAGTTAAATTTATTCTTATTTTCACTTTGTGAACTTACCAACTTATATGAATTGATCGATAAATTCAAATTTGACTCTAGGAAAATTAAGCCAACATAGCATGAACATTTAGCTTTGGATTAAGAAGTGATTTCAATTCATCTCATCATTATAATTTTATCAAATTTTCATATAAGATATAATAAATAATTTAATTTTTTTAAATCTCAAAATAATAATAATATTAAAAAATAATATTTTAATAATATTTTATTCAACTTTCAACTTTCATCTAAAATCAAAACAATTCAACTTCTTCAAATCTCAAAACAATAATAATATAATAAAAAATAATATTTTATTCGACTTCCATATAAAATCATTTTATATCGTCACACTATCCAAACCGCCTTAATTACATTTTGTTTACTACTCAGTTCACGTGCATTTCAATATCAGTTGAGATTAAAAATCACAAGCAGATTGATTTCCCCTTCGCGCCCGAGCTCTTCCCTCCGCACCCAAAAGCGACGAACGACGAAGCCAAAGATTTGGAGCACCAAGGCTGGTAATGGAACAACAAGAAGAACAAAAACTACGGGAAGAAACAATAAATTTTTATTAATTGGGACTTGGATTAGGAATTCCAAAGCCTAGAGGCTAGGTCCAATTCCTCTTATTTAGCTCTGAATCTAGTAGCCTTGCCTACCAAAGAGCTAAGGTCTGAACATTGAAATTGTTTTTTGAATTGGGTCAGTATACTTTGGTGTCGCAAAATCAACCGAGTAAAATGGGTAAGTGGTTGATTTCTTAAATCGAGGATTTAGAAAAACTGATCTAATGGGTCCTGATAATTCATGAGACTAAGGACATGAAGGAATCAGGATCGAGTTTGAATCTGGGCATTTGCGATTTTTCTTTTTCTTTCGAAGAATCAGAAGAATGGGTCAAGTGGGGAGTTGCGAAAGACATTGATTGCTTCTTCACCTTCCTAGAGAGAGAGAGAGAGAGAGAGAGAGGGCTTTGGGTGCATAGGAGAGAGCTCAAAGACGAGACGTGTTCCTCGAGAGTGCAGAAGGCAGAAGAAAAGAAAAAACCACGTAGGCACTATGTAGTAGAGAAGTAGGGTAAGATCTAGATGATTTATACAAAATATTTTTGCATAATTATGTTTTAAACGAGGAATATTTTTATAAAATATTTTATAAAAGTAATATTATTTTATAAAAATACTCTCCTTTTATAATATTATTGTACAATATATTATATAGTGTGTTGTATATTTATCATTACTCTAAATTTTAAAATATATATATTATTTTAATTCATAATTGTAAATAAATTGTTAAGGAGGCAAGTCTATCATTTTTGTTACCTTTTAACAGATGTAGCTTTCGAAGTAAGCCAAGCGGAATAGCGGATACGTGGCAGTGGCAGCAGCAGCAGCAACGTTTCGGAAAACCTAGGGGTGGGCAGGGGGGCCCCGTTCCCCGCTGACCCGCCCCGTTCGCCCCGCCCCCGCACATGCGGGGCGGGGGATCCGGCCCGCTAAAGCGGGGTGCGGGGGCCCCGCCCGCACCCCATGGAAGAAGCGGAGGCGGGGGGCGGATGGGGCGAGGCCCCGCCCCGCTTTTCCCCCGCCCCGCTTGAGTTATATATATATATATAAAATATAATTAAAATTATATATATATATATAAAAAAAACAAATAATTAGAGTGAAACGGCGCCGTTTTGTTATAGACAAAACGGTGCCGTTTCACTTAGGTCCGTCTGGTAAGTGCCGCCCCTCAACTAATAGTGAAACGGCGCCGTTTCACTATTAGTTAAGGTCCCCTCCCCCCTTCCCCGCGTCTGCGTCTGCATTCTCGGTTCTCCTTCTCGAAGTTTCGAACTCTCTCCTCTCTCACTCTCCGTTCTCACTCGAACCCTCTCCTCTCTGAGTCTCTCACTCGCCGATCTCTCACACTCACTCTCTCTGACTCAGTCTCGCACTCGCATCCACAAGCCTCTCTCTCTCTCTCAGTCGAATCTCCGTCTCGCACGAGCAGCAGCACCGCTGCCACTTCTCCGTCTCCGTCTCTCACTGGGATTTCGCCGCCACTCAAAGGTAAATCCGAAACCCATTCTCTTTTTTTTTTTTTTGGATTGGAGATTGGAGGAAGGTTGGGTTGAATCGGAGATGGAGGATGGGAAATTTGTGAATTTGTGTGCTGTGGAGAATTTTGTTTGTGTGTTTGATTCGTCTGTTTCTTTGTACTTGTATGTTTGTTTTTGTTTGTAGATTGGAACCCTAAATCAATCTAGGGTTCCAATCCGAAATTTGTGCTTGAAATTTAGGGGTTTCAATCGAAACCCCTAAATTTTAGGGTTTCGGATTGAACCCCTAAATTGATTTAGGGGTTCAATCCGAAACCCTAAATTGAGTTAGGGGTTTCAATTGAAACCCCTTAATTTTCAATTTAGGGGTTTCAATTGAAACCCCCTCAATTTAGGGTTTCGGATTGAACCCCTAAATTGATTTAGGGGTTCAATCTGAAACCCCAAATCAGTTTGGGGTTTCAATTGAAACCCCTAACTCAATTTAGGGGTTTCAATTGAAACTGAGTTAGGGGTTTCAATTGAAACCCCAAACTCAATTGAGGGGGTTTCAATCCGAAACCCCAAATCAGTTTGGGGTTTCGGATTGAACCCCTAAAATTGAGGGGGTTTCAATCCGAAACCCCAAATCAGTTGGGGTTTCAATTGAAATTTGAAACCCCTAACTCAATTTAGGGGTTTCAATTGAAACCCCTAAAATTGAGGGGGTTTCAATCCGAAACCCCAAATCAGTTTGGGGTTTCAATTGAAACCCCTAACTCAATTTAGGGGTTTCAATTGAAACTGAGTTAGGGGTTTCAATTGAAACCCCAAACTCAATTGAGGGGGTTTCAATCCGAAACCCCAAATCAGTTTGGGGTTTCGGATTGAACCCCTAAAATTGAGGGGGTTTCAATCCGAAACCCCAAATCAGTTGGGGTTTCAATTGAAATTTGAAACCCCTAACTCAATTTAGGGGTTTCAATTGAAACCCCTAAAATTGAGGGGGTTTCAATCCGAAACCCCAAATCAGTTTGGGGTTTCGGATTGAACCCCTAAAATTGAGGGGGTTTCAATCCGAAACCCCAATTTCAGTTTGGGGTTTCAATTGAAACCCCTAACTCAATTTAGGGGTTTATGTTTAGAATTATGTCGTACGTGATTGATAAGTGCATGTTTGGAATTATGTCGTATGTTGATTGATATTTTTATTTTTTGTTATGTTGTGGAATCAGGAATGTCTTCTCAAAGAGAGTGCACTGATAGCTCTCCCACCCCTACCAGTACCCCTGCCCCTACCAGTACCCCTGACCCAGAACCTAACCCTACTCCAACCCCTGGGAGTGGGAATACACCTTGCCCCGCCCCTAAGCCCACACAAAGTAAGAAACCTGTTTCCGTAGTTTGGTCTCATTTTACCAAACTAGAGGGTGGTGACCCCAATAACCCACAAGCTAAATGTAATTATTGTGGGAAAATATATGGATGTCACTATAGGAAACATGGTACATCCCAGTTAAAGGTCCATTTAGAGGAACAATGCAAGAAGAGTCCAATATTAAGATCCTTAGTGGAGAAGGGTCAATCAAGACTAGAAATTGGACTGAAAAAAATGGCGGATGGGAGTAGTGGGGGTTCAACATTGAAGGGGTTCACAAAGTATAATGTTGATGAGTGTAGAAGGAAGTTAGCTCGTATGGTTGTCATAGACGAGCTACCTTTTCAGTTTGTGGATGGGAGAGGGTTCCAAGAATTTGTCCAAGAATTGGAACCTAGATTTACTCTTCCTTCTCGCCACACTGTGGCAAAGGATATTAAAAAGATGTACTGGAAAGATAAAGATGTTTTGAGGGGCCAATTGGCGGGTTTGGTAGTTTGCCTCACTACCGATACTTGGACTTCAGTCCAAAATTTTAATTATATGTCTTTGACTGTCCATTTCATTGATTCTGACTGGATTCTCCATAAAAAGATTATCAAGTTTTGTCAAATAACTGATCACAAGGGTGAGACAATTGGGAAGGCCTTAGAGGCCTCAATCAAGGAGTGGGGGTTGAGTAGGGTTTTGACAGTTTCGGTTGACAATGCCTCGTCTAATGATGTCGCCTTGGGATATCTGAAGACCTATCTTAAAGAGGCAAATAAGACATTCTTGGGTGGTGAATATTTGCATGTTAGATGTTCTGCACATATCTTGAATCTAATTGTGACTGAGGGGTTAAAAGATGTTGATAACTCGGTTGCACGAGTTAGATTGGCTGTGAAATTTGTGAGGTCTTCTCCTTCTAGATTGGACAAATTCAAAATTGCTGCGAAGAGTGTGGGCATAACATCAAAGAGGGGTCTTTGTACTGATGTTCCCACCAGATGGAACTCAACCTTCTTGATGTTGGAGGCGGCCCAAGAATATAAAAAAGCCTTTCAATTATTGGGTGATGAAGACATTCAATATGTCAAATACTTTGATGACCACGGGGGTTTAGGATTGCCTAGTGATGATGATTGGGAGGTAGTTGCTACATTTGTTGATTTTCTCGGGCTGTTTTATGAAGTCACGTTGAAGTTATCTGCTTCTTTGCACCCTACATGCTATGAATTTTGTCAACAAATATGTAGGGTGAAAGAAGAATTAGACGACATGTGTAGGGGTTCCAATCTAAGGATGAGGGGGATGGCATTGACCATGAGGGTCAAATTTGACAAGTATTGGGGAGATTTGACTAGACTCAATATTTTGTTATATGTGGCTACTATTCTTAATCCCCGTCTAAAAATTTCTGGCATGTTATATGGTTTGGGACTTGCGTATGATCAGGCTTGGACTGATCTTATTGGTGAGATGGCCCGCGATACCCTTCATAGATTTTATGATGAGTTTAATGCAATTAAGGGTGGTACTACATCTACTACACCTACACATATCCCAACACCTCCTCCAGACACCGGGGCAACAAAGAAGCGTAGATTGGCATGGACGAAAACCCTCGCACATAATCCCACACTAGTCCATCAATCTACGGAGGTGGTTTCAGAGTTAGACAGTTATTTGTCAACGGATCTTATTCAAGATGATGATGATTTTGACATTTTAGGATGGTGGAAGGTAGCATCAAAGAAATATCCCATCCTTTCTGAGATTGCCCGTTGTATATTGGCCATCCCTATTAGCACCGTTGCCTCGGAGTCTGCCTTTAGTACCGGAGGGCGCATATTAGATCCTTTCCGTAGTTCATTGTCTCCTACAACTGTGGAGGCATTGATATGCACACAGAGTTGGACGATGGGAAAGGATATTTATGTTCCGGATGTGTTAGATTTTAAAGAGACCGACGAAGAGAGTGGTGATCAGTCTGGATCTGGACCATCTGGTAATTATTGTTTTTATTTTATTATTTTGATTTATTTATATTCATTTTAATTTCATAATTATTTATATTTATATTCATTTCAATTTCATCAGTATTAATTTTAGTATTGATTGTTGTAGCAACACATGAGACGACTCAGACGATGTCTACCTCCACTGCTATATGAACATGTGCTCAAGGCTCAAGCCTCAAGACTACCCATCCGGCCGCCCCAAATGTCACAGTCAAAGACCTAAACCGCTCGCATCTTTTTTTTTATTATTAATTTCGTAGATTTTTGAGCCCCTAATTTTTCTATCAGATGTATGTATTATATATTTTATTTGTAATTTTATAATGTTGATACAATGTCCCTTGGACACTTTTATTTGTAATTTTGTAATTTTTTAGACAGTTAGACTTTCCATTTTATTTTTGTAATAGTTTAGTTATTATTATTATTTATTAGTTTATTAGGTAGTAAACTTGTAGTCTATACTATATAGTAGTATTTCATTAGTCTTAATTATATAAAATTGTGTATGTATATATCATTTTCATTCATGAAATTTTTTTTTTTAACTCTTCTTTTTTTAAAAATACAAAATATATTTTTATGGGCCTAAAATGGCCCAGAAGCTGTTTCTGGGCCATTTTCGGCCCATTACAGCGTTTTCTGGGCCAAAAAAGGCCCAGAAACCGCTTCTGGGCCTTAGGCCCAGTAGTGCTGCGGGGGTGCGGACGGAGGACCCCCTCCACCCGCACCCCGTCAACTGGGACGGGGTCCCCCGCCCCCGCAATCCGGGGGCGGGGGGCGGATGAATATCTTCACCCCCCGCCCATGCGGGGGCGGGGGGCGGGGTGGGGGCTACCCCGCCCCGTATGGGGCGGGTAGCACCCCTAGGAAAACCTGGTCAACCAATAACCGTTTCGCCTAATATAAATATATATTCTTTTTCAAGAAAGACACGCGTCAAGCCTACGTCGGTAGTTCTGTGCTACACCGCAAGCACTAATGCGGGATGAAAATTTTCAATACACTGCTCAGTAGTGAGCATATCTCTGTTCCTGCCGAAGAGATGGAGTAATGTACGGATCTCGTAAACAAACCAAAGCGTGGATTGGTAGAGACTACCAGCATGCCGTGGTCTCAGAACCACTTGATTATTGAGCATCACCAACCTCGAAAACCAGCGTAGCTGTCTTAACTGAGAGAGAGCATGGTGCTTCTTCTGCATACAAAAAGACACTCCCCCCGACGCTGCTGAGACTTCTCCCTCTCTCTCTCTCTCGTTTTCTTGGGTTCTTGGTTCGTCTACTCTCTGCAAGAATTTTCATTTTTTGGTTTGAATGTGCAGGAAAAAGAGTTTCTTTGATACTATCACGTGATTCTCCTTTGGTTAAAGTGGATTCTTACGTGACAATTAATATATATTTCTTTGTATTGATGTTTGAAGGGAATTAAGGATATTCTTAATTCAACAGAGATAATAAAACAAACTCTTGCAAGAAAGGAGATGAAGTTCGGGAAAGAGTTCAAGAAACAAAAGGTGCCCGAGTGGACAGAAGCGTATATGGACTATAATGGCCTCAAAAGAATACTAAGAGAGGTAATGCGTTACAAGCAGAGCCTCCTGCATCCTGCACTCATGCACAACAGAGCCTCACAGCAGAAGCAGATCACATTCATGGACAGTACTGCCTTCAGTGCGCAACACCTGCAATCTAGCAATCTTAATCAAAGTAAAACGGACGTCGAGAACCAAGTTATAGATGTTGACACGTTACAGCGAGATGGTTCCAAAAAGATATACAAGACCATGTTCCTCGGTCGGTCGGAGGATGGAGGAGATGTCGAGACGATGTTTTTCGCAAAACTTGATGAACAGCTCAACAAGGTCAACACTTTCTACAAGGACAAGGTGAAGGCTCTGATTCATGAAGCTACACTGTTGAATAAACAAATGGATGCTCTCATTGCATTGCGGATCAAGGTGCGGAACCCTCATCTTAATCGCTCTAATTTAAAGATCAGACGTAGTAGTCTTTCCAATGCTGCTTTGAGGATGCCCCCAACTAACATCACTTCAAAGGGAGATAAGAGTTCAGGTAAATGCTATGCAGTCCTAATACCATCAATTAGGTAATTTTTTTTGTTAAATTAGGAAGATGTTTGACATATCATGACAAAGTTTACATGTTCACAAAAATTTTGGATTGTGCTTTATTCATAGCAGTTAAAAAGCAGCTTGTTGCTTCTTTATAGTCTGCTACACTTCCTACAAAACTGGTGAACTTGGTCTAGAAAGTCACAACGTCTAGCGTTGTGATTGAAGTGTGGTGGCCATGTTATTCCTATTGCACGATTTACTGCCAAATGCACGTGAATTAGGCCTGTGGCTATAAGTCTGAGAGTTCATTTGAGCAATAATCATCAGCTAGAAGAATAAACTTGCACTAGTAGTGATGTAGTTCTCATTCATAATCACAATAACTCTGTTTACTTGAGAGATCATGTGATTCTTTGAATGGAAAATCTTACCGCCCGCCAAATGTATAGGAAAGGAGCATATGGGTTTGACTCCTGAAGTAGATACAATTTATGATCGTAAAAAAGACGAATCTACTGCTGAGAAAGAACTCAATTCAGCAAGCACCACCGGTTGTAGTACTGATCATGGAGAGCAGGTGAGGAATTATGACTACCAACAAGATCCTCTAAAAATTCTTGATCATGTGAAGATTAACAACACACTTGGCTCGCCAATTTCAACCATAAGAGGTGTTTTCAAGGATTTTAAAGAACAGGACTTGAGTTTTAATAAGGAGGAACTAAGAAGAGTTGAAGAACAACTGAGACATGCGTTCATTGAATTCTACAACAAGTTGCGTCTTCTAAAGCACTACAGGTGATAAACTGTTTGTGCAGGCACATAAGATAAGGTCTTGACTTTTATGTTGTACAATTTTAGGTACTTATTCAATTTTTTTTTTCAAATGGATGAACCAGTTTTATGAACCTTTCAGCATTTTCCAAGATAATGAAAAAGTACGAAAAGGTCAGACATAAAGTGTATCTTTTTTTTTTAGACACTAAAAATTATGGTTGCATTTCAATTACAAATAGTTTTCTGTTTAACTTACTGAATTGATGCAGATCACATCAAGGAGAGCAGCCAGATCATACATGAAAATAGTGGATAACTCTTACCTTGGCAATTCTGATGAGGTTTCTTGGATTTCAGTTATTCCATTTTAACATTTTCCCCCTGTTTTTGCCGATGTCTACTTATTAGATATTGAAATGCATAATGAATACAGAGATCATTCCACTAATTTTTTTTTATCAGTAAAGAAGAACGTTATTAATGAGAAAAGTAGGCATAGCCCACTGATCGATTCCACTGATTTAGGTCTGGTGCTAAAAATCTTCTTAGTTTGTCCTTGCTGGTTGGAATATCTTTCATGAACAAAATGTTTAATCAATTCACATCCACATGCAGAATTCAATAACAATTTACAAAGGATAGAGTTACCACTTTATTTACTTGTAGGTTACTAGTCTCCTGGAGAGGGTGGAAGGTATCTTCATCAAGAACTTTTCAAACTCAAATCGTAGAAAGGGCATGGAGTCATTGAGGCCAAAAGCAAAAAGAGAAAAGCACAGTGTGACATTTCTTTCAGGTAAGTTTGTCAAAAAATGATTTTGCAAGGATGACTTGTAGTTCTGGTTCTGCGGCCTGCATTGACTAACTTTTATTTTTTTCATGTTTATTTTAGGCTTCTTTTCTGGTTGTTCAATTGCTCTACTAGTTGCTATTGCTTTAAGAATAGACGCTGGTAATCTGATGAATAAGGAGGAGGGAACACAGTACATGGAAAACATTTTCCCACTATACACGTAACCAAGGACCTCCCTGAAACGTCTATTCACTTATCCATAAATTTTAACGTACATAGAAAAATTTCAAACATTTTAATTCACTATACATCTTCCCTCGCTTGCAGTTTATTTGCATATGCTGTACTACATATGCTCATGTATGCTGCAAACATATACTTCTGGAGGCGTTATCATGTCAACTATCCATTTATATTTGGTTTCAAGCGAGGGACTGAATTGGGCTACCGAGAAGTTTTCCTCCTCAGCACTGGTCTTGCAGTACTTGCATCAGCTGGTTTCCTAGCAAACTTGCATCTGGACATGGATTCAAGTACTCATGGCTACAAGACGGTCTCTAAAATGGTTCCTCTGAGCTTGGTCACTGTAAGATTTATAAAGTAGAAAAGCTTTGTCTTCTAGAGTGCCTTGAACTTGATTGTTACATCTAATTCCTGCTACAAGAGTACATGACTGTTGCCTATATATCTTTCTCGCCAAGCTTGTAATAGTTATATAGGAGGGAAATGGTGGTGAATAGGATCCCACATTGTCTAGGCGCGAGGAGTTTTTCAGTTTACAATGATTCCGAGAAGCTCAGAGCATAAATTAACTAGTCATTTTAGAGTATAAGCCTAGAAGTGGCTTGGACTTTCTCTAGCTAGGTTGTTACAAATTTTAGCCTAATGCTCTAGTTACATGCATAAGACAAAACTTCCTCAGATTTTAACTTCAGAATTTCTGTGTGCAGTTTGTGCTTGTGATCACCTTCTGCCCTTTCAACATTATCTACCGTTCAAGTCGCTTCTTCTTCATTAAACGTGTTTTCCGCTGTATATGTGCCCCTCTCTACCCGGTAATAGAATGTCAGTAACTTCATGACATTGCCAAGATGAATTGGACACCATCCTTGATTTTCTTTCTTTGCAGGTTACCCTACCAGATTTTCTCTTGGCAGACCAGCTTACCAGCCAGGTTTTGCATTCCCATGATTTCAATGGCTGCAAAAATTTAGGATCTATTAATTTCTATTTTTGTTATGCTGTTTGTGGTTGTTTTACCTCAGGTTCAGGCCTTTAGGAGCTTTGAGTTATACATATGTTACTATGGATTGGGAGAATACTCGAGAAGACAAAACAGGTGTCACCGTCATGAAGTCTATAATACCTTCTATTTCATTGTTGCAGTTATACCATATTGGCTGCGCTTCCTACAGGTAACATCAAACTTACTCTTTTCCTTGTTTTTTAGCATGCATGGTGGAACTGTACATGCAAAAATTATGAGGTTAGGATAAGTACCATTGTCGAGTTCCTTTCTGTACCATTTATCCTCAGCATACTTTGGTGATTTTCTGACTAGTTCAGAGGATAATTTGATTCCCGGGTTACGAAAATCCTTGCATCATGCTGATTTCTCTGTTCAGCTTGCACCACTGGCTTCTTTCATCAATTCAAATTTGTTTGTTTGTCCTTAACAGTGGCTGGACTGCTGTTTGGGCCTTTGGCGACCTAAATGGTTCGTGCATTCATTCACTCAATCTGATGATCCAGATTTAGACTGCAATTATCATTGCATCAATCATGTATCCATTGAAGCTTGTATAATTTCAATCCTAGAAAACATAAATAGGGGTGATGGAGCAACTTAAGAACATTTTTCTCCCCAAGTTATAAAAGACTGTTCAAAATATGATCTCATTCAGATGTCAAAATGGATCTATATCCGACTATGTAATGCTCATGCATCCATTTGCATTTCAGGACTAAATAACTAGAAGAGTTGTAAACGTATTTTTTACAACATTGTAACATTCCACTAACTGCATTTTAAAAAAAATGGACAACATATTGACAGATAGTCAACATCATTTTGTAGTGCATTCGTCGATTTTACGAAGATAAAGATGCAATGCACGGGTACAATGGTTTGAAGTACTTCTTGACCATTGTTGCAGTTATTATTAGAACAGCTTTTGAGCTAAAGAAGAGAATAGCCTGGATGGTGTTTGCTCTAGTCAGCTCTGCCATTGCAGTAACAATGAATACATATTGGGATATAGTTGTTGACTGGGGGCTTCTGCAAAGGCAATCAAGGAACAGATTTTTGAGAGATAAACTTCTCATTTCCAGAAAGTGTGTCTACTTTGCAGCTATGGTATTGTTAAGTCTCTTGATGTGAGAGATATGTAAATTCTTTTGTCATTTCCTAGTAATCCAATTTTCTTTGCAGTTCTTGAATATAGTACTGCGACTTGCTTGGATGCAATTGGTGTTGGGATTCAGATTGCATTCCCTTCATAAGATGACCATAACAACCACAATGTCATGCCTAGAAATTATTCGCCGTGGCATTTGGAGCTTCTTCAGGTATCCTTCTCTGAGATCAGGGTGTTTATGTGTAGAGGATGCTTTCATTCTAAAGTTGTAATAAAATTATCCCAAGTTATCAGTTTCTTTTAATTTGAATGTGGTGGATACTAAATACCAAAGGGTCAAAGAGCTGCCATCATTAAAGCACTCACAGATTATCTAAATCACTACTCTTAAGCTCAGGAGTGATAAATGGCTAAAGGACTAATATATACAATGATTCAATTTCGCACAAAATGTTGACAGACATACTGATAGGTTACACTTTTTAAGGATAGCCAAACCAGGTTTATGTTCCTAATTTGTTTGTGCTTCAACCTTGGGAGTTTATTCAATCAGGTTGGAAAATGAGCACCTAAACAATGTTGGCAAATACCGTGCATTCAAGTCAGTGCCACTTCCTTTCAGTTACAATGAGAATGAAGATGGTGATGAGACAGAAGATGATGAGGATGGTGATGATGACAACAATGACAAGGATGATTAAGCATCAACATGATGAACACATACAAAGCCATGAAGCTAATATGCATTTGCTCTGGGAATGATCTCTTCTTCCCTAAAAGCCAGAACGATCTGTGGTTCTTAGCCCGTCCAAATACTGCGCAGGCTCTTTCATTTTTTTTTTTTTTTTTTTGGTTGACCTTGAAAAGGTGTTGAAGAAAATGCTTTAGAGAAAGTTTTGTATCAATGGTTCCTCACAAAGCCGTACATTGATTCTTCATTCATTTTTTTTTTTTTTTAGTAAGTTACTACGAGTTATATTAAAACAAAAAACCAGAGTACATCAGCAATAGTTTAGAACTCAGTACCATAATTATACAGATAAGAGGGGAGGGTATTTCCCACTATGAAAAGACAATAAGGAGGGGAGAATTTGGATTAGGGGAATATTTTCATAGGCTTGCGTTGCCGCTGCTCGTTGCGCCAAATCATGAGCGCATCGGTTTTTTGACCGATGAATTTTCCTAACTTTCCAAGCTTCGAAAGAGAGAAGTTGGTGCTTCATATCCTTGATGATAGGGCTTGTGATCCAGTCATTTTCATCTGCGGAATTAGTAATTACTGCAATTGTGGTGCTTGAGTCGCCTTCCAGAATAATTTTTTTCATCCCCAATCTCTTTGCTTCTGATACTACCATCAAGGCTGCCATTGCTTCACCTAGATTTGGACTCACATTGGGAATGTGGTCTGTGAGTGCGAATATGGTTTCACCAGAATCATTCCAACACAAAGATGCAATACTATTGGCCTGATCTCTAACTACCACATCAAATTTAATGAGAAAAAATCAGATAGATGATTATCAGCCTTCATTGACTTTTGGTTGTCGACATCTGCCCAAGCTGCTAAGTGTTGATGAAATGAATTTTTACTGAGTCAACAAAATCAACGGGGGAAGAGGGAATGAAGACCAGACCAGATTGTGGACTTTTTTTGTTTCTTAAGAACCAAAGATGATCCATTGCAATAGTAGCAAAGATTTGAAAAGAATGAGTGTCTACCTTTGGGATTTTTAGGATCTCTGATGGATTGAGGATGGTTTTTATCCAGATATTAAAGGGCTGCCTTGCAAAGGAGGATATGTCAATCGGCCATTTTGAGAGCCTCCAAAGAACTCTAGAATAAATGCAATTGAGGAAGAGATGTGAAGTATCTTCAGTTTCAGTGCTACAAAGGGGACAGACAATTTGCTCTTCATCAAGAGGAATTACATTATTAATCTTGGCTTTGGTGGGCAGGATATTATAGCTAACTTTTCAAACAAATAATTACAGCCTGTCTTGCAATTTTAATTTCCAAAGACTCTTCCAGTTTAAAGACTAATTGATTGGAGAGGAAGGATTATCTTCGTTAACTAGAGCAGCATATGTAGACTTAACCGAAAATTTCCCTGAAGAGTGATGAAGCCATTTTATTTTGTCCTGAACATTATGGAAATTGTAATTTGCCAGTGGGAGTTTTTGTATTTCTCTTTAAGAGTGTTCCGAAAAAAGTGTGTTCAAAAGAAGGATATTCCAACGTCTTGGTTCTTCTAAGATGAGTTCAGAGACAATCATGTTATGATCAGGAACAAAGGGAATGTTTGGATTCTGATGGGGAATGTGGCCAGAAATGGAAGGGACCCAAGGGTCTAACCAGACTTTGGTGGAAGAGCCATTGTTTATTTGAAAACAGATTCCAGACTTCAGAAAATCTCTCTGCTTTAGCAAACTCTTCCAAAACCATGAATCAAAAGGTTTGGGAGATATTTCCAAAAGAGACTTGGAACCTAAATATTTTTTTTGAAATAGCATCTTTCCAGAGACTGGATGATCCATTGATGAGGGACCAGGCATGCTTGGTGACAAGTGCAGAATTGAAAAGAGACATGTTTTTTAATCCAAGGCCTCCCATAGATTTGGGAAGACAAATGGATTTCCAGGCTTTGGGTATAACTTTCTTTTTCTCATTGTCCTCATATCCCCACCAAAATCTTCGGAAGAGAGTGTCCATTTTTTTGGTTGTATCTTTTGGTAACAGGGTTGAAGACATGACATAGGAAGGGATAGAACTAGTCACTGCTCTTATGAGGACAGTTTTTGCAACTTGAGAAAGGATTTTTTATTTCCAACCTTGGAGCTTGATATGGATTCTCTCCATTAAATCAGTCAGAAAATTCTTCCTATCAAGACCATTCGAGAGGGGTAAACCCAGATATTTGAAATTTGGAGGAGAGATTCTGAATTTGAAAATGTTTTGAATTTCTTGAATGGAGACTCAAGTGGTGTTTCTACTGAAGTGGAGAGAGGATTTACTCTCATTGATACATTGACCAGACCAGCTATTATAAATTTATAATTCTTAAGACATTCAGAAAGATGTTGAGCGTTATAAACAGTGGCCATTCCAAAAAGGAATAGATCATCTGCCAAAAGGAGATGAGAGATAGGAGGCCCACCTCTAGAAAGCTTGATTCCCTTGATGCAATTAAGTTGTTTCTTTTTAGCCAAAAGTCTTGACAGGACCTTAGTTCCTAAGATAAAAATGAAGGGGGAAAGCGGGTCTCCTTGACGAAGACCCCTTGTTGGGAGAAAATCACCATGAGGAGAGCCATTGATGAGGATACAATAAGAGATGGTTGAAATGCATTCCTGGATCCAAGAGATCCATTGATAGCAAAAACCTGCATATTTTAAGATATCCAGGAGGAATGACCATTCCATTGAATCAAAGGCTTTTGCCATATCGATCTTGATGGCCATATGACCAAGTCTACCAATTCTTTTTTTCATTTTATGGAAAATCTCTTGGGTCAAGATGATATTGTCATGAATTAGGTGGCCAGGAATGAAGGCAGCTTAACAAAGGGAGATAATGTTGGGAAGAACATATTTGAGCATGTTGGCTAGGATTTTTACTATTATTTTATAGCAAACATTGGACAAACTAATTGGCCTGAACTGATTAATCTCATTGGGATTATCAACTTTAGGGATCAAGACCAAATTTGTGTGGTTGAGTTCTTTTAGCAATTTCCCTTGAGTGAAAAAATTTTTGACAGCCGCTATGAAATCAACTTTGATGATCTTCCAGAAAGTTTTATAAAACAGAACCATAAATCCATCAGGGCCAGGAGCTTTGGTGGAAGGAAGATTTTTTACAATGTTGGAAATTTCCTCCTCATTAGGAATTTTGCAAAGAAAGTCATTTTCGAAAGCTAAAATTTAACTAGGGAAAAGATTATCAAGCTCATCCTATTGGATGGGATGAGAAGAGGAAAAAGCTTTTTGGAAGTGCTCCTAAATTTTTGTGAAGATCATAGAGGGGTCAACTGTCCAATTGTTCTTACCCAGCTTAAGGCAATCAATGGTATTCCTTCTGCGTCTAATAGAGGTAGTGGCATGAAAGAATTTTGTGTTGAGATCAGTTGTGGTGAGCCAGGTTAATCTTGATTTTTGCCTCCAAAGAGATTCCTCCCTTAAGAGCAACTCATTAATGTTTTCTTTCAAATCAGCTTCCAAATTATATGTTGATAATTGAGCTTCTTGTCCCTGTAAAGATTAAAGTTCAGACATCAAGGCTTTTATATTGGATTGAATGTGGCCAAAACTGCTGTGGTTCTATTCCCTAAGGGTTTTTTTGGTGGCTTTGAGTTTTTTTGAGAGGATGAAGGATGGGGTACCATTAAAGGGAGAGTTCCAAACTTCCTTGATGATGGCAAAAACAGATGGATCACGAATCCAAAATTATTCAAACTTGAATGATTTTGGTAAGCTCTTCTTATTTGCGGTGTCAAGAAGGATTGGAGCGTGGTTAGAAGTGAATCTCGAAAGGGTGGTGAGTGTAGCTTGAGGGAATAAATCTAACCAAGAGATGTTAGCAATGCCTCTATCAAGACGCTCTCGGATCTGATGGTGGCCAGATCTATTATTCGACCAAGTAAATTTTGGTCTAGATGATCCTAGATCCACAAAGCCTAGTTTTTCCATGAAAAGATTTAGATATGTTGGTTTTGAAGAATTTCCTAGAGGTTTGCCCCTGACATTTTAGATTGAGAGAGGATGGAGTTGAAGTCACCTATTGCTAGGTTTGGACCCGAAAAAGAGGAAGTAATACCAGATAGGAGTTCCCAAAATGATTTCTTCTTTCTGTAGGAAGCAGGGCAGTAAACCAAATTTAACAGCCAAAGGAAATGACTAGAATCAGAGTACACCAAAACCGAGATAATATTACTGGAAATATGAACAATTTCTATATCGACACCAGGTCGATACAGAAGCAAAAGACCCCCCCCCCCAATTACCAGAACGAGGGAAATACATAGGAAGCATAACCTAGCATATTCACAATATTAACACAGTCATTAGAAACTAACAAACATTCTGAAAGGAAAATAATATCCGGATTAAGAGTTCTAATATTAGCCCTAAGTGATCTGATTACACGAGGTCGGGCTATTTCTCGGCAATTCCAAGCCAGAATTCTCATGGATCTTTAGGTGGCAGTGAGGACCCTCCCACATTAGTCATTGGATTCAAAGGGAAAAGATTCATAGTTTGGGATTGGACTTTGTTACCCATAGCTTTCAGATTCTGGTTTTGATAAGGCGCGTACCGGACAGTTGTTGGGTTCCTCTTCTAGTACTTTCCATGATTCCTTCCTTTATTTGGTTTCCGATTAGTATTCTTTGGGACAGGTGGATCTCCCATGTTTGTTGCATCCGCGTCTTGTTTCCGAAATGCTTCTTCTTCTAGAACGAAGACTGGGACAGGAGGATCTCCCATGTTGGAACTTAGCAGGCATTTTTTTTTTTTGGGTTGGGGGGAAAGCTCTTCTCTGCCGATGGGCTCTTTCTCTTCTTCATAGTCTCCTGTTGGGTGATGGTTGGGCGAAAATACTCTGATTGGGAAGGGTTTATTTCGAGGAACTCAAAAGGAGCCATTTGAGCTTCAGGAAAGGTTTGAATCGAAGATAGAGGAAGGTCAGTTTGGCGATCCGAATGGGGAGGATGTATATGGTGATTTGGGGAAAAGATATGGGTTGGGCTCAAATGAATGGTATTGAAGGCAAAGCATGCCTTACCCGAAGGACTAACAAGAAGCGAGACATTATGGCTTGGGTTTTGGAATTCTGATGGGCTTTTGAGATCTTTAAGGTGGGATATGAGTTGTTTAATGAAAGATGTTTTGGGCTTGGTTCAGCAGGTAGTGACTCAATAGGTTCAATAGACTCATTAAAGGGGCTCGGGAGTGTATATTTCATGGGATTAGAAAAAAGGCCCGGGGGAAATTGGTGATGATTTTCTAATTCAAGGGATGATTGCTTTGGCATCAGATTGGACACGTGGTGGAGAGAGGGCATCTCAGCAGGCAAGATTGTCGAGGGGGCAGATAGCATGTGTTTGACATTTAAGGAATTGCTGCTCACCTTAATTGGTTCTGACTGGTTTGTCTAGATACTTGATTACCGCCACATGGAAACAGGATCTGGCTGTTTGGTTCTTTGCTCATGGCTTGCATCTGAACAGTATCTCCCTTAGAGTTTTCGCTACTGTAACTTGACTTTGCAGAGAAGAGATTCTTTATACAAAATTCCTTTTGCTGCCCAGCTTCTGTATTGATAGTGATGGCTTTGCCTTTCCCAAAGTGTTCAACTGGGTTCCTTTTTTTTTCTAGCCCAGTAATTATCGGACCTCCATGTGAAACGGTTTTAGATGGCTCTTGGATGCGAACTAGTGGGAGTGATGCTGGTATGCAGTTCATTTGATCTAGCAACAGTAGAGCCTGAAAATTTTGGTATTGCATGTCTCTTTGGATTTCTTCAAGCCGAGGTTGTCTTCTAGGATCTTGAGATTCCATTCTCATCCAGGGTCCAAATAATAGCTCTTCAGAGGAACTGGTGTAAATATGACAGCCTTGTTGGAGATGCCCAAGTCTGCCACATCCATAACAAAATTCAGATAGCCTTTCATATTTGAAACTGATTTTTGCGGGTTGTTTGTTGGTACGAGGCAGAATAAAACCTTCGAAAAGTGGCTTTTCTGTGTCAATTTCAACTCTGATCCTAAGACATTGTTTGATCCCATTTCTTGGAAGGAAATTTTGGTCTATTTCAAGTAAATTCCTCAGGACTTTTCCGATTTTTACAGCGTTGCCTTCCGTCATCATTTCTAAAGGTAACCCATAAATATGAATCCAAAAGGCCGGGTGTGAAAGATCAATTTCTTGGATATTAAGACCAGGTGGCCATTCCTTCAACACCATGTGGAACCCCTTAAAATTCTATGGCCTTTGAGTGTAGACTCTATGTTTATCATCTGGAGAGGGAAAGGTGAATAGGAAAAGATTTGTTGCCAGGTCCTCTATGG
This sequence comes from Juglans cinerea, assembly GCA_961763995.1. Taxonomy (NCBI): domain Eukaryota; kingdom Viridiplantae; phylum Streptophyta; class Magnoliopsida; order Fagales; family Juglandaceae; genus Juglans; species Juglans cinerea. The sequence goes on from CAUIVZ010000011.1 coordinate 21,187,872, forward strand.
TGAGACCATTTATGAAACTCCAAACAGCACGAATCGTGGAATGAAAAGTGTATTTGTTCATGTGTTTGGAGGAAACCAACTTACCAATCAAAGCCTTGTTGGAGATTTCTTCAGCTATTTCTTGTTCAGGCTTTAGAATGATGTCATCCCATGAGAGGGCTTTAGTTTGCTCAATGAGTGACTCCACGTTTGCTTTTTCTTTTTCTCTTGTCATTTGCGAAAGGGAAAATTAGTTGAAAACGATTGCGGGAGGAATGGTTGGTGAAAAGTGGGGTATGGATGGTGATGAGAAGGGGATGAAAAGGGAAGGGTTAGGTGGGGGATGGAAAAGGTGAGACTACGGAGAGTAGAGAGACTCATCTTCAGAGAGAGAGAGAGTGGTGATTCTTCATTCATCAATGCACAAAATTCTATTTGGATTGTCAAGGTACACACTAAAAGGGGTGTTAAATACTGCTAACTCCCAATAAATAGACATTGTCTCTGGCATATATGTAAACACGGGAATAGTATAATCTTTTCCTTTAAACCAGCCAACCAGGTCACTTGGCAATTGAGAATTTTCGTAGTGTGGATAAGTGTCGTGCAATCCTTTTAAAATAAAGTGGGATTCATTATTAAAAAAATTAATTTTTTTCATGTGAATATCGTATTTATTCATTTTTTTTCAAAAGAATTGCTTCACGATTGTAAATATCATTTATTATCTTTGAATTTTTCTTTTAAAAATATAAAGGATGATCTAATGATGATTAAAAGTTTCACGTTTTATATAATAAAATGAAAGTAAAATAAAAGTGTGATTTGTAACATTACTCCCAAGAGATATGGGAACGCTTAAAAGATGTGTTATTTCGAAACAATAGTATTTATAAGTCAGTGTAGAAGATACATTTTCTACACTAGGGGTATACCGTAATTTGATATATAAGAGAATTTAATTTAAATCATGTCATAACAGTGATGTGGAGGGTATATCCTACCACATAAAGGGCGAGAAGCTTCGGGGCAACAATTCAAATATATTCATTATAAATAATTTTTTCTTGTATAAGAATAAGTTTTGTTTTGATGATTTATTGATTTATGATGCAATACCCAATGTGATAGATTGTAGCCATGATTTTTCACTGTAATATATAATTATATGTAGTGTGTGGTGCATGGTATGATAATGATGAATACAATTTTTTATTTAAAAAAGTACGGTATATCATACTCTATCTTTAAAAAGACTTGTTAATCAAGAGTTATTTTATTTTCAAGTTAGTGTGGAAAACATACAATTTACATCATTTAAATGATAAGATTCGATTTTTAAGATTTAAATTTTTAAATTTATTTTTCAAATTAAATTATTTTATACAAGTACTTTACTATGCGTACTCTACAAATCGATTTGAGAATATGAGTTTTCATTAATCAATTACGAAAAACGATAAGCTTATAATTTTTTATAATTATTTTACAACTTTATTTCCAACTGTGTATAGTTACGTAAAATTGAAAATATTTTACATAACTAATTTACAACTTTATTTCTGGCTGTGTGTAGTTATAATTAAGGATGTTAAAAGAATACTTAAAAAGAAAATCAAATACACTATAAAATAGTAAAATGGTGGTAGGAGGGTTTACTACTTCCTACCATTTATTTACAACTCTTTTTATTTTTTTTAATTTTTTTGTTTACTTAATAGTTAAGGAAGTGACTATTAATGAAGTTGTATATTTTTTAAGTTTTTCTTAATGATTAAAGATGTTAAAAAAATACTTTAAAAAAAATTCAAATACACTATAGAGTAGTAAATGAATGGTAAGGCCCAATCCCGCCCCACACTTATATATTTCATTATATATATTTATAAATATTTATTATTTGTACTATAAATAAATATAGTAATATGTATTAAATAGAATTTTTACTTAAAATTTTGTGAAAATTGTGGTATAATAAAGTGACATTTTTTATAGATTGTCAAGGCAATACAAGAGTCCTACATTGTAAGTGTGAGACTTCTATTGTGAAGGCAATCTATAAAAATGTCACCTTACTACATTACATTTTATACAAAATGTGTACTAGTAAATTTAAAAATTACATAATTTTTAAATTATAGTCATATTTACAAATTTAAATTTATAATTTGAGTCTAAAAATATGTTTTTGATCACTTTTAAATCTAAAAATAATTTATGGACCTAATAAAATATAGTCTATTATTAAAGTGGACGGGAGGTGGAGAGGGTGTGGATAACATCCCTAGGTAGGAAGTAATAAATCTATTATTATCCTTTGGTTATTAATCTAATCACTTTTAAAATTACAATATATCATATTTTTCATAGGAGTTTCCGTCCAATCTGTGAGTCCTAAAATGGGAGAAACATATAAAATAGATTTTCCAGCATTTAGATTGTAAGTGAATTTATCGAACAACATTAAAATTAAAGTACGTTGATATTTCGAACGTACAGTCATTAATTAATTTTTTAATAGTACAAAATGACTAATTCTGTATGTAGCCTCGGTCGAAGTTCCGACAAAAACTCCAAGAAATCTAAATCAGGAGTTTAACCGTTAACGAATTTACAAGGCAAAGAAAATTTTTAAAAAAAAAAAAAAGGAAAAGAAAAAAGCAGAGCTCGAAGGGTTTTAGTAGGAGGTTTTTAATCAGCCATGGGGGGCGCGCTCTCTTCCACAGCAACGAGCCGCAGCAACACTACAACCACTGTTACTCGTCTTCTAACTCTGCGATTCTCAAAACCTCGACTGATCGCCGAACTTAGCAAAGCCCAGCATGTCCGATTCTGATTCTAAAACCCTAGACCCCGAATCGACAACCCCCAAAACCGACGACCTGGAAAACTCAGCTTCAACCAAGCCCCTCGATCCCTCAATCGGAGGTGCCGAAGCCATCCAAAAGGATTTGGGCCAAGCGGAGATGGAAAATGGGGAGGAAGGGGAAGAAGAGGGAGAGTGTGGGTTTTGCTTGTTCATGAAGGCGGGCGGTTGCAAGGAGAGCTTTATAGCGTGGGAGCAATGCATCGAGGAGGCTGAGAAGATGAAGGAGGACATTGTCGAAAAGTGCGTCGAGGTGACTGGGGCGTTGAAGAAGTGTATGGAGGCTCACGCCGACTACTACGAGCCAATACTCAGGGCCGAGAAAATGGCCGAGGAGGAGGCCATTAGGGAGTTGGACATTGAAAAGGAGAAGGAGAGGGAAGCTTCTTCTGAGGGTTCGTAGCAATATGCGGTTTTGGAGTCAAGGGGCTTCTGACTGAATTGAGACGATAGGTGCTTTTTTCTCTTCTTTAAATCATGATTTATCAGGCATAAAAAAACTATTATCTGCGGCTATGAGCGGCGGTGAAAGAGAATAATTTTGGACTTTTCTCCTCTCTAGTTTTGTTTTTCTTAAGAAATTAATTTGAGGATAAGGAGGCATGCTTACAGGCAATTAAGCAACCCTGTTCAATGTATGGGTGTCAGCTTATATCAGTTTTTGCTTCATAATAATTGGTTGATGAATTCTTACCTGTACCAACTGTTCCATGATTAGGTTCTCTATTTCAGTGTCAGATTCTTCAGCTTACCTTATTACCGCTTCTCTTTTCGAGTGTTCTGTTACTATTTCCTAATCGGAATTGTTGTATTTGAATCTATGGAATTCTTAGTCTTGGTTGGGCTGACCATGAATAATGAAAAGTTCGATTATCAAAATCTGTTTTCGTTTCTTCTCCTAGATATTTTGAAGTGTTGAGGGTTGTAAAAATTGAGCTGAACTAGTTTGGGATTGCTGCCAGACTGCTAATCCTGGTATTTTATCAGAAATTCTTCAAAATGTCAACCAAGAAACACATCATCTACTCTCCATTATGTTAACAACAATTCTATTTGAACCTCATCATCTACTCTCCCATTATCTTATGAAATAAAATTTTAATAATATTTTTAATAGAAGTTATAGTTATTAGATGAAAAATAGTATATCTACAAAGTTTTTGAGTTGGGGGAGGGGGTTTCGAACTCTAGACCTCTATTTTGGAGGCTGTGAGTTATGCCAATCAGGGCACAGGCCTTTGGCCATATATCTACGAAGTTAGTACTTTCATTAAGTTAGTAAAAGTCTTTTAGTTTTCCTAATGCATTTCTTCTTGGTTTCTCAACTCATGCCTTTAGTTTTGTAATCAATAGATTCCTAAACAATAGGTTCATGAAGGTCAATGAATCATTATTGTGATGAATTTTTACTTCTACCAATTATTACATGAATACATTCTCTCCAGCAGCCTCGGATTTTTTAAGCTTACCTTATTATTGCTTCTCTGCTTAAATGTTCTATTATTTTCCTTCCTACTTTTTTGGTGATTTCCTTTGGATTACTGAAAGGAGATTCTTTTTTTAATTGAAAGGAACAAAAACTTTATTGATAGTCAGAATAGGCAAGACCCCAAGTACATAAAACCTATACAAGAGTGTCACCTATGCATGTTGATCTAGTGATACAAGAAATTCATGAAAATTCATACCATTAAAATAAATTATAATTAACAAATGGGGTAAAATATTAAAAAAGAAAGTTCTAAGATCTTCCATTGACCGCTCATGATCTTCAAAGCTTCTTTCGTTCCTCTCCCGCCAAAGACACACCACTTCTTATTCAAAAAAAAAAAGACACCACCATAGGCATAGTGCAACCATCTTCTAGAATGCTGCAACCTGTGAATTACCCTGAAGGCCTCTCTAAGATGCTACAGGATTGATCACCCTTCTCGGCATCACCCAAGCTAGTCCCACCCTAGCAAATAATTCGTTCCAAAGGGTCATGCCAATCTCGCCGTGAAGTAACAGGTGATCAACGGACTTCCAACTCTTTTGGATATGCAAGTTTGCAACACCAATCCATGACAATGATTTGGAGGTGGTCCATACTAAGAAGATTGCCTTTAGGGGAGCCTTTGTCTTCCAAATGCTCTTCCATGGTAATGGACTTGCATTTTGCATACCGAGGACTTGTAGATTAGCAGACGGTGAACTTCCCTTTTTTAGAAGGGTGCCAAGAAATCTTATCTTTGCCCCCCCCCCCCCCCCCAAGTGTAATTCTCCGCATAGTTTGGTTGCTACATTGTGGCAATTCACTTTCCCCGGCTAGTCGATACATCTTCTTGTTCTGTGCATTGACACAACTCCCTTGATACTTTTATGATGTTCTTCCATGTTAATTGAGTTTTTGGTTATGTTGTGTGGTTTTGGGTATTCTATTGTGCAATTATTTGATTGAATATTAGATGTCCACTTGGTAGAGATTAGTATGCGTTTTTTTTTTTTTAAATTTCAAACAGCACACTTCACCCGTTTGCTGGATTTTATGTGGTCCTTCTGCCGCTTTCTGGACATGGTGGTTTACGCAATTTTTCAACTTGACCTTCATTTATTTTATACATAACGTTTCAACCTGAATTTGTCATCGAAGACTCTAGTTAGTTCATGAATTTGTGCGAACCTTTCTGGTTCCTTCCATTATAGTTGGAAGTATGATTAATATGGTGCTCATTGTACTGATCTGGATTCGTGTAGATCTACAGTTATAGGATGGGTTTTTGCATGACAGCACTACCATATTTCTCTTTTTCCCCTACCAAATGTTCTCCTTTTAGGTTGAAAGTAAGACAGACTTAGCTTGGGTATTTAAGGGCATTATGTGTTGAAGGGATTCTGTAACTAGTCTATTATATGCCTTATTGCTTCCCCTGATAGTCTTTGCAAGGCCTCGGAGATCTCTAACTGGCTGTTACCATTTGGGAGTGTTTTCAATATCATTCTAGATTTTGAAAAGATGCGTGTCCCCTTTAAATTTGGGTCGATGCATTTGTTTATGGCAAGAACAAGTTCTTGTTGCCATTGTCATATGCTTGTCGGTTTGACATGCCCTTTTGGAAATCTTGGTACTTGGGGTTTTCGGGGTTTTGAGAATGATTTGTCAAGGCCTGTTTTTTTAAAAATGTTAGTGAATTAATTACTCCTGTGTGTGCTAATTAATTAATGTAATGTTTTGATGGGAATGCAAATACTTTATAGTAAGAACGCAATCAGCTTGATTTGAGAGATTGTAATAAAGCTCCTCTAACCTGTTCGGAACATCTAGTATTTATGTGATTTGAAAAAATCTCTCAAATTCAATATCAAAAGAAGGGATGTAGAGGATTGTTCATTTGATACGATCAGAAACCCCAATAACATGCAAAAAAAAAAATTACCTTGCAAGTCATTAGTAAGCCTCTTTTTCTTTTTTCTTTTTTCTTTTTCATTTACCAAAAAATAGGCAACAATGTCCCGCATCGAGAAGACACGTTACAGCCGAAAATAAAGCTCCATAAATCTCAACTGCATCATTGCTGTTTGTTTCCTTTAGGCTTACAACGAAATATTTCACCAACTTTATTCTGGAGAACAACATAAAAGTACACATTACCTATGTAGGTATCAGAATAACAATCAGCAGTCCTTACAAGATTATAAGAGCACCAGCAGTCTCATTCATACATTGCCAGTTCCATCCTCAGACGGAACACTTGCTCCATCTACAAAAAGAGAACATGAGTTTATATATATATATATATACACACGCACATATATTATAATATGGTAAGGGGGAGTTCTTAGAATGAGCCGTAGAGCTTAACGGAATTTCAGCAATCACTGCATACCTTCCCCGTCTGACGGAGCATAAGGAGATTTCCGGTATCTTGTTTGCTGTTGTGTGGGCTACACCACATAGAGCACCGAGAATAACATGTCATCAGCAGTGTATATATATATATATATATATATATCATATATATTATATGGTGCATACAAATTTCAAAACCACAATTATTTTTCTCATTTTAGAAGCTAGCTTCTATACAGGGTCGGTAGATTGCAAAGTATTTTTTTGTCATAAGGTAGATCTATATCAAATTAAGCCACCTCCATTTATTTATTGTCTTTTTGAAAGATCCCTTTGTAAATCTAGCACTTCCTATAATTCTAATACCATCATAGATGCATGCTCAGTAGCCTCAACGCCATTGGACCTACCACCTTGCATTGCTTGAAGCAAGTCTTGTATGCTTGATGCACCCTGTGCCTCGAGTACGAGCTTGTACATGTATGTGTGCATGCATTACAAACACCATTCCCAAAGGATGGTCCATTTCCTTTCAACTTGACTGTGGCTGAATACTAGAATAACTTCCAAACTCTAGGAATCATAGAAAGAGTCATGACGACAATGAAATTGACACAGTGGAAGTAGGGGAGTGCATCCAAACCATCAATCTGATCAACCCAACCCATGGGTTGGTTTTCCTTGGGTGCATGGGTTGCTTTTGTACCAAAACTTCAAAAACTGAGGGGGCTATCCCTTTTTGTTGGCGACTTTGCACAACTTGATTTTTTTTTACTGAACTAATATGACACTTTATTTATGTATTTTAAAATATTGCCAACCAAAATAAGGACATTTGCTTTCTTTTCATTAACCAATATTCTAATGTCCTCCTTTGCACTTGTTTATAATTCAAGTTGGAATCAGCAATAAAAAGCACGAATGGACTGGACAGTACTTTCCCAAACCAACGACCAAATGCGAACCAACCACTTGCGGACTAGTGATTTGGTTATTCAATACCAGTTTCTTTTGGTAAGGATATTGCTCTCAACTGGTTAGATTAGTTTAGCTTGAACACCCCCCCCCCCCCCCCCTTCTTTCTTCCCCACACCCCAAAAAATAGTTTAAAAAATGAACCAACCTAGCCCGTGCATACCCCTAACTGGAACCAAGAAGAACAAAGTAGCATTCTCAGAGGGCTCCCCATGGCTTAGTAAACAGAGAGATTTTCTCTTCGTCCTTGTCTCAGAACTCAATCCTTCCCTTCGATTGAGTATGCAATTTTTTTTTATTCATCAGTCACACGGTATTTGTGAATAAAAGAATGATTTTCAAAGTGGTGCAACTTCATCAGGGAATCACTCCCTCAGTATGCCTTTCTACCAAGAAACCAGTTAGTTTTAGTTGGTTACAATTATATTATATATTGATTAACATGTAATAATTGAAGAATAAGATTAACGGCATAATTGATTTTGCCAAAACTTGTATGCTGATACTGAGTTATTATACATTACTTCAATACTCTATATACTCCAAAATTGGTAATTCAAGGCCGCCTAAGGTGTAATTAGCTTTACGAATTCTAACCAAAATATACTATACTTAGGTATCAGCAAGCGACTCACAAAACTCAAGTTTGACAGCAATTTAATGAATCAAAAAGGTCAATGCCAGTGCAGTGTAGCAAGTAGTAGCAGCAGTAACTATGTATTATTGTCCATGACACATACATACATACATACATACATACATAAATATATATATATTTAGAGAGAGAGAGAGAGAGAGAACAACAATCATAGCAATCAAAGCACAACCATAAAATAAGTCAAATAAATTAGCACCTGCAATTTGGGCCGAAGGGCTTCAAGTGGTCCTTTGGGCTTCTCAACACCTTGCTGTTCTCGAAAAAAGCATAGAAGTTTTTTTTAAAAGTCCAAAGCATTCAAGATATTAGTTGAATAACTTAAATCTGCTCCCCAATGCTGTAAAAGACAAGTAAAATTGAATTAAAATACAAGTGCAAAGTACCTTTCCCAGAGCCCAATCAGCAGAATCAAAGTAAGCACGTTCATGGTCCTGACATCAAAGCCAAATATAGATGAAAACCAACTCAAATAAACAACCAGACAGAGCAAAGCAATCACAATTTTAAAAAACAAAATCACCTTCGAAATAAGTGGCGGCTTCTTGGGCACTATTCCCCCATATTTCTTCTTTAATACCTCCTACATATAAACAGAGTAAACTACGAATTTTGAGTAATTGCTGCAATTGTAAGTTAGAAGCTTTCCAAGAATACAACATAAGTCTTAAAAGATCAACTGTGTACAGAAATCCAAAAAAAGATAACAAAAAACAACCTCCTCTTGAGATGAGAGTGTGGGTTTTTCAGACTCCTCAGGGACATGTCCATCCACCCGTTCTTGCTCTTTGATATCCTCCACACCTGACATAATGACCTTGCAGCACCCAACCAAACAGCTGCAGCAGCAAAACACTTATCTACATTAACATTTTGGTAGACTTATTTATTTATTCTGATTGGTAAGTTTCACACTGATACAGGAGCAACTAAGCCCAAAGCAAAGAAGGCCCCTAGTTTTTTTATCCAGCCAATTAGCTAACACAGGATCAGTCTTTTATTAGTATAATTTATACTATAATGTTTTTAGTATTTTTATAATGTTTATGTGACTTCTAATGAAGTTGGATGGTAAAGATTTATTTTTTCTATAAAAGATGAAGAGCTATGATTCTAGGATTAATGAAGAATATTATGATAGCCTCTTTTGAGTCATTGTACGTGCCCTTTTTCTTTAATAATAGATGAAATTTCATATTCTCATTTTTTGGACTCTTTGGAGCCTCGAAAGTAATAATTTATTGTTACTACTTTGGTCCTACATTCTCTCTCTTTGATATAATCTTTTTCATCGTTGGGATTTCTTCTTAATTCCTATGTAAGCATCATCAGGTTGGTAGTAAATGCAACAAATGATGACAGCCACAATACCATGGCTTCCTTAACAAGCTAAAACGTCAACTTGCTCAAGTTTCTCGTAAATTTCCACATTGAAAGAGGTTCTATATATAGATGTGTGTGTGTGTGTGTGTGTGTGACTTCTTAACAGCTAACACATCAACTTGCTTTCATAATAAGACTAATTAAATTAAAAAACGTAATATATTCCAGGTTATAATATGTAATATTTTTAAGTAAAAGTCATTCAAAGTCCCTGGAGAAGGTCGCTAGAACAGACCAAAGAAGTACAGCCTAATAAATTGATCACATCACAGTTTATCTTTTTTTATATATAAGTATATCACAGTTTATCTTTCAGGTTCCACAACAGCCATCCTTCTTTTTCTACCCATACAGCCCAATAAATTGATATAAATCGATTATTGCAGTAACTATATTTTCTTTACCAGAGCATTTCCAAAATTGTTTAAGCAATATATGATATCATATCAAATTAGTGTATCCATCAATGTCTTGCAGTTGTCAAATGCTCTTAGAAAAGTAGACATACAACTAAGTTCCCAACAGTTTGACATTAATTGGGTGCAATCAAACTTCTCATTCGATAAATCATCTACGAGTCACAAAATAAACGTGGAAAGAAATCCAAACAAGAACTTATCAAGAAGGGAAAAAAAAAACTCGAAACAAGAAAAAAAGACCAAAAAAAAAACACGAAAGACATTCGAGTTCTGTAACATTCAATAAATTCAATAGAGAAATTTCGAGCAGTCAGCTAAGTCAAAATCTTTTGCCATATAATTTCATTACTAATATTTCATAAACAAAACAGCAATTGAGCTGAGATAGCGCAAGATCTAGAGATTATCCGATGTCACAATTCCAAACAGGAAAACAATTATCGGAAAATATCGAATAAAAGAAACTACTGACCGTGGAAACCCTAGGGCTCGTACCTTCAATTGAACTAGATCGAAACCTTGAGAGAGAAATCAAAAATCTAGATAGAGATCGAAAGAAATGGATTATGTAATATTAGTGTTCAGAGAGAGCGAGACAGATGGCCACGCGATTTCTTATATAGGGTTGGATGCAAGGAGAAATGCTCAGCTGGTGAGAGCTACATTAATAGATTAGTGGTCCTGGGTAAAATCGACGTCGTCTTTCAGTAAATGAATGGCGTGTGATATATGATAAACAGCCGTTAAAATAATGATAAATGTTTTACCTATGCAAAAAATTTCACAAAATTAAATTTACAAATTAATGTAATTTAATGTAAAATATTAGATTATAAAATTACTTTTATTATAATTTTATAAGAAGTTCTACAGTTATGAAAAGATCTTACAAAAATAAACTTATAAATTGATATAACTTTATATGATACATTAGATTTATTTTATAATAAAAATAATTGACAATATGACATATTATATCAAGTCACATCAATTTATAAGTTTACTTTTATAAAATCTCTTTACGACTAAAACATTTCAATCCTTTATTTTATCTATTACATTTTACTTATCTTCGGTCATTTTAGATCATTAGCATTGGTCTATGCATATGCATATGTAAAATTACCTCTTTTGCATATTCATTTTGTCATTCAAACAAAATTCTCACATTGACTTATGCATATTTGAGACAAAATAATAATAAAATATTATTATTTTATTATTATTAATTTTTTGCTTAAATCAATTTTTTTATATATATTTTGCAATTAGCATCCACTACATACATTTGACATTAATAACATCAAAAGTAGGTTTTTGCACAGGAACATATGATATATCATATGTCTAGGTTTTTGCACATTTTTTGTATCTTAGTTTTTCAATCTTATCAAATCTTAATTATTTTTTTTTCAAATAAAAGACTGTCAAATTTTCGTTAAATCTCGCATGGATTTAAAAGACGTGATCTCTGGTGGGGTAAAGACCAAATAAATTATAGCTTTTTCAATTAAAAAAAATGGATAAATCAAATTCCGTTTAACCAAAAGTGGGTAAAATGGAACTGCCCCCAATGAAATATTCCATCATACGCACTACGCAGCATTTACTGGCTGAGCACTGCACTTGAGAGTGGGCAACTTTTCGAACAATGATCTACCGCAAACTTGCTTTTTTTTCTTCTTTTCTTTTTTTATATTTTTTTAACATATTTAAATATTTTTTTAAAAAAAAATACATCAATACATTAAAAATCACTTTCTTAATCATCAAGTAAAAAAAATTAAAAAATTAAATACACAAGTGGTCAAAATAAAGGGGTAAAATTAGTTGGCTAAGTAGCATTTTCCATCTTTCTACTGTACAATTATATCAAGCCAATGAACACATCAAGAAGACAAAAGAACCAATAAATATATAAATAAATAAATAAATAGTAATAATAAAGGCATCGTTTGACACCCAAATGGACATTCGAGTGTTCCTTTTCTGTCGTTTCGTGCAAAACTCTCCTTATGAATGCAACGCTCACCATATTCTCTCTGAAAAATACCGTGGTTCAATCAATGTCCAAGATGATCTGATCTATCTCTATGTTGAACGATTGCAGTCACCTTATTCTACTTGAGTTGCCAGGGCCTAGCAAGTCATCACAATTTGTACCCTTGCAAAGGCACTCCTGCGGATTTGCATAGAAGTAATCTTCCTCCTTCGGCTTGCCTATAATAACCTTTCGACGCATTGACTGTCCCATTCTTTTCTCATGAGCCAACCGCACAGCAACTACAAACTCAGTCCATGAAAGTGTTCTATTCTGATGCATGTCCAGCAAGTCTACAAGCCTTTTCCGATCCAATAGGATGGTCTTTTTAAACCCGAGATACCTGCATGAGATTAATCAGCTATGTCATCAACATCTTCCAAACGAAGATAATTTAGCCTTTGTAAGAGCGGGGTATACAAACCTGCGGTGACCTTCCACAACTTTTGCCATGTTTCCATCATAGGTGGGAATAAAAGTGCTACTTGCTACCGAAACCATAAAATCTAAAGCTGCCATTTGTGATGAATGATTCTGGAATTGTTGCAACTCCTCTGGGGCTAGCAACATTTCTTTTTTCACCTGAAATTTTAATGGGGTCGCAAATATTAGAAGAATTCTATGCAAACAGACGTGCAAGAAGCCAACAAACTACTGTTAAGAAAGCTTCTTATGAAAACAGAAAGGGAGATGTTACAGGCATTATTTTTTCTTGGGTACTGCGTAAAAACAAAAATGCATTTTCTAGGGTTAGGTATAACCATTGATGGGGCCTCAATGGGGTTCTCTAACAATAATATGTGCTGGGAAAAACCATCTAAATTATCAAACTGTTTATCATTTATCTGGGTAAATCTTACTTACCAAAAAAAAAAAATTATCTGGGTAAATCTGATAGATCACCTTAGGCAATAACCTAATAAAGCACCATGACTTAGGAAGAGTAATGATAGAAACACAACCCTTTTCACAACATGTGAAAAACACCATGACTTTTGAGAAGATTTCAATTCATTATTACTCACACCATCTTAACCAAAATAACTACCGGACACTGGACAACAGTGGAGTGTTCCACTACCAGAGAGACAGAACAAAAAAGAAAGGAAAGATGTAGAATAGCAGTAGACTCACAATCTGCGGAAATGCAGCTCTTAGCGCCACAAGCCTCCGTTCACTGCCATAAATCTCACCAGCTGCAATATAAATCTGTGTGTCCTTACCGAAACCCAATGCCTGCAAAACTAACGCTATCTCCTCTGGTGTCAGAGGACACAAACCTTGTGATCTTCTCGCTTCCGACACTATCTCTTTCTCTCTCCACCAAGGGTAAGCATATCTGAACGAAAGGTGAATAAGATGGATACCATTTGTGAGCATGTGCTAAAATAAGTGGTTGAGTAAAAACTAGACTTAACATATTATATTCTTATAGATTGGAAGGAAAACAGTAGACAAGCTTTGGTCAGAATTGATCAAAATAGGGCTGGGAAACAAGGGCCCACATCTTGGCCAACCCCTCAAAGTCACCCAGCTCGTAGGGCAGATTTTCCACCCATTATCCCAAGTGGGCAGGCAGATCCGGCCTCTCAGTTATAGATATGATATTATTTTAACATCTATATATATATAAAGAAAGAAAAAAGTTTCATTCAGAACATACATTTTCTTTCTTGAGTTTGCGACGCTGAATTCTCCTCATTCTTCTCAAGTTCAAGATTTCTTAGGCTTTCAAATTTTCGAAAGCTCCTTCACCCAGCCTGACTCTGCATCTCTTTCTCTTTCCCCCCGTCTCTCTTTCTCTACCTTTGTCTCAATCTCTCCCTTGTTTTGGGTTTATATTTTGCTTGGTTGGTGAGAAAACAGGAATTTTGCGTCTCAAAACCCCCCAGACAAAGACAAAACGAATAGATTTCGCAACAGATCTAATTCAAGGGAGAAACAAGCTCTTATGTGCTTATTGCACCCGACCATGGATTCCTTGGTAATATTTGCGATCTTCTTTCTGTTACTGTTTTCGGTTTTGGTTTGGAGTGGTTCAAGGCTTATGTTTTGGGCAGTATAAATTTGGTTTGTGGGTGACAAGCTCAGGAGGAATGAGTGCCACACCTGTCCACTTGTAGGGCAGGTGGGGGCAAAATTGTGTGGCAGTGGGGGCTGATACACCCCGGCGCGTCCACCTGCTAGGGGTGTGTAGCAGCCCTAGATAGTAGGTAATACTCTTTCCTCTGCCAAGTGCTAAAACCCTGAGTTCAATTCAGAATCAAACAAGGCAGGAACGAACCATATTACACTGGCCAGGAAGTTGCTTGATTAGTCCATTTTAGATTATCCCATGCAATCATCACATATTTGGCATCCTTTCTAAATGCATGAGGCATTACAGCAAAGCAAAATTTTCTGATCTTTTGACAATAACTATGACTATTTCTATATCTTTCCTTCTCCTTTAATCTATATATAAACAAGCAAGCATTCATTGGATGGGTCCCTTCTACAAGTCAAGCAGTTCCTAACCAAAATATACTTATAAAGAACATTTTTCAGGTTCTTCAAATGGGCATTCAGAAGTGACCATAAATTTTAATTTTTGAACACAACAAACCTCATCCGCTTGAGGTCCTCAGCTTCTTCCTTGGTGCAGCCATGAGTGCAACCTGAGAAAGCCAACATGTCCATCTCATATCTAAGATGCAGAGCCAAGAAAGGTCCCTTTTCTTGAAGCATACGAACCAATTTGTATCCCAAAGTCTCAATCTGAGGAGTAAATTTCAGTGCCTGGAAATTAACACGACACCTGAGTTTCTGAAGATCAGGTGGGATCCCATTGTTTGCCAAACGTGCATCTGTTTTGTTGAAGTGCAACACCTTATACTTGCCAAAAAGTGGAAGAATCTGCAGAATGGGATCAACAGTGTAGGATAGGATGCATGACTAAAACAAAATGGATCACCTCAGTCATTCATCAAAAGAATTTGTACTTTTTACTCGGCACTCTTTTTTTTAGAGGGTTATAATGATATCCCATTTTTTGGTTCTCAAGAATTGATGCCTTTAATACTGAATATAAATTAATAGGTGCTCACACCATAATTTGGTAATGTAAGTCCTACTGATACAAATGAAGTGCGTAGAAAAACAAAATATGTGATAAACGATCTCGCCACTGTTAGAGGACCTCCTCAAAACTATCTTTTGCAGCTCTAAAGAATTGAGAAGAGAAAAGAAACTTTCAAAAGTTTAAAATCACCCTTTTCAGATTGTAATGATTCAAACTATCAATGAAATCCTTAACTAGTTGCTTTCTCTTATATACATCCTGTGCACTTGGGCAAGGTCTTCTTATTTTTATCAATAAAGTTTCTGTTTAACTATCAAAAAAAGTATTCAAATTATTGATGTCCATGCATTGTACATCTGTTTTTTTTTATTACAGAAACCAACCTAAGTAAATTGTAATTATCTAACCAGTTAAGCACTGCATTAGAAAGATTGACAGGTATCTTCGTCGCTTCTTTTCCTTTTCTCTGGGAGACAGGTAGCCAAAAAGCAACTAAAGAAAAGCCATGATAAAAAGGGACTAAAGCTACCCTTAATTCCTTTTAAGCAGCATCCCCCTTCCACGCTCATTATGCAACATCTTTCATTCAGCATAACAAACTGATAAAATCAATAACCAAAACAAAAATTTCAGTATTGGCACTAAGAACATGACATAACATGATGTCTGTTGCATGAAGATAAAAGCATCACGAGTCAAGGGGGCCTCCTCCTTTTCAAAGAACCTTTAAGACAGTTGCCCCCTTCCCCAAAAAATTAAGTGACTTCTCATATTTTCAGCACTCATTAAGAGCCTTGGTCATATAAATTCATATCAAGCAAGGGAAGTCAAGCTCAAGTTTCAAATTCAATTCTTCTCTCTTTTTCATAAGTAATTGAAGATTTTATTAAAAAATGCAAAATGCATAGCCCAGTTTCAAATTAAATTCTTAAAACACCTAGAGGAAGAAATATCTTCAGTAACCTAATATAAGACAAATCTACATACAAGCTGTGAAGCCAGTGAAGTCGATAAGTAACATAAATTTTCATTGCTCAAGTACAAACTAATAAAAAAGTACACAAACCTGTTGTAAGTAGTATTTTTCATTTGACCAGCTAACAGGAGGCATCTGAAGTGGAATGAGTCCATGTTTCCTATTAAACCTCTTTGGCACCCTTTTTATGATTCGAACTTCATCTCTTAGTGAATTAATGAAATGTCTCACATCAAAGATGTCCTCAAAATTACTGCAGAAAAAAATATTAACGGTTAGAATTTTTAAAACAGCAATAAAAGCAGGTAAAGTACTGCAGACAGAATGCTAAGGCTTCAAAGTTTTGATATAAGCATGAAAGAAGAAAAATAAGCCAGTTCTTTCAGAACAATGAATGCACCTAGGGTCAGCCCAGAAAGACATCTTGTCGAGCTCTGGAACAACCAAAGTGAGATTCAAAAGCCGAGCAACAGTCACCATATCACATATCTGAAATTCCAAAGTAGCTGAATCAGCAATTTGACATATGCAAACAAAAACAGGCAAAGAAACAGAACAAAAGGTACCAACCGCTGCTCGCATTTGATTCAGGCCTCCATTGCAGGACACTCTTAGATAACCATTACTTTTATACTTTCCTGCAAGATTTCAGGGCTTAAGGTTCTATTTGGTAAGCAATAGAAATATATCTTAACTTTCACCAGTCAAAAGCATTGACTTCATATGCCATAACACCACATAATTTACTAGTTGATTATGGTCTTGAAGTAAACCTCCTAGAAGAGAGTATTTTGGACTTTCAAATTGCACCTGAACATGTTTAGAAATTAATTAAGACATTCGATCAAGAATGATTATTTGGCATTATTAATATGTTGAATGCATACCCATCAACTGCAAGATATTACTAAAATATCAGTTTGGAATGACTAGTGCTGCTCCCAAGCAACACAATTTTCACGGTTTCCCGAGGATTAACTCTCAAATCACATGGTGCTGTAACGTTCTTTTTCTCTAATAAAATCAAACTGCACATCCGTTTTAAGTAACTATACATCCAAAATTTACGTTACACCAAAGTGCAATAGAAGTTTATTGTCTTCTACAACTTTCTACTGTCCAGATACGCAATATATTGCCTGTAATACTAAACTGAGGCAAATTGAGTAGCGACCATATTATGATCCAATAACATTATTGTGGCTTTGGGGGATCAAGAACTCACTTGCGGGAAGAAAAGGTGGCGGCGATTGCACCTGTTCGGCACGAAGCTGAGCAACCTGCGTCATCCGATTGGTAATCCCGGCCAGCAAATGCGGATGCCATAGCTCCCCGACCGCCGCCAGCTGAACCAAGCACGTCCAGAGCACAATGCTCGAGCAGACGCGTATGAACCACACCTGCAATCGCGTCCTCGGAATCACCGGAGCCGGTAGCTTATCGCACCGCACCTGTACATTCTCCGATCTAACCTCCATTTCCCCGCCGCACACCTCATCGCCGCATCATCGAACCTCTCCGCCTCCACACCAATTTTTACGCACCCCAATTTTCGCCACTCAGTGGTAAGACCACACCACCAGCATGAATTTCACAAACTACTACGCATTAGCACTGTAAACCCTAAGATAAGCAAAAAAAAAAAAAATGAATGTAGTTACAGGATAATGCGATTAGGAGGCTGTGAAACAATCAAGAAAAATAACAGGATGAAAACCTTAAGAGAGCAAGAATCACGGGCGGAGAAAAGGGTGGGATAAAAATTAAATAACTCTCAACAAACCCCGCACAAACCGGCCAAGTCATGTGCTTCTTTCTGAACTCTTTTGGTTTTCCTTTTCTCCATTGTTTTTCCGGGAAAATTTCCTTTTTTTTTTCCTTTCTCTCGCTTTCTCTCGCTTTCCTTCTCGATCTCTTTATAATTATATTCATAAGACTCCGAATCAAAGATACAGTTGGAGGAATCTGAGGCTTTTGAATGGAAATTTTTTTGGGGGAAGGGATGGATCTCTCCGGTTCTGACTCCTCCGATTGTTGCCTAGTAATAATAATGCACGAGTTTTTTTTTTTTTTTTTCCGCATAATGCACGAGTTTTAAGCCTTCTTCCACATTATTATTGATTTTATTTTCATTTAATTAATCTAACTTTCCAAAAGAGCTGGAATTTGATTTGCATTAAAATAAGAAAAATTCTATTCATAAGCCTCATATATCACACACCACTTTTTTTTGTTATTTTTTTAGTTTTTCTCTCTTATCAAATGTATGGTATATGGATAATGAGTAGAAACATTCAATTATTTTAAGAATAATAAAATTTAAAAGATTTAAAATTTAAAAAAATAAAAAAATAAAAGAAAATTTGGTGTGTAGTGTGTGGGACTTATGAATAACAAAACTCTTAAAATAATCTAAAGAGAATTATTATATATAAAAAAGAGATTTTATAGTAAGAAGTTTATAAAAGGGAATAATTTAATATGATATATCATATCTATTTTATAATAAAATTAATGCATCATATTAAATTATAAGACTACATAATAAGAAATAAAAAATACATCAGGATCAGAACCAATGCGCGCATACAATGGCGCAGTGGGCTTCTTCAAATGCTTTTTTTTTTAGATATACCTCTCATCATGTTGCCTGAGTGCATGCTCAACTTTCACAGTGGGAAAGATCCACCATCAAATTCTGTACTTGCCTTAGTTTAGTTTCTGGTTTTTGTTTAGAACGGTGGTACTAGTCTGGATATCTTTCTGTACCTGAACATTATTTACCTTTTCTTTTCAATGAAGATCTCATAGTTTGGAAGAAAAAAAAAATCTCTTTAGATTATTGGACATTAATTGATATTAATGGTTACAATACTTTTACTCTTTTTGTAGATTAATATGGTTATTTTTATTTGAAAAATATCTTTCCCTAAGACATTTTAATGAACAATGCTAGGATGACTACTAAATGTCTCACCAAATGTACACACTAGTACAAATGAGTTTTTTTATTTTCTTTTTTATTTTCTTTAAGTATTTTTTAAACATCCTTAACCATGAAGAAAAAAAATTAAAAAAAAATAGAAATTCACTAATAATCACTTCCCTAACCATTAAGAAAAAATTAGAAAATTAAAAAATTAAAATATATGAGTGGACACATTTGGTGGGCAAATTTGGTAGTCATACTATCATTTTTCCATTTTCATAGACTGAATTGTAGGAGACTTAAGGCCTATGTTACGAGCCTTAGGAAACCCTAGATATTCGGCTATTGTCTATGGGTTACGTGGGCTTGGATCATTCGGTATGAATGAGCCATTTATGTAATTTATCTTTACTGCAATTTATTTGCTTACAGTTGAGTCATGGGTCACTACGTGGGCTCATTTGTCATGGGAAGTTGTTTGCTTAGTGGGTCAGTAAGTATTTGGGTTTGTTATTTGCTTTAACCGTTATTAATATTTTGACTGAGTCAAGTCTCATTTCCTATAAGTATTGTATTCTGTTTATTAATGAAGGCAATCATTTATCATTCATTATTTGAGTGTTGGAGGAAGGGCCCCTCGAAGTGCCTTAGTTACAATTCACTTTGCATAAATACAAAATACAAGATACAAGCAGGACCATAACAGTGGTCTCAGATCTGCGTTCCTGCGACATGGTTGGTAGAACTCGTCATGCTCAGTTGGTCGAGGCTGTGTTGGCATTGAAAGGGGAATCAGTGCATTTGAAAGAAGAACAGGAGAGACAGAAGCAGATGCTGAGGTGGTGTTGCAGCAGCTTAACAATCTGGCAGCAAGCTATGATCAACTAGCAGTAGCAGCTGGAAATCAGAATATGGGAGAGAGCTTGTCAGGTAATGCATTTAAGCTCAATGGGAATCCGTTATTTGACAACCATGGGGGGATTCATGCTAGAACCCTTAGGCCGGAATTTCCTAAATTTGATGGGTCTGAACCAATGGAGTGGGCTCTTAAGGCCCAGTAGTTTTTCACTTACTTTAATACACTTGATGACCAAAAATTACAAATAGACTTCTTCCACATGGAAGGCAAGGCCCTTTCTTGGTACTATTGGTTAATGGAATCTGGGTCTATACACAACTGGGAGGAATTTGTTTCAACACTTAAAGTGTGTTTTGGTCCCTCTACTTATGAGGATCCAATAGGGGCATTTACTAAGCTAAGACAAACAGTCACTGTGGAGGAGTACCAAACCCAATTTGAGGCCCTATCCAATAAGATCAGTGGGTTAACAGAAGATGTGAGATCCATAAATTCTTGTGTTTATTATTCATTGTATATTTTATTAAGTGTGTTATTTTATTTATTTTTGGTATTGTAATTTATTTTGGTGTGTTTTTATTTTGGGTTTTTATTTCCTTACTATTTATTTATTTATGATATTTTATTAGTGTTATTTTATTTGTAGTGTTTTATTTTATTTTTGGGCTTGTGTTTGTGTGATTTTGGTTGTGGGCCGTGGGTGTGTGTGTGTGTTGTGTTTGACACAGCCCGAGTGAAGCAAAACCCAGCCCAACCCGTGTGCAAGTTGACTCAACCCATGTGATTAAAGCCCATGCTGTGTGAGCCCAGCCCGTGCGGTTTTGTAACCCAGCCCCTCCCCTTTATTCCAACGGTGCCGTTTTGGTCAGGAGCTAGGGCTCCATCTCTTCTTCTCCCTTGCGCCGTGCAGCCTCTTCTTCTTCCTCCTTCTTCTTCTTTTCTTCTTCATTCTTCTACCAGTTTCCAGCTTCTTCTTGTTCTACCAATTGCCGATGCCACCACCACCTCCTTTCTTCCACCTCATGGCAACTCTGTGTCATTCGGTAATGACTCCGAAGCCTTGATGTCGAGCTACCACCTCACGCGGCCCCCAACTTCCACCTCCTTCTTGCGTGGGCTTCTCGGTGTCGTGTGGCATGGAACTCCGAAGAGCTGTTGTCCAGCCGCCGTGCCACACGTCCGCGCCTTAGCCATTTCTCCTCCACGGCTTGAGCTGCCGATTTCACCTTTCTTCTACCGTGCAACACACAGCTCCTCAAACCGCCATATTCGGTCTATTTATAGTCCACGGGTTCCTCAGTTTTATTCTTTCGAGTTCCTCATTCTATATCTCTCTCTCAAACTGAAATCGTGTTTCCCAAATTTTTGTGGTTGTTGTTCTGTTAGTGTTGAGCTTTTGCCGTGTGCACCACCACAAACCACCCCACGCAGTGTTTTACCTTGATTGTTTGACCAACCTCGTGAGTCACCCGAGCATTTCAAATTGTATTTTGACCCAATCCATGAGTTGAGAACCCATTTTTGGGCACTGCTCCGCCGTGTGCCGCCGCCTTGAGTAACGCCCCTTTCGCGCGATCTTCTAGAATTTTTCATGTCTTCGTTTGTATGTAATTTTCCATTGCGACATTTAAATTGGCGTTATAATTGTTATTCATTTGTAAACTGTTGATCTGTTGGTTTGATTGGAAATTAGGCCTTGGGCCGTTGAAGTGTTGGGTCGTATTTGTTAATTGGAGTTGTTGGAATTGGGCCTTGTGCCGGATTGTAGGACAGGATTACCCGTGTAGTTGCTTATAAACTGTATTTTTGTAATTATTGTGAATTTGTAAATGAGATATTTAAATGTGTATTCTAATAAATTGTTGAAATGTAATTATTGTTTTTAATAAATTGTGTTGTGATGTCACGTTGTCTGTTTGAAATTGTGACTGAATATGTGGGTGCGTGTGTATCACGACCCCAAGCCGAGATAGGGTATTATCTCAATGGAGCTCCTCTGGTCACTTGGGAGCATAACAGACTGACGTGACGTTTTCTGAGTTGTCGCAGGACGACGACGGGAATGGACGAGACGGTAACGCTCTCGTACCGATTCTGTGACCTTTTGGCTGGTGAGGTTAGAGAATGCTTGGCCATGTACGCGCTGGGCGCGGAACTAGGTATCGCTTGTTACGAAATCTCATGCACGGACGTTACCCATGGTGTGACGATGAGAACCAGGTCATGCGGACGGTCTATAGAGGAGATCGTGGTGCATGATTAATATTAAATAATGGTTATGATTGGGCCAAAAATGGAATTTTTGGCGTGAGTAGTTAAAAGGGTATTTTTGGAAAAAAGGAAATGAGGCTTTGTTTTTCTACATATTTGTCCGTATGGGGATGCGTAATTTTATTATTATTTTAAATCTCTTGGATGTTGTTTTGGTTAATTACTTGTTGAGATGCCATAATCTCATTGTGGTGTTTTACCCTACGGTTCCGTTTTATGGTGCCGTAAAATCTGACGCAGAGCCCGAGTATGAACCTGAGGGATCAGCTCCACCGGAGGTTTGAGTTGCTAAGTTACTGTTCAGCGTTATGGGATTTGTTTCCCTTATGTTATTTCCTGTCTTTAATTTATCTGTCGGATGACTGTTTAATCCTTGTAAAGTTACTTTACTGTTTTTGAACAATTCTAGTACTTAGTAAATAAAGGCATTTTATTTCTCCGCTGCGAATATTATTTTGTACACTTATTGCATGATGTACACTCTCTGAGCACTGGTCGTTGGGGTGTGTGATCCGTGTGGTCATCATCCAGGTGTCACGAACTCCACAAAAATAACACGTGGGGGTCGAGGGTGCCACAGAAGAGTTCTGTATTAGTACCTTTATTAGTGGATTAAAAGATGACCTTAGACTTATAGTAACCATGTTTAAACCTACCACCCTTTCAGCTGCCTTGGGTTGGCCAAATTACAGGAGAAAGAAGTCTATAGAAGAGGCCAGGGAGTAGTGGCCAAAACCCAAACCTCTACCCTACCAGCACACCAGTACAATCCTAAACTCACTACACCAGCCCCACTATTGAGACTACTACCCCCACCAAACCGACAGGACTTCAAAACTAACCTACCCAATTACAACTCCACAAGTCCACCAAGAAAACCCACCATACCTATTAGAAGGATTACACCAGAACAAATGCAAGAAAGGCGCAAAAGGGGCCTCTGTTATTATTGTGATGACGGGTTTCAACCAAGATACAAATGCAACAGGCCAAGGATATTTTTATTGGAAGGATTGGAGGGAGAAACAGAAGAGGCTGAAGCACCTGAAGGGACCTTATCCATTATACAGTCGAAGGAATCTGCTGGAGATGGGGCAAAAGTTGATGATCTGCTTGGCATCTCTTTACATGTCATGGCAAGATCTATTTCCCAAAAACCATGAAAGTGGAAGGTATGATTAACCATCAAAATGTGCTGATTCTTATTGACACAAGTAGTACTCACAGTTTTGTGAATCCATATGTAGCAAAGAAATCGAGGTTGCCAATGGGAGAAAGCCAGCTGACAGTTAAGGAGGCCAATGGCGATAGCCTTCCTTGCCAAGATTTCTATAGGGCAGTGCCTATTCAACTACAAAATCTAAGGGTTAAGGCTAATCTCTATTTATTAACATTGGGAGGATGCAATGTGGTTTTGGGAGTGGACTGGCTAAGGAGCCTTGGCTCTATTTTGTGGAATTTTGTTAACCTTGCTATGCAGTTCAATTTCAATAGTGCAATGATTCAATTACAGGGATTACAACCCCCAAACTAGACTTTGGAAGAAGGAGACCATTTTTCCAAGTTAACTAAAGAGTCGGTGAAAGACATTTGGTTGCAATTGATAGGAGAGGGCACTGTGCAGACAAAGATGACCATTGACCCTAATGTATAGCAAGTTATAAATGAATTTGGAGCATTTTTTTTTCTGAACCCAATGGTCTACCCCCACCTAGGAGCCACGACCACAAGATACAGCTTCAAGAAGGATCCAAACCAACTTGTGTACACCCTTATAGGTACCATTATTATCAAAAGGTCGAGATTGAACAACTAGTGGCATAAATGTTGAGAAGTGGCATTATTAGAGGCAGTCAAAGCCCCTACTCTTCTCATATCCTCTTGGTCAGGAAGGCAGATGGAAGTTGGAGGATGTATGGATTACCGTGCCCTCAATAAAGACACAATGAAAGACAAGTACCCTATCCCCGAATATTGATGAATTGTTAAATAAATTACATGGGGCTGAAATTTTTCTAAATTAGATTTGCTCTCTAGTTATCACCAAATCATAATGCATTCGAAGGATATACCCAAAACAACATTCAGGACCCATGAGGGTCACTATCTACTTTTCAAGGGTTGATGAATGAGATTTTCAAACCCTATTTAAGGAAGTTTGTTTTGGTATTTTTTGACGATATTCTGGTTTACAGTAGATCCTTAAGGGAGCATTTATAGCACTTACGCATAGTGTTGGAAACCCTAAGATCTCAGCAGCTTTTTGCAAAGTGGTCTAAATGTGTGTTTGGTAGCAAGGAGGTGGACTATTTAGGGCATCTAATATCTCGGGACGGAGTCAAAGCTAATCCCCAAAAAAATTGCAGCTATGCAAAGCTGGCCACTGCCCAAAAACCTTAAGGCACTACGAGGTTTCTTGGGACTCATAGGGTATTATCGCAAGTTTGTATAGAATTATGGTACTATAGTAGCTCCTTTGACTGCACTTCTAAAAAAAAATCCTTCATTTGGTCTGACAAGGCACATGCAGCATTTGAAAAATTCAAGGAAGCCATGGTTAGTCCACCAATTTTAAAGTTACCTAATTTTACTAAAATTTTTATTGTGGAATGTGATGTTTCAGGAGATGGATTGGGAGTTGTTTTAATGCAGGAAGGGCAACCAATTGCCTATCTTAACTAGGGATTAACAGGAAAAAGTTTGGCTCTATCCACTTACGAGAAAGAGCTACTATCCTTGGTGATGGCTATAAGGAAATGGAGGCACTATCTAGTGGGACAACACTTCATTGTCCGCACTGATCAGCAAGCCTTGAAGTACCTATCGGAACAAAGGGTAGGAACCCCTGCACAACAGAAGTGGGTCTCAAAAGCTAGGCTACGACTTCTATATGGAGTACAAGAGTGGGAAAACCAATACAGTAGCTAAAGCCCTATCTCGTATACCCTATGTCAACCAACCAGAACCAACAATCCAGCCAATATCCCAAATAGAACCCAATCTCCCAACTCAGCCACAAACCATACAACCCAACACCACCATCAGTCATACCAATACCACCAACTTCCAGTTGCAAGCAGTAAGTCTCATACAAACACAATGGATAGAGGAGTTACAAAAGTCTTACCCCCAAGATCCCCAGTTGCAAGAGCTTATTCGCAACTACCATCAGCGAATCTTTGACGTAACTCAGTACCAAATCCACAATGGGTTAGTCTTCTACAAGGGCAGACTACACCTTGGGAGTTTAGTGTCATTCCAGCAACAGATCCTGCATCAATTTCACAGTAGTCCATTAGGGGGCCACACATGTGTGTACAAGACTTATTCAAGAATTAGAAAGGATTCTTTATGGCCTGGTTTACGCTGGGATGTCAGGGCCTTTGTTCGTGAATGTGACACATGCCAAAGAAACAAAACGGAGGCCATAAAATCCACTGGACTGCTTCAGCCACTACCCATTCCTACAAAGAATTGGGAAGACATCAGTATGGATTTCATTGAAGGACTGCCACCTTTTGGAGGGTGAAATGTGATTATGGTTGTAATTGACAAATTGAGCAAATATGCCAATTTCATGTCACTTTCACATCCATATACAACTCTCATAGTAGCACGTATTTTTCTTGACAATGTTTTCAAATTTTATGATTTGCCTCAATCTATTGTCAGTGACAGGGAACCAGTTTTTACAAGTTAATTTTGGAAGGAGTTATTTAGGATCAGTGGCACGGAGTTACTTCTCAATTCGGCTTACCACCTTCAAACAGATGGTTAGATCGAAATCATGAACAAGGGTTTAGAATGCTACTTGAGATGCTTTTCTGGAGACAGACCACGTGACTGGGCACGATGGCTATCACTAGCTGAGTATGTATATAACACTTCAGAGCATACCTCAACACGGGTCTCACCTTATGAGGTCGTTTATGGGCAACCATTACCTCGGATGCTTCCTTATGAACTGGGATCCACCAAGGTACAAGCCGTAGAGGAAGAACTTAAGAGCAAGGAACTCATCAACAGGTTAGTTCGAGAAAACTCTTACAAGAAGCACAAGAAAAAATGAAGATGTTCGTAGATCGAAAGCGTACTGATTGAGAGTTCCAAATCGGGGATAAAGTTTACCTGAGGTTACGTCCATACCAACAAATGTCAATTGCCTTGCGAAGGAACCTCAAGCTCAGTCTTCGTTATTATGGCCTTTCACTGTGTTGCAACAGGTAGGGAAAGTGGCATACCGGATAGATCTACCGAAACAATCACAAATTTATCCAACCTTTCATGTTTCATGCCTTAAGAAGACGCTGGGAACACACGTACAACCCGTGATAGAACTTCCCAAACTCACATCAGAAGGAACCCTAGTTCCTAAGCCCAAGAAGGTCTTGGAAATGAGGTTGGTCAAGAAGGGTCGCAGAGCAGGAGTGGAGCTTTTGATTAAATGGAAGGGAATGGCTATGGAGGATGCGACTTGGGAAGATCATGAGGACTTGCAGTGGTGATACCTATACCTTGTAAACAAGGTCTTCTGAATAGGGGAGATGTGTTATGAGCCTTAGGAAACCCTAGATATTCGTCTATTATCTATGGGTTACGTGGGCTTAGATAATTCTGTATGAATGGGTCATTTATGTAATTTATCTTTATTGCAGTTTATTTGGTTACAATTGAGTTGTGGGTCACTACGTGAGCTCATTTGTCGTGGGTAGTTGTTTGCTTAGCGGGTCAATAAGCATTATGGGTCTGTTATTTGCTTTAACTGTTATTAGTGTTTTGACTGAGTCTAGTCTCATTTCCTATAAGTATTGTATTTTGTTTATCAATGAAGGCAGTCAGTTATCATCCATTATTTGAGTGTTGGAGGAAGGGCCCCTTGAAGTTCCTTAGTTACAATTCACTTTGTATAAATACAAAATACAAGATACAAGTAGGACCATAACAGCCTATTTGGGATTACGGTAGGAATTCTAAAAAGTGCTTAAAAAGCGTTAAAAGCTCTTTAATGGAAAAACTAGATTGTTTGAATGCATGTTTGGAATTGTGGTGGGAAATATAGTTTATAACTTTAGGGCTTATAGCTTATAACTTAAATAATAAGCTTTATAGTTCAAAATTTGTTTACTGTTTGATAAACATGTATCTAAAATACTTTTAAAGTTCGTTACATTAATTTTTTAAAAATATATAATTATCTGCAGGAGCTTTGCTTTAAAAGCTTCAATTTGGTGCTTTTTAAAAAAGTAGACTTTCAGCTTTTTTAGATGATTAAAGCATTTTTTATAAATTTACCAAACATCATTTTTTCTTTAAAAGAGCTTTTAAATAGTTAAAAGCACTTTTTAAACTTTTAAACTCAATCCCAAACAGGCTCTGAGTGTTACATATTAAATCACTTTTAATCTCGAATAAGCTAAAAAGTATGTATGAGGTCAAACGTGTTTTTTCGGATAATACAGAGCGTAATTATAATTTTAAAAAGATTGTCAATGAATGAAAATACCCATACAACTTTAAGATAATTACAACTTTCAAACTTTCAAGGAGATGGTCATAATCTTTAAAAATTCAAATAATCGTTATTTCTACCTCAAAAAGTATTTTTTAATTTGTTTTCAAACAAACGTAACATGTTTGAAAGTGTTTTAAACATATGATTATCAAACAGTAAATAACTTTTTAATAGTAGAACTTATTACTTAAATTATAAGCTATAAGACATAAAGCTATAAGCTATATTTCCTACTGCAATCTCAAACATGCACTGAGGGCCTGCTTGGGATTGGTTAGGAGTTTTAAAAAGTTCTTAAATAGCCTTAAAAGCTATTTAATGGAAAAATTAGGTTGTTTATGTGTTACATATTAAAGTACTTTTTAATCTCAAATAAGCTAAAAAGTTTGTTTGGTACTTTTCCTCATATGTGTTTTTTTGGAATGCGGAACATAATTCGAATTTTAAAAAGACTGTCAATGAGCGAAAATACCCCTACAAATTTAAGATAATTACAAGTTTTAAACTTTTAAGGATATGGTCATAATCTTTAAAAAATCAATCATTTAAGAAAAAATCAAATGATCATCTTTTCTACATCATAAAACACTTTTTAATTTGTTTCCAAATAAATATAACATGTTTGAAAGTACTTTATAAACATATGATTACAAAATAGTAAATAAATTTTTACTAGTAAAACTTATTACTTAAGCTATAAACTATAAATCCTAAAACTATAAGTTATATTTTCCACCACAATCCCAAACATACCTATGGTGTGCTTGGGTGAGAATAAAATAAATATTTCCTCTATCTTGACATGATTTTATCATTTATCTTTTACATTTAAATTAAAGGGTGTGAAGGCCGATAATAACTTAATTAGGAATAGTCAACACATTGTTGTAAGAAACATTTCAAAATTTTAAATTGACTTAAAAATTTAGAAATTATATATTCGGTTAATACTAAAAAGTTTATCTTCTGTATATTAATTTAATCTTGAATTTTAATATATTTCCTCCTTTTTCGATTGATTACTATGAAATGGTCTTATGATTTATCTATTCGAATTATTTGCTTATATGAATCCTCCGCTAGGTTGAAAATAGATATGCCGTAGTGGCTAGGCCTGTGCAAGAAACAACCTAACCCGATCCGTCCACTTGACCTGAACCGACTCGCACTGAAAAACACGGGTTTGAATGATGCACGAGTTCGACCCGTCCAACCCGCTAAATCTTAGCAACCCGTTAATGTCACTCAAAATTAACCAAGGTCTTCCGAGCAAACAAAGAAGGCATGGAAAAAAATGCAGATCCACACATACCACCAAAGATCAAAGTCTAGTCGAAGCTGGCTAAATTGGCCGAAACTATCGGTGTCGATATCGATCCATCCATGCTTGATATCCTGCCCACCGAAAAAGA
The DNA here is from genome assembly GCA_961763995.1 of Juglans cinerea. Lineage (NCBI taxonomy): Eukaryota > Viridiplantae > Streptophyta > Magnoliopsida > Fagales > Juglandaceae > Juglans > Juglans cinerea. The sequence continues at coordinate 21,217,039 of CAUIVZ010000011.1, forward strand.
GGTTGTGGCTGTGAATTTCGTGTTCAAGCTTCACCCCCTGTTGGCTAGACTCGGAGTGATCAACAAGGTGTTTTCCTCTATCAAGGCCATGAAGCCCAAGATCGTCACGTTGGTCCCTCCGACTCAAGACCTGATGATGTCCGACGCGTACCTAAGGAGACAGATATGCAACGTCGTGGCTTCTGAAGGAACTGACTGACTGGAGCGGCACGAGACGTTGAGTATTCAGTGGAGTACTCGGATGGGATCGTCCGGATTCGAACCAGTCCACCTAAGGTCCAACGCATTCAGGCAGGCCAGTATGTTGTTAGCCTTGTTTACGGGTGGGGATGGGTATACAGTGGATGAGAGTTGTAGACGATCTCTCAGCATATTCATCGCATATATAAAAAAGGTCTGGTTGCGTTTATGAGGATTATACGGGCTGGGTCGGGTCAATATGCTAGACAATTTGGTCAGGTTGTAGCCCTAGTAGTGTCAATGACTTCCTAGATCTAGATTATCCTTATTATTTTACTTTGCAAATGATTTTGTAACATCATGTCAGACATAATTTAGATTAATTTTGGCGGCTAGTTTCAACATATGATCAACACAAACAAGATAATAGATTCGCCCAAAACACATAGAAAACTCTTAATAATATTGATTAATAGTAAAATTTGAAATTATTTTATGAAACCCACAAGCCAGACTTAAATAGTTGAAAATTTCAAAATTATGAAGATTTTTTCAAAAATGGAAAATTTTAAATTATTGTATGAGAAATAAATACATAAATAAACAAGGATTCTACAAAAAATTTGGTCAAAATCGAAATCAGAATCATTTCCAAACTTGAAACCAAATATTTGTTAACAAGACAAGAATGAGTATAAATGTATGATTTGATAAAAAATAAGTAATATTACCCTAGTCTAAGGAAGATGTTAAGTTTTTTATTTCATATTTGTACAGATTCATTTTCTTAAGGAAGTAGTTCAACGCAGTTAACGTAGAATATGGACCTAGATACCCCATATTAATTTGGGTTTGCATCATTCTCACCGGATTGGAGAGAATTCATCCTCGAATTTTAAACTTTCTTGCATCGATCTTTTGGATATCCAATTAGACCAATTTTTCTTTCCTTTTGCTGTATCGTCCCGATGATCATGGAAAAACCAAAATTGATTTGATCGGCTCGAAATAAAATAATATTAAGCATCTTATACTCCAAATTAAATTTCTTTCCCACATCTCATATCCAAAAAAAATATTTTGCATATGAGGATTTGAAAAAAAAAAAACCCTCAACTCCAAGAAAATCAACATAGTTAATTATCTCAAAAGTTGTTTCATGATCTTCAAACTTCAAAGCTTCACCACCATTTTCTTTTTCCAAATTTTCTATGTTTTCAATAAAAATAGTTACATCATCCATTAGGTTACCTTCATCAAGAAAAGTATCATATATTGGTATAGAGTTCCACTTTATGGAAGAATGTCCATCCTCAAACTCTTTTTCATCAGAGTAGTAAATCCACTCAATTTCACGTAATAAATCAATGACGCCTTCAGCTTGAAGAGTACTAGGAAATTCTGGTAAATCGACCCTGAAACCAAGGTTCCCATGACGTTCCTTCTTACCACGGTACTCCCAAAATAGAGCATGATTGTGATACAGATTCTCAAAACTAGAATCAAAATAGTGATCTTCTATCTCACCATCACCGATATCTTGCGCCGTTAGATGCCGGGTTAACTCTGTCATCTGTCTATGTAAATCATCAATCATCACATCCTGAACGCTACGATTACGATGCGGGACTTCCTCGTTCGGAACCTGCCCATGATGACCACAACCACGACTACTAGCCATGGAAACTGATGAGATATAACCCCAGGAAATATGCTTAAGCTCTGATGCCGGACATAATTTAGATTAATTATGGCGACTAATTCCAAAAGATGATCAACATAGAGAAGACAAGAGATTCGCCCAAAACACAGATAAAACTATGAATAATATTGATTAATAGTAAAATTTGAAATTATTTTTTAAAACCCACAAGCCAGACTTAAATAGTTACAAAATTCAAAATTATGAAGATTTTTCAAAAAATAAAAAATCTAAATTATTGTATGAGAAATAAATACATAAATAAACAAGAATCCTACAAAAAATTGGTCAAAATCAAAATCGGAATCACTTCCAAACTTGAAACTAAATATTTACTAACAATGCAAGAATGAGCATAAATATATGATTTGATGGAAAATAACTAATATTGCCATAGTCCAAGAAAGATATTAAGCATTTCCTTCCATATTTATACAGATTCATCTTCTTAAAGTAGTACTTAAATGCAGTCAACGTATAATCTGGACCTAGATACCTCGTATCAATTTAGGTTTGCACCATAACGTGATATACCACACCCACTTTTAATTTTCATTTTACCACGACGAGATGGTATTGCCCATCAGTTTTATTTTTTGTTTATTAAAAAATAAAGAATGAACCAAATGTAATAAAAATGTCACATTTTATATATGAGAAATGTTTTAATCACAAAGAGATGTCACAAAAGTAAACTCATAGACTGACATGATTTAATGTGGTATGTCAGATTGTATGTTAGATCTAACGTATCACATGAAATCACATCAGTTTATGAGTTTACATTTATAAAATCTCTTTATGATTGTAACACTTCTATATATATATTAGGATGAAAGCGATATAAGAATGTGATATACAACATTATTATGTTTGTCTCTTTTGTAATTTATAATTTTATTTGTTTCTTCCACTTTTAACTTTTATTATATTTTGAGACTAGAATTTATGACTTGTCCAAAACCAATATGACAAGATAATGCCATTGTTATTTTACTCTATTTCAAGGGATCCTAGAGATTTCAGTTTGGTTTCTTGGATATGATTGAGGTGTGTTAAGCTCGTTAACTCTTCTAAGTATGTTATGTTTTCAATGATTTTTCAATTTATTAATTTTTTTTCAAATTCTTCTATTTATAAGTCAGCGTTAACCACTTGTTGTCAAATCTATTATAGCCAAATAAAAAATAAAATAAACAATATTTATTTAATACATCAATACTATATTGACTGTATCTTTAAACAAACTTGCCATTATGTCTTCAATTACGGGCCTATAACTTTTTTATTTAAAAAAAAAAATGAGCAAATGGTCTTGTAATTGATAGAGTTTATCTCATCTTCTAATAAAAGGAAAAGAAAATCGTGAATTAATTTTAGAATTTCAAGTGAAAAAGACATAAACACGTTAATTAAGCAGGTTCTATAACATTTTGTTAATATCTGTATGAATTTTTAGAACAAAATTAAATACTCAAAAACTACTGTAGTTCAGTTTGTATGTTTATCTTTTTTTCACTTAAAACATTTAGATTCAAGTAAAAAAAATAGAAAATTTGAATCTCTTATAAAAATAAATATTCAAAGATTGAGTTTTCATATCCCTTAAAGTTTAATCCATTTATAAATAAGAAAATAATAAACGACGTGTTCATATACATCACTTATGACAGACATTTTTTCCCATTTACTATCCAATTTTTCCTTTCTCACATGAAACTTCATCTTCAAGCAAAGTTTGTAGCAAAAGGGGGAGAAACTATTGAACGGTCTTCTTGGGAGCCATAAAGATTGAAGTTGAGAAAAGCAACAGAAAGGAATAAGAGTCGAGCAAAGGGAACGAGAAGGCTAGAACAGGAAGAGACAAGAATGTGCGAGAGCAGAGCTGTGTTTATATAAAGAGAAAGTGACAGTTGCCCTTCCGTACCCACGTGACAGAATGGGAGATACAAAATGGTTCAAATCCCATGAAATGCGCAACACGATACGACGTGAGAAACAAAATGGCAGCTCGAGACAAGTCTGAGGGGTCTAGTTGCTAGGATATGAAGGGCAAAAACGTAAAAGAATGAAGGAGAAAGGTGAAAGGTGAAAAAGGGGGCCTCGACGACAAGGGGGAAATTTAAATAAACGGTACCGATGGTTAACATCCTAAAGTTGTGAGAACGCACGTGCTCAACAGAGCTGGCAAGGTGTGGATGCATACCAAAGTACGTACTATGCAATGCGACTTGGAGAGAAGAAACCGCCTGACGCCAATAATGATGAGAGAATTGGAAGGATACTACCAAATACGAAACCCAACCGCCCGAAAACGTGCCAATAAAATTGGGAGGAGAACTATCACCTGGCATCATTAAAATAAAGAAAAAGTTGTATGAGCATAATCTTAAGCCGAGGACCTCACAAGTAGAAGAATCAGGAGGGTAATGACTGCCCATTTCTAGGGAAGAGGATCTCAATAACATAAACAACGGAAGAGTATACAACATGGAGACCAAGGCAAAAAGGAATTCCTATCGGACTAGTTCGATAAGAATTGGCGAGATAACTGCAAGGAGGTTCTTTCTCCCTATCGGCCCACAGGGCAAGCCCATGAGAGGCCACTAGGATGTAAGTCAGAGAGCCTGACCTAGGCCAACGACCCTCCTTTAAAAGGAGTCACTGGGTTTCTGCAAAGTACACGGCCCATGAGCGAAACCCACCTGCAAAGCAACCCGCTGACACAACCTCGATGACACTCTACTCTCGAGAACCTGCACAGGCAGGTGGACAGAAAATACAAGAAACTCTTGATCTTCTGACAGCAAGTATGAAGGGGCTTAACAGGGAACGTCCGAGGGAAAAGTGAGTCAGGGAGCCACGCCGCACTAATGGTGCCACTCCCCAGACTCTACGCCGCATTAATGATGCCGCCCTAGAAGCCACGTCGCATTGAAAGATTTTGACAGAACGAACAGTGGAAAGGACATAAGCTCCTCTAAGCCAAGTACGAGCTATCCCTACCAGAAACCTAGTACAAAAGTCTATTCCCTGGTACAAAGAACTCTCTCTAATTCCTCTAAACTTACGCACAAATTACTAAAGAGATATATTAATTTTAGCATCGAAGACTCCTCAGTCACTACCAAGGCCCCCCCTTTCTCCGTGTTTGTTTACGTGTGTAGGTGAAAGCCTGAAAGCCCGAGTTGCTGGAACCTGGCCCAAAAGCGTATGAAACACGACGTTAACAGAGAGAATTGAGACTTTAAACGATATTCTTATTCAAACATTCTTTATAATTTGGGAAAAGATATGCATAATATGTAGATTTTGTTGCATTAAATGATGCCTAGGAGCAAGATAGATTCTAATATTTATGCAATGCAGTTAATATGCTATGTTAGGGGTGAAGATTTTTCAGTCTGAACACTGGAAAAATTGATTGGACCGGACCAAAAATCATGTTTGTCGGTCTCGGTCCATGGTGTCTGAGAAATTCAATTCTCGATTCAATCTCAGGATGTGATTTTTTTAAACCGAACCGGACCAAAATGTTTACAAATAAATTTTTTAAATATTTTATATAGTAGTTGTATAAGTTAATTATGTAATTTTCATCTAATATATCACTATTGTTCATATAAAATATAAAATAATATATTCTATCAATTAACTAATATATCATATGATAATATATGTTATTATATGTAGATACATAATCTACTATTTATACCTAATTAAAGTAATTCGGTAACATTTTTTGTAAGATACCTAAGTTGCAAGTAAATATAAATAATTTATAGACGATGACATTATTTAATATTCATTAACCATATATAAAATGTTAGAATTTTTAATATAGGCCATTATGAATATTAAAAAACTAAGTTAGTAACTATTAACATAATAAATATAAATATAATTAATTATTTCTAATGAGTTAATTACATAATCCACGTTAAAGAGCTCACTTAATTTTAATTTTACTAATTTAATTAATATTTTGTATTAACTTATTTGCCAAAAAAAGAAAAGAGAAAAAAAAATGTTCCTAGCTCATATGGACCGATTTGACCGATCGGATCGATAGCTAACGATCCGATCTAGAAGGATAATCGGTCTAGTCTGGTCTAAAAAAATTGTGGATCGAGATTCTCAGTCCATGACCCCCCTAGACCAGACCAATTACGCCTATAGTTGTGTTTATCTCTTTCCAAATTATCTAACATACTTGATTAGAAAATTCAATTTTGCAAGTGGTTATATGAATAACCTTCCGCGCCAAAATAATATAATTTGATTTGTAAGAAAATCTAAATTTAAATATTATAAATAAAATTTTATCAGGATGACTTGTCTCTATTCTTACAAATAGAAAAGTTTTTAAAAATTATAGAAAAATCTAACATGATATTAATTTTAAATCAATTATCACTTCGTTAAAAAATAATTACAATTTTATATACTAAGTATAAAGTTATCATTTTACTCCGATAAACGTACTGAATGCCTCGTGAGATTTTTATTATCATACAAGAGATGTTGGAGTGCATCCGGAAGCTGCAGCACACTACAGTTAAATTCTTTTTTCTTTTTTCACGTTAAGTGTGGTGCGGCTGTTATGTACAGTAAACTGTTATTTATATTTTCTCTTATTATATTTTTTGTTTTTGGGGGAAAAAGTCATTTTAACACGTAGAATCGTTGATCGGGATGCATTAACATCAGTACCTACATCCCATCCCCTCCAGCTCGCTCGCTCCGATTGAGATTTCGTCTTCCAAAGTCCAAAGGTCTCTCTCTCTCTCTCCCCGCATGACCCGATGTTTCAATTCCAGAACCTACATTTTCTTCTGATCTTATGGCTTTTGTTTTCTACATCGGAATCGGTTCGATTCGACCTGCAATCGGGTCACACAAAGTGCATCGCCGAAGACATTAAGAGCAAATCCATGACGGTGGGCAAGTACAGCGTCGTCAACCCCAACGAGGGTCATCCCATACCTGATTCCCAGAAAATCACCGTTCGGGTATTTCTTTCTCCTGTGCTTGCCTTTGGGGGTTTGGGGTTCTTGGATTTGATTTTACTACTTGTCATAATTTCGCGAATATTTTGTTTCTGCAATGTATTATAGGTGACTTCGGCTCATGGGAACAGTTTCCATAACGCGGAGCACGTGGAATCGGGGCAGTTCGCGTTTGAGTCGGCGGATGCTGGGGATTACATGGCCTGCTTCTGGGCCCCCGATCACAAGCCCCCGATCACGTTGACGGTAGATTTCGATTGGAAGACCGGTGTGGCCGCCAAGGATTGGTCTAAGGTTGCTAAGAAAGGCCAAGTCGATGTGAGTTTTCTTTTTTCGTTATTATTCTACCTATTACTTCCGGGCCTCCGGCAGTTTATATCTCCGATAATTAACCTTTTAATGTGATCATGATTTATTTTTTTGTCTTTGGGCGATGAAATTATAGAATTATTTCCTTTTCAATAGAGAGTCTAGAAGCCTGTCTACCGCTTGTGGAATCTTGAATTCTAGAATTTCATGATGTGGTATTTAGGAGTCACAGTAGGCGGAACTTGTTAAATTTTGGGAAAAAGAGCTTCTTTCCCAAATGAAAGTAAAATGTAAGCATTGATTTTCGAGGCAACATAACTTAATTTCTAAGGCTTATTAATTCGTTAGGATATCAATTCGATGAAATTTACTTTCAGATAGATAAATAGAGAACCCCATTGTTTTACTGATTATACCCTAAATCTCTAAGAGTGAATGAAGAAGTGATCTCTAATAAATTCGAGCTGTGTAAAACAATTGAAGACACTCACCGTAAGTGTAAAAATTTTGCCTGCATCTGAAATATTGTGGTGGTACAATTGAGGTTTGGCTTGTTCTCGGTCTTCTCAAGTTCCTGAAAAAGTGAAAGGGATGAAAGAAAATGGGACTTATCAAAATTAAGGAAACAAAAAGGAGAAAACAGCATTATGGTAGTGGCAACTTTCGGTGTCCATCGTTGCAATGAAGTTGTATTGCAAGTGTTCCAGAAGTAGAGACTCTGAGCTACTTGTTCGGTTTGTGAGTGTTGCCAAATGCATTAAGAGTGCGTACTTGTCTCTCATTTGAGAGCAAGTATAATAGAAAACACATCAGATGCAATCTTCGAAACATTTGTTGGTTATAGGCTCAGAGCTCACTTTTGATAGTTCAACAACAAAGGTCCAGTTGGTGCTCGTTTTTTAATGTGTTGTTACTGGAGGGATTATACATTGGTAGCTCAATAATGAAATAGGTGATGAGGTATGGTTTTCTTAGCAGGAGTCACTGCCCTTGAAGTGGCATGCCTGTAAGGTAGTAAACTTCATTGTTGTTTTATTCTTATGCTTATAAAAATGATTGAAATGATTGTTTCGATATAAAATTTTGGAAAATACTTTCAAAACAAAATGTTTCTTTTTAGGGAAAAGTGATTTAGTTTTCCTTACTTTGCTTGAGACAAGTGATTTAGTTTTCCTTAGTTTGCTGGAGACATTGAAAATAAACCTTTTTTCCCATTTCTCAACTGTCAGGGTTGAGAATTGAAAAAAAACCTTACATTGCCATTGTTTTATATGCCAGGCCATGGAACTAGAACTGAAGAAGCTGTATGATACTGTTATTTCCATCCAGGATGAAATGTTTTATCTCCGCGAAAGGTTAGGAAGCATCTTTATATCTTGAACAAGTCGTAAAAAAGATACACACACCCATATGTCTGTATGTATGTTTGTATTTAAGCAGAGCTTTTTTTGCTTGGATGTTTCAGAGAAGAAGAAATGCAGGAGCTCAATAAAAAAACCAATTCCAGGATGGGCTGGTTGAGTGTTCTTTCACTGTTTGTGTGCTTATCAGTGGCAGGCTTGCAGCTATGGCACTTGAAAACCTTTTTTGAGAAAAAGAAGCTCATCTAATCTTATTATTGGCAATTTGTACCATTTTTTTTTTCTCGGTTGTGCTAATGTAGAACATAGAACGTTGTACTTTTTCAAATAGATTAATTTTCAGATCACATTGTTAGATGAAGTGGAACTTTGAACAATAGAATCTTTGTTACCACTTGTAGAATCTGCCGGTGTGTAGCAGCTATCCTACATTACTTAAACCTTAGGGTGGATATGGGAGCAGCAAACCTTTACTATCAGTTATTTCGTCTCTGTTGAAGTTGAGATGTTAGAGGTTAGATTAATGTTCACTATTTCGCTCGTGATATGTTCACAGCTGCTAAATAGTCGTTTGGATTAAGAAATACTCTCAACTCATCTCATTTCATCTCATCTTATCATTACAACATTTTCAAATTTTCACACAAAATATAATAAATAATTCAACATTTTCAAATATCAAAACAATAATATTATTAAAAAATAATATTCTAATAATATTTTATTCAACTTTTATCTAAAACAATCTCATCTCATCTCACTATCCAGACATAATCACTATCCAAACATAAAATCAATGTCGAAGAGACATGCTAACGTTTGCAAATTATTAGGTATTCCATAATACTGATGTAATACTCTTATCTTATCACAAGATGACATGTCATACAAAGAAAAACTAGGACTTATGCGAGCAATTCGAATGACATTATCAACAAAAATACATTTTTTTTTTTTGGTAATTAATAGAAATACACAATCTTTAAGATCAGCAAATACATCCTCTACATAAAAGGATAGGAGGAGCTTGAAAGCCTCACCCAACTGTTCAAAGAGAACAAAAAGAGAGCAGATAAACGTAAGCGCTTCATAAAGATCTATTCTCAAATTCACTTCGGGACCAGAAAGAAATTACAACTAACAGATGAACGAGAGAAGAAAGTTCCTGTCAAAAGATGAACGTTTTACATATGTCAATTTGGATGAGACTCTTAAACAGGGTTGTTCAGATCAAGATAATCATGACAAGATTCCGAGCAGAATATTGGTAAAGCAGTCAGAGGGCTATTTTCCTTGCATATTACCAGTTGAGTCCCATTCACAATCCCATATGCTCGACTGGAAGTACAGGAGATTGACCGGCAGAAATGGCAAATATATCATCCACATTCTGATCATATAACATTTGTCTTGAATATCATGTATTGAAGAGACTCCAGTGATGGTCGGTTGGTAGATTTTCCTTTATCTTTTCAAGCTTCTTGAGGATTTCCAAGAAAGAAGGTCTTTGGTTCATGTCAGCGGCCCAGCACTGCTCGGTTAACCTAAAACCATTCGAAACTAATGGAGATTAACAGTTTGATTCTTCAGCTCTGTATATCAAAGATGGTAATTTCCTAAATAGGTTTTTGATTAATCTATAGCACAGAGCTGCTCTTCCATACAATAATTAGTGATCAAACTAACAGAAATCAGCATACAATAATTGCATGTTTGAACAACATGAATAGTTTTGGTCGAAAAGATTACATCAATGTTGAATATGACGACAAAATGTATTGAGATACCCAATCTTGAAAATGGCCAATTAGCTGATTGCCATCTCTTACAGATTCTCCTCCCAAAGGAGGGGGGGACGGTTATAGGAAGAAAATAACGTGTTATAAATTGTATGATTCATCTGATATCTTATAAAAAAGGTTCATCCGATATCTTTATACCAAATGAAACATGCAATTGGAGTTGTGGGAAAACAAGGAGAAAAGAAGAGAATCTGGAAGCAATCCTCAGTTAATTAGCACCAATGGAAGACAAGATGAGAGAATATCAACAACGGTTTCTTGTATGTGCCACATGATTAATCGATGCATTAGGAGAGATTAGTCAAGTCAAAGGCATTATAAGGATGAGAGGTGAAAAATAACATGGAGCAAGGCTGTGAAGACGAGATGGCTGACAGTTTTTAAAGTAAATATGCAAAGAATTATATGAGAGAGAGAGAGAGAGAGAGGCAAAAATATTTTGTGCAGCTGAAGAGTAGTTTGCATATATCTTTGTTAAGTTAATTTCTTAACGCTCACACTGCCGAAAATTCCCAATCGAATTCCATTCATCAGAGAATAAAGAAACAAAAGAAAAAAAGATTCAATTTTTTTAAGTGGGTCATGCATGCATGAGAAAAAAAGCAATCTTTTGATCAACAGAAAAATTTAGACCTAACTTACTCTCTCAGTTCAGGGATGTATCCCTTTGAGCGAAATGAAGGTCTGCGTCCTTCAGCCACATATTTGGCTGCTTCATAAGCCTCATAATGTGCAAGTGGTGGTTCTGCTTCAAGCATCTGACCAGTTGGGAATGCCACAGATTAGAACTGATTTTAAATATTTTTACATCTTGAGAGTAGTACTAGGATGGGTGACCTCCTGGGAAGTCCTCGTGTTGCACCCCTCGTTTTACCCATAAAAAAAAAAATATTTTTACATCTTATCTTGAACTTCATATAGAAACCAGCATTACCTCATATAGTATCATTGCGAAAGAGAAAACATCAACCTTCTTATCATATCTGCGATGCTTGAAAACTTCAGGAGCCATATATCGGTCTTTTATTTTGTTCCATCCCAAAGAAAAGAACAAAAAAAATCATTCAGTATTAAATTCACATTCACTTAAAAAAAATAAACTTTAATATAGATACTTACAGCTTCCGGTCTCTCCAGTCATTTTGTACACATCATGGGAATTCTGAACCTTGATGAGCTTGCTTAGTCCAAAATCTCCAACTTTTAAATGGTCTGCACTGGAATTGACTAGAAGAACATTCCTGAAATTGATAACAAAAGAATCAATGGGTAAGAATGAAAACCCAATATGAAGGCCACTTCCAAGCTCCATCAGAGAAAGAAATAGAAGGTGCCTTTTCACTCGGGAAAAGAAGCATTTCATCCTAAGCAGAGTAATCTCCTCTTTAAGAGGATATATTAATGGTACTCACTAAAGAATATTATCATAAGTTACCAGTACAACATGACAATAGAATAGACCTGGAAAATTTAAATACGAATAAATTCACCTTGGTTTTAGGTCCCGGTGAATAATGACATTTGGCTCATTGTGAAGATAAGCCATGCCTCTGCCCACATAAGATTTACAGAAAATTAGCATCACAATTGAATACCCTTAGGCAGTGCTTGCTCTCAGTAAAGAAAAAAATCGAGCTGTAATAAACGAGTCAAGCAATGCTCCAGTAAGATTGCATAAACTTAGATTGGGCATTCATCAATACGCAACTGATTCTAAATATGTACATTTACTCTCAATTTAGCCCCTTACCTTTCCTGGGAAGATATCTCTGGACATCTATCTCTCCATAAAAAATTATTTCATACGGCTTAAAAGACTATTGCTTAAATGAATTTCGCCACTTATTATACAGCTTAGAATTACAGATGCACAATCAACAACTAAACATAACTCCAGGATATGTGTGCAAGCATTTTCTTTGGGTAGGCATAAGACCTAAAAGTACCTCGCTATGTCCAGTGCGAAGTTGATAGCAGTTGAAGTACTAAGTGAACTTTTTTCCTTGAGGTATTGATGAAGATCACCCTATAACAGCGTATAAATGTAGCATTTAAGTCTCTTCAAGTACATTTTTCAGAACACTTACAAGGACTTCAGCGAACATAAATCACAATACAAAACATAAAACAACTACTGCATTTACTCACCCCTCGTAAGTATTCAGTAATTAACATAAGTGGCTTCTTCTCTGTGACAGCTCCGAGAAATTGGACTATATTTGGGTGGCGGAGCTTCACAAGCAAATTAACCTCATGCCTGAAGTCCTGACTGAAATAAAGAGAACAGGTAAGCCCTTTGCATTCTTGATTAATTATAAGCTGGATCAGAAAGGAAAATATGATTATAGGCAAAAAGCACCACATTAGTAATTTTCTTGAGTACGCTAGCCCTCTGTTTATGTGGATATATAAATAGTAAAGGCCTTTCCAACTCTAATGGACTCACCAACTCTTAAGAAAGAATGCTGAGTGAATCATTAAAGAAAATCTTTTGTGCTCCAAATAAAATATATCATCCATTATTTTGGTTCTGATTCTGTTGGTATATCAGAACAGTTCCTAACACGTACACAACCATAGCTCAACTCAACTACACCTTACTCCCATCCAATTGAGGTTATTAAAACAATCTTTTTATGCCAGTTGGTCCATCTAGGAGCATATCCCTAGTTACTTCTTTAACAATCATTGATTTTCTATGTTAGTTGGGAATGCTTCAACTCATATCCAAATAGGATCCCTGTTCTGCAAGATGTGACATATGCACAGACAATCAACCTGCCATTACTGCCTGCCTTTATCCAGGCTTGGGACTGGGTATCTAAAAGGATATAATAATAAAGTATGACATAAGCAAAGTTAGCTCATAACTAAAACATACACTCATACAGAGGAAAGCATATATGATTCCTCCAAAATAATCAGCTTACAAATTAAAAAACGAAATCAACAAATAACAAACCCCACATAGGAAAAAGTTATAAGAAAATGGATCTTACATCACCAATCTGTCATCTGAAAGTGATGGAAGAATGCGTTTGATAGCTACAGGTGTTCCACGCCAATAGGCTTTTAAAATCTCACCAAAAGATCCCTGCTAGCATCAGCCATCATCAGTTAAAGCAACCCTGCATATGGACTAAAAAAGTACACCAAGAGCCAAAAGCTGACACCCAGATTTTTAGCAGCATATTCAAGTTCCAAACTAAATGATCAACAAGTGAAAGGCACAACAGACCAACAGAGCAAAACAACAGTGAGAAAGTACCAAGTAAAGATGGAATTATTTTTTCCAAAAGAAACTACCCTCTCTTACAAAGAATCAAAGATCAACTTCAGCGGTACTGTATATACTGTTTCTGTAGTAAAAATCATCTCGGCATTTTACGTAGCCAGGGGAAACGAAGTATAGGGTATATAGGTGGCACACTTGTAATGGCAAGGAAGTTGTGTGATCAGTAATTGCATAATCCCTAAATCAAAATATCACAGAACGGGCAGAATCTAGAAACTCTTAAACTAAAATTAGATTCTGGATGGAGCAAAATAGGAGACAGAAAATCCTAGTGACAGTATTTGAATGGTAACATCAGACTCCGTTACACTCAAACAAGAGACTTCATAAATCACAGTGTAACTACTCAGAATAGATTGCATGACTTGCCCTTATACAGTTTGTTTACTACCAATCTTTTAAAAAATAAAAAAATCATACCTTCCCAATAATAGCCGAGTTTGAAAAGTCCAACTCAGAAGGGTCAATTTCCCAGTCACACTTGTTTGGCAGTGGGGGTGGAACGGGCTTTGGTTCAAAATGGCTTCCATTTTGGCCCTGCAGAATGAAGAATCATAATTAGAGCCTGCAAAAGCAAATAAAACAAAAAACTCACAAAATGTAAACAAGTCTTCATAAAGAAATCTTATTTACTTAGCATCGATAGCCAAGTCATGAGAGGCTAGTGCATAAATAACAAACAAAGAATGTATTTTCATGTTGAAACAAATGAATCATTTATGACTTGTAAATCGTTTCCATATCTACAAACAAAACACGTGTATACATATTGAAATTGAAGCTCCGCACATATACAGTACCTTGCCATGATACCCAAATTCTATTTGACAACCACTACATGGAAACTGTAAACACTATATGATTACTACTTTAAGATTCACAGCCAATCACCACTTGACAATATCCCATGTTTTTTTAAGAGTAATCAATAATTTATTAAAAATGCAAGGCATAGCCCAAGCACACGGGTTGCATACAAGAGAAACACCTAGCTAGAGTTAGAAGTGGCATTATTACATGTTCATTCTAGAGAAAGACAATCTGAAGCGGTCCAAAGTCTAACTATTGTGGACCAAATACAAAACAGAGCTACTCTCACAGCCCCCTTTGGCAACAAGCATAGCTAAGTTCTCTCCCCCCCCCCCCCCCCCAAAAAAAAAAAAAAAAATCAACTCCTTGGGATGAAATAATTAAAATGGTGTTATGCCACACTACAAGGGCTTAATGGAAGCTAAAATCCCTAAAACCCATGTCCTCAATTTATCGCTCATACTGGAAACCAGGGTTAAAACTTATGGTTCTCTCATGTTATGTTATGAGAGAACTCAGAATCTCTGCCAATCCATTAATAAAGTCCCCATTTCTTTTACTGATATTGATTACCGACTGTTAGCTATTATTTGAAGAAGCAAATGTCATTATCACATTGTTTATTAAGATTAAACAAATAAAAATCTCCATTGTAAAAGAAGTTCTTTAAGCTCATTAGCGCAACAGTATACAACGTTCTCATACTAGAAATAGAAATAGAATATATCTATTTGCAAGCATATTTATTGACACGGCAAACAAACCGTTGATGTGGAGGCCTACCACATCAGCTTACCTAAAAAGTATTGGTGTTTTGACTCTCTTTTTTATGAACTAGCCCTACACCCACGCGAGGGGTAGAAAATTATTAAGTTTTTAATTCTATTATATTCCCCTATCTCTCTCATAGTTATGAGAAACTCAATTTACTTGTCAATATATACAGAAAGAGAGGGGAGGGGTGGGGGGGAAGCTCAAAAGAGAAATAAATCATCACGTTACCTAATCTATGTTGGTCATTGGACTTAGATCACTATAGCTCTAAAAAACAACCCAAAATAAAAATCCCCACTGTAAAAGAGGTTCTGTCGTCTTCGTGCAAAGAAAGTGGGCACAAAGACGACAACTTTAGACGTCGGGCTTGGCACCAGAGTCTTAGTAGTCGCAGATTTTTGCGCAAAAGAAATGGCCACTAATACCACCAACATTGCCACAAAGAGTTTCATGATTTCATCTCATAGAGAGAAACCGGTTTTGGAACCTTTCTTGAGCACCAAATCAGATGGATTTTCGAAAAGAAGCTGCAACGTTGTTTGGAGTAGCATTAAGGGCTTCAAAGATGACAATCGGATATCCCTCTCTAAGATGAGAACAAAACCAAAAATGATACCTTAAATAGAAGACCAAAATCTGCAGAGAAATAAGTGGAAGTGTAATAAACTTCCAATTAATCCTGGAAACCGAACGGTGTTTAAGGAAATAAATTAATGATGAGATGATTATCCAATTCTTTTAATAACCTTTAATAACATGGAAACTTAATAGTTATGACAACCTGGGAACCGGGCAGTTTTAGGTAAAATTGAAAAAAGAAAATAGAAAGTGTTAATTGATAGAAAGTGTTAATTGATAGGAAGTGCAAGAGATGGAAAGTACATGAGATAGCCAACAAAGTGGTATTAAAGGGTGGAAGTTGACGGAAAGTGCAAGAGACAGCTAATGAGTAATAAAGGGCGGAAGTTGACCAGAAGTGCAAAAGACTGGAAGTGCAAGAGACGGGGTTATAAAAGTGGTAATAAATGTTGGAAGTGTAAACTATTAGGGAATCAAAGATAATTAAAAAATAAAATTAAAATAGACAAATGTTGAAGTGGCGCAATATTTTACAACGAGGATGCTTTAGCTTTTATATATTTTAATAGATATAATGGGTCTCACAGTAAGTGGTGTATTACACACCATGCTTAATATATATATATATATATAATAGATCTCATAGAAATGACAACATCTTCAAAATTAAAGAAAATTGGAAAATTTCCATTTTCAGGAGTCATCAGCACTGGGATCACTGCCGCTTGCCCTCAGAATTGCAAGTGAAGATCGGATAAGGGAAAATGACATAATTGAACAAAATCATCATCTAGTTCCCATTCCATACACTACATGTTTCAGGTTCAACAGTAAGGAAAAACGCGTCATTGTGGACTCAACAACTTGGAGAAAGAAAAGAAAAAATAAAAGACAAAAAAAGAAAATGCTTATAAACACCAGTTGCAAGTAACATTACATGATAAAAGGGGTGGGGGAAGAGCTACAATTATATGCTTGCTTACATTTTTCAGGGGGGGATTGGGAGGCCCGGGGGGGGGGGGGGGGGGATGGGGGTTGAATAGACTTACATAAGACGAGCCACCGTGTGATTTTAACAACTCGATCATGCTATGCTTCTTCGCTCCTTCGGCATCAGCTAGAGGCTGTCATAAGAGAAACTCCAGCTAATTATTCCAACGATGGCAGTGCAAAACAAATGAAATAATAACAATAAGAAATTTATATTCAGTCCCATAATGGGCAAAGAAATCGCAGCATTGCATTCAAAGTTCAAAGAATGTAAGATAACAAATACATAATGGAGCAGCGCATCAGTAACCAAGGCACGGATATATTCAAGAAGATGATAAATAAGGATCTATGGAGATAAAACAAAGGTATAATCAAATAATGCTTCATCGATTCAACGCATGTGCTGCCCTCAACGAAACTCAACTCGCAAGCTCGTGTTAACAACCATACTTTTTGCAAATGATTTAAGGTCCAGCTTCTGGAAGCCGAAAAAAAATATAGTATTTTAGACTTGCACACAATTTATTCACCCAAAGTTGCAATTCCATTTTTAAGCTTACTCACTAGAACAACTCCACGGTCCTTTGACCTAAGCTTCTCCACAATCTTTCGTATATTTTGCACCAGGTTATATGGATATTCTCCTCTCTATAACTAAAATTAATAGATTATATATTTGGCATAGCATATTAAGTAAACATCGAATTCAATAATGGAAACCACACACACACACACACACACAGAGAGGAATAGAGAAAGCAGCAATTGAGGAGAATTTACGGTGTTCTTCCAGCGATCCTGGGAGTTGATGTCGGCACCGTACTCGATCAAGCACTTGGCGACGTCGGTCCAGCCGTGGAGGGAAGCGACGTGAAGCGGGGTGCGGTTGTCATAGTCCCTGGCGTGGACAAGGGAGCGATCCTCCTCGAGAAGCTTGCGGACGGCAGCGACGTCGTTCTGGTGGGCGTGCCAGAGAATCAGGGAGGTCCGGCTCACCCTCGCCTTCTCCTTCTGCTTGTCCAATGTCGAGCTCCCTTTAATAGCTGCGGCATCGGAAGAGGACGCGTCCGAGCTCATGACCAGCGATGGCAGATCGGATCAGATAATAGGAATTAAACCGTCCTGCTTGTTTGGAGAGATTTTATTGTGTGCTGCTTTGCTTCCTCGGCTGTGCGACTTCGCTGAATTTGGTAGTCCCCGTTTTTCAGGGAAATCTAATTGCGTTGGAATCTGTCTCCCACTCTCCTCTCGTTTCTACTCGCGTGAGTACTCTCTTCTCAATTTATTTATTTATTTTCAAAAAATCACATATCTCACATAATATAATCATTATACATGATCATTATAATTTTTTAAAATTTTCATACAAAATATAATAAATAATTTAATTTTTTTTAATTATAAAATAAAATAATATTAAAAAATAATATTTTATTCAACTTTTAACAAAACAGCTTATCTCATTTCATCTTAACTGCATAACCAAACGAGGCATAAAATTTGTCAAAGAGTTATTTTAGTTCTTTATTTAGTTTAATGGCCAAGATTGGAAAATACACAGTTTAAAAGGCAAATGAAAGGTGTAATGTGTAAATTCTGATAATTTAAATTAAATTCAATGCTAGTATTAATTAGAGGATACAAAATGTATTTTACAATTCATTGTATTTTAGATTAATTATATTTTTATTCTTAGTATGATTTAAGTCTGAGATTTTTTGTCAATATATGATAAAAAAAATACACATTTTTTTTTTCCTATTGATACCATATATTTTCAATAATTATTAGTTGAAGGTGTTAAATGTAACATGTATTAATAAAAATTAATAACAAAATATTTCGTATTAAATGTAACATGTATAAATAAATAATAATAATAACATCAAAAAAGATATTTTTTTTATAAGCATATGCATCAAAGATATTTAAAATATTTTAAGTATATTTAATCAATACGTCTATAAGAATATGGTATCCCAATCACATCAACTATATGGAGGAACAGATAGACTCGTTTAATGGTAGTTCTTCTTGTAATCTGGGTTCGATCCACCATAGATGTGGGATTTGTGGGATGAAGGGTTAATCAATTGTTTGGGAGAAAGGAAAATATCTAGAGGGAGGCACAACAGCCATGCAAAATAGGGTTGCCCCCGGGCCAAAGTAGATAATGATGACTGCAGAATAAGACATAACAAAATGCCATATAATGTTGAGGTATGCATCCCAAACAGCCATGCCAGAAAAGTGTTGTGTGTGTACCATTACTCTTACTCAAAATAGCATCATCTTTTGGTTTTGATAGTAAAAAACAACCATAGTGAGACAGTACAGTACCAAGAATTAAAGAATAACAAAAGGAGCAAATGAGATCTTGATAGAAATAACCTGTTAATTAACTTCGAAGATCCAGAATTCTTAATCACATCAAACATCAAATTGGGAAGAGTACAAATGTTTTCTTCACTTGCTCTGTAAATGGATGCCTACACAAGACTGAGGCACCTACCATCAGTGCTTGATTCACAACTCTAAAGCATGTAGTAGATTTTGAAGTACATCAAAGAAATGCCGCCTGTCGAACATGGGGCACTTATTCGATGCTAATGCACCATCTACAAAATGCTAAGAAAAGGGTAAAAGCACGCCAACTATGATATAATTATTGAATTATATCGTTCGTACAAATTGGACATGTTTAATTAATATATACAAACAAGCACACGAAGTAATGGAGAATATCATCTGTACCCCAAGCAACGTATAAGTCAATGATGTGAAAACTTATAGAATAGAATAAAGATGATAGCAACAACAAGAGCTCCAACTATTGAGCCAACGATCCATTTGTTCTTGGTCATCCTGCGCGACATGGCAGTTAGAACTTTTTTACTCTTGTCGATGGCATCATCTACCCCATGAAGCTGCAAAAGAATGAAATCATTAGTTGAGAAATGTACTCAATATTGCTGTATCATACTCATGTTCTTGGAAAATTGGTATAGATTAGGAACAAACTCATGCATTGGCCCTCCGCAGCGCATGAATTACATACAAGAGAGACTTGCTAATGGAGTCCCATTTGACGAAAAGAAAAATGGGGGAGAACTCAAGTTTGAGCCACAATGAACCACATGTAAAAAATATGACATCAAGTAGAAAATATACCTTTTTATGGGAATGTAGGAGAGTCTCACGCTGTTGGTGCAAATCTTGGAGGATTGAAACACCAAGGTCTTCAGTCTCCAGCATGGTTCTTCTACTCTCCATAATCCTGTCACTCGATTGATTCAATCTCTCAACTGACATTGCCATCCTTTCTCTTTGATCAGCAGAAGCCTGAACATCATCCATAAATGAATAAAATAGTATTTACCAAATATATGAAAAATAAACCATATATGCTACATCTGATGGGTAAATTATTTAATAATTTTGAGGACAAAGTGCCTTACCCAAACATCTCATGCTACAACTTGAAAACATATATGTTCATATTTCTAAAATAATGAAAAAGTGAGAGGCGTGATCCAGACATACCATATGCGCACCTGCCATTCCAGATTCCAACAAATCTTCACGGGAGGCCTGATCAGCATTAGAAGATGCTATTCTTTTAAATTCCCTCTTCAACTTATTTAGATCAGATTTATATTCCCTTAACTTAGCAAGCAATGCAGCCTTTGCACTTGGCTGTAGACTTCTAGCCTCAAGGTCCATTTTTCGGATCTGAACCCAAGAAAAAACAAAAAAGTTACATGATAAATTTTGGAAAAAAAAGAACTAAAATATTACAGTATAGGAAATAAAATGGATACATTACCAAAACATCAGCATCGTCCAATGAAGTCTTAATCTCAGAAACCTTCTGCTGCTTCTGCTCTGCACACATTAGTGCCAACAAATGGTTCCCAGGTCATGGAATCATAATAGAAAGAGTATTTTACAATATGTTATCATGAAAATGTAAGCAAGCCCCATAGCACCAACTCTCATGACGGGACTTGCTAGAGATTGTCCAGTATAATAACCGACTGAGCCTCTCATGAAAGCCCAATCTCTATAACTCTTTCGTAGTGCGTGATCATCACTTGCATAATTACCCAGATTAAAATTATAACACATATGAGCTTATCGAATCCCATGTTCTAGATACATTTCAGAGTGCTTCCTGTCAGAGATCAGGAATGGTTAGGGCATCTGATATTGTAGATCCCACACAAGTTCATTTTCCACTTCATGCTAAACCATACAATCTCGTCCAACATCATCCCATTTATGCACATAAAACTGGAAACATATGGTATCAATAATCTAGAATAAAAATCATATAAATGTTATGATAGGCGAGATTATTGTCTTATCGTCCTTTCCCACAAATTTTTAGCAACAAATACAATAATCTAGTCTGAAAAAACCAACTGCGGAAATCTTCTAAGTAAAACCAATATAAAAATAAGCAAAAAAAAAAAGGTCGGTTGGGAGGCGGGGGGAGGGGAGGGGGGGGGGGGTTCCGAACCGTATAGTTGTTAGAAGTTTGCATAGTTGAGATATAGAAAAAGCAAGACATAAAGAGGGAAGTTCAGTCTCACCACCAGGAGGAAGAAGACCAGCCGAGCTACATTTACGGGAGAGATTAGCAGAGAGCTCGCAGTACTGTCGCTCGTACCCTTCGAATACCTCACTCATGTTTTCTTTTTCCCTGAGAGAGTCAAACCCACCTTCAAAAATAGTAAATAGTTTGAAGATCCAAACCCTAGTTTTACCATAACCGAATCAATATAGAAAGAGAGAAAAAAAAATTGACAAACTTAAGTTTGTGGAAAAACCATAGGGGAAGATAAGATCTACCTTGGAAAGAAGATCGATCGGTCCTTTGAGGATGTGAAGGGGATCGGATCGGATCGGATCGGGTCTCGTCAGGCAGTTATGGTTGGTGTCTGCGACGTTGCTTTTACAGGAAGAGAATAACTTTGAGGTAGAAGGTAGAAACGGATGCGTACAACGGTTGATTCACCAAAAAAACATGACAGTGAGCTCCTTTCGGATAGCTCTAGATTCTCGTTTGTCTGTTCACCTTATCTTAACGACGTTAACGTTGTCCGTTAATTTTTTTTTTTTTTTGGCTAATTTTTTTAAAAATTAAATTAGATTAAAAACGAAAGTAAAAATCAAACATGAAAATCTCGAATAAAAAGTAAAAAAAAAAATTTATATACTATACTACCATCTCATTTTCATCAACATTAAATGATTATTTATTGCATGTTTCTTTATTATCTAATGATGATGAATGTGCCACATACTACTTAATATGATCAAAATAGAATGAGAGTGTGATGTATAACAATACTCAAAAAACAAATCTTTCTGCCTGAAGGTGGGACCAGGCGGCGAGGGTCTCCGCGTTCCATACATGTCGTGAAGACCAAAAATTGTTATGTTTTTACTTAGAGTAATGTTATACAACACACTCTTATCATATTTTGATCATACATAACACTCTCATCCTATTTTCTTTAACAAGCTTAAAGTAGGGGTGCACGACTGAGCATTGCATCTGGCCAGCCCACCACCCCCGTTCAGCCCTCGCCTAGATGGGCGGGGCACTCATCTCGACTCGACCCAAGCCTGTCAAATCCAATATATATATATATATATATATATATATATATATATATGTATATGAAATATTTTGTTTAATTAAAAAAGTGGTTTCGACGTTCCCAAAACCAAGTCACTTTGGTCTTATGTTTTGTTTTAAAATTCTCCTCTCTTGCATCTCCCTCTTTATCTCTCTTCCCTCTATTTTAAAACCTTGTCCATACGTTGTTGCCCCTAGTCCCGTCCGGTCGCTATTGCCCATAGTCTTAGCTATATATCTCTCTCTTGCGGCCTCGCCCTGGCGATGAGCGGACAACTCTAGGAGTCAATCAACCCCTACATCCAAACGGAAACATCCGCCCACAGGAGGTAGGGTTGAGGGCTGCCCACCCAAAAGATGCAGGTAGCACCTTTAGCTTAAAGTTTATTAATGGAATTCTAATAGAAAGATTAATGTGATTACAATTAAAATGTTCGAGGAGTTAAAAATTGAAATGAGAAGTATGGAAAAGAGTAAAGGTAAAATTTAAAAAAAGATAAAGATGAAAACCAATTTTGGGTATAGAAAATTAGCAAGTAGATTTCACAATTTTTAGGCATTTTTGGACACTATAAAAATTCTCAGAATTATCAAAACTTTTCATAATTTCATTTCCAAACATCACTCAAACACAAAACGTTTTTCAAATTTAAATTTTAAATTTTTTCATCTTATCATTACCTAATGATTATTTAAACATATATATCAATAAACTTTTACAAATTTCAAAACAAAAATATTATTAAATTTTTTAACTCTATAATATTTTTTATTTAATTTTTTCTCTCCCATTTCTCAAAACCCAATAAAAAATCTTCACTCAAACTATTTTACTATTATTCACAAAATTTTGAGATATTCCAAGTGTCCAAACATGCCCTAAATATCACGAGTTTCTATTATATGTTTATATATCTTGTAATTGTCAAAAAAGAAAAAAAAAATGTTTGAGGCTAAAAATTGTAAATAATTTTAGCGTGGAAGTATGCAGGTCCATGTGAAGTCTACATTTGTCCAAGATTTTAAACGAACAGTATTAAATATTATGAAATGTGGTCAAGCCTATGGCCCTATATACTTCATCTCTCTCCAAATTTAAACTTCTAATTCAAATAGCCAATTAAATCCAAGAAACTGGTCAACTCTGTTGGCAGTTGCAACTTCTGTTACCAAATATGAATGCTCTCCAACATAATGGTTCCAAAATTAACCCACAAAAGCAAATCAGGCTGAAAACAACAAAGCAATCAATCTAGGATGCATCCCAGGTTGGAAATCACAGTAATCTCTATGAAATAGAATCAAGGAAAACATAAGTTGCAGTTTGAAAACTGCCTACTTACTCTAGAACTTCATGCCATTATCTTGGCAGACCTAACATAGAGGCTATCCACGACCTTGCCAACATTAGATATGGTTTCCAGTGTTGCTGGGTATATTGCATCTGTCTTAGGATCATCAAAAATGACAAGGCATCCAGCACCCTGATCTAGAGTTCCTGCAAACTTCTTATCGAGAATCATCTGAGATAATTTCTTCTCCACATGATCAACAGGCAGCTCAATCAGTTCAGCAATATGAGCAATCTCGACCCTGGAGAAAGGTTCAATCAACCTGCAGAGATTCTGCTCCAACAAAGTATCGTACAGTGATGAGAGGTGCCTGTGGACAATAGGGTCTTCCTCTAGCTGGGCCCTAAAATCCCTGAGGGCAGTCTCAAAAAGCTTCAAGGACCGTTTAGAATGCGCATCAGCCACTGCCTTCATGGCATCCAGCTCAGGCCCCACATATTGCAGTCCAGCTTTAGATGATATTATTCCCGCCACATCATCAGCCTGGTTCACCATTATCTTGCACAGTAACATATACTTCAGGCTAAATACTGCCCTTGGATCTTCAAGAGCATTGAAAGCTTCAAAAGCTTCAAAGAAATAGCTATAACCAGTTTTGTAGTCCTTTTCTTCTGCATGGAGGATCCCACTCTGCAAATCTATAGTACCCTGTTGAGCTGGGGGTACATATATAGCATTGGCAGCTGTTCTTGCAGCCGTCAGTGAAGCCTTGGCTTTAGGGAGATTCCTCAAAGAAAAATGGAGCTTACTCTCCAACAAGTCTATATCCACAAGCAGAAGCTTGTCATCTAGCCTTCTCACTTCCTTTATTAAACTCGAAAGGAGAGTTAAAGCTTCTGAGTAGTCTTTGTTTTCCATCAAAAGAGCTGCAAGCCTTGCCTCCACTCTTTGCCGTAGGAAAGTTCGCTTTTCAGCATGAGTCCACTGCACCATTTCTTTGCAGAGGGAAATCTGGAGATCAGAAGTGCCTGGTATTTTAGCTACTGCATCTATTATCCCACGAACAATTTTGGCAGTCTTTGCCTTGGGGATCAAGTTGAAAAAGGGCCTCAACTGGGTTAGAAGGTTTCTGAGATCCTCGGCCCGATTTTCTTGTCTAAGAAGATCTGAAAGATTTGTGATTGCCTGTTCCTTTATCCGTAGGGCTTCAGCAGAAGATGATGTGTTTTCAAGTATGCGGTAAAGAATAGAGATGGCTTCAGCTGGGTTTTTGGCTTCTAAAGCCTGAGCAATTGAATCAGTTGTCGCTGGGAGATATGAAGAAGACATTTCCGGGGTTCGGATTAATCAAGTCCTGAAAAAATGAAAATGATCCAACTACTTAATTTCATAATGATGAATCACATCAAGCGCTCCATTTTTTATGAATGCATCAAGCAATCAAGAAACCACCATAATTGCACTCAAAGATATAAAGTAACTCATGCCTGAAATGGTTTCAAGCTAATTTGTTGATAGGTTAGTTTCAAGCAAATTTAGCAAACAAAACCAACTTCTTAATCTCGGAGCCTCTATAAAAAGCCTCCAACCCAGCAGGACTGAATTAGTAAACTTGAGCGGTCACTTGAGTGAACTGGAATATGCTAAGACCAATAATTTTTTTTTTATTGGTAAACGAATTTTTATTAATCGAAAGAGTAGGCAAAAGCCCAAGTATACGGGATATATACAAGAGCAATGCCTATGCGTGCTAGTTTAGTGATACCAGGAATTCATGGAAGGTCATGCCATGAAAATCAATTACAATCGACTAATGGAGTAAAGTATTGATAAAAAAGTTCTAAGCTCATCCATTGACCGTTCTTGGTCTTCAAAGCTTCTTTCATTCCTCTCCCTCCACTAAGACCAATAAATTAGACCCACTCGCATTCTATATTAAGTCCAACTTGGAAGATGTTACACTCCATTCTCCATTTATCACTAAGAACAGCTTCAACATAGAATTTAGTGGCACCCAGCAGATAACCATTTCATTCCTCAAGAAAGCTATCAAAATTACCAAGGAATTCACTATTGTTACATAATAAGAGAGACTTGGGCGCTTAATGACATCAGACTTTACTATGGAACTTGATTGTTTAAAGGAGAGTGTCAAATTCTCTGTTATTGCTCTTTTTACTCTGAGCTTTAAACTCCTTCGCTCAATTGCCTAAGTAAAGGTAAGCTGGTAACAGAGACCTCAAATTGGGGATGACACATTTCAGTTAAAGATTCCCCATAAAAGGGATTATCTCAAAGCCAGAATACTCGAATTGTATGATTAACTAAGGATTGTTTTTTATGAGTGATTAACAAAGGATTTAACAGAAAATCCAAAGTAGCATTTGAACCAAATTAAAGTATCATAAGTCGTGATGGTTAAAACTTAAAACCTCCTATACGCCAAGGCCTAGCTACTAAGATTTACCATGCAGTAATATGAACCCAAACAAATTTATTACAAAACATCATTTGTCCCCTAGGAGAAGCTTTACACACCATTTCAATTAAAGGAGCTTTACACATCTTTTTTTTTTTCCACTTGAAATTCGCATCGGCCTACTTATTGAGAAAAATTTTTAAAGTTCAATTCTCTGCCTGTGAATACTATTTTTGCAACCACCAATTATGTCTATTGATCATAAATTGAACCCAACATTTGCCCCCAACAGCTTGGAAAAAAGGGCACCCTTGTTTCCAGTAAACATTCTCAAATAAAAAAAATAAAAAATCATTTCAGGGAAGATATAGGTTTCGTGCCCGAAAACAGAACAGGAATTTATCCCAAGGGTTCACAGCAAATATTTTCAAGACTCGTCTAATTATCTCAATCTACCATCGAATGGGTTTGTTATACAGTCCAAGTCGAGTCTCACAGTAAAAACGTTCTACATCCTTTCCATCCAAATTTATCGATCCAGCTTACAAAACAATTCGGAAGCTAACAGAAAATCTAAACCCAAGTGTTCCTAAAAACTTCGGAAACTGATATTTAGACTCGAAACAATAAAACACTAGGAAAATCAATTGTTAATGAAGGTACGAGAAAGCAAAAATTGCACAGAAACTCGAAGCGAAACCCTAGCATTAATGATGCAAAACATTGAGATGAATGCTGATCTTCGAGTAGAACGTACCTTAGATGGATGTAAAAATAGGGCCGATTGAAACACTTCAGTAAAATCAGAAGCCCCCCCGCTAGCAGAGATCCAGAATAGGAAGAAGAAAGAGAGCTACAAAGCAGAATCTCTGAGTGCCAAGTCTCAACTAAAGTATTAAGCCTCGAATAGCGTAAAGCACAAGTTAAAATCCCAGCCGTCGCCTCTGGAGTCCACTTGTAATGTACCGCTGAAAAACTACCTACGTACTATTGAAAAAATATAATTTTATTTTATAATTCTAATTTTTTTCATTTAAGTTATTTGTTATTTTTGCGATTAAAATTAATAACAAAATAATAAGAAAAAGGAAGAGTTGCGTTAATAAAAATATTTAATTAAAATAAAATCATAAAAAAATGCGATATGTTACTTTTTAAAAATTTTAAAATATAATATATAACATCAAATCACATAATTTATTTTGAAAAGATTTTTTTTTGTTGAGTTAAACATTTTTAAGTAATTATACGTGCAATTGTGAAGTACGTAAACATCGCGTAATCGCTTTGAAAAAGAGTAGAGTCTATTATTAAAAAATTAATTTTTTTTCATGTGGATCTTGTGTTTTATTCACTTTTCTCAAAATGATTACGTAACAGTTACACAATTCACGATTGTAAATATCTTTTCTCAAAACTACTATTGTCCAAACAAAAATTATAATGTCTATAATTGTTGGGCTAGCATTGAAGTGGCCAATTATTTATTATAAGGGCTCGTTTAGATAATGAGATGAGATAGTTTTATATGAGTTAAATAAAATATTATTAGAATATTATTTTTTAATATTATTATTACTTTGAGATTTGAAAAAAATGAGTTGTTTATTATATTTTATATAGGGATTTAAAAATATTGTAATGATAAAATGAGATGATTTTTATATCCAACGAGCTCTAAAAGGTAAAATTTTGGTTAATTAAACTCAAAAGTGATATGCATTGGGTTTGGTCTCCAATAGTCACCTAAGCTTTGGAAAAAAACTACTCTGCCTCCTAAGTTGTATCGCTCAATTTGACCGCTTATATTTTTTTTTACTTAGTGATTAAGGAAGTGATTTTAAGTATATTGAGATATTTTTTATTTTTTTTAAAATATTTAAATATATTAAAAAATGTGAAAAAAAATAAAAAAAAAATCAAAGAGTAACAAGCGATCAACTTGAGCGAGCTACTCTGGGCGGCAGAGTATCCTGACTTCTAAGCTTTTAGCTATGGTCAAAGTTTTGTACTGCGGGAGAGGAGCACGAGCAAACGGAGCTATCAAATAAGATAAAAGTTGAAAAGTTAATAATCTAAAATTAAAGTGTTTGTGTTTGAGTAGTATTTGAATGTTGAAATCAAATAAGATACAAAAATTATTTCATCTCATCACATCTCATCTTATCATTACAACTTTATCAAATTTTCAAGTAATTCAATTTTTTCAAATTCTAAAATAATAACAATATTATAAAATAATATTTTAACAATATTTTATTATATTTTTAATTTTTATCTTAATTCACTACATTTATGACTAATCTCGTGCTAATGCTCTCTTTAAAATTTCAAGACTCAGAGGCGGCGGGTTGGGGGCACCGGCATCCCCTATTTCTAAGGATGAGTGTGGGAGGGCTGCTTTTGGACAAGATGCATGTTAGAACCTACCTTGATCCCATTACCCAAGATGTCTCTTTTGGAGCCTCCACCTTACGCGCCACTAGACCTTTAAGGCTGCGCAACAGAAGTGCCAGCTTGTGCAACATGAGTGCCAGCTTGCGCAACACGAGGGCCAGCGATACCATGGCTGTGTGACTTGTGTGTTAAATGGTTCCCCAACAAAACGAAAATAAAATTGTTATTATTGGGGCTACGTATAAATTATAAAGGAATGATTACTTACAAATACACTATTTTTTTACAATTTATTTTTAAATAATTATTATTATTTTTAATAATAAAAGAAAGATATTCTTGCAACTATATTTTCATATAAAAATAAAATTAAATTTATAAGTTGAGTAATTTCATATAATGTGTTAAATCTACTTTAAAATATGATATAACACATCAAATTATATTAGTTTATAATTTTATTTTTATAAAATGACGAAACTATTTCTCTATTTTATTTTAAATAGAGTTATAAAATAATTGTTAAAATACTTGTAAGCTTATCATTTTTTTAAAAAAATTAATGTATTTATATTTTCTGAATGAATAA
The DNA here is from genome assembly GCA_961763995.1 of Juglans cinerea. NCBI lineage: Eukaryota > Viridiplantae > Streptophyta > Magnoliopsida > Fagales > Juglandaceae > Juglans > Juglans cinerea. The sequence continues at coordinate 21,246,197 of CAUIVZ010000011.1, forward strand.
CCGGTGTTTGCTCTTTGAAAACATGTTTTTTTTTTTAATAATAATTTCCTGTTTTTTAGCTGCTTTTCAATGTCTATATATCTACACTACCTTGCTAATAGAAAAAAACAGAGAATAAAAAAGGAGAAATGATTTTGTTACCATGACCTAGTTGTCGTGGTCTCCTGGCTCCTCCCCTTCCCCATGACTCTGAAATTAACCCAAACTGAAACTCAAGCATCTCCCCACGTCTTCTCTGAATCTCTTCAATCATTAACTTATTTCATTTCCTTCATCCAGCAAAGGCGCACGCACACGTTAATCCAAAAAGAAAGCTAAAAAGAAGAGAGAGGTCAGAGATAGAGAGAGAGATGGGCCAGGATGCCTTGACGGCCCTGAAACGAGGCTCAGCTGCTGGCCTCCCTACTAGTACTACTACAACAACTGCCAGAGGCCGTGCGGCGGCGGTCCCACGCGGCCGGCAGATCAAGAAGACCTTCAACAACTTGAAGCTGACCCTCCTCTGCGGCTTCGTGACCATACTCGTCCTTCGCGGCACCGTCGGCATCGGCAACCTTACCGGCTCCTCAGGCTCTGATCTCGACGCCCAGAAGATCGCTGAGGAGACCAAACGGATCCTCGACGAGATCCGATCCGACGACGAACCCTCCGACCCCAACGAACCACCCGAGCCCGAGATCAACCCCAACATCACCTACTCTCTCGGACCCAAGATCTCGAACTGGGACGAGGAGAGAAGGAGCTGGCTCGCCAAAAACCCGGAGTTTCCCAGCTCTGTGAAGGGGAAAGCTCGGGTTTTGCTTGTCACTGGGTCGCCTCCGAAGCCTTGTGATAACCCAATTGGGGATCACTACCTTTTGAAGTCCATTAAGAATAAGATTGACTATTGTAGGATTCATGGGATTGAGATCGTGTACAATTTGGCTCATTTGGACAAGGAGCTCGCTGGGTACTGGGCGAAATTGCCGTTGATTCGGAGGTTAATGTTGTCGCACCCGGAGGTCGAGTGGATATGGTGGATGGACAGCGATGCTTTGTTTACAGACATGGTGTTTGAGCTTCCTCTGGGGAAGTATACCAATCATAATTTGGTTATCCATGGTTACCCAGATTTGTTATTCGATCAGAAGTCGTGGATTGCGTTGAACACTGGTAGTTTTTTGTTCAGGAACTGCCAGTGGTCCTTGGATTTGCTTGATGCTTGGGCTCCAATGGGCCCCAAGGGGCCTATTCGGGACGAGGCCGGGAAGATTTTGACGGCAAATTTGAAGGGCAGGCCGGCTTTCGAGGCTGATGATCAGTCTGCATTGATATACTTGTTGATTTCGAAGAAGGATGAGTGGATGGATAAGGTGTTCGTGGAGAATTCTTACTATTTGCACGGTTATTGGGCCGGGTTGGTGGATAGGTACGAGGAAATGATGGAGAAGTATCATCCGGGATTAGGGGACGAGAGGTGGCCGTTTGTGACACATTTCGTGGGTTGCAAGCCTTGTGGGAGCTACGGCGATTATGCTGTCGAGAGGTGCTTGAAAAGCATGGAGAGAGCATTCAATTTTGCGGATAATCAGGTGCTGAAGCTGTATGGGTTTAGGCATAGAGGGCTGTTGAGTCCTAAGATCAAGAGGATTAGGAATGAGACTACCACTCCTTTGGAGTCTGTAAACCAGTTTGATATTCGGCACTCAACGCGCGGTGCACAAAGTGGGCAAGAATTGTAAGTAACCCATTTTGCTTGTGATTGTTACCTTCATGGTCTTCCAATGTACTTTTGTCAGATTACTGCTGATTTCAACGCCATCTGATATCTGAGTTAGTGGCTTTCTTCTTTTGTATTATTGGCTTGTAACACCGGTATGTATTGAAAATGGAATCCACAACGACTTTAGGATTCTTTATGTTGCTTTATAGTTTATTTCATTTAGCATAATAAAAAAATAGTGTTTTTTTTTAACATAATAGTGCTTAATCGTTGCATATCTGTCTAAATTGGTTTTTTCCTTCCTGTTTGCAGTATAATCTCACTAAGTTGTTAATTTCATTTAGTAATAGACGATGTTTATGATCTTGGATTCCTGGGCTACTAACTTAGGTTTGTTGCAATGAACAAAAGGTATAGTATAGTACATCTACTTCAAAGTATTTCAACATAACTAGCGTTCCAGTTGGGTATAGCCTTTGGTTGTTCGTTTGTGCTCCATTCGCTGTAACCTTCAAGCCACAATTGGGACTTCTTTTATGTAACTGATACAACTCGCTGCTATGGTTTGGTGGAGAACAGTGTTGGTAAATCTTATCTTCCTGAAGTTCCCTAACAGGAATTCTGTATGAGCAAATGTGGTGTATATCAGTATATAGTCTAGTTCTTCAAAGATTTGCAGTTCTTAAAGAAATTGAAGCTCTGGACTTGTAGCAAAAGGAAGCAATTCTCTGCCAATACAGTATATATACCATCAGTATGGTCAAATGTATAAGACCTTAAATTTCTTCATGTTGCCCCTGCCTTTATGCTGCCGTGCTTCTAAAGGATTTGGAATTCATCGTTTTCTTCTATCGAATTGCTGTAATTGATCTTTCAATATATGTGCTTCATGATGGCATTTTGTTGAATTATAAATAATTGCATTGTTTCTGATCTTACTTAGTCTGGCTTTTCATGCACCCGGCATTCTTCTTACATGGGTCTCCTTTTTTTTCTTTCATCTACTGCCGCGTTTCTACTTATCAAATAGACACCTACATTGTTTCTTGGTTGCCAAACATCCTGCTTAGAAGCATTGCTAATGTTGTTCTCTTGATATGCTTCTTATTAAAAGGTTTACTATAATGTGTGTGAATGTATATATATATATATATATTTTTTTTATTGGCACTGGGTGTCCGATAACAAAGTCTTGACTAATCCAGGAGATGCACATGCTCTCGGCAAGGAGTTTTGTACGTCTTATTAGTGTTGAAAATTTTATTTATTTCAATTTATTTTCATGAAAAGATATTTGGAATTTAAAATATATAATACAAAATATAGAGAACATATGAAAACTTCAAAAAACAATTGTTGTTACATCTCTCTCTCTTCCTGCGACTAGTTTTAGACTTTAGTTTACAGAGGCATAGGGTAAATTTAATTTCCCCTTTTTACTGATCTGGCGTTAGTTGACAACCTAGGTTGGCCATGAACTCTTGTCAAATATATTTCATTTGTTGAAAGTCAACTTCTTATTCAACAATTCCTGTGGTAGTTACATATGTCACAGACAAATTGAAAAGTTTGGCTGGGTAAAATCTGGTCTCATGAACAATCGCTGAAATCATTTTGCAGTGGACCAGGTTAGAGAACTTTGTGGCTGATTCCTTCCTATTTGGTTTCATGTTCTCTATAAATCAGCTAAGAATATTGCTGAGCCCACCCTGTTTTCTTTTTCCATATTCACACTTTATCTCTCTGCCCATCATAGGCAAAGAAACAAGTATAGAAAAAGGTGCTTTCTTTGAAATAGAATGTTCTTAATCTAAGTAAAGGGATGAACTCTTGTCTGATCTTGATCTTCAAAAGAGGCTAATGTAGGTGCAGGGGGTGACAAAGATAACATAGGAGGATTTTTTATTTTTTTATATTTATTTTTTTATTTTTTATGTTGAGAAACCTCTCCAAGGTAGGTGCCAAGAGACCCACCCTTGCAAAGTAAATCTCGGTCCCGTGCACTGCACCCTCGAAAGTTTTCCTACACGGAACTGATTAAATCGCTGGCTTTTCACTGGAAGGTGTGGCTCCAAAAGATTGTTTACACCCATAAAGTGTTGAACCTTGGACCTTGAAGGAAGTGATACTCTAAGATCAAGGCCTTTACTACTCGGGCCAACCCCGTGGGGTTTATAACATAGAAGGAATTCATGACAATATTGCTGGCTTATGCCGTAATTAAGCACCCACCCTGAGAACACAGTTATGCAGATATATTAAATAGGACATGCTTAATCTGATATGAAGAACTGGATGCAGTCACGAGTATGATATATTAGCATCTTTCTTATAAAACAATTATATGTATCTCTCTCTCTATTTCTAATTTCCGATGCTCAAGAAGATGCTGGCGAGATGCAGATCCTAAAGTAAATATCTGGTTGCTGGATGCTGCATATGATTATTCAACCAATGCGGAGAACGGGAACCCTGCGGCGTGCCAATAATACTTCATCCATTTGCGCAATGTGGAGCAAGAGCTGTCCGATTTTCTGCAAGAGCAAGTATAAAGTCGTGCAGAAGTAGATGGAGGTAGTAAAAACTAAATACAGACACAATGGATTCCCTGCCCATACCGAGACAAAGGGCCTTTTTCATCGATTTGGATGAATACAACATTACATGAAATCGATGAGACAACATTACATGCTTCTACAGAGTTTACATTGTCTTTGAAATCTTATTCGAACAGCATTAAAGAGTCTTCTACACTGTCTCCAAAATTGTTCACGAACAGTATTAAGGTCTTTAAGGGCCGTTTGGATAGTGAAAGTATTTCATCTTATTTTATTTCATCATTACAATTTTTTTAAATTTCTACACAAAATATAATAAACAATTCAACTTTTTCAAATTCCAAAACGATAAGAATATTAAAAAATAATATTCTAACAATATTTTATTCAACTTTTAACATTCATCTAAAACCATCTTATCTCATCTCACTATCCAAACATCACCTAAATAATCTAATTCTATCTCATCTCATTTCAACATCTAAACATTATTCAAATACAAACATTTTTCAATTTTTAACTTTTTCATATAAATTACAACTTTACCAAACTTCTAAACAAAACACAAACCTTCTTTTTAACTTTATAATTTTTTTATTTAATTTTTTTTTCTCCTTTCCAAAAATTTCCATAAAAATTTTAACTCAAAACATTTATTACTATTCATAAATTATCTCACTATTATTCACAAATTTTTCATCTCATCTAATTTGTGTAACCAAACAAAAGCCTAAATGTTGTATAATTTGTCTGTTTCTTTTTAGAATTTCAACATTGAATTGAGAAACCTTAGAGCATCCCATTCCCCATAAAATTTCTTATAATTTAGCTAAAAACCACATTCTCTAAAAATTTTCTCTAAATTTTTCCCATCTTTCAAAAGCTTCTTATATCTCATTCCTTATCATTTCTCTATTCTATTAAAATAATATTTCTCTATTTTTTCTTTATTACTTTTTTCTCTCACTTCTATTTACAAACTTAACTACTTAATATTTTTTTAAAATTTTAAAATATTACTTTAGTGAATATTTAAAAAAATAAATAAATTATTTTTTTGCAAGTTTGATAATATTTTTAAAATTAATTTTTTTATATTTTAGTAATTATTTAAATTATTTTTAGAATTATTATTTAAAACTATAATAAATATGAGTATGAGAAGAAATGTAGATGATTGGAAAAAGAATTTATTTTGTTTATTAGAATAAATTAATAAAATATTGATAAAATATGATTTAAGCGATGAATAATAATTCTCTATATTTAAAAAATTACTATTGATTCCTTAACTTTTTTTCTAAAATAAAGATTCAGATGATTTTAATCAAAATCGTAAAACGAGCTTCAAATTATAGAAAAACAGTGTTACGGGACACTGACTCGAATCCTCTCAGGACATAAATGAGAACCCTAGAATGTGTCCCGAGTTGTTAACTGTAAGCATAGTTAATTCGTTAGAGAATTCCCAATTTTCCACTCAAAAATTGAATATCTGGTATAAGACATTTAGATCCTAGAATCCTCGATCATGCATAATCTTGGCGTAGGGCTCGTTTGTTTGATGAGAATTGAGATGAAAGTTAAAAAGTTGAATAAAATATTGTTAGAATATATTTTTTTAATATAATTTTTATTTTAGAATTTGAAAAAGTTAAATTATTTATTTTATTTTGTATTGAAAGTTAGAAAAGTTGTAATGATCGGATGAGATTAGATGTTTTTTGAAAATAAACGAAATCTAGAAAGTTAAATTTTGAACAGTATTACAACAATAATTTTTTTTTTTTATAAAAGTATATTTACAGACCGTGACATGGTTATAAAATATAGATATTTTATGGTTAAAATATTTATCAAAATTTATCTCCAGTAAAAAATAACTAGATTTTACCAAAAATATATTTTAATTTTAAGGTTTTTTCATGAACGAACCTCGTCTTTCTCTCTGATAAGAGAAAATAAACGAAGCTTGCTCTGTTGGTGGACTCCTTGACGCCGCCGCTGCACCCTCACGTACAAGAAAGACAGCAACACCGCCGCCACCACTCCGGTCACCGATGCAATCGACCAAAATCCGCCGGAACACACCGCGCAGCTACGAACCCTGGAAGCCAAATGGAAGACTCCAGTCCTCAGAATCTCAAAACGCACTCTCCAACGCCTCCGTATCTCGTTAGTGGCCACCCGGAGCGGCGACAACCTTCCATTTTCCTCCTCTTCACCTTCAGAACCCGACGACGACGACGACGACAAAGAACGAGGTTCTGAACTTGTGTCTTCAGGGGCTTGAAGATCCTGTTGAGTTACTTGCAGTTGTAGGCCTTCGTGGTGGCTAGGAGGGAAGACGAAGGAGCGGTCTTTGTTGAAGTCCAGGTAGTTGTCTCTGATAACCGCCATGTCTATTCCCACGGGGGATTGGATTTGCTGCCATTCGTCCAAGGATTCGGGAACCTCGGCACCGTTCATTTCTTGGAATGGGAGGGGTGACACCACCAATAGAATAAGTGAGATTTCATAAATTCATGCTTATCAGCTAGTTCTATAACTCTAAAAATGCCATGGTTTTATGGATATAGATATTCCTCTGGGTATCTGAGGATATTGTGTAAGAAAATATCTAGGATGGAAGATTTTCCAGGAAAAAGATAGCAGGAAATACAAAAATAAATAAAAACTCGAAAAGGTCCGAAAAAAAATGGATGTCTTGAAAGTGACCGGAGGCCAGAATTTGTTTCTGCTGCGAGCCTCTTGGGCCTTGGCAGTGCTCGGCTTTGGGTTTAGAAATGGTGCGCCAGTGCTTTGCCAGGTGCATTAGCTTGGTTATCTTATTCTTTAAATTTTAATTAATATGTAATTTTTTTACTTTTAATTAATCATTTAAAATTTAAAATCTATATTGAATTAATCATCACACTCTCTATAATAATAAAATATTATTTTTTTATTATTATTTATATTATTTTATTTTATTTTCATAATCTTCAATAACTTCAAACAAATCATATTTATTTTTATTTTCACAATCTAACAATTTATAATATAATAATCTCATATGTATATAGATAGTAAAATCTCATATGAATAAAAATCTCATATAAATAAAAATCTCAAAAAATATTTGTAGATTTGCTATAATTTTTTTCATATGTGAAAAGAAGAATGGATTTACTGTAGCTTATAGTTTGGATGAAAACAATTTAACTAATTCAATGTGGAGCAAATATGGATGATATTTACTAAATTTAAAGATGAAAAGACATTTGATTAATCCAATATCAATGCTCTAACATCCCGCTCAACTTGCATTTAAGGATTACTATACCACCAAATGATTACATAAAATAATTTTATAAATTGATATGTCTTAACGTGATCTATCAGATTATAAAATTATTTTTATTATAACACATATATGACAGTTTATATGGAACGAATTTAATTTGTTAGATTATTTTTATTTAATCTCTTTGGATGTATCTAAGATAAGGTTAATTTTTTTTTTAAGCTGAAATGTGTTCGACAACGAGATACAACCTTACGACTGAATATGGTTGTAAAAGGCAGAAATACTCACTTTACAGGACTTGCGTGTCTTTGAACTAGAGTAGTGTTTTGTTATACATGTCAGAAGTGAAGATTTAACTCTGTAATTTTGCATCTAGAAAGTAAAGATGCCATTCCTAAAGAAAAAGATTAAAATTAATGAGATTATGAAATATACCAACAACATTTTTAAGTTGGATTGGAGGGTGTTTTTTCTGAACTATTTAAAATTGTAATGAGAAAAGATATTTACAACCGTAAATTGCGTAACTGCCGCGTAATCACTTTGAAAAAGAATAATAAAACATGGGACCCACATGAAAAAAATTAATTTTTTAATAGTGGATCCCACTCTTTTTCAAAACGATTACGCGGCAGTTACGCACTTCATAGTTATATGTAGAATTACTCAATTGTAATATATATCTTTTAGATAAGTGACAAACACGTATTTTTTTAATTATAATAAATAAAAAGTCTTGTAATCTGATGACGTTTGCTCGATGTTTGACGTAGACGCTGATTTGATATAGTAATGATTTTATTTTATTATTATATTTTTTTAAAATTTTTATAATATTTTATTTAATTTTTAACTGTCAATCACATATCATCTTATTATTTAAACGGATTTCATACGAAAGATCTTAATCCTCTGACCGGAATTTCCGTTTTTGGGTCTTCGGGTATGCATCTAACTCAGCAGAAGTACGCCATGGATCTTCTAAGCCGCCAATGGAATGCTTCACAGGTTGCCCCAATGCCCCATGTGACTCCAGCTTAATGCCAAGCTGTATTCTCATGATATCAGATCCATCGGCGTATGTATGGTGGGTGGTCTCCAGTACTTCTAGTATTAGAGTATTAGTACCTAAACAAATTGGCTTGCCGACAAAATTTGAATTTCTCAAGGAAAAAAAAAAATGACAACTACCTCATGTCGCCCGTTGACTGGCAGTTGTAACCCCTTGACCATTACCTGCTGTTCGTTTCCTTCCGCCAAAACCGAACTCCCCAAAACAACCTCGATCGATTCGAATGCACCAGAATATGTCTGATGCGTCCGAGTCATTTACTCCCATCGTCAGGAAATAAACAAAAATAATTGGATTAATTATACGCTAAACCGATACGATACGGAGCCTCTGCATGGCGTTTTCTTTCGGTCGGCAAGATTGCAGGGACATTTTTGGCAACACGAATCAGCAGCAACTAACACAGAGATATGAAACAGCTGCATCCTAAGTGTCGGTTTTGGAACTGATTTAGGTTTGCTTTACGTTGGCAAATAGTAGTTGGGTTTACTTCGCTGCACGCCGAACAACACCAGGTTCTAATCTCTCTCCCACTTTTGTATACTTGCAATGCTTATTGTTGTTCTTTTTTCTTGTTTTGATTGGTTGCTGTTTTTTTTTTTATGTTTCTTTCTTATTGCATTCGTTTCTTATGCTTCTTGAACTTGACTCTGCATAATCATTGAGCTCTGAATCCAAATCAAGTATATGGGTATGTTGGCTCTAGCTTGACTGTTTGAGATTGATAGAAACATTGAGAGTTATGGATTATAAACATGCGATTCCACCCGGAATTTCTCCTGTTTTGAAATGAAAAGCTCCTCTGACCTTACCAATTTTTTGTACTTTTACTCCGGCATATTGATCCTCATCCAGAATCCCCGTTGCTACTGGGTTTTTTCAGTAGTTTTGCCTGCAAGCCATCTTGCTTATAAACTTCAGTGAAAAGAGTAGAAAAAGGAAAATGAACAAGCAAGATCTCTCATTATAGACACTGATCGGATTTTTTCCTTGCACAAAGAGTTGATAGATTTGTTGATCGCTTGCCTTTTTGTTTTGTGAAGTTATCTCGCAGTCTGGGTTGCAAAATGCAGAACAGTCATGTAATCGGGCATGATGGATGCTATCTAGTGAGTTGTGGGGGTCACCGTCCTAGAATTGTGTTGCATTATAGATCATTAGAACTTAGATTGTGCAGATATCAGCTGTTAAAAGGGAAAAAGGGAGTGAAATAAAAGACTGAAATGCTATATTTTTCATATTGAGCTTGTCAAATAAATAGATGTACAAAGCTACGTATGGAAATCTTTACATAAGGAAAGTGGACTAATGTGATTGAGTCCTAAAAATAAGCTAATTACAAGATTTGTGCAATTCTGGATGTTTGTGTATTTTTGGTAAGAGGTCTGTCAATACTCCCCCTCAAGTTGGCGCATAGAGGTCCGTAATGCCCAACTTGCGTGAAAAATGGTGAAAAAGTTTCTGTCCCAAGGCTTTGGTGAAGATATCTGCAATTTGCTCACTGGAAGAAGTGTGGACAGCTTTGAGGAGGCCCGAGCGGATTTTGTCGCGAATATTATGGCAATCAATCTCAATGTGTTTGGTGCGCTCATGAAACACAGGATTGTGTGCAATATACAGTGCATATTGATTGTCACAATGCAGATTGATTGTCACAATGCAGAGTGAAAGGCTCAGGATGAGAGACACCAAGATTAGTAAGAAGCTGTTTTAACCAAGTGAGTTCACAAGTGGTAACGGCCATAGCGCGATATTCAGCTTTAGCAGAAGAGCGAGCAACTGTACTCTGTTTCTTAGTGCGCCATGAGATTGGACTGGTGCCTAACTGAATAAAGTAGCAGGTGGTGGAGCGGCGGGTAGTGGGACAACTGGCCCAATCAGAATCAGTATAAGTAGTGACATGTGTACTGGTGGCGGAAGAAAAGAAGATGCCTTGGCCGGGGCAGCCTTTGATGTAGCGAAGAACTCTGGTGGCTGCAGTCATGTGGGGAACCCGAGGAGCATGCATGAATTGACTGAGGGTGTTGACTGCATAAACAATGTCTGGTCTGGTGATGGTCAGATAGATGAAGCGGCCAACAAGTCGACGATAAAGGCCAGAATCAGGGAGGAGGTCACCATCTTGAGTATTAAGCTTCAAATGTTGCTCCATAGGAAACGAGGCAGTCCAAGCACCAAGTTGGCCACTGTCAGAGAGAATGTCAAGAGCATATTTGCGCTGATTAAGAAAGATACCTTCGGAAGAGCGAGCAACTTCAAGGCCAAGAAAGTACTTCAGGGAACCAAGGTCCTTTGTCTTGAAGTGAGTGGCGAGGATTTTCTTGAAGATCTCAATCTGAGAGAGGTCATTACCAGCAACCAGGATGTCATCAACATAAACAAGCACAAGAGTGATGCTGGTGGAAGTGATGAGAGTGAACGAAGAATGATCTGCCTGAGACGGATGAAAACCTGCATCAAGAAGCACAGATGTTAGTTTAAAAAACCAGTTTCGGGAGGCTTGTTTGAGGCCATAGAGGGATTTTCTGAGGCGGCAGACGCGGGTCTCCCCCTGAGGACAATATCCGGGTGGTGGGGTCCTGTAGACTTCTTCATCAAGATCGCCATGTAAGAAGGCATTGTTGACGTCAAGCTGATGAATAATCCAATTTTTGGTAGTTGCAACGGCTAATAAGAAGCGGACCGTGGTCATTTTGGCGACTGGAGCAAAAGTCTCATGGTAGTCAAGACCTTCAACCTGAGTGTATCCTTTGGCAACGAGCCGAGCTTTGTACCTCTCGATGGAGCCGTCAGCTTTGAGTTTGGTTTTGAAAATCCATTTGCACCCAATGGGTTTTTTACCAGGAGGAAGAGGCTCAAGAGTCCAAGTGGAATTATCCTCTAAAGCACGAAGCTCAGCAGTCATCGCCTCGCGCCAGTGAGAGTGGCGGATAGCATCAGAATAGCATGGGGGTTCAGTACAAGAGGTAAGAGCAGTCAAATAAGTAATATGAGAGGAGGAAAAACGGGAATATGAAAGGAAAGCAGACAAAGGGTGAGCAGTACCTGAAGCCGGTGAAGCAGGTGTAGATGCCGTGGGTTCTGCATGTAAGGTGGGGCAAATATAGTCGTGAAGGTAGGCAGGACGAGTGACGGTGCGGCGAGGGCGAGGAGCTGGTGGAGATGTATTGGATAAGGTCGTGGGGATTGGGGAATCAAGGGAGGCAGGGGAGTCAGGAGGAGCCGGAGAATCAGGCGAGTCAGGAGAGGGAGACACAAGAGGTTCAGGGACAGAAAGAGGAATGACAGGAGCGGGAAGAGAGGGAGTGTCAGGGAGATTTTGAAAATGGAAGGTTTGTTCATGAAATGTGACGTCTCGAGAGTAGAAGACGGACTGAGTATTGAGATTGTAGAGCTTGTAGGCTTTATGTGTGCTTGGGTAGCCAAGAAAGACACATTTGGTGGCACGGGGAGAAAACTTGTCACGGTGAGTGCTGAGAGTTTGTGCATAACAAAGATAGCCGAAAATACGAAGATGATCATAGTTGGGTGGTTTAGTGAACAAAATTTCAAAAGGGGATTTGTTTTGGAGAGTGCGACTAGGGGTGCGGTTGATGAGGTAGGCTGCAGTGAGGACACAATTACCCCAAAAAGATAGAGGCAAGTGTGCTTGAAAGCGGAGGCTGCGGGCAACATTTAGAAGATGCCGGTGTTTACGCTCCGCAACACCATTTTGTTGTGGAGTTTCGACACAGGTATGTTCATGAATGATGCTGTGTTGGTGTAGGTATGTTTGAAATTGATGGGAAAGAAATTCTTGTCCATTATCAGTTCTAATAATTTTGACGGTAGTGTTGAACTGATTACGGACGAGAGCGAAGAAATGCATTAAATGGGTGTAAGCTTCAGATTTAAAACGCATAAGATATATCCATGTGGTGCGAGAAAAATCATCAACAATTGTGAGAAAATAGTGAGCTCCACATAGAGATGTGGTGTGATAACCACCCCAAATATCACAAAATATGCGATTAAAACGAGAATCACTTTTAGTGGCATAATTGGAAAAAGGTAATCTTGTGTGTTTTGAACGAGCACAAACATCACATTCAGAAAGAGTACAAGGAGAATTAAAAATACTGGGAATGGTAAAACTAGAGGGATGACCTAGACGTTGATGCCATAAGGTCTTATTTGAAATAGATTGAGCAGCAAAAATGACGGGAGGGTCGGGGCGGTACACGTAGAGCCCATTGCATAGATCACCAGCTCCAATCGGCTTCATCGATTGAGGGTCCTGAAATAAACAAGTGTTAGAGGAAAAAGTAATAACACAAGAATTATGAAGGGCAATTTGAGAAACTGAAAGTAAATTAAAGGACAAAAGGGGAACATAAAAAACATGTTTTAATGTGAGAAAGGGAGAGAGAATGCAAGAACCTAGCCCCTCGGCTGGGATATCTTGCCCTGTTGGGAGCCGAATGTGATGAGGGGAATTAAGGGTCTTCAAATAGGCAAAGGCAGATCGTTGGTGCATGTGGTGGCTCGCACCACTATCCACTACCAGTGGAGGTGCCGATTGAAGGAGAAATCGGAGGGGGAGAAGAGATTACCAGCAAAATTCGTGGGAGAGGAAGCAAGTGGAGGTGGCGACGGAGAGAGAAGGCTGAGCAATTTCTGGTACAGCTCTGGTGGGAGGGAAACCAGGTTCGCCGTCGATGGGGGTGGCCCTAAGACAGACGGCTTCGATTTGGTGGTGCAAGGCTCTCGGCCTGGAGGGCACCCAACGAGGGTCCAGCAACGGTCACGCGTGTGGCCATCTTTGCCACATGCGGTGCATTTCAGAGGAGGCCGTGGGCGAGCAGCAGTGCGGGTAGCCATGGCCATGGTTTCGGATGATGATGGTTGGAGGTTGAGTTGCCTTTGTTGCTCTTCTTGAAACAAGATGGAGAATACTTTATTGATGGAGGGGAGCGGATCCATGGCAAGAATTTGGGTGTGAAGAGGAGCAAAGGAATCGTTGAGCCCAAGCAGGAATTGGAAAACACGTTCATCATCAGCCTGTCGTTACATATCTTTGAGGTCAGTTGCGGTTTGGAGATGGCTAAGTTCATCCCACAGTTGTTTGATTTGGTTGAAATAATCATGGACAGAGTTTGTGGTTTGGTGCAGGGAGGAGAGGGCCCTTTTTAGGTGATAGATGCGAGCATTGTTTCCATGGCAAAAAGGGGAAGAAAGATCAAGCCAGACAGCGCGGGGATCAGTATGATATTCAAGGGAATTGGAGAGTGAAGGGCTGATGGAGTTGAGGATCCAGGTAAGGACCATATCCTTTGTTTGGTTCCACAAAGTAAATTCTGGTTTGGTTGGTTCAGGAGGTGTGAGGGTGCCATCGACAAAGCCAAGTTTATTCTTGGCATTAAGGGCTCTGGTCATGGCTTTTTTCCATTTGGGGTAGTTGTCGCCTGTGAGAAGACCATTGACGAGAATTAAACTAGGGGAATCCAAGAGGTGAAGAAGATAAGAGGAGGGAATTGATGGGGTCTGGGTGCCGGCCATGGCAGAGGGGTTGGATCTTTTCTTTAGGCTGATACCGTGTTAAAAGGGAAAAAGGGAGTGAAATAAAAGACTGAAATGTTATATTTTTCATATTGAGCTTGTCAAATAAATAGATGTACAAAGCTACGTATGGAAATCTTTACATAAGGAGAGTGGACTAATGTGATTGAGTCCTAAAAATAAGCTAATTACAAGATTTGTGCAATTCTGTATGTTTGTGTATTTTTGGTAAGAGATCTGTCAATATCAACTGTTACCGATATCAGGCATAGGCATACAAGTATTTACTAATGACGTCAATGCTAAGTCACACTTTTTTTTTGAAGTATTTCTTTTCCCTAAAATGGCATTGATATAGATTAGGCTCCCTTCCTTGAGCATCATCTATATAGGTTTTGTGTTACTTGAATCTTAATTAAGTTGCACTTGGAGAGTTCCAAAATCCAATTTAATATGGGTCACCATGTGTGTGTGTGTGTGTGTGCATATCATATGTGATACGCACACACATAACAATACGCCATATAATTTCTTGTGGATATTTGATTGTGTGATATTGCCAACATCTCAGTTCCAAGGTAACTTGTTTAACTTTGTCAATAATTTTAGCTTCCTTATTATAAAATGTGGATTTCAATTACCCATATCGTATATTGGTGGTTGATTTCATTTATACTACCGCATTAATATGTTTGTGTCATCAACTTAGTTTGGCTTCCCTTCTGTGTCAATGGAACATGTAAATCCCTTACACTATGGGATTTAGTTACAGTTGTTGAGTCTAAACAATCCTTGTTGCTTTCATGGTGAATTATGAAGTAAAGGCTAATTAGGTTCACTTCCGTCTGATTGATGAGTTGGATAGATTAATTTTGCTTAGGAAAGCATCTCTAGGCTATATTGATGACAATGGTTGCACTTAACAGTAAACACACTCCTGCAATTTTTCTAATGTATCCATCCGTTTTAGTTTTTGAATGTATTGAGCATACAGCAACACCCTGCTGTATCTCATAAATTTTCATTTGTGCGCTTGCACACACGCACACACATATTGTTATTGTATGCTTTTTACAGCTTTTAACTTAAGTGGGATGTGAACTTTATACTAGTATCCTCAAGCATTCATGCTTGGTGCAGTTTGGTGGATGATAGATCATCTAATTCGAGGCCTTGAGATTTCTCTGAAGAAATGCTTGTATCTGCTCTTTTAACATCTGTTGGAATAAATTCTGGGCTATGTGTGTTATTCTTCACATTGTACTCTATACTGAAGAAACAACCAAGTAATTATGACGTTTATATACCCCGCTTACTGGTTGATGGAACTTCTGGACGGAGAAGTCATTTCAATCTTGAAAGGCTAATACCTTCTCCTGGTTGGGTGAGAAGGGCGTGGAATCTTTCTGAAGAGGAACTACTGTCATCCTCGGGCTTGGATGCTGTGGTCTTTATGCGCATCATAACCTTCAGGTAATATGGGTCGTTCACAGCTGTTTTCTTCTCATTTCATTCATCTAATTTTGTTTTTGGTTTGCATGTTTACTTTTTGAGGGGAGAAGGAATTCCCTTTGCTTAAAGTTGTTGGACTAGATTGAATTAATTTCAGGCCACAGTGGCATGCAAATACATTAAGATGTACTGTTGTTGACCACATGAAGAGAGGTGCTTAGTTAAAGACTCCATGAATTGTAGGTGTATTGCACTCTTAACAGAATGCAACAGAAAGAAAGGTTCAGATGTTAAATAATAGATGCTTAAAAATCAAAAGAAAAATGATGAAGAACCAAAAAATAAAAGGCGAAGACCCAATTCTCATGTGTGCCAAATGGGGGGTTGACAAGACTGATATGGGTGGCACCTTCTGTTTACTGTGACTCCTCATTTCCCTACGCCATTTTCATTCTCTTTTTCATCTGATTGATAAGGCTTGTCAATTTCGTAAATGAAGTGCCATTAACCATTGCAAATGAATTTTCCATTAAAATACACACACATGCACTCACACTCAAAATAAATGCAATTGATCCATAGCTGCACGTTATCCTTGTCCAGACAGATGCACACGTATCTATTTGAAAACACAGGGATCTAGCTAGAACTTTACCACTACTGTCCCTTTTAGGCTTTTAGAATTTGTGTTTTTTTTAAGCAATTGAATCTCAGCAACAAAATTCTATTTTCAACAGAAAGTGATAATGATATTTGCTGTCTTATACACAGCACTTGAATTGGTTTTTCGATTTTTGCTTTTTCACCCTTTCCACTTCTATTATCTTTGGCTCAGTGTTATGCTTATTATGTGAATGCTGCAGCTTGAAAGTATTTTTGGTTGCTGGGATCATTGGGATCTTTGTTCTACTTCCAGTGAACTGCACAGGAGATCAGCTGCAAGATATTGACTTTGTTGATATTTCAAATAATTCTCTGGATGTATTTTCTATTTCCAATGTAAACAGCGGCTCAAAAAGGTGAATTTTACCTCAGAATTTAACTTTTACATGAAGCAGGGCCTAGAGAGAAGTAGTTCAGAATACTGCTAAAGCCTACTAAAGAGTGAGGGAAGCACACATGCATTTGGCAGTGGCTTTCCCCCATGTCAAGCCCAATCTACCGCAGTCCTTTTTCTGATTCTAGTGTAGCATGTATTGGTCCAGTGTCATGTAGCTTGACAAGATTTTTTTTTTTTCTTTTGTGTGAAAGTAGGTTACTCTACCATGCTGTTCCCTTTTTCAATTGCTTCAACATTATGAGCTCAGATACGAAATCTCAAAAGAAGCAGTCTTGGGTCCATGAACCATAATTTACCATATATCACAAATCTTATTTGTTAAATGATGAAGATTTTTTTTTTTTTTAACTGTTATTTTGGAGGATGTTTTTTGTGTGGAAGGTTTCCTTTATAAACATCAGTTAGATGCACTTATAATCATTTTCCATGGTTAGTTATCCAATTGTCATTTTGGATGTTGCAATCTTAGCAGTTGACTCCTGTTTTGATTGATTCCAGCTGCCTTTTCTTTATAATAAATCAACTTCGATTTTATTTATTATCAATGTTTATATTTTAACTCATGCAATAGCAAACATCAGATTTAGATAAGCGCTTGGCAGTTCTACATTAGATGCTTGTTATTATTGTATGAGGTTGATGTTTGAGATACTGGCTACCACTCTCAGCATTAAAATGTCTAGAGCTGGATCATATAAATCTAGATATTTCTGACATTTGAATTCCGATGATGAACTAATTGATTGTGGAGTTTTACATCTACGTTGGCCCTTAGCCTAAACCAAATTGTAAATTGATCAGCCTTATATAACTGAAGCAAACACAAAATATGAAAGCTATCCGTTATCCCTCCACCATCACTCACTCCCTAACTTTTTGGGGAAAAGTCAATTACTTGGGTCATTTCAGTTCACATTTCTTTTCTTTTTCTTTTGATTGCATCATGAATAAGATGTAGTGGGTACAATAGTGGTCCCAATTATTTTAGGCTTTCTTTCCACCTCAACTGGCATTCTGGGTATTGAGTAAAACCTCCATGCTAGTTACGCAGCCCGGTGATCTTGGGCAGTTTTGTTAAAAAAAAAAGAGCTTTATATCTTCTTCAAGTATGAAATATTTGTTGGGAGAAGCTTAAAAGTTTTTGTTTTTTGCAGGTTATGGGTTCACTTCTGTGCTGTGTATATTGTCACCATTTTTGTCTGCTATCTACTATATTATGTAAGTCAAGTTTGTGAGGTTCTACTGTTCTATCTCAATGACTAGATAATAATCCAAAGCCCTATGCCTTTTAATTGAGATTGGAATTTTAGCAATTTTACAACTGGGACATTATCATGGGGATAGGGAGTGTCGAAGCCGGGTGACATATTAGTTATATGTCTTGGTGGTAGATCTTTACACATCGCATATTGGAAAGGAAAGTATTGACCACAGCTTCTGAATATGATGGTATTGACCTGGCATTCTTCTAAAGTTACTAGTTAAATTGTGTGGACTCCTAGCAAATGAAGAGAAATGGAAAAATATCTAAATGAAGGCAACTACGGTTATAACAGTCCTACAAGAGCCAAAACTTGACTTAGTTACTGATCTTCATCTGTTTCTGCAGGAATATAAATATGTTTCTTCAAAAAGGATTGCTTATTTTCATTCATCCAAGCCTCAGCCACATCAGTTCACCATCTTAGTTCGTGGTATCCCTGTTTCTGTTGGGAGCAGCATCAGTGACAGTATTCAGAGCTTTTTTACAGAGTATCACCCTTCAACATATCTGTCACATATGGTTGTTCGTCGAACAAACAAGCTTCGGGCTCTCATTGTAAGCATATAGTCTAATTTTTGTTATCCTTTCAGATGCTCGTATGTGTTGTGAAGAACGATAACAATAAATGAAAGTAAACACGGAAAGAACAATCAAATAATCACACGACACAAGATTTATGTGGTTCGGCAAATTGCCTGCATCCACGGGAGCTACAGATGATTTTTATTACTCGAGGAATCACAATACACTTTGGGGCGACTACTGTTCACACACTCTACTGTGCCACAAGTCAAAACAATATGTATTTATACTCCAAGCGGCGGAAACCCTAAAATTTCAATAATAGCGATGTTCGCTCGAGCGGCGTGTCAAGCGCCCATCGAGCGAACCTGTTTCCCGTCACTGCTCGAGCCATGTGTCAAGCGGCTCTTCGAGCTAACTCTTTGACTTACCTCCGCTCGAGCGGTATGTCGAGCGGTGTCGAGCGAACTCTCTGATATACCCACTGTATACCCACTGTATTGCCCTCTTCCTCAAACATGATATCCTCCACCTCTACAACTCACTGCCCCTGTCTTCATGCTAGAAGATCAACTGAAGTTGCGCACAACTTCAGTTTCTCAAGTGTAACACCATTTGTCAACATATCAGCAGGATTCTTACTTCCACAAATTTTCTCAAGTAACAACTGCCCATCATCTAACAATGATTGTATAAAGTGATACCTGATTTGAATGTGCTTGATCCTGGAATGAAATGCTGGATTCTTGACAAGGAATATAACACTCTGACTATCGTTGTAGAGAGTGCCCTTTTGATGCTTTTTATCCAATTCCTCCAAGAATCCCTGTAGCCAGATCATCTCCTTTGCAGCTTCTGACACTGCAATGTACTAAGCTTCTGTAGTAGACAAAGAAACTGTTTTCTGCAAATTAGAACCCCATGACACTGCAGTATCACCCAGAGTGTAAACAAAGCCTGTGGTACTCGTTCTGTTATCAGTATCTCCAGCTAAATCAGCATCAACATAGCCCTACACCTCTAAGCTCTCTCCTAAGAAACACAAGCATGTTTCTGAGGAGCCTTTTAGGTACCTCAGAATTCACTTCACAGCTTCCCAATATTGTTTTCTTGGGTTACTCATGTATCTACTCACAACTCCCACTACATGGGCAATATCTGGTCTTGTGCAAACCATAACATACATAAGTGAACCAATAGCTAAGGCATAAGGAACCTTACTCATGTAATCTTGTTCCTCCTCTGACTTTGGTGACTAATCCTTGTTGAGTCTGAAGTGACTGCCCAAGGGTGTGACAACTGGTTTGGCCTTGTCTATATTGAACCTGTTGAGTACCTTTTTCACATACTCAGCTTGCGAGAGTCTCAACGTGCCTTTGACTCTGTTTCTGACAATTCTCATGCCAAGGATTTGTTTTGCAGCTCCCAAATCCTTCATTGCAAAGTGCTCTGACATCTAATAGGGTCTCATCAAAATAATAGAGTCCATCAATCATCCTAGCACTGCCAATCATCCTCCCCGAGAGTTGGTCCTGAAATTCACAATGGGAATCAAAGAATATGACACTGCAGTTAGAATCTCGTGAGAGTTTACTAACAGACAGCAAATTACAAGCAAGTTTAGGAACATGAAGGACAAATTTTAGTTCAATTTTGTCAGAGATTTGGACAGAACCTGTTCCTGCAATGGATGAGAAACTTCCATTTGCAATTCTGACTTTTTTATTACCAGGACAAGGGTAATAAGATTGAAAAAATTGTGAAGTACTAGTCATATGGTCAGATGCACCAGAATCAATAATCCATGGTGCAAGAGTTAAGCCACAATAGTAGGTACTAGGGGTATCACCTGTTTGGGCCAAGGAACCAGTAGGAGGACCAGATGTAGGAGTGGATTTCAGCAATTGAAGAAGATGATCCACCTGCTCAGCACTTAGGAAATTAGCATTTGCTTCATTGACTCTAGGGGCTATATAGTTGCTGCCAGAGGTTCCAAATTTGCTGCTCTTCCAGTTTGCAGGCTTTCCATGGAGTTTCCAGCAAGTCTCTCTAGTGTGGCGTGGTTTATTGCAATAATCACACCATACCCGAGGCTTATCTTCAAACTTCCTTTGGTTAGAATAGGACCGCTGTGCAGAAATATTGGCAGTGGACAGATCTGTGCTAGTAGCACAATAAGGAGCAGGGTTGGCAGCAACTAAAGCAGAGTTCTCCACAGTTTCATCCTCCTTTTTTTTTATCATGACATTCCGAAGACAATCTTCTCTTCGCACCTCAGAAAATACCTCTCCAAGTGGAGGTAATGGCTGTCTCCCTAGAATCCTTCCCCTAACTTCATCAAATTCATCATTAAGTCCAGCCAAGACTTTAAAAATTCTGGCATTCTCTACCATCTTCTTATTATGATTGCAATCATGAGAATTTTTCCATTCATAATCATTGAATAAGTCTAAATCCTGCCAAAGTCCCTTAAGAACATTGAAATACCTGGTCACACTGCCTTCTCCTTGGTGAGTATTGCTGACTTTCTGCTGCAATTCATATATCTGAGAGTAATTTCCAAGGTCAGAATACATCTGACTAACATTGTCCCAGAGCTCCTTTGTAGTCGAATAGCACATGTAGTTGGCACTAATTTCTTCATCCATAGCATTCACAAGCCATGCCATCACCATGGAATTCTCTGCATCCCATATAACATAGGATGGGTCTGTTTTCTCGGGCTCCTTGGTTTCACCAGTCAAGTACCCTATCTTCCCTCTCCCTCGAATATACATCCTGACTGATTGTGACCAGCGTAGGAAGTTTGCCTCATTCAGTCGTATGTTTGTGATTTGGACAGAGTAGGGTTCAGAATGGGTAGGTTTTGGTTCTTGTTTGCTTTTGGATTTGGCCTCGTTTGAAGTATCAGCCATGGTAAAAGGCTTGACAGCAACAGAAAAGGAAGGCAAAGAAGAAGAAGGAAGAAAAAACAAGATATTAGGGGCTTATTTGAGCCGCCAGAGGGAATAGGGTTTTTAGATGAATCAGAAAAGGAACCTTGCTCTTGATACCATCTAGAATGAGAGAGTAATTTGTAGGAATTATTCTCATTGAAATTCGAAATATAGGTACAAGGCAGTATATATAGATTACAACTGAAGAGAAAAAAGGAAAGAATAAAGTAGGAAAGAATAAATTAAATACTAACTTCTAAGGAAACTAAATCTCCTAGAATATTCACACATTTACACCCAATATCTCCTAGAATACAGCAGAGTTGACTAGGCAGATTTTTGGAAACTTTCCAACAGGTCTGATTTACTTTGGGTTGGTTTTTTTATGGACTTTTTGGGTCATTAGGGGCTTGTTGGGTCATTTTGGGCAAGGTGTTTTCTTGTATACATTCAGTGTACTTGGTTTCTCCTTTTGATATATACAATATTTTTACTTAAAAAAAAAGCTTAGTAATCAAACCACAGTCAGTGCCAGTAATGATAATATCATCCACATAAACCAAGAGAAGGACTATACCCGATGCAGACTTGTGGAAGAAGAGAGAAGAATCATACTGACTTTGTGTAAAACTGAAGGTAAGAAGTGTATTGCGAAACTTCTCAAACCAAGCTCGGAGAGCTTGCTTGAGCCCATACTGAGAACGCCTTAGCTTACAGACATTATGAGGAGAAGAAGTAGTCATACCAGAGGAAGCTTCATGTAGATCTCTTCTTGGAGATCACCATGAAGAAAGGCGTTCTTCACATCCATCTGATGCAGTTGCCATGACTGTGAAGCGGCAATAGCTAAGATGGTTCGAACCGTGGTCATTTTGGCAACAAGAGCAAATGTCTCCTCATAATCAATCCCATATTCCTATTTGTTTCCTAGAGCTACTAGGCGAGCTTTGTACTGATCCAAAGAGTCATCAGAACAAAGCTTTACAGAGAAAACTCATTTACTCACAATAGGCTTAACTGTAGGGGGCAAGGAACAATATCCCAAGTGCGATTCTCATCAAGTGCTTGAAATTCTGTTTGCATTGCATTTTGCCAACACTCATGTTCCATGGCCTGTTTGTAGCAAGAGGGAATGGAAATAGAGGATAAAGTAGCCACAAGAGAGACAGTAAAAGAGAAACCATACCAATCAGGGGGTTGAGAAGGGCGAGTAGACTGGCGAAGAGTGGTGGAAGCAGAGCAGGAGCAGGAGTAGGATCAGGTGTCAAGTCAAGATCATGAGGGAGCACAAAGGAAGTGGAACCAAACTCATGTCGACTACGTCTTCCATACACAAAACCAGGTTTGAACCTTTCCACAATTGTCGGGGAATCATAAAAGCTAGGCAGAAGAGATAAAGATTCAGATGGCAGCTCAATGGAAAGAAATATTGATTTTCAAAGAAAACCACATTCCTAGAAACACATATACGACGAGCATGGGGATCATAACAAACATAACCCTTTTGAGGTATAGCATAACCAAGAAAAGCACACTTAACAGATTGAGCAATAAGTTTATGTCGTTCATGAGCAGGGAGATGCACAAAACAAATACAACCAAATGCCTGAAGATCAGAATATGAAGGAGAATGGCCAAATAGCTTAAAGAAGGGAGAAACATGATGTAACGTAGGAGAGGGTAAGTGATTGATCAAATGAACCGAAGTAGAAAGCGCCTCACACCAAAAACGAGGAGGAACAAATGATTCAAGTAAAAGGGTTCTTACCACATCAAGAAGGTGACGATTTTTCCTCTCAGCAACACCATTTTGTTGCGGTGTCAAAGGACAAGAACGCTGAGAGATGATCCCTTTGCTTTGAAGAAAGTCTCGAAACTCATTAGACATGTATTCGTCACCAGAATCAGAGCGCAATACCTTGATGCTGGCAGAGAATTGAGTCTCAAGAAGTGCAAGAAAGCGCTTAAATACTGAAAAAACTTCGGCCTTAGCCCATAGGAAGTAAACCTAAGTAAATCGACTATAATTATCAATGAAAGTAACAAAGTACTTGTAATGCGCATGAGAAACAACATGTGCAATCCCGCAAACATCACTATGAATAATATTGAAATATTGTGAGGTACGAGATGCATGATGAGGAAAAGGTAGAACTTTACTTTTGCCAAGTTTGCATGATGTACAATCAAAAGAAAGATCAAGAGAAGAACATGCTTTATTTCCCAATAAGAATTAAACAAAGTACGAAGTACATCAGAGTTTGGGTGGCCTAGACATCTATGCCACATCTTATTTCCAGAACCAACAACATTACATGCAAAGGAAAGTAAAAGAAAATTAGGAATAATGGTGGAAGGAAAAACGTGAAGAGGAAAGAGTCGTCCCACTTTAGGCCCCTTCGCGATCATCTTCCTTGACACTTGATCCTGCACAACACAACCAGAATGAGAGAAATGGACATTACAATTATTATCAACCAATTGAACAACATAAATGAGATTTGTGGAGAGGTCAGGAGACACAAAAACATCAGTTAAGGAAGAGGAAAGATCACTAACAACACTAATAGGCAGAGAATTGCCATCAGCGGTCTGAATTTTCAGATTTCCATCATAATTTCTGACATTGGATAGATGAACAATAGTATTGGTCATATGGTTAAAAGCTCCGGAGTCAAAATACCATGGCTTAGAAGAAACTTTATGATTACCTGAGAGTCCAAAAGTAGAAAAAACAGAAATGATCATATGTTGTACTATTTTAGGAGTGAGTGTGTTCGGGTTTGCTAAGGCTGTAGGAGCAGGAATAGAAACAACCGGCGAGGCAGCAGGCAATGCAGCAGAACTAGAGACACCAGCGGAGGCATGATAAGCAGTACTCTGCTTCCTTTCAGGTCGAATGGGACAAGCAGAGATGATATGACCCGGTTTCTTGTAGTAGTTACAGAACTTCTTGGGGCAATCCCGAGCAATATGACCAAAAGCTTTACAACTAAAGCACTGAACAACACGCATGTCTCTACCCTTATTCATCTCCTGTGCTGCATAAGCCACAGAAATTGGTGCACAAACATTAGCCCGATGTTCCATGGCAGCTTGAGTTACTATATGTTGCTCCTCACGAAGAAGTTCACTCAAACAAGCATTCAGAGATGGTACAGGACGACGATTCATCAGATTAGAACGTGCAATTTCAAAATTGGAATAGAGCTTCATCAAGAATTGATCTCTCTTGCTTGTTTCATGCACTGCTTGAATAACAGAGAGAGCTACAACGGGAACATTAGCATAAACAATATCCGAATAATCAGCCCAAAGATTTTGAAAACCAGAAAAATATTCCTCAATAGAGAGACTTCCCTATGTGAAATTAGCCATCTCATATTCCAATTGAAAACGCCAAGCCGTGTTGTCTTGATTGTAAACCTTGTTTAGATAATTCCACAAGTCAGTGGCAGTTTTATAAGGCCTCAGATTAAGAACAAGGTGAGGCTCAACCGAGTTAAGAATCCAAGTCATAACCCGAGCATCCTTGATTTCCCATTTAGACAAAGCCTCTACATCTCTAGGTGCAGGAACACTCCCATCAATGTGACCTCACAATTCTTTCCTTTTTACAAATAATTGAAACTGAAACTCCCAAGCAGAATAATTTTTGCCAGTAAATCGAATATGAAACGATTCTAACTTATCGGATGACATGATGCAACCCAGAGAAAAAAATATATAGTGCCGAGAACACCTAGACCAGAAAAGACAAACAGAAATTGCCGAAAAAGATAGCCACGTAAGAAACAGAAAAAAAATGCACTGAAACAAGCACAAACCAAAATTTGGAACATAGGCGCCGAGACACAATAGGCCAGAAACAGCAACAGAGTGCAACAGAGGCCAGAAACCTCTCCTCAGCAACGCGATAGAGGACGCCGAAGTGCAGAACACGACCAGAAATACCAAAAACAGCCACAGACGGTGCCGATACCCAAAAACGCAGCAACGGAAGGGATCAAAACCCACAAAAATACCGAAAGCCACAAATGCACCAACAAGAAGTGCCGAAAGCCACAAACTCAGACCTCCGAAAGAGAAAAAAAATCGAAAAGCCACAGACTTAGAAACATGCTCTTGATACCATGTCAAAACCAAGAGAACTTTGGAAAAACTGACTCTGTGTATTCAGCCATCTTGCAAAGTTTCCTCATAACTCTGTGGTTCTCCACCATCTGTCAACAGAATGTAATTCAAGGTAGGTGAGAAACGCTGTGGGGGACGAATAGTCCTAACTAACCTGTGAACTGCAGCTGCAGGAGTGAACGACTCTGGATTTGACTGCGGAATAATATGAATGGGTGCACCGGACCCACTCTCCCCGTCACTCACATCTCTGCATTACATTGTGGCCTCTGGTAGGTCATCCAAACTCACGAACTCGGACTCTTGAGGAGCTGCTTCAGCAACTGTACTAGATTTGTCGTTGTACATAATCTTCTCATTGAATATCACATTGCTGCTCCTTATAATCTTCTGACCCTGATCATCCCATAAACGATAGCCAAATGCCTCGTCTCCATAGCCAATGAAATAACATTTCTTTGACTTAACCTCAAGTTTACTACGAGAATCAGAATCAACAAGAACATAAGAAAGACAACCAAAAGTTTTAAAGTGAGAAAACTTAACCTCTTTCCCGCTCCAAGCCTCCTTAGGCAATCCACAATCCAACGGAACTGATGACCCTCTGTTTATCAAGTAGACGGCAGTGCTGACTGCGTCTGCCCAGAAAGTAGGTGGTAATCTAGCGTGCAGCCTCATGCTTCTAGCACGCTTATTTATGGTTCTGTTCATATGTTCAACAACTCCATTTTGCTGTGGTATCCCAGGAATGGTCTTCTCCATTCTGATACTCAGAGCTGCACAGTACTTCTTGAACCCACCATCAATGTACTCACCACCATTATTTGACCTCAAGCATTTCAGTTTCAAGTCTGTCTTTGTCTCAACCATGGCCTTCCAGATTTTGAACACATTAAATACATCAGATTTATGTTTTAAAAAATAAATTCATACCTTCCTGCTGTGGTCATCAATGAACGTGACATAGTACCGAGAACCTCCAAGAGATGCCACTGGGGAAGGTCCCCACACATCTGTGTGCACAAGATCTAGTTTTTTTGTCTTTAGTGTTCTGCCACACTTCAAGAAACTGACATTCTTTTATTTCCCCATAATGCAATTCTCACACATACTGAGATATACTGACTTCAGTTCTAGTAGCTTGCCTCTAGACGGAAGTTCTTTTATGTCCTTTTGACTCATATGACCAAGCCTACAATGCCACAAATATGTTGTGCTCTCTGCAACGGTAGTAGCAATAGTACTATTCAAACCAGTAGTCATATAGAGAGTATCAGTTTTCTTACTCCGAGCTAGTACCAATGCCCCTTTAGTGACCTTCCAGGTGCTATATGAGAACACTACTGAATGACCATAATCATCGAGCTGCCCAACAGAGATGAGGTTCTTTTTCAACTCAGGAATGTGTTTAACCTTCTGTAAGGTCCATTTGTTCTTGTTAGGGAGTGCAATATCGATTTCTCCCATTCCCACCACGTTTAAAGCCTCTCCATCAGCCAGGTACACCTTCCCAGAATCACCTGCAACATAGTTCTGCATTATCTCCCGATGAGAAGATGTGTGTAAGGAAGCCTTTGAATCCAGTATCCAATCATCAACTGGACTATGAACTGCAAGTAATAGTGCATCCTGTACTTCTTCAGTACCACATTAGCACTATCATTCTCCGTCTTCTTAGGATTTCTACAGTTCTTCTTTATGTGACCAGCTTTGCCACAATTCCAGCAAGTTGCTTGCTGCCCAAGCTTTGACTTGCTCTTGCCCCTGTTATTTGATTTTGATCTGCCTCTGTTTGAGTTCCTATCTTGTGATCTCCTCCGAGAATCAACATTCAGTGTTAAACTCGAACCTGAGGTCTCGTCTGAATTCGTCCTGCGCACCTCCTCAGCCAAAATCAAATCACGAATATCATTATATTTCAACTTTGATTTACCAGCAGAAGTACTGACAACCATTCTCATGGCTTCCCAACTATTTGGCAATGAGGCCAATAGTATCAATGCACGTATCTCATCATTAAACTCAATTTCAACAGACGACAATTGATTTGTGATAGTGTTAAAACCATTTAGATGTTGTGCAACAGACATACCATCTGCCATATTCAAATTGAATAATTTTTTCATCAAGTGTACCTTGTTATTCGCTAACAGCTTTTCATACATACCTGACAAAGCCGCTATGAGATCCGCAGTCGTCTTCTCCTTGATGACGTTGTGTACAACGGATCTCGACAGGGTTAGCCGAATAACCCCCAGAACCTGTCGATCTAACAGGTTCCAATCAGCAACCGCCATGCTGTCCGGCTTCTTCTCCAACAATGGAAGATGGAGTCTCTTTCCATAGAGGCAGTCCTCCATACCATCGAACTTCTCGATCTCCGATAGCTTCACTTCTTCTCCAGCCATCGTTTTTCCTTAGACCCGAACCTTAGCTCTTGATACCAATTGTTGTGAAAAACGATGACAATAAATGAAAGTAAACACGAAAAGAACAATTAAACAATCACACGACACAAGATTTACGTGGTTCGGCAAATTGCTTACGTCCATGGGAGCTGCAAAAGATTTTTATTACTTGAGGAATTACAATACACTTTGGGGCGACTACTGTTCACACACTCTACTGCCACAAGTCAAAACAATATGTATTTATACTCCAAGCGGCAGAAACCCTAAAATTTCAATAATAGCGATGTTCGCTCGAGCGGCGTGTAGAGCGTGTATCGAGCGAATCTGTTTCCCATCATTGCTCGAGCCATGTATCGAGCAGCTCTTTGAGCGAACTCTCTGACTTGCCTCCACTCGAGCGGTATGTTGAGTGAACTCTCTAACTTGCATCTGCTTGAGCTCACTGTCGAGCAGTCTTGAGCGAACTCTCTGACTTGCCTCCGCTTGAGCGATGTGGACCAGACTCCACAGTACTCAACAATATGTTTTGAGGTTTCCTCCCTTCGATTAAATTCTTCTTTCAGACTAATCCATTTTATTTTTAGGGAAAGTTATGTTTTATCTTTTGGAATAATACGGAATCATGTGTGCTTGATTTGCTTCTTGGTGATTTTACTTTTGATACCTGGTCAATGTGATGTTGTGATTTATGAATCTTTCTGTTTTCCTACTTCTGATATATATCTCTGGAAACTCAATTTTCTGATTGGGGAATAAATGAACAAATAGTTGAGCATTATGACTAACATTGACTTGTATAAATCTTGAAAATGGTTACATGAAACAACATCCAGTTGCCAACATGGAACAAGGAGGATATTGCTGCTCACAAGTACATGAATTGTGAAGCTGAGTGTTGAATTTGAATAATGCAGTTGGGGGCGCAGTACAATATATTCCTATGTTGACCTTCCCTTGAAGCACATCTTCTTAGAGGAAACAAAGGGGAACCACTTTAGGATGCTGAGAAAAAATAAAAAAGCAAAATCATGGAGTTCTAAAAGAATTAACGAGCCAGAAGAAATTTTGTTGATGGACAAAGTCATGAGTCCATTGTGAGGTTGTCACAGTCAGAGAAAAAGAACTTAAAATTCTGTTGACATTTTTTTGATAAATAAGTGAAGATTTATTGATAATCATAAGTGTTATCAGTGTACACAAGGAATAAACAAGATAAGCACCTAATCTCGAAATTGGAACAATAATAAAAAACCTGAAAACTAGAAACTGAAATACAAAAGTGAGCAGCCATCCATTGGTATTGGGTTCTAAAGAAGAGATACTTCACTTCTGCTACCACCATCTCACAAAAACCATAACTCTTAATTAACTCTAGTACTAATCAGGTGAGCTAGAGTGGGTTTGTCCAGCAATAAGTACATTTTACAAATAGCTTGCTGGTCCTTGTTATGATTAATTTGGATTTTTAGATAGCAAACAAGTAGAGAAGGCAAAAATGAAATGAATAAATTACACACAGGGACAGATTATTTATGTGGGGGAGAGATTTCACTAACTAAAGATGGAATATAAAAATGGCAAGAAACTCTCAAAACCTTAAGCCTCAGAACCAAAAAATCATCACGCAATTTCCAAAAGTTCCCTGTCATCCCATCCAAAGAGGAAAATGTTGCTAGCTAATTTCATGTGGCACAGCAATATTGCAGTAACATGAAGGCCTTTTCAAAGACACAAGGAGTGGGAGGAATTGTAATGCCTCGAATTATAAAAGCATTGTATATGGGTAATGAATCCTGGATCATGACAGATTATTTATGTGGTTTGACACAAACACTTGTCCATGAGCGGAGACGATCATGGATAAATTTCATTAGCAAAATATGGAGTGCAATATAGTCATGTGATACTCATAACCTTAACACTCGATCCACCCAGAGCCTTACAATTTCCAAAATCCCCTAGATGATAAATGACCTCCCTCGAATATATATATATATATATATATATATATATATATTAGATCATAAAGCTGGTCAAATTTCATGTCATGGAACTTCCCCTGATGTAGAGGAAAAGCCAAAGCTTAGCCATGGTACACGCTGTGGAGAGAAATAACAAAGAGATGCAATATAGGACTTTCTAGAGTTGGTTAGGGAGCTAACCAGTATAAAGGGTTGATGTAGGATTCTTATAGTTTTGAGCCTTGAAAGTTTTGTAACTGGTTAAGTCGTGGTTATTGCACTTTGGTTCTGGGCTTCATTGAGATATGTAACCTCCAAGGTATTCGAGTTTGTTACCACAGTATTCTTCCGGCACCAAGTTGGGGCTTTATCATAAAATTAGGTTATTGTCCTTTAAAAAAAAAAGAAAAAGTGTGGTGCACTGTAGATGTACCCACCCACCAATGCAAGCCATGTTTATATTCATGCATCCATTTCTTTCAAATAGTTGCATGTGAATGAAAAGGTGTGCCTTTATCTCTGTTTGACTCGATGTAGATTTCATATTAGTCAACCACTTTTTTTAAAAAAATGTGTATCATGTGAAGACAAATATTTAGGGTCTTGTATGTGAAATGTCAGTGCCACGTTGTAGTTCACATGCTTTGATCTCTTACATTATCTTTCTGTACCTTTTTGCTAAGATTGTTTCATTCTTGTCCCCTAGAATGATGCAAAGAAGTTGTACAGAAGGATTATTCACTTGCAATCAAGCCCCACTCAAAACAAGTATAGGCTTGGCAATTGCTTTGGACTGTTTGGACGTAAGGTTGATATTGTGGATCAGTACGAAAAGAAGTTAGAAGATATAGAGGAAAATGTGAGATTGGGGCAATCTGAGGTTTCATTGGCAGGAGAAGTATGTGCTAAACTATTCTCTCATCTTGTTGTAGAAATTTTTTCTTTTGTTAATTTTCTCCTTTTTGGTTGGAATCTTTTCATAAGTTCAAGTATTCATGCACTCTAGTGGTGAGTTTTGCTTTGTTGTGTTTAAGCTATAAATATCATGTAGTACCACCCACCATTGGGAATGTCAGAAAATGCATTGTTATACATCATTTTTTTGAATTCATTAAGTTCGTAACTTGTTTGTTACAAGTGTTGTCCATGAACTATTATGTTTCAAGAGTTATCCATGAGTTTGAACCTGTATAACATCCATTCTTTCTTTAATGTAAAAGGAAATTCCAGCCGCCTTTGTGTCCTTCAATTCTCGATATGGTGCTGCAATTGCTTTTCACTTGAGACAATCAATCAATCCCATTCAGTGGGTCACAGAGCAAGCTCCTGAACCTAATGATGTTTACTGGCCCTTTTTTTCCTCATCCTTCATGCGGAGATGGATTTGTAAGCTGGTGGTTGTTGTTGCATGTATTCTTCTTACAATCTTATTCCTTATTCCTGTTGTATTTGTCCAAGGTCTTACAAACCTGAGCCAGTTGGAAGTTTTGTTTCCTTTCCTGAAAAGCATTCTTACCATGTAAGTAGTCTTCAGACTTATTGTTATTGTTAAACTTACTTTATCTATCTTTTATTTCCAAGTTTCACCTCGCTCTAAATTAAATTTCCAATAAGTAATACAAGGTTGTTTATAGACAAGATGAATATTAACTTCCAAAGAGATTTTAAACGTTTCCGGTCTTAGGGATGATATTGGAATATATATATATATAATGAAGTATTCAGTACTTTCTCTCACTACATACTTAAAGATTAATCTAGGGTTACTGAAATTTAAACTAATTGTGAAATATAATGGTTGCTAGTTGACAATGACAGCATAAACTTTCTTCAGTCAAGAGACCGTCTATCTATAATGCAGTTTTCAGAACTAGAATATTTAGTGTAGCAAATTTCATGCATACTTGTGATAGAAATGGTTCAGAATGACCCTAACTCTAATTGAATAAACAGAATAAGCCTGAAGTCCTCAAATGGACATCTAGATGTATAAAAGAGTCAAATATTGCACATCTATGGCATCCATGCCCACAAACAGCAATGAAGAATTTGGTTTGGCTTTAGCATTTGGCTGAAAGAAATATAATTACTCGACTTCCCCATAAGATCTT
Organism: Juglans cinerea; assembly: GCA_961763995.1. Lineage (NCBI taxonomy): Eukaryota > Viridiplantae > Streptophyta > Magnoliopsida > Fagales > Juglandaceae > Juglans > Juglans cinerea. The sequence goes on from CAUIVZ010000011.1 coordinate 21,278,207, forward strand.
GTTTAAGGGCCTAAGGCACTATGTTTGCAGTAGTCAAAATAATGGTGAAAGGCTCTATCTAAACCCTATGGTTGAAAGCTACAGCTCAAATGCTGGCCTTGACTTCTATTTTTCGCAAAGGGCTTTCTTATTTTTTTTTGGCTCTTCCTAATGTGGGTATGTTCATACTTGTTTCCTGTGTAATACCTCTTATTCATGTAGGATACTTTAATGCTGGTCCTTTGTCACTGTCCTTGTTAAAGTAGTATTCAGATAAAATTAAGTTTAGAATCGCTAAATAAAGAGGCTGAATTTAATATTGTAAACTTTGCTGAAATAAATGCAGTCTTTCCCTAAGGTAAGTCAAGAAAAATCTGCTTCATTGTATAAAAATCTGCTTCAATAATTTTTCAAACGAGGTGGGGGAAGTTTTATGTCAGTTTAATTAGTTCTTGGGGGCGTACCTATTTATGTGAAGTCTTTGTGGGAGGAGGGGGGGGTTGCGCCCTGTACATCAGTCCAGAGAGGCTTAACTTCATTTTATTATGTCTATTTTAATGTTCGCAAGGAATAACTTGCTTCTATGATTTGTATAGGAGGTTGATAACACGATTACAGAGTATGATGATTTCCAGTTTGGAGCAATATTGTTGCGAAGTTTAGCTACCATTTCATGTATCAACTTATTATATATCATTACATTTATTGCTTGAAGTACACAGAGCCATTAGGAATTGAAAACAAAAACTGCAGTCACGTTGACTGAATTTTATTGGTCAAGGAAAATTGCCTTTGTCCTGATACAATGATCTTTGTGGTTATTTGTGATACCATCTGATTCGTGGTTATCCACATGTAGCTTAACATGCTAATATGTTGAAATTTGAACCCTTCATGTGCAATCTCAATTCCTGTCTTCTTTAAATTCCCGATTCCTGACCGTGCAAATCACTAACTTTATGTGTCTTCTTCCAGAACATTTATCAGTGAAGTAATTACAGGATACCTTCCCAGTCTTATTCTTATGCTGTTTTTGAAAATGGTGCCCCCCATAATGGAGTTGCTTTCTTCCATTCAAGGATACATTTCCCATAGTGGTATAGAAAAGAGTGCATGCGACAAAGTACTTTGGTTCACAATATGGAACATTTTCTTTGCAACTGCATTTTCTGGATCAGTTTTATATCAGGTTTCCATAGTCCTTGATCCGAAGAATATTCCTGCCAAGCTAGCTGTTGCAGTTCCAGCACAGGTGAGATCAAGTTTCCTGGAAATTTTTCTACCTGATTTAGAAAGACAAAATGAAGAAAAATTGGCCTGGCATAGATAAATTCATGAAGGCGAAACTTTCTTAAGAATGTTATATTTTTATATTTATGGACTTTCTGTTTGACAGATATATATATACACATATATATGGTTGTACTGACTGTTAAAATACATGAAATCATATGACTACTGAATTTAAATAAATAGCAAAAGTATAATGATTCACTGGCTATATACGATTCTATCTTCAATTTCCTTGCTCTTTTAAAATTTTGAATTTAATTTAATAAGTTAATTATTTTCTGTTCCAATCCCACTGAAGGGACAATAGTACTCTCCTGTACTGTGCTCATTTTTACAGGGTAATCTGACTACCTTACATTTTTAGCCATTTTTCCCGAACCCCCAAAAATGGATTCAAATAGAAATCCATGTTTGTTTCAAGAACAGGTTGAGCTTTTCATTCATACTATGTGGTATAATTGGTACTAGCAAAGTCAATTTACCAAATTATGTGATTGAAATGTTACAATCTGACAAATTGGACCTGAACAGCTTAAAATCGCTTCCTAAAGAAGGAACTTTATCCTAGCCTCTTAGCACCTAGGAAACAGATATGCTTATGAAATTCTTATTAACACATGCTTGGCTTTACAACTCAATTTTTCCTTTTGCATTGATCTTTGCACTGGCTCCCTTGGTCACCACATCCTGGTGCATTATTCTCTTCAAACATATTCTTCACACAAAATAGCCCTAACTTGGATTTTTGAAAAAAAAAAAAGAAGTCTCAACTTAGTGCCTTCACACATTTGCATCTGATAAAAAGAGTCATTAGAATTGTCTGACGAGACAGTTCAGAATATAAATGGCATACCCAGGTAGTTTAGACCTATAATCCAGAAGGAAAATAAAATGCATCAATGTATATATCTAAGACAGTTATGTAATACTGTTTTTTCATTATTATGACATCATATTTTGTGGTTGCAGGCATCATTTTTCATTGCTTATGTTGTCACTTCTGGATGGACAAGCACTGCATCTGAACTCTTTCGCCTAGTCCCTTTTCTCTGGAGTCTAATAAGAAAACCATGTACCAGAAGTACAGATGATGAACTTGAAGTTCCTTCTATTCCTTACCACAGAGACATTCCAAGACTTCTTTTCTTTGGACTTCTTGGGATTACATATTTTTTCCTAGCTCCTCTAATTCTACCTTTCCTCTTACTGTACTTCTGTTTTGGATACATCGTCTACCGTAACCAGGTTAGTTGGCTCTCTTTCTTTCATTTTTCTGAGGGTGTATTTCATATAACTTAGCTTGTAGGTTTATCACATTGAGGAAGGCTCTTTAATCATGTCAAACTGAATATCAATGCATGACAGATCTCCAAAACTGGTCAACATGCCCTAAATTGGAAAATGAATTTCAGAACTCTTATTCAGCCAGTGAAGAGTTGGGTTAATTAGATTTTTCTGGGTAGATATTCACTATGGACATAGTTATCTCTGTATCATGAATGCAAATATTGATCAATAAAGTGAAATTCAAATAAGCCGAACTGTTCATTCATCAGTTCGTGCTCCTAATATCATTTTATTACACACATATTTTATTTTGAGTTTATCAAAATTACTTACAGCTTTTATAAGAACAATTTTAAGAATGTCCCTGGTTATATATTCTGATTTTCCGTTTCTGATGAAAATAAAGGGAGCAGCAACCTGTCATCTTGTTTCTCATAATTTTTTTCAAAAGAGGTCATAATTTATTACGAAAACTTGGATATCGAGATCTAAGTAGCTACTAGTGCTGATGCTTGACAAACTTGCAATGCAGTTTATAAATGTGTATGCACCAAAGTATGAAACCGCAGGGAAGTTTTGGCCTATTGTACACAATTCAATGATATTTTCTCTGGTACTCATGCATGCTATTGCTGTGGGAATCTTCACACTGAAGAAGCTGTCTCTAGCTACGACTTTAATTTTCCCTCTTCCAGTACTCACGCTTCTCTTCAATGAGTACTGCCGGAAACGTTTCCTTCCCATCTTCACTGCCTACTCTGCTGAGGTATGTTTACATGTGACAATACAGTGATATCTTTTGCCAGAGAGTACCAAAGTTTTCTACTTCTCAAAGAATTTAATATCATTACTGCCTTCAAATAGCCCACCTTGACATTGACCTTGGTTTTCATGCTTTTAGACTTTGATAAAGAAGGATAGAGATGACCAGAACGACGCTGCAATGGCGGAGTTTTTTGATAAATTGGTCACTGCCTACCAGGACCCGGCATTGATGCCAATTCAGTTCTCTGCAAACCCCGACAGTCTTAACAGCCCCCTGTTATCCTCTACTTCAGTTTGAGCGTGAGGTTTGGTTGAATTTGTGCCATTTTAAGGTGACTGGTAATGGTGGTTTTTTGTTTTTTTATGGCCACTTTCATATGTGATGGTTGATTCTTTTTCGTGAGCAATAAAAAATGTCCTGGAAAAGGAAAAGAAAAAAAAAGAAAAAAGGGATGCTTTGTGAGCATGCGTGTGTTTTTTGGTACCCTGTGTAGCATATATATGTCACAACTCACATATACGTATATTGGCATGTAATTTCTCTGAAGTTTTGAATGCTCGACCTGATTTTTCCTTCAAAGATCATGCTATAGAACATCCCAATATTGCCCCATTGTCCAACTCCAACCTTTTCCCCTGAAATTTCTGTGGATATTTAGGTTACGTTTGAATGTTGAGTTGAACTGAATTATTTATGAATAGCAGTAAGTTGAGTAGGTGGAGTGAGTTATGTGGGGCCCATCTAAAATGAGTTTAGATATGTTTAGATGTTAAGATGAGTTTAGTACTATTTATGAAAAATTGAAAAAGGTTATGGGTCTCACGTATAAAGATGTGTTGAGTTGAAAAAGATTGTGGGTCCTACGTGTAAGAAGGTTTTGAGTTGAGATTAGTTTAATAATTTGAGAGTTAGGTGTTTGGATGTTAGACTCATATTAAAATTAGACTGAACTAAATTGATCTCAGCTGAGTCTTGCAACCAAACGGGACCTTAGTGACTTGTTGGATGTGTATATGCTTCAATATGGTTCAGTCAAATCGTTCTCTAGTCTAGCTGTGGTTTTGAATGATCCTTCTAATCAAGAGAAGAACCATAGGTAAAGAGTGCTGATTGTCAAAGGGTGATGAACCTGCTTGGGAGGTTGGGTTTGTTGCTAGAGGCAACATCACATTCATACAACATTTTAGAAGCCATTTTACAATCTACTAATGTGATAGTGTCATTTTATAAATAATACAAAAGTTTTTTTATCTTATTTGAAATTCAAATTTTACATAACTGCCCTAAAAAACCAAATTGTAGGGGTTCTTCTTTGTTTAGTTAGGTTCCCACCCATTGAAGAAAAATTCTGATTTCACCACCAGTTTATGTGAAATAATCTTGAGCATATCTTAAGGAATGATACTATTTCAAAATCAACCGTAATTAAATGTGTAATGTGTCCATTTTTATAAGAGAAATACTTTAGCCATAAAGAGATTTCATAAAAATAAAATCACAAACTGACGTGTCTTAATACTGTATGTCAAATTGTAAAGTTGTTTCTATTATAAAATAGATATAACAGATTATATGAAGCTACGTCAATTTGTAAGTTTATTTTTAAGTAATCTTTTTGTGGTTACGACACTTCTCTTTTTATAATCCAAAATGCAAAGTGTAAAAACACATGTTCGATGAAGGATGGAAGTGTATTTTGTTAGGTTGGCGCGAACAATTCTTTGAATCATCAAAACAAATTAGGACACAGTTTTTCTCTTCTCTAAGTTGGACCATATAAAAATTGTCAATGTGTACCTTGAGTATGTGACAAACACATGTATTTTAAATGAACCGGGACATGTTAAAAAAGGTATGTGCTTGTCACATGCTCAAAGGACACATGTCATTTTTAATAGATGGGTTGGAGGAAACTTATTCCAACCCAGTTATTGTATTCTATTAAGGATTTGGGTTGGATCTATTTCCAAGCCAGTTAAGAGATCTCAATTCATATTCAATGGCCTCTAATCTATAGCAATATCATTTTCAAATAAATAGTTTTGTTTCTATTGAACCAAAGATTTAAAATAATTTTAACATAATTTTAAATTTAAAGGTTATGAATTTAAAATAATTTTAAAGGTTATAAAACCTTAAAGGTCAAGAACACTTTGTATTCTTTCATCTATTGATATTTCGTCTTCTTTCTTTTATATGCAATTTTCGTAATAATAAGTTTGCTCATGTTGGACCATGTCATCCATTCTTAGGATGAGTAAAAGTAATAGAAATGATATTTACAGTTTTAGATTGTACAAGTCCTGCGCACTAATTTTTTAAAAAGTGAATAAATATAAGGCCCACATGAAAATGTTAATTTTTAAATAGTGGGCCCTACTATTTTTTAAAGAGAGTGCGCGAGACTTGTACACCTTAAAAAAAAAGTCACATTCAAACAACTTAATTCACAATAAGATTACAATCAAAACTAAAGATATAATAGATCAATTCAAAATTAAGATTTTCCCTTGCATCGTGTGGGTGTGCGACTAGTACTGACTTCACCGTTAAGATCATCGCTTGAGTAACATTTGAAAAATTTTATTAATTTTTATTGGGTAAAGAACAAATTTTAATATTATTACCAGATCAAGATCAAGATCATCAATAACATGATCAGATCAGTATGTGAGCATTGAATTAATGGGCGGTAATTTTAACATAAGAACAATTGAACAAGCTAGAGTTAATAATTTGGGTGGTAATTTCAAAGATTAAAGCCAAACAAGCAATCAAACAAGCACGAGAAAAATCGCAAACGACAATATTATGAGCATTCAGGTCCAGCTTCGTCTCTTCTTTTGATTTTTGCCTTTCAAACTCTCCCCCATTATATGAGTATTTATGCATAATATTTAGCTTTTTAGAGTGAATTTTATTCAAATAAGTCTTATTTAATTTGATGTCAGCCTAATTCTAATTTAGAGGCAAATATTTAACTGAAATATTGAATAGCATCCTGCATTTTGTGTAAAATATGAAGCATTTAAATGGGTTTAACTTTTTTAAGTTGAGATGAGTTTAATTTTTTAGATTGAAATATATGAAGCAGGTTGAGATAAATTTAAATTTTTTATAGAAAGTTGAAAAACTAATGGGCCCCATCAATGGTTGATTTGAGATGAGTTGAATTTAGTTTAACAACCAAACACAACCAAGTTATTACGCTAGAGCCGTGCTATACCCACGGCCAATTGGTCTTTTTTATTTTTTCAATTTATTTTTTTCATATCGTTAAATATGTTAAAAAAATTCACAACATCATTAAAAAATACTTTCTTAATCATTAAGTAAAAAACAAAATTAAAATAAACATCTGGATGCAGATGGATCCTCGGTAGGATTAGCTTTTCTCATTACGCTAAGCAACATAATGTGAAATAATCAAAATATCTTATATTTTACACTAAAAAGATACAATCTATTGTAGATAATTAAAATGGAGAGATCGTATTCTCAATCGACAAAATAAATAAATATATAAATAAATAAAGTGAGAGTACTATAGTCTTAATCCCATGCATGCATGCATGCATGGATTCCGGCTAGTAATTTTTATTTTATTTTACAAATCTGGCTTCTGTTGTTAGTAACGAAGATTGATAAAAATCATGTACGGTTAACTGTTTCTCTCCAATGTACAACCACAATGATCCATTATGTCTCTTTCATGCTATTGATCCCTCCAATGTTTCTGACTTTTGTCTTAAAAGAATCTTGTGCTCAAATCCAAAACCTAACATCCACTCTCATCCCATTGTTTTCTTTTTATTTCTCTTTTTCTTTTACAAGTGATTTGGACACTGATTCCCAATGCTAACAATATTCTACTGTTCACATAAACTGTAAATATATTATTCATGTGAGGGATCTATATATATATATATATATATATATATATATATGCAAAGACGCGTATAACTAGCATTACTCTTTTCATTTTTCTTTTAAAAAATTACATAAAGATCTGGGAACAGATTGTAATAAGCAAGATTTAAATCGATAAATTACACAAAATAAAAGGATAGAGAGGTTAGTTAATTGAGATTAATATTGGTAGAGTTTTGGTTGATCATAGCGTCAATAAACAGACTTACAAATAGAATTTTTGAAAGTTTGGAGTTCGAAACCCCCTACTAAAAAAAAAAAGAGTAATATTACATACAGTCGTGGAGTACGCAAACGCCGTGCAGTCGTTTTGAAAAAGAGTGGGGTCTACTATTAAAAAATTAATTTCTTTTCATGTGGGTCATTTTTATTCGTTTTTTTCAAAGCGACTGCACGACACTTGCACACTCACGACTGTAAGTATCATTTCTTAAAATAAAAAGAATTTTTGGAGATTAACAAAAATAAAAGGTACCCACAGTTTTAGTGTCACGTATGGATTGTTAATAGCTCACTGACTGTAATACTTTTAAGACTTTCTAGATTGCATATACAATGAATGACTTGGTCAAAAGAGGGAAAAAAACGAATAGGCTGCATGCACTTTCCTCGAACTTTCCTCAGGCAGTAAAAAGGAGAATCAGCTTTTAACAAGAAAGCCGAACTTAGCTATGAACAAAGGCATAACTACAAGGCCATCTCGAACCTCCTCTTATTCCACAGCATCTCCTCACTCTTATATATACATGTCAAAACACAACATAAACTTAAACAACCTTGTAGAAGAGCCTTTTCCTGTAATGAGGCCGACCAACTTCAACCGTCATACAAAAGACACAGAAATGGAATGAATGGTAGAAGATTAAAAGAAGAATATGGTGAGAAAGAGAAAGGGAAGTGAGTGGGAAGAAGAGGAAGAAAACAGTGATAGGAACATGGGTTTAGAGCAGATGATGGAAGAGGCTGCTGCAGTAGCAGCACTGTGTGGATCTCGGAGGAACAGGAAACGATACATTGGGGTGCGCCAGCGGCCTTCCGGGCGGTGGGTGGCCGAGATAAAGGACACAATCCAGAAGATAAGAGTATGGCTGGGAACTTATGACACTGCTGAGGAGGCTGCAAGAGCCTATGATGAGGCAGCTTGCTTGCTTCGTGGGGCCAACACTCGCACAAACTTTTGGCCCTGTTCTTCAAGCCTTCACTCAGCCCCAGCTCTTCCCTCAAAGATCACCAATCTTCTCTTGCTTAGGCTAAAAGCTAGGCAAATTGCTTCTGCATCAGCAACAACTTCTTTGCCTGCTGACTTTCAGGAGCAGGAAACAGAAGTAAAAGACCACCACTTCGATAATTTCTTCAATGTGCTTGAAGATCGCACCTTTTATGAAAGTAGTGGTGCTAGTTCTGTAACTACTAGCGAAAACATTGCCCAAAGTTTTGCATCAAACTTTTCTGGATTGGAAGGGGATTGTGTGAGAGCATTGGATATGGTGGATAATAACAAGTGCACCAATGTTGATGGAAAGAGTCATGGTGAAGGGAAGGATCAGGAAGAAAGAGATCAAGGAAAAGAAGATTTTGATATTGCTCTTATAGATCTGCAGTTTGTGGATGAAGTGGGATCTAATTGTTATTGCTCACCTTTTGAGATAGCAGAGGAAATGGTGAAACCAATGGAGCAGGAGAATCATGGGGATGAATCTTCAATGCTTGGAGAAACTATGAAGAGGTTGATGTTTGAACGTAAGTTCTCAGCTTCTCTTTATGCCTTCAATGGGATTCCAGAATGTTTAATGCTGAAGCAATCAGGGCTGGTGGCAAATGGAACAGAGAGGTCTGAACAATTATCCCACCACATGAGTAACCTCAGAAATAATGGTAAAAATACTAGAGAAGATAAAAAAGAAACTGAAGAAAATCTTCATATGGAGGCGCAAGAACAGGTTGGGAGCAGACAAAAGTCAATGGAAATAGGCTCTTCTTCTTCTTCTTCTTCTTCTTCTTCTTCTTCTTCTTCTTTTTCTTCTTCATCTTCTTTTTCTTCTTCATCATCTTCCTCCTCATCATCTTTGATCACAGAAACTGGTGAACCGTCTCTTTGGAGCTCACTCAATCTTCCTCCTATATGCTTTATATGAGAGAATTAATGCTCCTCTATTCATTTAGAAGTCTATAGTATCTTAGGCTGGAATATTTCTTAATCTGCATTATGCATCAAAGGGTATTGAAACAGTGTAATAATTTATTAAATCTGATTTTTGACATGATTGAGATATTAAGGGTTACGCATGGATTGTTGTACGTACGTACGTAGTTTCATGTGTCTGCATGCAGCTTTGACAACATTCAAAACCACAGATTCATGAGGGAAGGAGTAGATACCAAAAAAAAAAAAAAAAGGAGAAGAGAATATCCCCAGCCTTTGCTGTTTATTCTTTAGAATCGAAGAACCATTTGAGAAAACATTTTCGGCAACATTTCAAATCCACCAGGATTATGCTTAAGTAAAATTAAAAAGAACAAGAACAAGAAACATCTACGGCTCTTAGAAAGAGGTAATTATTATTATCATGCCTAGAGAAGCATCAATTTCCGTTGATGGTGTCATCAGAAAAGTTGAAAAGGAAATCAGTTTTGATGTAAGACGTTGCAGCCATGAAATCCTCATGAAAATGGCATCCCCCTTTCACGCTTTTACAAAGATAAGTGTCAAATGGTAACGAGCATTGCACCAAAAGAAGAAGTTCCAAGAACAGTTATTATTTTCAAAAAAAAAAAGAAAAAAAAAAAGAACAGAATCTATTAAATCACCTATTTCTCTCAAAAATTTAAAAGATAATGGAAAGATGTATTAATTATTTATATTATATATAATTAGCACTATTTCTTATGGGTCAAACTAACTCTCGCACCGAACATCAGCATCAGGCCACAGTTCTAGCTGCTGCATGTAGCAAGAGGATTTCTCTTCACCCCTCGGAGCCTACAAATACTATGAGAAGCACTCCAATGATGAGTCGAAACACTACGACAAAGATCTTCAGGGAATTGCAAGGTAAAAGATGGGCCAAAGTGCAGCCGAATTCAACTTGGGCATGAGCCGATTAATTTCTTCGGAGTCTAAAGTTTACCAAGTACTTTTGAAACGAACTTGGATTAGGGCATGTCTAGATCGGCCCATGCAATCATATTTAATTTAATGTGTAATTTTCGTCCAATTTAGAAGGAATTCTGTGCATGAACATTCAAAGTGTTCGAAAGATTATTCATTATCTAAGTTCTTCTGACCAAACTTTCTAGGGAAAGACAATCAGTCCAACTGAAGTGGGCATACAAAGAAAAAGGTTAACAACTGAAGCAACATGTTGTATTGACAAATAATTATCTGTTTTCACTTCCTTGCTTTCTGTTTTCTTTTCTCTTCATAAAATGAGTTCATGTAACAAAAGTAACCAAAAGGTATACACATTCACGTCAAGTGTTAAAAAACAGGCCCTTTTAAAGACCCATCTGCGGGAAGTTGAAGTAGCTCCCGAATCCCTTCACCAACCTGCATGCAATTAAATAAATTGATTCATTCTTATATCCCAGAAGAAAGAAAAAACAACAACTTGTTCCCACTAAATCAGTAAACTATCATCATAAATATGTTTTAATCATAAAGAAGAATCTAAGATCCACAGTATCAAGAACACTACTGCCCTTGCTTCACATTTTTTCTTAATCGCTATGTATCAAATATTGCCTACTACTACATTTCTTATCTTCATTTTGTAACTAATAGAATTTGAAAGACCACACATACAGAGAAAATACATAAATGAAGAAACGAAAAACCATTATGATAAATGAACATACCAGCTTTATATGGGCTTTAATAGATGCAATTAAGCGAGTATACTCATCTATTTGCCTGCATAATGGATTCTAGTATTATATTGAGTTCAAATGTAATTTACCCAAAATAGAAAAGAAGCTTAAATATACCCACCAAGCTATTAGGAAAAAAGAAAAGAAGTGAAAGAAAATATACCCACCAAGCTATTAGCTTAAGTATACCAACCAAGCTTAGGTATACTCCTCTAGTGTAGTTGATGACATGTGCGACATTCAGTAAATGATGGACTACCATATTGGTGAAGACAGTAAACATCAAATTCTATTAAGGGTTGGTATGCATGTATCAGTTTCCGTGAACAGTACACATACAATTCCTTTTGACACCATTAATGTTAGAATCAAACTTAGTGGTGGTTGAGGAAACTTGATGTACGCAAAAACAAATTTCCAGAACCCGACCAAAAAATTGAGAAGAGCATTTCTGTAGTAGTTCAAAGTGTTACTTATATTGACACTGAGGACTCGTTTGGATAGTGAGATGAGATGAGATGATCTGCGAATAGTAGTGAAATGGTTTGAGTTAATATGTTTTATGGGGCTTTGGGAAAGGAGATAGAAAAAGTTGAATAAAAATATTATAAAGTTAAAATATTATTAGAATATAATTTTTTTAATATTATTTTTATTTTGGGATTTGAAAATGTTGAATTGTTTTTTGTATTTTATTTGGAAGTGTGGAAAAGTTGTAATAATTAGGTAATGATTAGATGAAAAAGTTGAACATTTGAAGTTAAAAAGTGTATGGTTTTCTCTCCTAAAACTTTTCTCCCCGTACAACTTCCCTATGTACAACTTTTCTACTTCATCTCAATGGCGTTGGTGGGAGTTTGATCGTGGTTTTTCGTTCAAAAGAGAAGGATTATGGATCATCGGAGAGTAGTAAACATAGAACTAAAGTCTTTTGAGGTGTTAAGGGATGGGTGAAGGATCCTCATTACTGAAAAGGGGTGGAAGCTGGTGAAGAAAATGAGTCTGGAGTTGGCTACAGCGCACTGGTTCACTAAAGCTCTGGAAGATTGTTTAATGGCTGGAAGAAAGGAGTTTTATACAGGGCATAGGGAAGGTGACAGGGGCTTCATAGCACAGAGGTGTTCTAATCTCCAGGGTGTTTTCATGGCTTTGGTGGAGTATGGTAGAGGTGGCCGTCGAAACTGTATCTTTATTCCGGAAGATAGGGATGGTAGGGGTTGGAGGAAGATGGTGGAGGTCTTAAAGGAGGCAGGGTGTGGTGGTTTCAAGGGGTCGTCTACGATGGCAATGATGGCAGCTCAGCCTTCGTACTTGGAGGCTTTCAAAAACCCGAGGGTTTTGAACCCATCACGTCAACTTGTTGGGGTGGGTGGTGCAGAGCAGTTGCAAAAGTCAGTATGCGACGTTGTTCCTGTAGGGATGCAGAGCAGTGAGGGTGGTGGCAGAGAATGTGTCGGGCTAAATAAGGAAGATATTCTTCAGGCTGTGATGGATATGCAGAGACAAGTGGATGTTTTACAGCTGAATATAAATGCTTTAAAACGGTGCGTTCAAGAGGATAAAGAGGAGGGGGGCACGGGTCTGGGTGACGAGGGGAATAACAATAAAATGAAAAAGGCCTCTGGGCTAGCGGGCCAGGATCTCTTGGGGCCCAGACACATTAAGCAGGCAGATGGAAAAGAAACAATAGGGCTGGGCCGAGCTGTTGGGCCTCAGTGCCCAATGCAGCTCACGGGCCCTTAAGCATGGAGGAGACGCCTCCCCGTCTGCCTCGGTGGTGCCATCGGATGGGTTTCAGCCACCCTTGCCGGCAACAAGCCAGATGGCCACGACGAGCACGACGACACCATCGGTGGTGGTGACACCATCGGCAGATGGTCCCGGTGAACACGGCGACACAATCGTTGTGCTTCAGCCCACGGTGAAACTGGGTCAGACTCAACCCACGGTGAGAGACGACGGGGTTCAAATGGAAAACACTTCGCCGGCATCCCCTTTGTCTTGGGCAGAGGTTCCGAACCTAGAATCCCCTATTTGTCCTGTGATGGGGGGGGTTACCAGGTAACTTGCGGGGCGTAAACCAGCCACCGAGCGCAGCTGCTGTAGTTCCACACAGCCAGATAGTGCCAAGGATCCTAGTGGGAGGCTCCTCCTCCTTGCCGGAGGTTCAGATCCATTCCGAGGATCACATCGAGCTTATAAGGCACGACGACAGTACTGAAGCTAGAGTTCTCTGGGCAGAGGGGATAGGGTTGGAGGTGGTGGATGTTGGGCTCCTTGTTAGTGAGGTTTTGATAGTCCCTGAGACTCAATTTCCATCTAGTGATGTTGTGGTTGAATGGGAGGGTAGAAATTTATTTGGGGAGGAAGAAAAGGGGGAGACACCTTCTATGCAGTGGGCTTAAAGTGTAGGGGAGCCTATCCTATTGAACCGTTTACTTCCAAATGAATCAACTACACCGGATTGGATGCTAAAAAAGGTGAAAGAATTGCAACACTTGATAGGTATGGACTGTGTGGGTTATGAAGAGCAGTTTTTTGCGCTACTTATTGCCATTGAAGCGGGCCACTCACAGGCTAAGAAATCAGGGTCGAAAAAACAGCAGGAGCTCAAGCGCCTTACTTGGTCATTGAATTATGAAGGAAGCTCAAGCCGAGAAAGATCAAAAGGGAAGGGGCTTGCTTCTCCTTTATGAAGCCAAAAATCGTATCTTGGAACATCCGGGAGTTAAATGAGGCAAATAAGAGGCTGCAAATAAAAAATTTGCTGCGAGAATGGAGGGCGGACATAGTATGTTTACAAGAAACTAAGTTGAAAACTATTTCTAGAAGACTAGTTCGAAGTGTTTGGAGTTGTACTTATCCGAATTGGGTGTATCTTGCTTCAAACGGGGCTTCAGGAGGTATTTTAGTAATGTGGGATAAAAGAGTTGTTGACAAAATGGAGGAGTTTGTGGGGGAATATACAGTGGCATGCTCTTTTAAGAGTGGTAGATAATTTTGTGTGGGCCTTTGCTGGGGTTTATGGTCCAAATGTGGACAACGATAGAAGATTTTTATGGGAGGAACTTGTTGGGCTACACAGTTGGTGGGAGCTTCCTTGGTGTATAGGAGGGGATTTTAATGTCATCAGATCCCCAAGTGAACGGTCGGGTGAGAGTAGGATGCGACCTGCAATGATAGAGTTCTCCGATTGTATTTTTGAGTTAAACTTGTTGGATATTCCTCTCTCGGGGGGTGCTTTTACTTGGTCGAATAATCAGACATGGTCCCGGCTGGACAAATTTCACATCTCATCGGAATGGGAGGTGCACTATCCGAAGGTGTGCCAAAAGAGATTGCCTCGTCTTTGCTCAGATCATTTTCCTATCTTATTGGATTGTGGGGGCATTCGAAGTGGGCGCCGATATTTTAAGTTTGAAAACATGTGGCTGAAAAGTGAAGGTTTTGTGGATAAGGTGAGGCAATGGTGGTCTTCTTATCAGTTTTATGGTAACCCCTCTTTCATTTTAGCCAGTAAACTGAAAGCTTTGAAAAATGACCTTAAGCTTTGGAACACACAATCCTTTGCAGATTTAGGGGAGCGTAAGAAACGCATGGTGGAAGAATTACAACAGTTCGAGTGTATATTTGAGGTTAGAGCTCTTGTATCGGAAGAAATATTGAGGAAGACTGAGTTGGTTTCAGAATTAGAGAGAGTATTATCATTAAGAGATTTTTTGGCGCCAGAAGTCGAGAGCACTGTGGCTGAAAGAAGGGGATCGGAGTACAAAGTTCTTCCATAGAGTTGCCAACCCCCATAGAAGAAATAATACCATTGAAATGTTGAATATTAATGGTATGGTGTGTAAGGAGGCCCCTGTGATTAGTGACCATGTGGTGGATTTCTATGAACAACTACTTACAGAAAGAGAGGGATGGAGGCCAAAGATGGATGGCCTTGGTTTTGATACTATTGAGCCCCAAGAAGCGGCATGGTTGGAGAGGCCCTTTGAAGAGGAGGAAGTGTATGATGTAGTGAGACGTATGGTCAAAGATAAAGCTCCCGGTCCAGATGGTTTCTCGATGGGCTTTTTCCACTCTTGTTGGGAAGTGGTGAAAGTCGATTTATTGAATGTGTTTCAGGAAGTTTCACTGGTTGGGAAGTTTGAGAAAAGCATAAATGCCACTTTTATTGCGTTGATCCCTAAGAAGATTGGGGCGTTGGAGATTAAGGATTTTCGACCCATCAGCCTGGTGAATGGAGTGTATAAAATTATCTCTAAGGTTCTGGCTAACAGATTGGGGGTGGTTCTGGGGAAGATTATCACGAAAACACAAAATGCTTTTGTTAGGGGGCGACAAATCATGGATTCAGTTCTTAGAGCAAATGAGGGACTAGATAGCAGATTGAAGGCTGGATCCACAGGGATTCTTTGCAAATTAGATATGGAGAAGGCATATGACCATGTAAACTGGGATTTCCTCTTGTATGTGTTGGGAAGATGTGGCTTTGGGGTGAGATGGTGTAGTTGGATCAGGTGGTGTATCTCTACGGCCAGATTTTCAGTCTTGATTAATGGCTGCCCGACTGGCTTCTTTAGCAGCTCTCGAGGTCTCAGACAAGAAGATCCTCTGTCCCCACTCCTTTTTGTTATCGTTATGGAGGCATTGAGTAGGATGATATCGGCGGTAGTCATGCATGGGTTGGTGGCTGGTTTTCCGATTGGTGACCCCAATAGGGGTACTATTATTTTGTCTCATTTACTTTTTGCAGATGACACCCTTTTATTTTGTGAGGCTGATCACAACCAGTTGAGGACATTGAAGGCTCTGTTATTATGTTTTGAAGCAGCGTCAGGCTTGAAAATTAATTTTGACAAGTGGGAAATGTGAGCAATACTAGGCAGCTAGCTAGCATTCTTGGGTGTAAAGTAGCTTCTCTTCCCATTACCTACTTGGGATTACCTTTGGGGGCTGCTGCTAGGGCCTCATCTATTTGGGATTATGTTATTGAAAAGATAGGAAGGAAATTGGCAGGATAGAAAAGATTGTATTTGTCGAAAGGTGGCCGGGTGACTCTCATTAAGAGCACCCTTTCTAACTTACCTACGTACTTTTTATCTTTGTTCCAATTGCTTGTCAGTGTAGCGGCTCGGATTGAGAAACTGTATCGTGATTTCCTATGGAGTGGGATAGGAGATGAATTCAAATTTCATCTAGTTAGCTGGGACAAGGTGTGTAGACCAATCTCGCCAGGTGGGTTGGGTATAAAGAATTTGAGAACATTCAATCGGGCCTTGCTTGGGAAGTGGTTATGGCGGTATAATTTGGAAACTGGAGCTCTATGGAAACTGGTGATTGATTATAAACATGGAAGCTTATGGGGGGGCTGGTGCACAAAAGAGGTAAATGGGGCAAGTGGAGTGGGGATGTGGAAACACATTAGGCGCGGGTGGGGGGACTTTATTTCTCATTCTAAAATGGTGTTGGGGAGGGGATCCCGTATTAAATTTTGGGAGGACATTTGGTGTGGGAGTGAGGCCCTAAAGGATGCATTTCCAGCTATTTTCCGAGTGGTTCGCAATCAGGAAGCATCCATTGAAGACCTCATGATTATATCAGGGGACCACATGCAGTGGAACGTGACATTTAGTAGAGCGGCACAAGATTGGGAAGTAGACATTTTTGAAGCCTTTTTCAGCCTCATATATTCTGTGAAGCCGAATAGACAGCAAGCTGACAGCTTATGGTGGAACCCTGCGGGTAAGGGCATCTTCTCTTTTAGATCCTTCTATAAGTCCATTTCCCATACCACAACCATTCAGTTCCCATGGAAGAGACTTTGGAGAAATAAGGCGCCTCCGAAAGCGGTCTTCTTTACATGGACAGCAGCATGGGGGAAGATTCTGACCACTGACAACCTGAGGAAGCGACGGTTAGTTATACTAGACTGGTGTTGCTTGTGTAAGAGATCAGGTGAGACAGTGGAACAACTATTGTTACATTGTGAGATAACGAGAGCCTTGTTGGTGGAAGTTTTCAGTCAAGTAGAGTTATCCTTCGTGATGCCAGAAACTGTGGTTGATTTGTTGGCTAGTTGGACACTTCCAAGAGGAGTTCAACAAATTAAGGAGGTGTGGAAAATGATCCCGATCTGTATCATGTGGTGCATTTGGCAAGAGCGCAATGATCGGACTTTTGAAAACAAGGAGCGGTCGCCGGGGGAACTTAGAGCTTTACTTTTCCGTACTTTATTGTTATGGGCCATTGCTATAGATTTTAATGGCCTGAATGTACATGACTTTTTAGCTTCCCTTTTGTTGACCTAGATAGGTTTTATCTCCTGTATCCATCTTGTGTACTTGGGTTTTTGCCTATCTCTATTTATAATATTATCGATTACTTATAAAAAAAAAAAAGTATTTATGGTGTTTGGATATTGAAATGAGATGGGATGAGTTGAGAGGATTTTGCTATCCAAACCAGGCCTGAATATAGTGGCAAACAAATAGACCTCAAGTAGTATGTTAATCATTTTCAAAATTAGTTAAAACAAATAAACAAACCATGCATAAGTGTATACAAGGAGGCAACAAATGATTCAATCTACACTTTTTTATAAAATATATACAGTATACCTGGCTAACTTTTCTTCCCTAAGTGATATGAAATTTAAAGCTTCAGACCAGGTGAACTCCACATGGAATCCAAGTCCAATATCCACAAATATGCGCTGTGTATCTGGCCTGTCAACATGTAGAAACCAACCCAGAACCAAGAAAAACAAAAGAGCAGTATCAGGCTAAAAACAGCTGAAAATGTAGTTAGAAACTATTTAACCCACTCAAAACTGCCACAGCCACTTCAATGCAAAGTTTAGTTCAAAGTGATCATCCTCATCCTAAAACAATACATACATAAAGTACTTATAATATCAAGGATAGACTTTTAAAAAGTGGCAATGTTCTCCCACACATTCACCCTCTCCCCAACACACACCAAAAAAGAACAAAAAAAAAAGACTTAACTAAATAGTTCATTTGCTCTAGTATTTTATGCTTTTCAAATCTTTAAACACTTAACATGGCAGATGCAAATTCTATGCACTATACACGTATCTAAAACCCCAATTTTGAAATAATTCATTCAATTCACAGGCCAGAACTATGTCCTGTTGGAGAGAACGAAATGATAGACTTTTTGAGGACCATGAACGTTCCTTGGAGGATTTTAGGAGATTTTTTTGGAAGACTTTATTTATGTGGGCCATTGCTTTAGAGTTAAATGGTCTCAGCTTCCATAACTTTCTTGTAACAGTTTCTAGTTCTTAATTTGGTGTACTCATATGTATACCTCTGGTGTACTTGGACTATGCCTATCTTTATCAATGCAACTACTTATTACTTATAAAAAAAAAAAAACATTATCCATGATGATGGTGATTACCAAACTTATTACCATCATGAAACAGGAGAAGACAAATTAAAAAATATATATGGCGGATACAGATTGTGCATCATACATGAAAACACATGTATAAGCATGAAAACAGAAACATGAAGCATTAAAAAAAATGAGACGTTAGAGACTTACACATCAGCTTGCATGTATACTTCAGAGCCAAGATTGACCATTGTCCTAAGACTGGTTACGCTATTTTTCTCCAGATTCTCTATGTTCCTTCGCAAATCTGAGCTATAAGTGCATACGGTCAAGTAACAAGCATCAACAACTTGGGTTTTCATTCAAAGTAGAGTTTGTTCCCAATAAGTAGTTTCTGCTGAATGACAAAGATTATGATTCTGACCCAGCACCTAAGCAAGTCAAGGAAATAGGAAACAAACTATATTCCACAAGAAATGTGATTAGATGAGCCAATGGCCCTTGGATCAAATGGCAATGCCTCCCCCATTAAAGAAGGGATGGGGTGTTTGGTGATAAATCCAGTCCCATGCAGGCATGCACAAGACATATTACCTGTCACACATACACAGTCTACACAGACAAAGAGGGAAGGGAAACAAGAGAAAAGATACAAAGTTTTTGAGTCTGTAAGTCATATGCTACCTATCACACACACATAACGAGATAGAAGGAAAAAGGGAAAGGATACAAAGTTTTTTGTTGTTCAAAGACTTTGTCCCTGCACAATAAGAACATAAACATAAGTGAACTACAAATGACTTTGTTGAAAGATTCAGTGCTTCTTCCCACTTCTCATATCACCATCAACATATTAACAAAGCACTACCAAAAATATAGGGATTAGCCATTGAGAAACTTTTTCTTCTTCAACTTCTCAATTTTGAAATTATAATGAAACCAAGTTAAACCAACTCAAGTGACTGAGTCAGAATGTCATGTTTCAAGCCAGGAATCAAATTAACAAACACATATATCGCTTCAAACAAGATAACATCTCCTATAAGAAAGAATAAGATATTTTTTGCAATTACATTTTCTGAATTTAAAAACGTATCAACACCCACCCAAATGACAATGTTTTCCTCCAAGGAGTGGCGCGGGTAGATATAATTTTAAGTACTTCAGCTGAAATAAGAAAGGCATAGGAGAAAACGCATACCGTTCAGCAATAGCCTTAACAAGATCTGGTTTCAAGCGTTTATCAACAAATTCCTCATATCTCTGTACTTTCTCCTGGCGGAAGCTGTCCATTTCAGTCCTGCCACATATTTCAGCGAAGTTAGGGTTCCCCAAGATCTCCATGAACCAGAGAGAGAGAGAGAGACTATGCTCAAATACGCATGATTAGAAAAATCATTAAAAGCAACAGAAGTTCGACTGGCATTTAGAGAATGAAAAATGCTGGAGTAAAAAAAAAAAAAAAAAGGATAGAACGAAAAATGCTAGCACGACTCTCAAATGTAACCACTAAATGTGCCCACTCATATATTTTAATTTTTTTTAATGGTTAAGGTATTGCTATAAGTGAATTTGTATTTTTTTTTTCTTAATGATTAAAGATGTTTAAAAATACTTAAAAGAAAAAGAAAGAAAAAATCATGACACTAGTGTGCATATTTGGGGTGCACATTGGTGTGCACCCTAGCATTGTCCTCTAGAGAATACATAGCAAAGATATACGCTATGTTTCACTTGACAGACTTGTGCAAATATTCAAAAGATTCAAGACCGCATCACCATTCCTATACTTAAACGCACAGGAGTATCTCATCTCACAGTGCATAATGCCCACTTCACCTCCTTAGTTGGGCTTCCTGAATACCCAAAAATACCAAAACCAAATGCATTGCAATCACATTTTTTTTTTATAAGCATTGCAACCACTTTTTGCAACTATATTTGATTTATCAGCAATATTAGTATCAAGTGTTGAGTTTAACATCTTTTTTACTTTCCAAATAATGAAATTACAAGTCAACTATTTTTTGAGGTAAGACGAGAGTGTTCTGCTCCAGTGTTGGTTGCTAATATTTCTTTCACGCATCTTATCAAACAGGTAAAATGCAAGAGCTCGGGTACAAGCTCCAACATCACAACAAGCAAGTATATAAGGCCGTTCGAAATCAGGTTGGATAAGTGTTGGACCCGATATTCAGACCAAATCGGCAGTAAAAAAGAACCCAAATCCGAAATGAAATGCGGAATGGTATAGGAAGCGGAGGAGAGAGTAATCCATAAAGTTTCGTGAACGTTAACTTTGCTCACCTCCTCACTCAGTGACCAGTGTGCTTTCGGAGCCGCAAAGAAGGCGACGGGGGCCAGAGGCCTAGAAAGTGTGGCTAATTAAATCTGAGAAGCACCACTAGCTCGAGTTGTTTAGAGCGATTGACAGAACTTCTTGTTCAGTTTTCCTTATGCGCGAGGGAGCTCTTCTATATACAGGGAAGGACGGAGTAGTTAAAAAAGTAGTTGGAAACTTGAAATTAAGTAAAAAAGAATAAAAGATATTGACCATATTATTAAATAAATAAAGGAAATGTTAAGGTCCAAGATAAATATAGAGGAAAATGCTAAATTTACTATAAACCCTACAATAAAGAATTTTACAAATTCAATGCGATTTATGGAGGCATTATAAATATAATAAATGTCGGTTATTTTTTTTTTAATAGATGACACGTCAATTTGTAAAATTTTTAGAATAAAACTCGCAGTATTTCTATCATTATACAACCTCGAACTGTTGAGATGGATATACAATGATATCATATCATGTGGTTAGTAGACCCTTGAGGAATAAAAGTGAGAAGTACTAGGTTTTCCATAAGGAAATTATAAAAATAAAGCTTCATGTAATGAAAAAACTACAATCTTTTGTTGTTGTAATCTTGTTAAAATTTTGGTTCACTAGTTTCTTTTTTTTTTCTTTTTTTTTTTCTTTTTTAATGAATGAAGATTGCCTATTCTTGTCAAAGAAAAGAAAAGCTTGAAAATCATGTGAGTTCATTTTCTATTGGACAATTTCTATTTTTCACACCAATATAACCGATGACTATTTTATACTATTATTGTATTAGGATTGCCTATTAGAGAAAAGTTGTGGCACCATTCAATAAAAAGCATGAAAAGTTATTCACCCAACACGTTATAACATATTTCATTGTGGAGTTTTAAAAGGAGAGGCATTTCTATGTATATTGAAATTTTAGAAAGTATATGGAAATCATAAATTTTTTGGCGGGCCATTCTCTATATTTATAGAATTATAAATAAAATTTAGGGGGCATTTTGAAATTTTAAAACATTTTGGGAGGCCATGGCCCCCCTAAGGCCAACGTGATCTCAAATGATTTAAGTTGATCTATGAATAATAATGTTTTGTGGGTCTCATTGAGATGTATTTAAATGTATAAAGTATATTGAGATATGTTTAACTCTTTACGAAAAATTGAAAAATTAGTGGGTTCCAACATGCTATAGATGACAGAAACAATTGTCAAAACGGATTTTAAGAACTCACACTTGAATCAAGAGTTTAACTTGCTTCCAAAATACATACTAAATGAACGGACGAAATCGGCTGTGGTGAATAAATAGGTTAATTTCCTCTGTTACTTCTTTACACAATAATAACCAAAGTGATGGCACCCAAAATCGTGCACCACCAATATTTGCAAAGTACGATTTTCAAGGGGAAAGAGATGATAAAGACCTGACCAGTTTAATACATTGCATAGAACAATTATCGGATGTTCCACGGGATGGGTACAAATGCACTGTCTCGGTGAGATTTCAAGTCATTCCAAAAAAATCCGATGACAAGATTTTCATCAAATGCACACAAAATGATATCATGGAATTCTTTCACCCCTGTATCTACACAGCATTATCCTAGGCCAAAGACTTTTTCCTTAGCAATCAAACAAGCCATCATTTTTTTTCTAACAAGATCAATATACAACAGTGATATTATACTATTATCAGTAAGCTAAAATTAAAAAATGAATCCCCCCGGAAACAATAATTAGCCATAGCTAAGTTTTTTCTTTGCTTGGTATTTCAATACTAAAAGAATATGTAGTCTCTACAAATGAAGTTGAAATGATTTTGAAGACAATTATGTATCATCAACAATGACAGAAGTATATCCATTATACATTTGAAGTCAATATGATCGAAATTTCCAAGATTTTTTGTAACAAAATATAGCTCCAGTAGAGAGTTACAGAGCTTTTTGATGCTTTATTTCAATCCATATGCCTTGTTATCAGCAAGAAGCAAATCTATGTACTCGAGTCCAAATGTCCAATATCCATCCAAGAATTGGGAACCACTAGAGGCTAGTGCCTGCTATATGTATTCTTTATGAAGATGTACCCACGAGGCAATATATTGTTCCTCATCACTGGGGAGATCATGCAAATCCTAATTGTTTCTTGGTGCTCCCATCATCATGTTATTCAATCAAAAGTATTCTATTGAGATTTGTAAACATCAGTGAATGACCATCCTTTCAGCAGAAACAGCCATTGTTTCTAGTATTGAGTGGCTTTCACCGTCCAAAGCTTCCATGTTGGAAGATCTACAACTGAAGTAGAAAACTGCACTCATCATAGAATCAATGAGCACCACAAAGGAATACATGATCACTAAAAGAGGCCCTTCCCATATCCTCGAAGACCCATCTCCATAGCTCAGGGTCTTCACTCTGTGCTCAAACAACCCCTCAATAAAGGCCATCCCAATTGTGGATCCAAGAAATATCAAAAGACCCACTTGAGTCTGGCCCTTAATCAACACACTGGACCGCAGCATTGCCTGCGGTCCTGAAACATCCTCCAACACTGAGATCACAATAGCAATGTTGCAAATAATGATTGCATTGGCAAAAATAACAGAGAAAACAAGCCCAGCCATCATAGCAGCATAGACAATCAGATCCGGTGAAAACCCAATTACAGCAAATGCACTGCATACAACATCAAGTAGAACAAAAAACAATGTGACACAACCAACAATCAACATGCACACCCACACATACGTCAAAACTAGCCGCCTCCAAATCTTGGCAATGATCACATAAAACTTGGTCGCATCAAATTTTTTCCTCGAATAACTACAATCTACGGAGTAAACCACGGCAGCTTTTGATAACAACGACAGAGTGATGTACAAAGGGAAGCACATAACCGATGAAACAATCATCTCTGCGAAATGTTGGCACGACTGTTTGACAAAAGGCCTAAGAGGCAGTCCACTGGACTTGGCCACCAACAGAAGCCTGACAGTCAGTCTCTTCACAATGGACCGATTCACTAACACGTTCGATAAAAGTACAGCAGCTACGGGGCAAATGAGCAGCGCGGTGATAATCATAAACCCAGACGAGTTGTAGCGGAGAATCCTAACGGATTCTCTCAAGATCTCCAGGGCATTCATTGAAAGGAACTGGTAATTAGACCCAGTAACGTCATCAGATGATTCCAGCTCGAGGTTTCGCAAATGGGTCTCTTCGGATCCTTCTTTTTTCAAGTGATCCAACCTATTTCTAGAGGATGTTCCACTAGAAACTTCGATTTCCATCAAGTTTTTTTCCTTCAAAAACTCAACAACTTCCAGAGACATAAGCGATACGAAAGAGCTATAGCTAGCTCTGTATCTAAAAAATCAAAGGCGCAGGCAATGTACATATAATGAAAATAAGATCCGAGGAGGTGAAAGAAATTGAGTGCCACGCAATTTATAAAGGTACAGTACCTGAAAATGTGGGTTCGGCGGCGATGATCATGGAGGGCAGGTCATGTTGGAAGGAAAGGTCACGAAGAGCGAAAGCCCAGAAGAATGTCATGAGCGGGTCTCATATGGCGGAAAATCACAGGTGAGATTTGGAAGAAAAGAATTTATGCGAGGCGTGTGGCGTTTGGGGTTCTGACTTGTGAATAGTGAAAGGGCGAGATTTTGCATTTTGGTTCGTTGGACTATTTTTTTGCGTCAACTGTTAATTCCGGGGGCTCCAAAAACCTGCATGGTTGGAATATGGATGTGATCTTGCGTCTTGAAATGGGCTTCGCTTATTGTCTACTAAACAATTCATTGAAATTATCATCAAATGATAAATTCGATGACTGAATGTAAGCTCAATTTATTACGAATTAGGCCCTGTTTGACTTCTAATTTTAAATTGTGTCTAACATTCAAACATCTAACTCTTAAATTACTAAACTTATTTCAACTCAGAACCTCTTTACACATGTGACCCAGGATATTTTTCAACTCAACACATCTTTATACGCGGGACTCACAACCTTTTTCAACTTCTCATAAATACATCTAAATTCATCTTAACATCCAAACACATCTAAACTCATCTTAGGTAGGCTTCACAAAACCTACTTCACCATCTCAACTCACTACTATTCATAAAGAACTATATATTGACTAATACATTATATTTATTTTACAATTGAAGAATTTTTACAATCAGATTAAACATATCAGTAAGTAGACTTTTTTTTTGCGTAAGATTTCTCTCGCAAGTATTGATACTTTGAATCTCGATGTAGAAACTTACTACATTAGTTAACATTAAAATAATATTTATATTCTAACTTTATTTTATAAATGTAACATGTCTCGTAATAAGTAGTGTATTTACCCCCGACAACTTGTAAATACATAACTCATTCAAAGTCTCTAAAAAACACTCAAAAGTTGAATATTGATTTTCCTCTGGCAATATAACCTCGTTTGGTTACATAAATAAGATGAGAAATATATGAATAGTAGTAAAATGATTTGAATTAAGATATTTTATGAGATTTTAGAAAATGAAAGAGAAAAAATTGAATAAAAATATTATAAAATTAAAATATTGTTAGAATATAATGGTTAGATGAAAAATTTTGAAACATTAAAATTAAAAAGTGTTTGTATTTAAATGGTGTTTGGATGTTGAGATGAGATGGGTTAAGACCATCTATGAAACCAACGGCCGTAATCTTATAGTTAGTTGTGGATCAGATTTAGAATTTCATTTTTGGAGTCTAATTAATATTATAATTACATTTTGGGTTAGATGTTGAAGTTTTTTAAGTTCTTGTATTAGATTTAGATTTTCATAAGATTTTGGGTTAGATTTAAATAACAAAAAAAACCAAGGAAAATGCAATTTTAAAAAAAAAAAAATGGTGATTTTATTTGGTAGTTAAGGGGTTATATATTTTAAATTATCTAGGACTAAAAAATAATTTTTATCTTTTTAAAAGTAAGGAGAAATGTATTTTCTAGAAATAATAAAAAAAATGGGGGCGGTGGTACCCTGCATTTTATAGTCCATCCCTATCTCATTGACTTTGTATGAGAGTCGACAGATGTTCAAGGATTGTCTCCATACTTTGTTTCATAATTCCCTCTTAAGAAAAATTGGACCTTATTAAATTGGTAAGGTTTATACTTTATTGCATATAAACAATCAATAATCAGAATACTAATGTGATAAAATATTAATTATTCTAAGTTGTGTGTGTGTGTGTTTTTTTTTTTTTGAGCGGTGCTACTCTACCGCCTGAGTAGCGCCACTCCATTTGAGCGCTAGGCCATTTTAGCATTTTTTTTTTTATATTTTTTTTAAATATTTAAATATTTTTAAAAATTAAAAAAATATATCAATATATTAAAAATTACTTTCTTAAGCATTAAATAAAATTTTAAAAATTAAAAAGAAAATTAAATGCACAAGTGGATAAAGTGAGAGTACAAACTAGTATTTTTTTTTTTTTTTTTTGTAGGCAGAGTAGGAAAAATGAACTGTTAGCATTATGGATTGGTGAAAGCCTGAAAGGTGATATGGACTTTGTTTTCACATATAACCCCTGATATGATAACATCACCCATTTTTAATTTTTAGAAAGGAAAATAATTTACAAACAATTTCTTTCACAATACTTTACGTAATTATGTTTTAAATTAGGGATATTTTTGTAAAATATCTTATAAAAGTAATATCATTTTATAAAAATACTCTTATCTTATAACATTGTTGTGAAATGTGTTGTGAAAATGTGTTGTGAAAATGTGTCCGTGTGTATATCATTATTCTTTTAGAAATTTTATTTTTCATCCCAATGCATCACATTTTTTTTATTTCTTTATATTTGTTTCTCTTATCAAATATATGGTATATGAATGATGAGTAGAATAATTCAATTAATTTAAGAGGAATAAATCCAAAATAAATAAATAAAATAAAATAAAATAAAGATAAAAATAAGTATGGTGTATAGAGATGATGAGTAACATAGCTCAAAAACCCTTTAATGAAAAAATTAAGTTGTTTGGGTGTCATATATTAAAATAATCTTTAATCTCAAATAAGCTAAAGTACACTTGAGAATAAGCATCATTTTGATGTTTTTTCTCAAACGTGTTTTTTCGAATAATCCGGAATGTAATTTAAATTTTAAAAAGATTATCAATAGATGAAATTACCCATACAATTTTCAGATAATTACAACTTTCAAACTTTTAAAGATATGGTCATAATTCTAAAAAAATCAAACGACCGTCATTTCTACCTCAAAAATTACTTTATTAACTTGTTTTCAAACAAAGTAATATGTTTGAAAATACTTTAAATATATAATTACTAAACAGTAAATAACCTTAAACTATAAGTTATAAGTTTTAAATTTATAAGTTATTTTTTTCATCGTAATCCCAAACATGCACGATTGTTAAAGAACTTCTATTAATATCTAAAAAAAAAAGTAACATTGTTATTTATTTTGAATTATACTTTTTATAATATGTTTTAAATCATTTATATGGTTATCACTTAAATAAATAATCACTTATGAATTATGACAAGTGGTTCGGTGAGGGCCTGGTTATTTTCTTATTTTATGTTTCAAGCAATACAAGTTCATTAGTTGCCATATAGCAATATGGCATTCAGTAACAATATAGCATTCAGTTGCCATAAAGAAATGTAAGCTCATTAGTTGCCATATAGAAATGTAATATTAATGCTAGATATAGTCATGGATTGTGTAAGCGTCGCACATTCTTTTTGAGAAAAAGTAAAGTTTACTATTAAAAAATTATTATTTTTTACGTAGATTTCATATTTACTCTTTTTTTAAAAAAAAAAATACACAACGCTTAGACAATGCAAATATCATTTCTTGAAGTACAAATAACCATACAGGAACAATGAAAGGGGTGTAGTTTTCTTTTCGTGCCTCTTTCCACTCTCTTGTTCTCATTTTCTCTTTGCCAATTTCTCAACTTACATTAATTTATGAATTTAATTTTTATAAGATTATTTTGACATCTATCAACCTTTTTTATATACATTGGGAAAGGGGTCGAATCCATAATCTCCATTTTGGAGATGTGCATCTTGTACCATCAGGCCACATGTTGTTGGCGACATCTAACACCTTTTCTCATACACTAATTTCTCATCCTGATAATATACCATACTTTTCCTTTTTAAAGAAATTAAAGAGATCTGTTACCAACTTGGTCAGACTATGGACTTGAAGAGCAATGCTAGATACAATCTCTATTTAGAGACTGCAATGTAAGTTTAGGTAATTTTATCTTTAAAATTTTAAAATTACAAAATTATTCCTCTTAAAATGATGTTTTTTCTCATTTAATAAAAGACATGCACATACAGTCCCCAAGTAGAAACTGCAAATAGAATGTCTCGGATCAAATTGAGAAACAAAAGGAAGCAATTTTGAATTTATGACCCATCAACCACATTGACATTTCCCTTCTTGAATTTCGGTATCTATCATTTAATAAAAGACATGCACATACAGTCCCCAAGTAGAAACTGCAAATAGAATGTCTCGGACCAAATTGAGAAACAAAAGGAAGCAATTTTGAATTTATGACCCATCAACCACATTGGCATTTCCCTTCTTGAATTTCGGTATCTATCATTACCCAAGAATATAGTTTGGTTATAGATGAAATGAAATGAGATGGGATGAAAGTTAAAAGTTGAATAAAATATTGTTAGAATATAATTTTTAATATAATTTTTGTTTTAAAATTTGAAAAAGTTGAATTGTTTATTGTATTTTGTGTGAGAGTTTGAAAAGATTGTAATGATTAAATGAGACGATGAAATAATTTGTATAACCAAACGAAACCTAAAAAGTCTTTGTTTAACACAGTTTATTACACAACAGCCTAGAATGGTTTATGAAGATGTAGATGCTATTTCTGTTGTAGCAAGCTTGTGCTGTGTATAGCCCAAACTTGGATTTTGGGTAGTGCATGCCAGTTTGAAACATTCATTTTTGAGTGTTTGGTGTAGCTGTTCAGCTGCTGCTAAAAAAAGATTTCATTTTTCCCCATCAATACTGATGTCAGGCACCAAAACTAGAACAACCAACAGAGAAAGTCCCATTCTGTGTGCGATTGAAGAATATTGATTTTGCAAATCGTGCCCAAATACCTGTCAATGACTCCATGGGATCTTCTTGAGCCTAGTATTTGGGCCAGAATAACAAATACAACAGCTAAGCAACTATATAGAATATAGAAAAAAATCTGTTTGCAAGTCTGTCTATTGACACTGCACACATAAATAATTGATATGGAAGCTTGCCGCATTAGTTAGCATAAAAAGGTTTTTGTATTTTGACTCTTTTTTAAGAACTGTAATGAATTCTATAATAAATGGTATCATTACACACCAGCATATAAGTACTGTAACTTTAAATCTAAAACACTCATATTTCCATGTACAAAAGAATGCAGAGAATCTAATGAAATATTGCTTCTTACTCTAGTTTACATACAACAAGAATCAGAGTCTTAATCCAAGCAACCTGTCTTCAACTGACTTCTCCATCTTCTTTTCATTAATCTCCATTCTACTGTATATGGCAGTTGGATACAGTCGAGATGACTTCGCCCTTACATACTGATGCTGGAGCCGCTCCTGCCGACTGTCGCCTATGGCCAGAAACGGATCTAATGATCATCATGCTATTGGTTACCAACTGGCCTTCAGATTCACAACCAAGAAACTATGCTATCTGCTCTTCTTTTAATCGTAAACGAGCAACAGATTGTTGATTATTGTTCCCAAGATTCATCATGTTTGTTAAGGCATGCTTCTCAGCTACTGCATTGTTTGGTTTTTGCTGTGATGCTATGTTTTTCACTGTGTTATGGCTGCTAGTTTTAGCAATTGGTACGTCATGATTATGTTTTCCCTCATATGTTGTAATAACAGCTTTAGGATCTGTTGAAGCCCTCTCGACGTGCTTACGGACATTGCATCCTGGGGTTGTGCATTTATAATAGCTCCTGCGGATCAGAAATAATGAGGAACTTGTGGAATAGATTAATGAGGTATAATGGAAATATATTTCACTGCAAATTAATTCAAAAAGCCAAATGAAAAGTTCTCTTGGAACAAAAAATTCCAAAACATTATTTTTCCTACCCATCAAGGTAAATGAGGTAGTGTTGTTAAAAAAAACATAGAGAAATCAGGCTGATAGACACAAAACAACCATGAAGGTGGTCACATAATGGTTCTCATATGACAAAATATGGTAGAGATGATGGAGAATTCAAAAGAGGAATGATAAGAGTCAATGAAAAAGATGCACTGTTATGTACATATGTGGTCAAAGACAATGAATCTATCCATCTTGAATCCATTCGTCCCACTACATGGAAGGGCTGATCATAGACCTATACTAGACACAACCAAGGATAAACCCTATACCTTTGAGGACAGATCAACAATGGCTTCTTTTTAAATGCACAATGTATGCAATTGACTGGGAAACTAGGCATGGAACTCCCAGGAATTTGGAAGCTTGTTGTCTACTACTTGTACCGAGAGTAGCAGTAGCAATTCAACAACTAAAGGCCCCTAATAAAATTTCTTTACTTTTTAAACCTATAACAGATTTTGGAATTACCACATGCACAACCACTTTCTTGAGAGGATTCTGAAGTCTCAGGTAGTTAAGGATTTAAATGAAAGTTTGAGCAAGTTTCAACCCTTATCTTTAAAATTTTTTATATCTATATTATCAACCTCTTTCAGTAAATGGCTTTTACAAAAACGGTGGACTTCTGTTGAGAGATAACTGTGTGGATATAGTTTTGATGAGCTACAAATAAACACATTGGCCAATGGGATCAAAACTCAAAAGATAAATAAAAAAAGTAGTACTTACCTTGGATAAGGGTTGCCTTTTACAACCTTCTGTCCATATTTTCTCCATCTATATCCGTCATCCAAAAGATCCACTTCACTAGTTGTCTGCACCACGATTCTAGGCTCTGCAAGAGTCCTGTGTGAAATGGCTGGCTCTGAAACCTTGAACTCTGTACTTCTACACAACAAAAAGAGATCTGTTAGAAACCAAAACAAAACTAACTAATAATCACCCCTTAGTCATGAGCTGATCAATATTTAGATAACAAAAAGTACATATACCGTCTCTTTGGGTCAGGTTCATCTTCATCTTTATCATATACTCCAGTTTCAGCATCACCCACTTCCTCGCTGTCACTTGTCCCAAACAAGTGTTCAGGTGTAGCTTGGCTAGATTTGTGATCTTTCTTAGACATTGAATAAGGAGCCATAGAACTTCCAGTGTCCTTTCCTCGCTTATTGTTTTGGGGCGGTTGATGGTTGTGCTGGCCCTTGTAAATGATCTCGGTGATTTGGCCATCAAGAGAGCGCTCAACCTTTTTCTTGACAGGACACTTTGGATGGGTGCATTTGTAATAGCTTCGAGGAAATTCACTACCTTTCACCTGTTTCTGCCCATATTTCCGCCAGTTGTAGCCATCCTCGGCAACCTTATCAACAACAAATGAACAAGGTTGGGAGAAATCAGAAGATTCATTCACTGTAACATCAGAGTCAGGTATTGAAGGTGGCGCCTGCTGAAGCGCAGTTGTATCAGTAGTAAAGGGTGGAAGCTGTGTTGATAATGATGCAGTAGTTGCAGTTGATAATGAAGATGAATAATCAGATTGGATACGCAAATGGGATTGGATTTGTGCAATCTGAGATGCGACCTGTGCCAGAGCCTGCTGTTGTGTCGTTCCAAAGGGTCCCTGCACGTTTCATTCACAACAAAAACAAGACAGCAACACAAATAAATTAAGATTTTGGATTCAATACCCGCCATATTAATATATACATGACACATGCATATCATATATATACATATATATAACAGTAACTGAAATTCAATACCCGCCATAATTTTTACGCTTTAGGATGCAAATGAATTCAACTTCTCAAAGTTATGTCTCTCGACAACAAAAGAGAACAGCAGGAAAGATACTAAATTGTCGTGCAAAACCAAAACCGAAGGAACCACGTCTTTCGAAAAAACCCAAGACAAGACTGATAGCTACACATGCAAGTTCTGCCGCACATATAAAAAACACCAAGAATCACCTGACCCGGAGAGAACAGCCCCGGCGAGTCTAGCAAGCCGGCGGAGCTCGTCCCCGGAGGAACGGTAAAAATCGGCGGCTGAGAAATCGCCAAACCCGGAGGTCGATTCTGGCCGAACCTAAAATCGTCATCTCGCGCGCGGGAATTTGATTCCTCCGGCGCGGGGACGCTGGGGAGGCGGCGGGAGGGAATATCCGCAGGAGGTGCCATGGCACCGGCGAGGAGCTGAGAGAAGGACCTGCAGTCGTCGGTGTCGGAGAAGAAACTGGAGACGAGGGT
The DNA here is from genome assembly GCA_961763995.1 of Juglans cinerea. Classification (NCBI taxonomy): domain Eukaryota; kingdom Viridiplantae; phylum Streptophyta; class Magnoliopsida; order Fagales; family Juglandaceae; genus Juglans; species Juglans cinerea. The sequence continues at coordinate 21,310,477 of CAUIVZ010000011.1, forward strand.
CATGGGTCCTGGGCTGAAGTCGAGCCCAGCAAGCCCCGGCCCACCACCACCACCGTTGAAGATCGTATCAAAGGAGGAACGCGGTGGGAGAGAGATGGTAGGGAGAGAAGAAAGAGAAGAAGAAGAAGAAGGAACCGTCGATTTGGAAGGTTCCAATACCGAAGGCACTGCTGCAGAAGCCGGCGGCGCCGAGTGTTCGTTCTGAGCCATTTGTTTCAGCAAACAGAAAAGTCAAAATCTCGTTGGTTCTCGCCTCTGTGTGTGTTTCTTTGTCTATTGCATCTATCTATCAATCTGTGTTTGGCTTTTGCTTCTGCGGATTCTCAAAATTCAGCAAAAACGAAAAGTCAACGCTAATATCCCTTCTTTTCTTTATTCTACATGTTTTTTCCATTTGTCTTCGTTACGGACATGCTAAAAGCTGATTGGACTAACTGTCTAAGGAGGTAGCAGCGAAATGACGGTTAAACCCTCCGCACACTTTTTTACTTCCCGCAACTACTGTCACTTCGCCACGTGTATAAACAGTACGTAAGCTCCTTTATTTTTTTTGTGGGCAAATGACAGTGTGACAAGAGTTGCCCAAAAACATCTCATGGTGTTTTTTTTTCTTGTCTTTCTTGAATTTAATAAATTGATATATAAATTAATTTTTCAAATTGATTTTTAAAGAAAGTTCTATCCTATTTTATGAGAATTTATGAATATGGCCATGAATACTTCCTGCATGGTATATTAAAAAGCATTCATTCAATGTTAATAAAACCTTATCTAAAATTCATCATTTTTAATTAAGTCTATTCGTTATTTCTTTTTATTATCCTATGATGTGGCATTAGATGATAGGTTTATAAATGAGATATAATAAATAATTTTCGATCATCTAATGCCACATCATGAAATGATCGAAAATTGAGATGATGATTATCATTACTCTTTTTAATTATATCAACGTTTTAAGCATTTTTTTTGTTTAAATGATTGGATAAACGATTTAAAATGTACTGCATTAGTTAATATATATGACTAAAAATAATAAAATTCAGGAAGAACGATAATATTGTTCAGTGAAAATATATAGAGTCCTGCTACAACCCCCGCTCCCTCTCCTGCTCTCTGTCATGCTCAGTGTAAAATGTAGTATTTTTTTATTTTACTTTTTTATACATGTATTTTTTTACCACTTAAAATATTTTTTAAAAAAATAAAAAAAATTATAATATCATTAAAAAACACTTACTTAATCATTAAGTAAAAAAAATAAAAAAAATGTAGCGGGACTGAGAGCGGGACCGGGAGTGGTGAGAGTAGCATTATTCAAATATATATTGAAATGAATCGAACCCAAAAATTCTTATGGAGTGAGTCTTTGGTACTTGCAAAGATTATATATATTATGCTTGTAAATTTAAAGTTGTCACTCATTCAAAGGTCATATATGTGTGTGTATGTATGTATGGGATGTTCTGAAAGGGGGGTACTGAAAGTCAACCCAAGTATATCTTCAACCATCTCAATCATGTGGCTCAACACAAACCTAGATTAATCCGTAGCACCACCTCAATCCCATGCATTCCAACCTTCACGGGCAACCACTTCCCACAAAAACACCGTGATCCCTCCTTATGTCCTGATCCCCTTTCTTGTTTTTTTTGCTATTTGTTTTTTAAATGAAAGAGTTTTAATTTGGATACATATAGAACATAGAAAGACACAACGGGGTCAAACCAAAACGTTAAAAATAAAAATAATTTAAGGCTAGGGCGATGGGACAAAAAAAGGTTCAACCCAAAAAATGCAACAAAGTTGATCTAAAATCCATTCAGGGATATAGCATGCGACACCCTCAATCTATGTTTATGGTGGAACAGAGACTTGGAGTATCAGGACATGTAACACACGGTCACATATTATCGTTCATGATAGATAACATGCAATGCAACTTAATTCATTTAGCAGTATGCAATAATCGCAGTAAAAATGTGACTGTAAAAGCTTTGCACCAAAATAACTAAAAAGAAACATAATTTATTAACATTCATTCACGCCTCATTTAAAAATCCATAACATGAGGCTGATACATAGTACTTATAAACAAATGGAGAATATATCTCCTTATTTAGGTCGTGGTTGATGGGGTTTCAAAACAGATCATTTTCAGAGCATCGCTCAAATGCACTGAATAGCTTGCACGACAATCTCTAAGAACATCATAATCAACTCCAACTGGCGGTCTAAGTCTAGCTCCTCCTTAATCATCCTCAGCCAAGGGTTCGCATTCATCACCATTTTTTGGTCCTGCTACAACTTCTACTAATCCATCTGGAATGGTAGTTGGAACTAATATAATGAAATTCCTTGAAATCTTAATAAGTTAACAACCAACACATACAAAGATAACATAATCATGACAGATAAGAAACATGAAATGCATGCATGAGGTGCAGAGAAAAGATTTTTTTATGTTTCCATCCAGATTGTTCAATATCTTTCAGGAAAGACACATTTTCTTACAAAGAACATTTCATATTTTTTTTACTTCTTTTCAGTTCAGCTCATTTCTTTATTTTCTTATAAGCTTTCTTAACGTATGATATCATCACGACTCCCCATTTTTTGCATCGTGAGTACCTGCTAGTCACTATAGCCCAACTTTTAGTTGAGACAACGTCTCAGAGTTGCGTAGATAAATTTAAATCCATTGATTATAACTTTTCATAACATGTGTACCCACCAGCATTAGGTGCCATAATTCGACAATGCCCTGGAATCCTTTAAAGAGGAACCGGTTGAAGTATGTTGATTGTTCTTCATCAATCCAAGGGTTACCACTCTATTTTTAGTTATTCTAGAGTGGACAGATTAGTTCTACTAGGATATTCCCCAACCTAGCATTGGGTTGTGATAAAATGTTTTCATGTTATGCTCATGGCAAAACACATTTTGTGACGTACTTTTTTTTTTTGTAATAAGTGACATACTTCGTGTAAAATGTCATAATTTCATGGATCATGTTAAATGGTACATGTTTATGCAAAAATAGTTAATACATGTCATGTAAGTGACTAAATGCTCATCATGTATCACAAAGCATTTCATGCTCAAAATAACATTTGTAACATGAATGTATTGTTTACACAAAGTCAGATAAACATTATCCAAGAGTAAGTTAGAAGCCAGCTTACAAACTTCTTGAGTTTTGAAGGTGAGGTGGTTGAAACAATATATATATGTTTAAAGTTAGATCTTAAATAGTCACTAAAAGCCATACACTTGATCAATTTGCACTTTTAACCTTGTAATCTTTTCTAACTTTCATCAAACCATTCAAATTCCTAACTTCCATGTTTTCAACTCCTAAATAACTCTCAAGCATATTGAATCAAGTGTTTACCATGAAAATCCTTACCTAGGCCGTGGTATGTAATAATGCTAATTTCATAAAGAAATCAATACCAATGTTCATGCTACTACATATATGTTGCTTCATATCAAACTTATACTTATTCATTAACCCGAGTTATTTATGTGATGCTTATAATACTTAAACTTTATCTAGACTAAATCTTAATATGATGAGGATAATGCATTTATAAGCAACTTTAACCAAACATCATGATCTGACTTTTAATTTACTAGTAGACCGAGGCATGCTTGATGATCAACGCAAGATATTAATTCAATACCTAGCACGGCATGTCATTAGTTTTCAAGATACCATCCATCACTTGATTTGCCAAAACTTTAACTAGACTTACAACTTCATATCATAGCACATCAAGATCATATATTAACCATAACAAACTTATTCATGCTATCATCAAAGACCTAACCCGAACATTCATCTCTTTTCTTTCTCATTTTAGATCTTGAGCTTAAATTTCTCATGACAACAAGAATTCACACTTAGCATATTTGTTCATCAACCAATCAATATATCAAGATAAACTACTTACCATCTTGAAGCTTCCCTTCAAAGTGCTTGGCTATAGCTCTCTCTTTCACTCTTTTGAAACTTCTCTCTATATCACTCAAATTCTTTTGCTTGTGGTGTGGGATGAAGTAAGGCATGGGGGGTGCTATTTATAGACTTCATTTGAAAAATGAAAACATTCAAGAAACAACATGTATCTTGGTTCATCCGACAACTCAATCCTAGGCTTACCATGATGAAATCTCGTCTTCTTATGATGATGTTCCTTCTTTGTTATCTTATGTGCAACTAAGGGAATCTCTTGTCTACCCTAGGATGAAGTCTTTCTGAGTTTGTGGGGCGTAGGGTGTAAGAATTTCATAAGTTTGAATAGATTTTTCTGAACAAAGCTAGGTCATAATCGGATTCCTTAACTCCTTCAAAACCATTGCCTAAAACCACTGGTTTCTCTTAGCTAGTTCGAATCTAATGACTTAGTAGGTGTATAAGTGATTCTTTTCTTGTGCAAGAAATAGATGAGAGTGAAGTGACACTGGCTTCTTGGTGAAAGAGATGAAAAAGAGGTGTGTGTTGTGTTTGTAGCCGAGAAGAGCCATTTGGCTTTCTTTCAAGTTCTTGAGGTCAAATCAAGGATTATGTGTCAAGTAATGGCTAAATACCTTGTTGTTTCAATATTTGCTTGGGAACCAAGGGGATGGCATGAGAATATAAGATGGTTTATAAACTTGTTCATGATGATACTCGGCTAGATGTTAGGTGCTATAGTTCCCTCTTTTGTATATGTTTAATGATGCAGCCTAGGCATTCAAGCTATGTTTGATTTTCTCCATCAATGGTCTGCTATTAGACTTGTTCAACTTTAGAATCTTTCATTCAAACTTGACTTAAACCAATGGCCTCATTCAAGGGGTACCCGATTGCACTCAATGTTATGCTATTAAACATGTTTAACTTTAGAAGCTTTCATTCAAACTTGACTCAAACCAATGGCTAGGGGTGTAACCGGTCCGGTCCGGTCCGGTTTTGGATAAAATCTAGGACCGAACCGGTATGTACCGGTTTTGTATTTTTCAAAACCGATTACGCACCGGTTACTCTCCTAAACCGGTACTTCCGGTTTTACCGGTTTCCGGTCCGGTTTTCCGGTTTTTTAAAAATATAAATTTCACAATTTTTCATTAAAAATTTGTTTATAAAAAAAAAATTGATTTAAAAAAAAAACTGTTTTATACTTTTATTAATATATTAGACTATATAATAGTATTAATATTAGACTATTGGTATAGTTATAAGTTATATATTAGTATTAGTTATAAACTTTTAATGATTTAGTATTAACATTTTATATAATAATTTATAAATTATAATAAGAAATTATTTCATATATGAATATATATGTTATATATAAAATTTCATATAAAAATTTATAATTATACATTATATATAAAACTTATATATATTAATATTTAATATATAAAAAATATTTTGTATAAAACTTATATATAAAAATATTATTTTTTATTTTTTTTAATCAATCGGTCCGGTCCGGTCTAAAAAATTCCGGAACCGGAACCGGCCGGTTTTTACGTTTTAAAAACTGGTTCCGGACCAGACCGGTTCAAAACCGGTAAAACCGGTCCGGTTCGGTCCGGTCCGGTCCGGTTTTCCGGTTTGAATTTACACCCCTACCAATGGCCTCATTCAAGAGGTACTCGATTGCACTCAATTGATGCTTGGAGTGGGGAGCACGGGTTTGGCATGTTGCTAGAGGGCATGACATGAATTGGCACTTCTTCCCTGCTTAAGTAACATGTAAAGAGTCTAGTTTGAGAAGGTAGAGGCTTGCTGGAAAATGGAAGGAAGAGAAATCAAGTTTTAATGCTAAGGGTGTAATTCGACTGAGATGGGTGTTTTGGTTTCTTCTAGTTTTTTTCTTCAATCTTTGTGTCCAAGTAAATTGTGTGGTTCATGTTCAAGTCTGAATGCCTTGGGACTCCACTCTTTTGCTTGAGGACAAAGCCTATGGCCTAAATATGGGCTGACTTTGTTTGTTTGGATGTGTAAGGGAGTGGTAATACCCGGTTTGAAGTTTATTACACTATTCCTCTTGGGAATGTGTAAGGGACCGTCGCCTCTTGTCTTTGTTCTAAGGTTGAATTTTCAATTTGATTCTTGGGTGGGCTATGCTTGTTTCATGAATTTTATGCAAATTAAGCCAAGTACTCAATGACCTATATTGAAGGGTATTCGGTTTGCACTTAGTAAGTTATTTGTGTAGAGTGTTTGGTTTTAACTTGTCTCCTATGGTCATGGCAGGTGTTGTTTACTTGAATTTTATCTAGGTTAGCTAATACTTAATCTAGTTTAAAGAGATCAAGATTGAATTTTCAGAAATGTTTTTTTAAAGGGATTGGCTAAAGTCTAGTAGTCGATATAGCATTTCCATGCTAGTTGACTTGGTTTTTGTCTTTTTTTATCATACAAAATCAGAAGTTGTCCTTTTGAATTCTTGAAGAGCAAAACTTGGCAGCAATAGTTCTTTGGGCGCCACTTAGAAGAGTCAAAATGCACAAGGTGTCAAATTCACAAGATGAAAGTGAGGTGCAAGTACTTGTTTTCCACGTTGGGTAACTTTGGCCCCAAGTTTTGTAGGTTGGGTTGGGTTTTGGATTGGGTTTTTTAATTTGGGCCTTATTCCATTTGGTTGGGCCTAGTCTTTGGGTTGCATATTGGGCCTTGGCCCATTTGGGTTTGGGCTTGGTTAGTGGACTTTCATTGGCCTTGGCCCATTTGGATTTAGGCCTAGCTATTGGGCTTCCTATTGAGCCTTGGGCCATTCGGTATTTGGGCCTCTCTTATGGGCCTCGCCTCACCTTGGGCCCATTCTAGGTTCCCTCCTCAAGAGTTGGATCTTCTATCTTTTATACTTACACTCACTTCCTTTTTAGCCAAGACCCTCACAATGTAGTGGGTTATATTCCCACCAAGGTAGAAAATTCTTCCTTGACCTTTTCCTAAGGATTCAAAGAATACTCTTTAAGAATTCTTAACTAAAAAATGATGAAGGTTACTTAACCCCATCTTACGTCTCTAGGTGCCTCACATACTAAATTCCTTAACATGATCAAGACTCGATTTTTATGGTTTCTTGACATGATTTGGCGGGGTGTTACATAGCATTGTTCAAAGTGCAATGATGTTTAATGTCGACCTATAGCATGCATGCCAACTCTTTGTCGATAAAAGTTGGCTCGACTTTTATCTACCAATCGGTGCCATTGGATGGGCAATTTTCTTTCATTAATGACATAAAATTTGTTGTAGTTGAGTCCAAATGGGGTATATGAATATGGCCGATCTAACTCAAATCTATTTAATTAAAAGTAATGTTAGGTAGAAGCCACAAATAGACAAATTTCGTGCATACCCTATGTTTAAATAGACTCTACCATAAAAAATAGACAATTTTTTTAAAAATAGTCATTACTTTTAATTTAATTGTCTATTTTAAATAGACTCTACTATAAAAAAAATATGGTCTTTTGTAAATTGTCATGCACAGGAATTGCTTCTCATAAACCAAATTAAGATATGTTTGGCAAGTGGGATGAGATACAAAATTCTCATCTTATCTCATCATTACAACTTTTTCAAATTTCTACACAAAATATAATAAACAATTCAACTTTTTCAAATTCTAAAATAATAATAATATTAAAAAATAATATTTTAAACTTTCATCTAAAATAAAAAATTTAACGCGTGCCCTTTCCCATAAAAGAAATTGCAATATGCATATTTTCCTTTCACTTACTTTTTTTTTTATTCCATTCCTAAATTAGGAGAACAAAAAAGGAAATGATAAGCAACCAAAGTGTAGTGGAATCCCTTCATTAAACTTTGCATTCCCCCCTCTTTCCACCTATCTAAACACAATTGACACATAAGAGGTTTGGTGTAATAATAATAGACAAAAAAGACACACAACACAATTAGTCTAAAGCTTTGGAGGCGCGATATCTACTCTGTAGAGTAATGCTATTTAGTACTCAGTATTGTTCCATCATTTCAATATTAAACTATTAGAAACTATTTATTATATTTTACTTATAAATCAATTATTTGTTATCACATCAAAAAATGTCGAGAAGATAATAAGTATACTTTTTCTTTACAAATATATTTTACAACAATAAAATTCATAAGTTTGATCTATTTTATTAAAAAAAAGTTTTGTAATTTTATGCATTACAGTAAATTCTATCAGTTTGTAATTTTTTTATGAAATATTTTTATGAAGTAACCACTTATAGGCAAAGTTAACCAAAAAGATATTAAAGAAAAAAGAAAAGAAAAGAAAATCCTTCTAAGTAAGGCAGTAAATGAACTAGTCTATTCGATAGTCCGCTCGATACCCGCCTGGTTAAACTCAAATCGAACTCGACTCGTAAAAAAAAAGCTCGATTGTGAAGCCAGATATCTGCTCGATTAGTAAATGACACATACCAGACTAAACTCGACTCGACTCGATTAAGGCTTGTTAAGGCCCGCTCGTTTATGTTCAAATCGACTCGTTAGCTCGATTCGATTAAAACTTATTCATATATTGATAAATATATACATACACCTATGTACATATATATATGTATGTATTAGCTAATAATATAAGCATAACACTTTTATAATTAAATATATAATATGTAAGTTAATTACTTATGTCAATATATTGAATATGCTTCATGGTTATATTTTATAATTTATATAATAATTAGACTATTAGTATGTAAGAACTATATATGAAATAGATATATGCTATCATATTATGTGTATGTATTAATAATTTATATATGCATATAATATATTGTTATTATGGATAAATATCAACTAGTTACATATTAATTATTTATAAATTTTTAAAATCTTATAATTCAATAGATTTTCTACTTGTTAGTTGTACAAATTTAATATTAGATTTTTTATTTATCTAATTTATTAATTATTAAATCTTATTCAAAAAATAAACAACTCGAGCCGAGCTTGAGTTCGGCTCGATTCGAACTCATTTTCAAGACAAGTTCAAATTCAAGCTCGAATTGAGAGTTTAACTTACTATGTGGATTAAAGTTTAAATAAAAATTTTGAACTCAAGCTTTATTTTTTTGAAAAGAAATGTTTTGGATCTCAAATTCGGGATAAAAAAAGTGTCCCTAATTATTATTATTATTTTTACTTAGTGATTAAGGAAATATTTTTTAATGATATTGTGAATTTTTTTATTTTTTTAAAAATATTTATAATGATTAAAAAAATACATAAAAAAGAAAAACAAAATAAAAAAGTTAAATGTGTTGCTTGGGACATCTATTCGGGACCTTTCTTCGGTAAGTGTAGCGCTGCTCTTTTTTGAATGGTTTATTCGCTTATAGTCCAGTTTATTCGCTTTTATTTGCTTCCCAACTCTGAGTCAAATCTCGGTTCATCAGTACGCAGACTGCAGAGCAAAAGGTAAAAGTAGCTGGAAAACAAACCAACTCAATGGAGGGGAAGCAAGAAAGGCATCAAACCAAGTCAATCCGTTGCATCGTAAAACTGGGTGTGTCTTTTTTGTTCTGTTTTGTTTTGTATTGGTTTTTTCTTGGGTACCACCCATCTCAATTCCTCTGATTCCAGGACAAATTCTCAATCCCTTGTGATATACGTAGTTTTACACTACTACCTTATTACTCTTTTTCCCTCTAATTTATCTTTTATTAGCTTTATCAGCATGCCCAGAAGATGGCTTGAGCCAACAATGTTTATACTAGTTCATTCGCAACACTAGATTACTGGGTGCTTGTTAAAATATCGTTTCACCCATGTTCACATTGATCCCTGCTTGAATGCGGGTCAAGCTAGAGGCATGTGTGCAAAGAGGAAAAATCGTTTTGAGCAATCTATACTTTATAGTGTATAAATTTTAGCCGATACACAAAAGGAATATGCAAATATAAAGTCTTCGATACTTCTTTGTTTGATGGATCAAACTAAGAAATGTGTTTTGTGTTGCGAAGGAGGTGCGGCAATTACTTGCAAAAATGAACTCGAGAAGATAAATAAAGAAAGCCTTGACATAGTCTCATCTCAGCTGAGGCAAGCAATGATTTCGGGGCGGTCTCCTCCAACGAAGGGTCCTGGGATGGATTGGAGCAAGAGACATGGGGAATCGGAGGTGTTTTGTACCGAAGATGATTTTGGAGAGGATGCATTTGCAGATTCTAGTCGTTTTGTTGTTGTTCATGGAGCAGGTTAGTCGCATGGCATAAAGAACACACCTCGAATTTAAATATGGTTATTATGCTAGTAATGTTGTTTTTTTTTTTTAATGCTAGTATTGTTATTTATTTACAAGCAATGACATTAAAGTTTTGATTACACAAACAGTAAGTGTTGAGTGTGGCTTGATTCCTGTTGAAAACGCCATTCCATAGACTTGGCTTGACTGTGGCTCGATCTTGGCTCGAGCTAACTTTGACTCCACACTTCACTCAAGCGAACCCCAGACAGATTGCTCTCTCGACATCTGCTTGACAGTTTGCTCGAGCGAACCCCAGGCAGATTGTTCGCTCAACACTCCCTCGACAGTCAGCTCGAGCGAGCTCCAGGCAGATTGTTCACTCGACACGCCGCTCGAGCGAATGTTCATAATTAGAGTTTTCTGCGTACATGTTATTTTTTCATTGTATTGTGACTTTGAGCGGCCAGAACAGAGAGAAAAGAGAGAAAACTCCTTTTGTGAGATTTTGAGAGCTCATTAGGTATATTAGGGCTTTTGGGATTAAGGAGTGATTTGTGATACCTCTCTTGTACTCCATTTTGTGAAAGTGAATTCCTTGAGACCGACTCCACTAGTGGACGTAGGTTTGTTCTAAGCCAAACCACGTAAATCTTGGTATTCTTTGTGTAATTATCGAATTTTCTTTTGTTTGCTTCCGCTATTATATTTCAAATTAGCTGCTGATAGCCAGTTAATCCCAATAGAGTGCAGGTGGTACTCTAGATCATGCTATTGGAAAGTAGCTTGATTTTGATTTTGGCATTGGCACACAGTGACTTGAGAGCAAGTCTACAGTTTCATCGCGTAGATAGAGTAGGTAGTTTGGCCACCTTCAGGATATGCTCATGCAAACTTTGTGGTGTTCTTACTTTGGAGAGAATATTTGTTATTAGCCTTCCGCGGGCTTGTATTTAGAAGCTGTTGTTCAAATATGCAGTCTGTATAGTGGTGCGTTGCTTTTGTGTGAAGAGGTTGAATCTCTTCATTAGGACCAAGCTTGTGATTCGGTCAAGTTGTCTATGAAATTGAAGACTTTTGGGTGGAAATTGAGTTTTTCAAGGATAGACGTTGTGTTCTATTTGAGATTTGTGTAAGAGTTTGTTTTTTTATCTTTGGTGGGCATCTTTGATGTCTTTGTTGTCGAATTGTGAAATTCGATTTGGTGGAATTCATTTTGTTCAAGCTTGACGAAATTCAAGCCAAGGTGGAGATTTGTTGAGTGTGGCTTGATTCTTGTTGAAAACGCCATTCCAGAGACTTGGCTTGACTGTGGCTCGACCTTGGATCAAGCGAACTTTGGCTCGAAACTTTGCTCGACAGTCCGCTCGAGTAAATCCCAGACAGATTGTTCGCTCGACATCTGCTTGACAGTCCGCTCAAGCGAACCCCATGCAGATTGTTCGCTCGACACTCGCTCCACAATCAGCTCGAGCGAACGCAAGGCAAATTATTCGCTGGACACATCGCTCGAGCGAATGTTCGTAATTTGGGTTTTCCGCACCGTACAGTCTAAATACATGTTATTTTTTCATTGTATTGTGACTTTGTGCGGCCAGAACAGAGAGAAAAGAGAGAGAACTCGTTTTGTGAGATTTTGCGAGTTCATTAGGTGTATTGGGGCTTTAAGGGATTGAGGAATGATTTGCCTCTCTTGTACTCCATTTTGTGATAGTGAATTCCTTAAGACCGACTCCACCAGTGGATGTAGGCTTGTTCTAAGCCGAACTACGTAAATCTTGGTGTTCTGTATTATTGTCGAATTTTCTTTTGTTTGCTTCCGCTATTATATTTCAAATTAGCCGCTGATAGCTAGTTAATCCCAATATTAGGAATAATGCTTTTGAAGGTTTGGGTTATGCCTAGAAGGATAGTTGACTTCTGTACTGGTTGATAAGGCTTATATGGATGTACACAAATTGCATCTGTATGAAAGAAGGTCCTTATCTGCTTGATGTGGTGTATTTGGAGAGAAGTGAACAATAAAATTTTTGGGGATCGTGAAAGAAATGGACGATCTTAAAATTTTATTTTTCAATACGTTGTTCCTTTGGGCAGCCGCTATAGATTTTAACAGGCTGAGTTTTCATAACTTTTTGTATCTTTTCTTAATTATAATTTGGCGTTTCTCTTGTATAGGCCTATGTAATTTGTTGCAACTTTTAATAAATATTTGACTACTTATAAAAAAAGAAAAAATCTATTCATCATCCATTTTCTCATCATCCTCGCATCATCCTATGATATGGCATTATATGATAGGTTCACAAGTGAAATATAATAAATAGTCTCAAATCATCTAATGCCACATCATGGGATGATAAAAGGATGATGAGAATTGGGATGATAAGTAGCATTACTCATAAAAAAAAGAGAATAATGCTTTTGAGCATACAGAACATGGTTGTTGATTTATACTAAAGGCCAAGGTCTGTGCATTCGTCCAGGAGTTGATAGTAGTTTTTACAGGTATTATCTTCTAAATATATGTTGGAAGTTCATTTTATAACCTACAATGGTGGCCCTAGGTTCTTTTGGGCACTTTCAGGCTAGTAAATCTGGGGTTCATAAAGGAGGATTGGGCCAACCTCTTGTCAAGGCTGGTTTTGTTGCTACACGGATTTCTGTGAGATAAACTGCCCTTGCCTCTTCGTATGCTGTTACATGTTGATGTTTTGAGCTTTTTATTTCAGCTTATATGTAGAGAATTTCTTCCTTTTAGCGGGTTGAGATTATGAAGATGGAATGGGTATCTTTTTATTGGCCTGATAACACTAAGTAGGACATAATTGGGCAACCAGGTATAACATCCAGAAAGCATTATCAAGTTTCAATTGCCATGCAGTATTATATCAAACCTGAAATATTGCACCCATGTACCCTTATATTTAACAGAACCGTTTCATCTGTTTGAGGTTTCTGTTAACCCTGTCATAGATACCATACGATTAGGTGAGATTTATACATGGAATTGTCTGGGTCCTTGATTAATTGGGGTATATAATTACAATTCAACTGGAGAAAGAAAGAGGAAAGAATAAAAAGTAAAAAATTATTATTCTTTCAAGGGTGAGGCTGTTTTTATGTTCAAGCTACTATAGGTTTTGAGTTGTTGTTCATCTCAGCCTTTGTTTGTTTTGGGAATTACATCTGAAGTTCTACAGGAACAAAATGTCAGATACTGAGATGGGATAGGCTGACCAAAATATTCACCTAAATACCTTATCTGCAATCTACATTCATTTGGTTTTCTTTGTTTTATTCCCATTTCTTTTTCAGGTTACGAGTCTCAATCTTGAAATTGTTAGAGCACTAGCCAGAGGTACCAGAGCTGTTACAATTGAACTTCTATTTGCATTTGTTAGCTCTATATTGATATCTGTTCACTTCTTCCCCCATCAAGTCTAGTCTGTTATGTGAGTCAGTTTTGTGTGCCAAAAAGCTAAAGAAATGCCATATTTTTGTTTTGATACACCCTTTGCTCCTGATAAACTAATCATAATCAATTTTTCCATTTGACAACTATGCCACTGGTTCCCATAAGTTCTTGTAACCACATCACTGAGGTTGGATATTTGCCAATTTTCCATATTTTGTTTATGATACTATTTCGGTAGCAATTTTTTTTTCATGCTTGATATCACATTGTGTATTAATATAACATAGTAAAATCTACATTGACAGTGAATACAAGCATTTCAGCAATTATTTATTTATATGATTTCTGTGAAACAGTTTTTGGTAGTGCTCATCATTTTGGTACAACAGATCAAAGAGGTCTAGTATTGGAGATGAAAATCTTGCTTGCTTCAAGACCTTATTTTCTTTTCGAGCATGACATTCAAATTTCTTTTCTAGCATGGCATTCAAATTTGCATGAGAATGCTATCCGACTGTTGTGATTTTGATATAGGTGTGACCCACTACCTCTTGTGTTGCTTTTCACTGAATCTAGTACTTATTTATCTGCTTAGATGACCCAATTTTTCTATGCGTCATCTTTGAGAAAAGCGAAGTAGATCAAATTGTCCTTATTGAAGTATTTTCTTTTTTTGCAGAGGGTATTCCTTCAGTTGGAATGTCTCCATTTACGTGTGGATGGTCAACCTCTGAGAGAAATGTTAGAAGCCTCTAGACAGACTGCATTTGCTTCAATATAGGCACCGATAATGGAGACTTATTTTTTATTCACATATTCTTTCTTGTTGGAGATGCCTTCTTCTCTTCCTAAAAACTTTTGTATTTGGACAGATAGCCTCAGCTGATTTGTCCATGGTGGCTAAGGCTATTGACTCTGGTTTTATACCTGTAAGTTTGAGTTCTTTGATTCATAATAATACTTCAAAGCTTGCATAAATCCTATTCTTTTGAACATTATCCTTTGTATTCAAAATAGATGGCCACATTTTTTGTAGTTGCTAGTTAGAGTGTTTACCAGACACTTAAGTGCTTACCTTGGTTGTCAGGTAAATGATCCTTTTAACTGTCAGCATACTTAAAAGCTTGAGACACTAAATGGGATTCCATGAATACATATAAACTAATGAAACCCTAGTTAGAGTAAGTGAAAGTTTATGTCATTATTAATGCTTCATGGAGAAAGATAATAGATTAGATTACTGAAGTTGCAGAATCATACAAACAAGCACTTATTATTCTTTATAAAACAGTATGAAATTTTTTGGGGTACTAAAGATGTGTATGACTTGTTAAAACACCAAAGACAGTTAATCACGAATTTGAGTGCAGAGAAATTTTTAAGGCAGCCATTGCCGAACAATTTCCCAGAGCAATAATAAAATTCCTGGGTGCCAAGCACAAGTGCATAGTTTTTCTTTTTGGGGATAAATAGCATATCACCTAGTGTCGTGAAAAAGAAGTGATTTGGTATTTTCTTTAGTAGTCGCTTTTTTTTTTTTTGGGGGGGGGGGGGGGGCTCTCATGGATATTTCACATTGCTTGGTGCTTATTCTTACCTGCCTCCTAGGTTCTGCATGGAGATGCTGTGCTTGATGAATTACAGGTTTGGTCCATGTGAGTTATATTTATCGGCTTTCTTTGTTATTAGTTGGTATTCTCATTTATTTACTTATTAAATCAGGGCTGCAGCATATTGAGTGGAGATGTTATCATACGCCATCTTGCTGCACAGTTAAAGCCTGAATATGTTGTTTTTCTTGTATCCACTGTTTATGGAATATATCCTTTTTCATGCTTAACTTTCTGTGGACGTAAGATGCTTCTAATCATTCTATGCAAAATCAACTAGAGGGCTTGAGGATTGGCCTTCAGTCTGTAGTTATTATGAACTGGTAAATGATATTGAAATAAATGAATTTCACAACTATCCTGGCATACCTCCACTCTTAATTAATGTTCCAAAGCATTGATGAAAGCAGCCTTAACTTCTTGCCACTTTTGGCATGCAGTGAAAACATAGTGTGAGAATGTGGTTTTCAAGGAAAGAGACTTGATAATTTATTTCTTTGAGTAAAATTCTAAAAGATGGAATTATATATTATGCTGGGATCTTGCCTATTCTTATGATCATTAAAATCTTGTTTACTGATAAAAAAATATCATGCTCTATTATGCACACAGATACACTTTATAATGTATCAAGGTGTATGAATGGTTCTTCCAGTTTTTGTAACTGACACATTTTACCCTTGGCGATACTCAAATTACCTTTTCTCTATTTGATATGTATCAAACGATATTATATGATGTTATCCGATTAATTTGGATTGAAAGACAGATGTTTTAGGGGTATATGATCGTCCACCAGTGGAACCTAATGCAGTACTCTTACAGGAGATTGGTGAGCATTTCTTATAAATCCTTGATCATATACATGGATGGTATGGAACAGTTTCAGTTGGTTTTTTTAATGGATGGGAATGGCAATTTTTCTATAAAAACAGCTGTGCGTGAAGATGGGAGCTGGGATGTTGTTAAACCAGTGCTTCAGAACATGACCAAAGGTTGGTAAGAGGAATTAAGATGATTTATCAGAGTTATATGGGAGTAAGAAATGTCATTAGTCTTAGGGTATCACTCCCTTCAAGGTCCAAGGTTCAACACCTCACGGGTGCAAACAATCCTTTGAGGCCACACCTCCTGGTGAAAAACCAGCGATTTAACCAGTTCCGTGTGAGGAAACTTCCGACGGTGCGGTGCACGGCAAGACCGGGGTTTACTCTGAAGGGGTGGGTCTGAAGGGCCCTGCCTTGGAGAGGTTCCCCGACATAAAAAGGGGGGGGGGGAGGGGAGGGCACTTGTTTTTAGTATGGCCATTTTGGATATTCGTGGATTTGTCTTCTTTCATCTACTGTTAGGGCTACATCAACCATAAAGACGTTGGTCTAAACGTTTTTCCTGCCTTCAAATGCAGCATAATCTAATGAGTTACATTGATTTTTATTACATGTCCAAACTTTCTGTGTTTTTGGTTCCTGGCAGTATCTATTTTATTTTACTGAAATTGACTGTATCTAGTGAAGTTAAAACCAAGAAGTAGGTTGCTTCTTCATGCTTTCAAGTATATTTCAGCATAGATTAGTACACGGAGGGTTTAGAGAATAGATATTTCTGTTTTCAACACTTATCCAATCTTCCCCATGCCACTTTGTCAAGGTCACAATGGATTTAGATATTGAAGAATTAAGAAATGCTGAGCATGTTTTAAAATTACTCCTTTTTTGTTACTTACTACAAGGAATGTATGATTCTGAACTGAAATGACCAAGTAATGTATCTGCTGTTTTAAACCAGAGCACCAAATTAACAAATGTTTTCCCATTTTCTATCGGCAGTTGAAACTACCGTCGCAGCTCATGATACCACTGGGGGCATGATGACCAAAATAACAGAAGCTGCAATGATCGCAAGACTTGGAATTGATGTTTACATCGTGAAAGTAATGATTGTCATATCTTCTCACATTCTTTTATCATTCAATTTATTGTTGGAGATTGTATTAAAATTAAGCTGGATGCAGGCAGCCACAAGTTACTCATTAAGGGCTTTAAAAGGGGAACTGAGAGGCAACATTCCTGATGATTGGTATGGGACAGTCATCCGGTTTGCTCACGAACCGTAAAATGTTGTTGTGATCTGTAAAATGTTGTCGCGATCCGCCATTCTACCATTGCAATGTCTAAGGAGGTATGCGCAAACTTGATTGCTTTTGAGATTGTTCGGAAGTGCTCATGTATCTTCCCAGGAACTGCTCACAACTTGAGATTTTTGCCGTCTTGTGACTTATAACTCTTTCATTTTCAATTTGACTTTCGGTACACTCATTCCAGCAGAAAAACTAAACATTCTTGTGGTGTTTGATTATAATCCTATGGTTTAGTTTGCCAGTTGCAGTGGGTTTACTTGCAGTATGTTAGGCCTTATTCATCAACCCCAGAAACGATAACTCTATGCAAGGAAGCTCCAATCCAGGAATGGTTTCTGTGAAAATAATGCTTATTTTTGCTTCTATTTTTTCTTCACGAGTAATGCTACATGCAGTCGTGGAGTGTGCAAGCGCCGTACAGTCATTTTGAAAAAGAGTGAGGTCTACTATTAAAAAATTACTTTTTCTCATATGGGTCTTATATTTATTCATTTTTTTTAAAATGATTGCACGGCGCTTGCACATTCACGACTGCAATTACCATTTCTCTTATTTTCCATACATGGAAGATAACTATTTGGGGCCAATGTCCTTGAGGGCACAAATCTGCTCCTCTCCCATAGCCAGACATCACCGAAAACCCATCCTTGATCTGCATAATAAAACCCAAATGAATGAGATAATGTAACAATTCACAACACGGGTGTAAAAAGAGGATATCAATAACAGAAAACATATTGCCCAAGTGCCAAGCAATATGGCCATGTCCAATGTAAAGAAAAATGTTGTGTCAACAAGCAATATGGCCATGTTTAATGTAAAGAAAAATGTTGTAGACATAGATTTTATAAAAGTAAATTTATAAATTAATGTTATATTATAAAACTACTTTTATTAGATTCTAGGTCTCGTTTATTTTTTCAGATGAGATGAGTTGAAATCAAAGTTAAAAGTTGAATAAAATATTGTTAGAATATATTTTTTTGATGTTTTTTTTGTTTTGAGATTTGAAAAAGTTGAATTGTTTATTTTATTTTGTGTGAGAATTTGAAAAAGTTATAATGATTAGATGAGTTGTGACAAGTTGTGAAAAAAAACGAGATCTTGGTGACCGAGATTTTGACAGATCCACAAACTACTTTTATTTGACAGATCCAACCCCAGCCCTCATGTTGCTTGGGAAAAAGAGATTTCAGTTATAAAAGGCACCTGGTTCTTTATACACACGCACATACATGTATTATTCTGTATTGTGTTTGGATTGCTTCGCAAAGGATGTTGGATGTGCACGCTGCCTGCTACAAATCGGTTCACCATTCTACCCAATACTTATAGGAATTCATGCATATGTGGTGAACTTGTATCTCTAGCCAACAAGTCAGTTTCAACGAAAATTGGATTCAAACCCTACCCATTTGTGATATATCAGCAGGATAAATCTCTATAGATTAATAAGCTTAAAAAATAAGCAATGCTACTCTTCATTTTAAATAATGTGACATATTTTAAATAGATTTTTATGCCAACCACTTAATATATATATAAATCATTGAAAATGCATCATATCAACCAATATAATTGAAGATAACAAAATACAAAATGAATAATACAAAATGAATAACCACATCTCTCTCAAAAAATGAATTAAATTTGCAATTATTCCTCAAATTGCTTTTTTAGGAATTTGGGAGATTGGAATGAAACCTGATATTACTGAATCAACCTAAAAAAAGTAATTGGTTTGAATGCATTCGGTTCCACTGAAGTTTTGGTTCCATTCTAGGTCTAGTTTTTGGAACTGAATTAGATTCGTACGGTTCTCCAAAATTCCTTGAAACCAAACTAACCCAAATCAAGAGGCACCCCTGTGTTCCACTAGAGTTCAATTGACTATTGAGAACAGAGAGATCAATCTTCTTAGAACTCAGTAAAATTATAGTCGGAAAACATGGATACATAAAACCTAATGTGATTGTGGGAAGCAAATACATGCATGCCGCCATGATAAGGATCTGACATGAACATCCGATGACCAGATTAGCATGCAATAGAGTCATTATGCCAAACATCAAACTAACCACAAACTGGAAAGCAGCAAAACTTTCGATCTTGTTTAAGGAAGTCGCACATATTTACAAATGTTAACGTTGCCTCACCGGCTGTGGATTCAAAGAGGAACCGAACCACCTTCGATACCGGCGATTATTATATGACTTTTTTTGGGCCTCTGAAATCATTATGACCTTTAATCTGGAATGAAGAAATCAAACCTAACATCAACAGAACCTGAAGTCTCTCCAGTATCTTTGTACTCTATATTTGTTATTGCTCCAACCTCGTCCAAATCTTGATACTCAGGTTTCACCCGTCGTACTGGCACAGTGACAGAATATATGGTTCCAAGGTCTGCATCGGTAGAAACACTCAGGTGAACTTTATCCTGCGATTCTATCTCCACAAAATCTGATAGAGCCTGCACAATGTTGTTGACAATCTTCCTTTTTGCCTCATCACTCACTGCACATCGATCAGAGAAGAGAATCATCTTCAAGCGCTGCTTGGCAATCCTGGCATTAGAGCTCTTTCTAGATGCTGGTGACGGGAACATTATCTTCCAAGCCAAGTTTAAACGTTCCAAGAAGCTCATGTTAATGGCATCAAGGAGGAAGCCCTCAGATTCTTGACTGATGGACTTCGGCGAAAGCTTATAATCTCCAGTGACACCAGAAATTTCCTTGGGATGACCACGCATGTTGCGGTTATCAAGTACCATGCTGGGCCATTTGGGTATAACTTCACAGATGCTTGATCCTCTATTCAGGAAACCAGAAAACTCCACCTATAATAACAGCACAAAGTTTAGAGACTTAAGCAGGCCAAGGACAGTGCATGCCTTTAAACCCTCAACACCATCTATAATATTGTAACATGCCTATGTTGCAACATAGAATGGGTGGTATATCTTTCAGCCCCCACATCCGTTATTTGTTGATTAGAATGATGGCTGTTTGATGTGAAACCATTCGACCTTCAGTAGATAAACCAGATCATTAACACGCAAATTATCATATGAAACAAGAACAACACCCCCCCCCCCCCCCCAAAAAAAAAAAACCGGTTTTTGTCATAAACCTTAAACCTTAACAACAATCAAACATATAGAATAAATGGACCTTAACAACAATCAAACATATAGAATAAATGGGAGGTTATTAAATGCCTCATTTCGTAAATCGAGGAAAATTAAAGAAAATGAGGATTCTCACAATTACGACTAAAACCCTCAAAAGTTACCAGATTCCACTATCC
The DNA here is from genome assembly GCA_961763995.1 of Juglans cinerea. NCBI lineage: Eukaryota > Viridiplantae > Streptophyta > Magnoliopsida > Fagales > Juglandaceae > Juglans > Juglans cinerea. The sequence goes on from CAUIVZ010000011.1 coordinate 21,331,156, forward strand.
AGGATACCCTTTTCTTCCTTCGGGCTTCCATGGAACTCAGCAGAGAAGTCAAGGACTTGAAACAAAATGCATGGATCCCGGATAGGATCTAATAAATCAGAGATAAATGCAGGAAAACTAACACTGACAAACAAGAGGGTGAGAGCTCAGACCTTCGAAGGACGTAATGAGCTTCGAAGAGGGTGCATAGGGTAGGAGCCCAGTGTTGCGGAGACATTCAAATCCGCAGAAATCATCATCGTTTTGAAGCTCCCGACTGCTCTGTCTCTCTCCCACCTCGGATTTTTGTGTGCCTGCGCTCACTGTACTCGAAATCTTCGTTTTGCACGAAGGATTCAGGTGCTGGGTATCGGTTTCACAGTAGCGGACACAACGATGCCGTCTCACCTTTGAGTTTTTAGTTTTCACTTTTTCTCTAGGCAGATAATCTGAATCATCATGTTTTAAGGAAAAATAAATATAGATAGAAGCTACTATTGAGAGCATCCATTTTGTACACATGATGTGGCATCATTTAAACCACACATCTTTCCAAGTGAGTGTTGGGAACAATTAACTAGAAGCAGTCACGCAGTGAGTGCAAGTGTGCACTGCTATAGTAGCTTCTCTCTAGCATTATTCTTTAAGAAATTATTTTTTCTGTATATTACAAGAAGAATATTACTATACATCATCCTACTGTTGGCTGCAGCCGTAACAAACTTGCATGGTGTAAGTTGTTTTTTTTTTTAAAGCCAAAACGTCCGTTTTGTTGGTTTTGTATTTTCCCGAATCAAAGGAATGGAAGTCTCATTTTAGCTGGTATGACGCAAGAAATAAAATGAGAGAGAGATTAATGCCTGGTTTGCTTTCAAGACTAAAATTCAAAATTTTAAAAATCTTGAAAATATCTTATTTCATTATTACAACTTTCTCAAATTTCCATACAAAATAAAATAAACAATTTAACTTTTTCAAATCCTAAAATAAAAATAATATTAAAAAATATATTCTAACATTATTTTATTCAACTTTTTAACTTTAATTTCAACTCATCTCATCTCATAAAATAAACGAGGCCTAGAGGCTTGTTTGGAAATAAATCTCATTCCAAAATTCTCATCTTATCTCATCTTATTTTATTTTCTCTCATTCTCAAACATAATTCAAATACAAACATTTTCAAACTAATTATTACAACTTTTTCAAAATTTCAAAAAAAAAAAAAACAATTCAATTTTTTCAAATTTCCAAACAAAAATAATATTATAAAACTATATTCTAATAATATTTTAACTTTCTAATATTTTTTATTGAACTTTTTCTCTTTCCTTTCTCAAAACTCAAAAAATACTTAATTCAAACCGTCTCACTATTATTTACAAAATTATCATCTTATCTCACTTTCCAAACAAACCTAGTATATGAATAACTTGGTTTGTCGCCGCTCTTATAAAGGGAGATATATTTCCGCTCCGTTTGGATAGTGAAAGTATTTCATCTCATCTCATATTATCATTACAAGTTTTTTAAATTTTCACACAAAATATAATAAAAAGAAAAAATCTACATAACCTCCTCCTATTCACACAACCTCCACACACCACACTTTTTTTAATTTTTATTATTTTTTTCTTTTATCAAATATTTAATAGATGAATAATGAATAGAAAAATTAAATTAGTTTAAAAAGAATAAACTCAAAAAAAATTTAAAATTTTAAAAAATGTGGTGTGTGGAAGTTGGGGAGGTTGTGTAGTATTGCTCTAATAAAAAATTCAACATTTTCAAATCCCAAAACAATAATAATATTAAAAAATAATATTCTAATAATATTTTATTCGGCACCTTAGTAGTTTTGATAATGTCTCCATATCGGATTGTAATACCATGACATGTCAATTTGATTTTTGCGACACTTTGATATTTGGATTGGTTGAATGAGAGTTTCACTTCACCTTTTCTTATGATCCTTGGTTGGAAGAAGTGATAACATGAAAAGATAGTATGTGACAAATAGTTCTAATCATCGACAAACGACATGTATATGTGCATGGTGAAATTAGGTTAAGGTGAAATCAAGTTGGATCTAAAAGATTTGAGGGTGCTGCATCCGATGGTGCCGCCCTTGGAGGTAGAAAGTCTCCAGGCGTAGTGGCGCATGGATGTTGTGCATAGCTTAGCGTGCGTGAGCCTCACGTGTCGCTCGTTTGGACAATATTCTCCCTTTAATAAAATGATCGATTGTTGTTTATGTTCATAATGTCTTGATTCTAAAGTCATTAGAACTTCTTCTCTAACTTCCAAAGCTAGGCACCAAATGAAGTGAGAATTATGTGCACCTTCTATGGCTTGGCTTTACAAAGATCAAATATCCTCAAAATCGGTTCCTTAGAGTTGGTTACTTTGGAACATATTTGAAATTTGCAAACTTTCCTAATCTTTTTCCTTTTTTCAGCATTTTAAGTACATGATTTTAGCCAAGTATACATCTTTCAAATCATCATATATGTTTTGTTTTTCACTATTCAGATCATAAATTGCTTGGAGGGATGCAAAGTATGCTCAAATATATGAATATCTTCACGAGGAGTATGAGGTGACCCAATGCTTTGGAAACTTGGATTTCAAATTAAAATTTGTGGAGGTATGCCTGTCATTATGTGTAACACGCAAAGGTGAAGGGGGAATTTGTAGGCTCATTTAAAGGGTGAGCAGCCTCCATAGAAGAAGAAGAAGAAGAAATGATAGAAACTTTATGCATTCAATTCATGATTATTTCCCCAACGAGGTCTCAGTACATATAGGCTGACAGTAGTAACAAACTTGTAACAAACCATACAAAATATTCTCCTCAGGTCTTGCCTTGTGCACTACTTAACAGAACAAGTAAAGTAATATTAAGAAGCATTCTAAGTAATTCTAAGCAATTAGACCCGAGCTTAGGCCCATTTATTTAACTACGCTTAATTAATGAATTCCTAACCCATTTGTTGCATCTGTCCATAGTAAGAGCCCACGATATTAGTTTGAGCCCGTAGAACTAAGGCCCACCGAATCCAGAAACCCATCATGATTCATCTCTTCTTCTCCTTCTAATCTTCCTTAAGCTTCTAGATTTGCTCGTGATATTATCCTCCTGTTCAGAATACCTTACCCACAAGGTGTGGACAGGTGTTCCTCAGATGGTGGTAGGGCTCCTAGGTGGTGTCTTCAGCCCTCTACCCTTGCCAACAAACCAAGATCTTTGTTAGGGGTCTCCGATGATCCTGTTTGAGGCGCTGATCTAGAACCTCCTTAGGTTCTGGTTTGAAGAGCCCCATGGAATCAACATGAGGTAGTTGCGACATGGGAACCACTAAGTGACCAAGCCTCCTTTTGAGCAGTGAGACATGGAACACGAGGTGGATGTGGGTTGTTTCAGATGGCATGCCACGGTGCCTACGCATTTCTCTATGCAAAATGGCCCATAAAATCTTGGGGACAGTTTGGCGTTATGACGTTGAGTTATAAAGTGCTATTAGTACGACTGAACCTCAGGTAAACAAGGTCCCCCACTGCGGATTCCCTTTCTTTTCTCTTCAAGACGGAATATTTGTTCATTCTATTTAGTGCTTTGTGAAGGTTTTGTTTCAACAGCTGCTTGATTTGCTCTGGTAAGTAACTCAGAAATCTGGGAGGGGGGTATCCGTATAAGGCTTCAAAAGGTGTTAATTGGGTTGATGAGTGCTTAGTGGCATTGTACCACCACTCAGCTAGTGGAATCCCTAAGGCCCAATCTTACGGCCTCTCACCCACAAAACAACATAGTTAATTTTCAAGTGTTTTATTGACAGCTTCTACATGGCCATCAGTTTGTGGATGGTACGTTGTACTAAAGGCCACATCTACCCCCTGTTATTTGAACAACTTGGTCCAAAACCTGCTAGTGAAAGTTTTTTCTTTATCTGACACAATTAAATTGGGCATGCCATGGTGTTTGAATATGTTTACGAGGAATGAGTGGGCTAGTGAGGAAGTAGTGTAGGGGTGAGAAATGGGAGTGAAGTGGCTGTATTTAGTGAGGCGATCAACCACTATCCATAGGTAGTTGAAGGTTTGGGAAGTGAGAAGGCCTTCTATAAAGTCCATAGTGATATGGGTCTAGAGTTTAAAGGGTATGGCTAAGGGTTGTAAGTCCTCCTAGTAGGGAATGTTCTAGTTTCACATGCTGGCAGATGTCACCCCCCCGCCCCCCAACAAATTCACATACTTCAACTTTCAGGCTAGGCCAATAAAATTATCTGTTTATTATGTGGATGATTTTATCAAAACCAGAGTGGCCCCTAGTAGGACTATTGTGTAACAAATGGAGAACTTTAAGTTTAAGGGTAGGATTCTTAGGGATATACAATTTGTCCTTGTAATACAAACAACTCTCCCTCACAGAATATTTAGGACTGATATCCCCTTTAGCTACATTTTTCAGCAATTGTTGAACCTCTGTATCATCTGTGTAGTGTTGTTTAACTTCCTCTAGTAATTCCAAAGTAGGCACATAAATTATAGTAAGTGTCACAAGAGCTTCTTCTTCCTCCCCTCTCATTGAAAGAGCATATGCTACTTTATTATCTGAACCTTTTTTGTACTCAACCAAAAAATCATAGCCTAGTAATTTACTTACCCACTTCTGCTGTATAGTTATTCATATTTCTAATCCAATAGGAACTTCAAGCTTTAATGATAAGTTTTTATTGTGAATTGCCTTCCTAGAAGGTAAGGTCTCCACCTTTGCACTGCAGAGACCAGTGCAAAGAGTTCTTTTTTATAGCTGGACATTCACAATGCCCTCCCCTTTAAGGCGTGGTTGTAGAAGGAAATTGGATGCCCCCTTTGCATGAGGATAACTCCCACAACTTTTCCAGAAGCATCACACTCGATTTCAAAGGACAATGAAAAATTGGGTAAGGCCAAAATTAGTGGCCTTATCACTACCTCCTTCAGGTCATTAAAGGCCTTTTTTGCAGCTACAATCCACTTGAACCCATACTTCTTCAATAATTATGTTAGTAGGGCAGTCACCCCTATACCCTTTAATGAATCTTCTGTAGTAGCCAGTCAAGCTCAGAGTTCCTCTTAAGGATTTTACGGAAGTATGTAAGGGTCAATCCCACATGGCCCTTAATTTTTCTAGGTCAGCTTTCACTCCCTGAACTGATATGAAATATCCATAACAAGCTATCTTAGAGCAGCCAAATTTGCACTTGGACATCTTGTATATAACTAGTGCTGCTTGAGAGTGTCCAATGCAATTTTGAGGTGTTGCACATGCTCATTTTCGCTCTTATTGTAGATTAAGATATCATAACAAAAATTAGTATGAATTTTCACAAGAATGATTTAAAAATTTGGTTCATCAAGCTTTGGAATATGAAGGAGCATTAGTCAAGCCAAATTGCATGACTATAAATTCATAGTGACCTTCATGAGTCATGAAGGCAGTTTTTGGTATGTCCCATGTTTTTATTCTAACCTGGTGGTAACCAGATCTAAGGTCCAATTTTGAGAAGATTATAGACCCGCACAGCTCATCCAAGAGTTCCTCAACCACAAGTATAGAATACCTATCCTTCACGGTGGCTTTATTCAAAGCACTATAATCAACACAGAGGCACCATGTCCTATCAGCCTTCCTTACTAACAAAACTGAGGAAAAGTAAGGACTCTGACTTAGTTGTATAACCCGAGTCGACAGGAGCTCATTCACAATCCTTTCTCTTTCATCTTTTTGGTAGTTGGGGTATCTATAGGGAATCATAGATATGGGTTTGGTTCCAAGTAGTAAGGACATGGAATGGTCTTGTGATCTGTGAGGTGGCAGGCTTGGTGGTTCTGCAAAAACATCAGAAAATTGGTTTAGTAGATTTTTTAGTGATGGCGAGGGTTCAGGTATATTGTTCTCAACTTCCAACAATTATAACAACACCCCCCTTATTTGCCCCACAACTAGCCTTTGGTATCCTACCTACTTCAATCAACTTAGAGCTAGGCAACCCTTTCAACAAAACTGGTTGGCTTGCAACTGCACACTGCATAGTCAGTTCCTTAAAATTCCATAAAATGGGTCCCAAGGTCTAAAGCCAAAATACCCCTAAGACCAAATCACAACCTGCTAACATTAGAACATAGGCCTCTGGGGTGAAACTTGTATTTTGGATAGATATGTTCACCCTATCAATTTTTCCTTTATTGAAAATTTGCTCACCACTAGCAACCTTAACTAGGACCTTCTCAACCTTGTTTATACTCAACCTTGTTTTGCATGCTACAATAAAATCAATAAAATTATGTATACTGCATGTATCTGTGAGTATGACTACCCAACAGTCCCCAATTCTCCATTTCACCCTCATAGTCTTGGAGTTTAAAGAGCCAGTGATAGCATGAAGGGAGATTTCTAGTTTTCCTTCAGGGCTATTAAGTCCATCATATTCCATTATGTATCATTCTTAACTAGGTCTCCTCTCACTGTCTTGTCTGTCGTAAGTCATAGATCTCCTCAATTAGATATAGCCTAGGCTTTTGACATTTATGGCCTAGGCTCAATTTAGCCTCACAGTAGTAATATAAGCCTTTGTTCATACGATCTTTCATCTAGTTTTGGTTGATTTTTTGAATGGATAGTATGGTTTTACTAAGGGGTTTTTGCGATTCTTGCTATGGGTGAGGGTGTTTGGGTGTAGCAGTATTAGGGGGTAGGTTGTACTCCATCTGTGAATTTTTTTTGTTAATACCTAAGTTCTCCTCTTGTAACTTAGCCAAGCTAAGTGCTGAGATGGGTAGGAGGATTAAACATCCTCATAGGGAGACAAATTTCATTTTTGAGACCACTCAAAAAGCAACTTAGCTTGTAGTGTTCAGATAACCCACTCAGTTTATTAGAGAGGGATTCAAAGCTGACCTTGTAATCCTCAATAGACCCAGTCTGCCTCAACCAAGTCATGGCCTCCATTGGCTCATCAAAGCAATTAGGGCCAAATCTAACAAGCAAAACCCTTACAAATTGTTCACAATCAACTAACTGTCTAGATTCATCCAAGTCCTGGAACAACACCAAGGCCTTGCCTTCCATGTGGAAGGAAGCTAACCTTAGCTTGTGTTGTGTCAGGATGTTATTGAAATTAAAGAATTGTTGTACCTTGTATAGCTAGCCAGTAGGATCTTCACCACTAAACACATGGAAGTCAAGTCTTACTGCTCGAGCCTGCACCTCTCCCATCTACACCAACGCCAAGTCTTGCTGCCCTCCAGGACCATATGAAGTCTCACCACGGTCCTGATTCTTCTTTTGCAATTCCATGGTCAGAGTAGTCAACTACCTGTTCAAGGCCAACATCTCGGTCTCCAAACTTTTGAACTGGAACTCAGAGGTCTTATTCAATGAATTAAATCATTCCTACAGTTGGGAAAGTCTTGTACCTTCCGTCATTATAACACTCTTGTAAGAAGGGGATGGAGGTATATCTGATACCAATTCTATAACACGCAAAGGGGAAGGAAATTTGTAGGCTCACTTCGAGAGTGAGCAGCCTCCAAAAAAGAAGAAGAAATAACATAAACTTTATACATTCAATTCATGATCATTTCTCCAATGGGTCTCCGTACATATAGGCTAACAGTAGTAACAAACTTGTAACATCCTCCTCAGGTCTTGCCTTGCGCACTACTTAACAGAACAAGTAAGGTAATATTAAGAAACATTCCAAATAGAGTAATGCTGGGCACCAGTTGGAAGCCGCAGCACACCCTTCAGAAAATTTTTTTTTTTTCTTCAACTCAACACGGTGTGTTGAGGATGTTAGACTGCAGTAAATATTTTTCCTTCCAAATAATTCTAAGCAATTGGACTCGGGCCCATACCCATTTATTTAACTGCGCTCTATTATAGAATTCCTAGCCCATTTGTTGCATCTGTCCACAGAGCAGCCCACGGTATTAGTAAGAGCCCGTAGAACTTGATCTCTTTATAGACCAAGCATTCTTCATTTTAATTAAGGGCTAGGGAGATTGAGCAGCCAAGAAGAATTCCACTTTTGCGTGAGGCTGTTCAATTTTGCAAATACATTGAAGCAAAGGACATTTTACGAACTCAATAGTCCACATTTGAATTCTATCATCTCAAGTGCCATCTTTATCAACAGAATATTATAATATTATATTCTACGCCAACACAAAAATTACAACAAGGATTTGCTTAAAATTGCATAGGCACAAGAACATCATGAACCCATAGCATGGTGTCACCAATTGCTGGGTATTCACCCAAAACTTGTGACATATCCATCCTCAAAGCTTAGACCGCAACTACAAACCTTAAAAGCTCTTTTTTGATAAATGCAAAAGGCGCAACTCAAGTATACCGGAAGTATACAAGAGAGACGCAAAAAGGCTACCTCCAAAGACAATGAATATCTACTCTCATTTCAAAATTCTTCTACTTTGACAGCATCACTTGGCATTTGATAAGCATCCTTAGGCCTTGACTTCTTCACACCAGCAGTAAACCAAACCTTATCAGACTTGTAGCCCTCAACTGCTACGTTTGTCACTTTAACCCACACCAGAACCTTTGTCTTCATTCCCTCTATGCCTGTAAGCTTTCCCCTCAGCAAAATTGCCTTGACCCGAGTAGCATACCTTATTGCCGAGGAGTCCTTAAAGCTGACCTCACATACAGAAGGCAAGTACACAATCAGCCTGGCCTTAGATTCATCAAATTCATAACAGGTGATGTTCTTGGGAAAGAGGCCTCTTGGTAAGTTGTAGTCTTGAAGGAGATCTGGTAAACTTTTCAGTGGCTTCCCTGTTGGTAGCCATTTTCAAGTTAGTGTTTTTTCAAGGTTAAATATAAGGAAATAAAAATATACAACAATGTTCGGGCAGAACATAAATTTCGTGTTAAAGTGTTGTTAAATTTACAAATTCTTTGCACTAGCTAAAATGAAATGAAAACTGTATCTATTTCTTACAAAAAGTTTCACCTCATAGACCAATGACAAACTATTTAAAAGATTAGTTTCAGAAGTCGAAACATAGAAATATAAGGGACAATGAATGAAATTAATCCAGTGAAAAAAATCCAAATGCTAACATTTCTGTAAGAGGGTTTATAAAAGGAATGAGGTTCACAAATGAAAGAACATGGTTTTATACAATGAAAACAAAGAAAGCTCATATTTTCACATGTGGATGCCAACGGAGTTTTCAGAAATTCATAGATATTTTCACTGTCAATCCAAACCTCTTTCAACACCAAAAGAAATTTCATCTCTAAAAAAATTCTCTAATCATTTGCCCCAGCTTCTGTGAAAAAAAAAAACAAAAACAAAAACCGAGATAACTTTCACAAAAAACCAAAATAACAAATCTGATAAATTTTCATCCAAACAACTTTTCAATTCTACCGACACATTTTCACAGAGCCCAACACAAACATATCACAGAAAAGTTTTAACTAAACAACTTTCATTCTACATACCCTCTTTTGCAAAACTGAAATCAAAACTCCTCTCAACATTTATTTTTTTCAAGAAATCTAACAATTCGAGAAATTTTCACTAATCAAACATGCCCGTGCCAGGAAGATTTGCCACAATTAACTAGATTGCGGGTTGATGGCCTAAATGTATCCACCTCTTTTGAGGAAACAATTGCAATCACTAAACATGCGGATGAGTTCACAAATATTTCATGCAGCTTCCATCAAATGATGGCACACAATTCCTCCCAAATTGTATTTTATGCTAGGTTAGTGATGTGTGCCATCTATTGACAAGTGCCAACTCTTATGGTAAGGGATATGAAAACATTAAGGCTCTATGTGAAGGAAAATCAAGTAGCCTGTCAAGCATTTGCACATAAGGAATATGGAATTTGCACATAAGGAATATGGATTCAGGCATATAATGGAGCATGCTAAGTTCAAATATAGTCACCTTTTAGTTTGTTGAAAATCCACTTTGCCTTTTCTTCAACTGTGTTTGACAAAGTCTGCAACAGAAAGCAACCTTTTAAGGAAAAGAGATAACAATAACGTCAAAACTAAGCACAAATACTTCCAAAGTAGCATGAATACCACAACAAACAGATGTGTCAAGGTTCTTAGGATTATATAGTTTGTTATTATAAACGTGTATTAATATGCTTAGTATTAATAGTGTACTCTTTTAATACACAAACTGCTGGTTTTATACAGTCAAGAGGTGTTGAGAATATAAGTGATGACCAACTCCTAAAAAAAAGTACAGTCAAGAGGTTTACAATAAGCAATGCAATGTACAAGGACTATTTCACTGGTCACCTAGTATCTGAAAAATCTGTGTGATGTAAATCTGAAGAGGCAATGCTTAAGTGGGTTGTGAAAAACACAGTTTTTGCAAGACCAAGTGCCTCTTCCATGTCATCACCCTGTCTTTGCAGAGTTAAACTTCCAAATGTGGCCTTCAATCCTCACTACACAAATGCCACCAATTATGTTACCTATACATAACACCCTAATCGTGTTAACCGAGGAGCGCTCTACCCAGTAATTTCAAAGCCGTCTTGAACATATCGAGACATAATTTTAATCGAAATAATCCTACGCTGTTTTGGACCAAATTCCCCCGCTCCATTCTAGAAGCTCAACCATAGAAAAAGCAATAAAAAACAAAAAGAAATGCTATAGCATGCCCAAATTCTCACTTCCATCAACACAGGAGTTTTTCTACACCAACCCCATCATAGCGCAAACGTCCCTCCAAAGATATAATCGAAGCGAGCACCACATTAACAAATAAATATTTTCTTTTAAATTAGAAAACGAATCTCCAAATCTTGTTTTTTCCAGGGAAATATTCACAGATCTCACATCCTACTGCTAATTTCAGTGCCAATCAACGATTAACAGAAAATCAAGAGAGTGGGTACACTTCAATCGAGCCACATTACAAACATAATGACCAGAATTACCACCAAAACCATAAAAGGGAACCACCCTGCAAGGCCAACAGAAAGGAACACCAACGGAACAATACACAAAAGTCCACACTCACAGTGATGTCTTCACTGAGATTAGAGAACTCCTCCCTTGCTTTCTTCGAAATCCATGAGCTCCCAACCTTCAAGCTACCCACCTTTGTCAGAGCTCTCTCCATCGCCTCTCTCTCTCTATCGGGGAAAGTACGATAGTGTAGGAAGGAAGTGGCTGATGAGTGAGCAAATCTGAAGCTGGCAATGTATAACGAGTAAAAGCATTAGCATTGGCATTGGAAAAAAAATAGCATTGGCATTTTTTGTTTAAAATTACTGCATTGCATTCAAGTATATATTAAAAATCATTAACTTTGAGTTACAATATATTTAAATTTATTTTTAAATTTGAAGACTAATTATTCACATTCTATAACTATTATTTTATTTACTTAAATTATTATTTTTCAATTTTGAGCTACTATATATTTAAGTTGAGAAACAATAATTTAAGTATCAAATTAAATTATTAATTAACATATAGTTAGTGTAATTGTAAAATATGAAAAAAAATAAATTAAAAATATTATTATTAAAAAAATATTATTATATTATTATTTTGACTAATCCAATATGAGGTTATGACCTGGGAGATTTTGGATTTATGAAAAATATGTATTTTTAATCCAATTTTAGAGATAAATTTGATGAAATCAATACCAATGATCTAAGGACTCGTTTGGTTATAAAGATGAGAGATAATATTAATAGTAATGAGTGAATAATAAACAATTTGAGTTAAAATATTTTATGAAATTTTGAAAAGGAAAATTTTATTCATAAGCCCCACACACCATCCTTTTTGTTTTTTTTTTTTAAATTTTTTTCTCTTAACATATGTAGTATATGGATTATGAGTAAAAGAATTCAATTGTTTTAAGAAGAATAAAACTAAAAAAAATTAAAAAAATAAAAGAAATTGTGGTGTGTGGTGTGTAGGGCTTATGAATAGCAAAGCTCTTTTGAAAAAGTAAAGAAAAAAATTAAATGAAAGAATTATAAAGTTAAAATGAGTGATAATATAATTTTTTAATATAATTTTTGTTTTATGATTTAAAAAAGTTGAATTAATTTTTGTATTTTATTTAAAAGTTTAGGAAAATTGTAATGATTAAATAATGTTTAGATGAAAAAGTTAAAAACTTGAAATTGAGAAATGTTTATATTTGAATGGTTTTTTAATATTGAGATAAGATAAAATGAGACGAGATGAAATTGAATAAGATTATTTGAAATGTGTGTAAAACCAAATCAAGCCTAAGGTCTCGTTTGTTTATACAATCATCTCATCTCATCTCATTTAATTATTATAACTTTTCCAAACTCTCACATAAAATATAATAAAAAATTTAACTTTTTCAAATCTAAAAAAAAATAATATTAACAAATAATATTTTAACAATATTTTATTTAACTTTCAACTCTCATTTCATTTCATCTGTGTAAATAAAAAAATTTTGCAACATATATATTTGTTAACAACTTAACACACGGCCTTTAAAAAAATTAAATTTCTAATAATTTTTTAGTATTTAGCATAATTGACTTAAAAACTTCCACATTAACACACGGCCTTTAAAAACTTCCACATTAATAATGTATTGGATATGTTAAAATAATGATTTGTTAAATATATTTTTTCAATAAATAATACTAAATATAGTAATTTCAAACAGGACGCACTCTTTTTAATTAAAAAGAGTGAAACTTACGGTTTAAAAATTAGTTTTTTTTTATATATATCTCATATTTATTGTAAATATTATTAAAAAAACTATTTTTTTTTTCTCGAAACAGCGCGCAACTGCAATTAATAATTATCACTTGGTGAGTGATAATGTTTTAAAGTGAAGGACATTTTCGTAATTGAGCATAGGTCGCGGTAACCGATTGAGAATTCACCCCGGGTCTACGTAGCATTTCTCTTGTTTTTTAATGTCAAGCTGGCAAGCAGAATGTGGTCATGATTTGAGTGTTTGCCAGTTTTTTTTTTTTTTTTTGAATTTTTCTATATACAAGCAAGTTTGCGTACTAATCTGCATACTAATCTTTTTATCTTCATATTCTAAATTAAAATTAGTACTGTTTTCAATAAAATCTACTTTCTGACCAATCATATTGAATGGGTGTGCGTATTAGTGCGCAGAATCACTTACAACTAGAATTTTCCTTTTTTTTTTTTTTGGTCTAAAGTTTGTTCCTTATTTCATGCCTTTTGCAAGAAACAACTTTAAAACCGAAAGATTTTAGAGTAATGATATACACATAATATATTTTATAATATATTTTATAATACATATTTAAAAGTTAAGTAATTTTACGTATAACCGTAAATTACATAAACGCCGCATAATCGTTTTGAAAAAAAATGGGGTCCACTATTACAAAATTAATTTTTCTCATATGGTCCTATGTTTTATGTAGGGGTGTTCATTCAGGTTCCTACCCAGAAATCCAGGTATACCTAGACCGGAAGCCGGATTTCAAATCCGGGCCGAAACCCGGACCGGGTTATTCCGGGTCATATCCGGGCCGAAACCCGAATGGACCCGGATTTTTAAAACCCGAAAAACCGGGTTCCGAGTTGTACTCGGGATTTTTTTTTTTTTCCATCGACTTGACCATCAAGAATTCCATATACATTGGACTCAATCTGTGGTGTTTATGGAAATTTCTCTTGACTCAAACAGAGCATGGATGAGTACATACAGAGAGTGAAAAGGACGAAGTAAACAAATTTGGGCTTTTTTCAACTTTCCCAACAACCAAACAGTACATACAGAGAGTGAAAAGGACGAAGTAAACAAATTTGGATATTTTTCCTTCAACTTTCCCAACAACCAAACAGACTCATTAAAATAGAGAATCAACGAATCCATAAACAGTCGATACCCAATACAGATTTAAAAGAAAAACAAGTTTCCAAATATTCCAAAAACCATACGGCCACCAACAAACAGATGGTCAAAGCATCCATCCACCACCGCACGACCCATCTCAACCGCAAACAGATGCGGCGAGAGACTAGAGACAGAGGAGAGAGAGAGAGAGAGAGAGAGAGAGAGAGAGAGAGAGAGAAGTGAGTCAAAGTAGTCGCAGGGGGGTTTACCAAAATAACGACCTAGAGCAAAGGTCGACGGCGACGGCGAAGGAGATGCAACGACGCGATGGCGGCAGCTAGGGTTTCTGCATCTACCGCAGCGCAACGAGAGAGAGCGAGAGACTAGAGAGAGAGAGAGAGAAGTGAGTCGAAGTAGTCGCAGGGGGGGTTTACCAGAATAACGACCTAGAGCAAAGGTCGACGGCGATGGCGAAGGAGATGCAGCGACGCGATGGCGATGGCTAGGGTTTCTACATCTACCGCAGCGCAACGAGAGAGAGAGCGAGAGACTAGAGAGAGAGAGAGAGAAAGAGAGAAGTGGGTCGAAGTTAGACAGGGGGAGGGGTTATCAATACGGGATTTTTTTTAAAAAAAACCCGGGTACTTGGTTTAAACCCGGTACCCGGGTCCCTAACCCGTACCCGAACCGTGTTGGTCTGGGTTTTACAATGCGGGATTCCGTTTTTATCCGGGCCAGAACCGAAATCCAGTTTTTTGGGTTCCGAGTTCCGGACCGGGCCGAAAAAAAAACCCGGCCCAGATGAACAGTGCTAGTTTTATGCATTTTTTCCAAAACGATTACGCGGCAGTTGCACAATTCACGGTTGTAAATATATTTTCTCTTAAAAGTGAGAGTATTTTTGTAAAATGATGCTACTTTTATAAAGTATTTTACTAAACTACCATTCATTTTAAAACATTATTGTGTAATGTGTTATGAAAAATAATGTGTATCATTTTTCAAGATTTTATATTCATCCCTCGTCTAACTAGGTCCGGCCCTTCTCAATTAAAGTCTACAGTCCACACGTCGAAGGCCCGCTAACCTGTAAAGAAGCAGAGGGTCCGGAACAACATAAAAAAAAAAAAAGAACAGTATCTAGCAGTCACTCCACTAACTAGATGGCTCATGGAGAACTACTCCGCATTAAATAAATATGCCAACGTAGATCGTTGACAGGAGATCCAAGCGGGAGAAGGTTGACACATTAAATACGACGGCATGTCACCCAAAACAGAGGCAGATCATTCAGGTATAGAAAGAACAATGACTCCAACCAGAAAAAGGAAGTATAAAAGTCTTGATACAAGTATAATTTAGAGGTTAAATTATTACTCTCTTCCTCTCCGATACACAAAAACTAATTTAGGTATCGAAGTTGTTTCTTGATACTCCAGGCTGTTGTGAAAATGATGACAATAAAAATGTAAACACACGAAAAATAAGCAATCACACACGACACAGTATTTACGTGGTTCGGCAAATTGCCTACGTCCACGGGAGCTGCAGAGGATTTTTATTTCTTGAGAAATCACAATACAAACAGTGTAGAGCGGCTACTGTTCACTCAGCTACAGTACAAGACAAACAAAAATAATATTTATATGTTGTACGGCGGAAACCCTAATTCAGCAGAATTAAGGATGTTCGCTCGAGCGGCGTGTCGAGCCCGCGTCGAGCGAACTTGCTTCCCGCAATTGCTCGATCCGTGAGTCGAGCGGCACCTCAAGCGAAGCTCTCTGACTTCCCTCCGCTCGAGCGGTGAGTCGAGCGGTCATCGAGCGAACCTCTCTGACTTGCAATTGCTCAAGCAGTCTGTCGAGCTTCCTTCGAGCGAGACTCTCTGTCTTGTCTTCGCTCGAGCGGCTAAATGCTTCGCTCGAGCGGCGTGGACCAGACTTCAAATACTCAACAATTCTCCCACTTGAAGACTGGTACACCCACATTGTCGCCCTCTGCCTCAAACATGATTTCCTCCACCTCTGCAACTCACAGCTCCTGTCTTCATGCTAGAAGACCAACTGAAGTTACGCACAACTTCAGTTTCTCAAGTGTAACACCCTTTGTCAACATATCAGCAGGGTTCTTACTTCCACAAATTTTCTCAAGTAGCAACTGTCCATCATCCAACAATGATCGTATAAAGTGATATCTGATCTGAATGTGTTTAGTCCTGGAATGAAATGCTGGATTCTTGGCAAGGAATATGGCACTCTGACTGTCACTGTAGAGAGTGCCATTCTGATTCTTTTTACCCAATTCCTCCAAGAAGCCCTGTATCCAAACCATCTCTTTTGCAGCTTCTGAAACTGCAATATACTCAGCTTCTGTAGTAGACAAAGAAACTGTCTTCTGTAGATTAGAACCCCATGAAACTGCAGTACCACCCAGAGTGTAAACAAACCCTGTGGTACTTTTTCTGCTATCAATATCTCCAGCTAAATCAGCATCAACATAGCCTTGCACCTCTAAGCCCTCTCCTGAGAAACACAAGCACGTTTCTGAGGAGCCTTTTAAGTACCTCAAAATCCACTTCACTGCTTCCCAATGTTGTTTTCCAGGATTACTCATGTATCTACTCACAACTCCCACTGCATGGGCAATATCTGGTCTAGTGCAAATCATAGCATACATAAGTGACCCAATAGCTGAGGCATAAGGAACCTTACTCATATAGTCTTGTTCCTCCTCTGACTTTGGTACCTGATCTTTGCTGAGTCTGAAGTGACTTTCTAAGGGTGTGCCAACTGACTTGGCCTTGTCCATACTGAATCGGTTGAGTACATTTTTCACATACTCAGCCTGTGAAAGTCTCAACGTGCCTCTGACTCTGTCTCTAACAATTCTCATGCCAAGGATTTGCTTTGCAGGTCCCAAATCCTTCATTGCAAAATGCTCTGACATCTGCTTCTTCAGACTATTGATCTCATCAATACTAGCCCCTGCAATGAGCATGTCATCCACATATAGCAGCAAAATAATGTAAGAATTGTCAAACTGTCTAACATAGCAACAATGATCTGCCTGACATCTGATGTACCCTGCACTGCACATGAAACTATCAAATTTCTTGTACCACTGTCTGGGAGCTTGTTTCAGGCCATACAAGCTCTTCTTTAGTCTGCAAACTGAACCTTCCTTTCCTTGCACCACAAACCCCTCAGGTTGGTGCATGTAGATGTCTTCTTCAAGATCTCCATGAAGAAAAGCTGTCTTCACATCCAACTGCTCAAGAAATAGGTCTTCAGTAGCAACCATAGCCAAAACCATCATGATGGTTGTGATCTTTACCACAGGTGAAAAGATCTCAGAATAGTCAATGCCCTGTTTCTGTTGGAAGCCTTTTACAACAAGTCTGGCCTTGTACCTCTTACTGCCATCATGCTCAGTTTTCACCCGGTACACCCACTTGTTGTGTAATGTCTTCTTCCCTGATGGAAGTTTTGTCAACTCCCATGTTTGATTCCCTAACAGGGAATCCATCTCATCCTTCATGGCCAACTCTCACTTGCTAGAATTTTCATCTTGCAAGGTTTCTTGGTAACTTTGTGGTTCTCCACCATCTGTCAGCAAAATGTAATTCAAGGAAGGTGAGAAACGCTGTGGAGGACGAATAGTCCTAACTGACTTGCGAACTGCAGCTGTTGGAGTGGACGGCTCTAGATCTGACTGCGGAATAATAGGAGTGGGTGTGCTGGACCCACTCTCCCCGTCACTCACATCTCTGCACTGCACTGTGACCTCTGGTAGATCATCCAAACTCACAAACTCAGACTCCTGAGGAGCTGCTTCAGCAACTGTACTGGACTTGTCTTTGTACACAATCTTCTCATTGAAGATCACATTTCTGCTTCTTATAATCTTCCGACCCTGATCATCCCAGAAACGATAGCCAAATGCCTCGTCTCCATAGCCAATGAAATAACATTTCCTTGACTTAGCCTCAAGCTTATTACGAGCATCAGAATCAATAAGAACATAAGAAAGACAGCCAAATATTTTAAGATGAGAAAATTTGACCTCTTTCCCGCTCCAAGTCTCCTCAGGCAATGCACAATCCAAAGGAACTGATGGTCCTCTGTTTATCAAGTATACTGCAGTGCTAACTGCATCTGCCCAGAAAGTAGGTGGTAGCCTAGCGTGCAGCCTCATGCTTCTAGCACGCTCATTTATGGTTCTGTTCATACGTTCAACAACTCCATTTTGCTGTGGTGTCCCAGGAATGGTCTTCTCCATTCTGATTCCCTGAGTTGCACAATACTCCTTGAACCCGCCATCAATGTACTCACCACCATTATCAGACCTCAAACATTTCAACTTCAAATCTGTTTCAGTCTCAACCATGGCTTTCCAATTTTTGAACACACTAAATACATCAGATTTATGTTTCAGAAAATAAACCCATACCTTCCTGCTGTGATCATCAATAAACGTAACATAGTAGCGAGAACCTCCAAGAGATGCCACTGGGGAAGGTCCCCACACATCAGTGTGCACAAGATCTAATCTCTCTGACTTCGGAGTTCTACTCTTTAAGAAACTGACCTTCTTCTGTTTCCCCATAATACAGCTCTCACACATACTGAGATCAACTGACTTCAGTTCTGGTAGCTTGCCTCTGGACAAAAGTTCTTTCATACCCTTCTGACTCATATGGCCAAGCCTGCAATGCCACAAGTCTGCTGTGCTCTCTGCAACGGTAGTGGCAATAGTGTTATTCAAACCAGTAGTCATATAGAGTGTACCAGTTTTCTTACCCCGAGCCAGTACTAGTACTCCTTTGGTGACCTTCCAGGTGCTATCTGAGAACACCACTGAGTGGCCACAATCATCAAGCTGCCCAACAGAAATGAGGTTCTTCTTTAACTCAGGAATGTGTCTGACCTTTTGCAAGGTCCATTTGTTCTTGTTAGGGAGTACGATGTCGATGTCTCCCATTCCAATTACATTCAAAGCTTCTCCATCAGCCAAATACACCTTTCCAAAGTCACCCGCAACATAGTTTTGCATTATCTCCCGGTGGGAAGATGTATGAAAAGATGCCCCTGAATCAAGTATCCAGTCATCAACTGGACTATGAACTGCAAGCAATAGTGCATCCTGTAATTCTTCAGTTACCACATTAGCACTATCATTCTCTGTCTTCTTGGGATTTCTGCAATTCTTCTTTATGTGGCCAGCTTTGCCACAATTCCAACAAATTGCCTGCTGGCCAGGTCTCAACTTGCTCTTGCTCCTATTCTTTGATTTTGATCTGCCTCTGTATGAGTTCCTGTCTTGTGCTCTTCCCCGAGAGTCAACATTCAGTGCTGAACTCAAACCTGAGGTCTCCCCTGAATATCTCCTGCGTACCTCCTCAGTCAAAATCAAATCACGGATGTCATCATATTTCAATTTTGACTTACCGGCAGAATTGCTAACAGCCATCCTCATGGCTTCCCAACTATTTGGCAATGATGCCAATAGTATCAATGCACGTATCTCATCATCAAATTCAATTTCAACAGACGACAATTGATTTGTGATAGTGTTGAAATCATTCAGATGTTGTGCAACAGACGTACCATCCGACATCTTTAAATTAAATAACTTCATCAGATGTACCTTATTATTTGCTGACGGTTTTTCATACATGCCTGATAAAGCCGCTATGAGATCCGCAGTCGTCTTCTCCTTGATGACGTTGTGTGCAACGGATCTCAACAGAGTTAAACGAATAACCCCCAGAACCTGTCGATCCAACAGATTCCAATCAGCAACTGACATGCTTTCCGGCTTCTTCCCCAACAATGGAAGATGGAGTTTCTTCCCATAGAGGTAATCCTCTATCTGCATCCTCCAATACCCATAATCCGTGCCATCAAATTTCTCGATCCCCGATACTCTCACTTCTTCTCCAGCCATCGTTTTTCTCAGACCCGAACCTTGGCTCTTGATACCAATTGTTGTGAAAATGATGACAATAAAGTGAATGTAAACACACGAAAAATAAGCAATCACACACGACACAGTATTTACGTGGTTCGGCAAATTGCCTACGTCCACGGGAGCTGCAGAGGATTTTTATTTCTTGAGGAATCACAATACAAACAGTGTAGAGCGGCTACTGTTCACTCAGCTACAGTACAAGACAAACAAAAATAATATTTATATGTTGTATGGCGGAAACCCTAATTCAGCAGAATTAAGGATGTTCGCTCGAGCGGCGTGTCGAGCCCGCGTCGAGCGAACTTGCTTCCCGCAATTGCTCGAGCCGTGAGTCGAGCGGCACCTCAAGCGAAGCTCTCTGACTTCCCTCCGCTCGAGCGGTGAGTAGAGCGGTCATCGAGCGAACCTCTCTGACTTGCAATTGCTCGAGCGGTCTGTCGAGCTTCCTTCGAGCGAGGCTCTCTGTCTTGTCTTCGCTCGAGCGGCTAAACACTTCGCTCGAGCGGCGTGGACCAGACTTCAAATACTCAACACAGGCTATCAAGCTTCCTTGTCTCAAGTAGAATGTGAGTCCAGGTAGGGGGCAAAAGTAAAACACGTCTTTAACATATATAATTATATGAGGTTTCACTCTAGCATGAGCCATATCGTCCATCTAAAAGAATCATATTGATATTACAAAAGGATTCATGATTAGGAGTGGAATCTCAATAAACACTCCATTATAATCAGTGTGGTATATATAGAAATAATCAAAAAATGGATCTAGAGCTAATTTATTGGTCTCAACCTATTTCCACTACCTATTTCCACCAATCTTAGATAAACCAAGGAGAACCTATCTTGAATGGTAGTTTTGATATAATTCGAAGTGTGGACTCTAGTCTTGCAATTAGAAGCCGTGTGACGGATTGAATGGCCTTACACTCTATCATCTTAAATGTCAAAAGATTATAGAAACTCGCTTTTTCTTTTGGAAAACACTACTTCCACATAAGATTTTAGAAATTTTGTACCGAATTTCATTTTATTTTTGTTTTTAATTTTTTTACTTAATGATTAAAGAATTGTTTTTAAATGAATTTGTGATTTTTTTATTTTTAAAAAATGTTTAACTAGTTTGAAAAATAAAAGTAAGGAAAAAAAAAACTTTTGGCTGATCGGTGAGGATTCTCTCCTATGTGGATGTAGCAATGCCCTTTTCTTTTTCATGATATGTGGTGAGATGAAAACGACTCATATAAGGGAAAAACTGGTTAGTCCTAGATACATAACGTAAAGCATCATTTTAAAACTTCAGCACTCCTTCAAGAAAACTCTTGTGGCTTTCTTGTCAAAGGGTTATATTGGGAAAAGAATTACAATATTTAGATGTTAAATTGAGTTGAGTTGAACTAAATTCTTTATAAATAGTAGTGAGTTAAGATGATTGAGTGAGTTTTGTGTGACTCACTTAAAATAAGTTTAAAGTGTGTTTGGATGTTAAGAAGAGTTTAGATATATTTATGAAAAGTTGTAAAATAATTGGGTCCCATCATTAAACAAGATTGTTCATCTGACACATTTGTCCTCCTTCTGACGCCAAACTTGCAAGCAAAAGAAAAAGGAAAATGCTGGAGCTCCCGCTCGGGGCTCCCGCTGGAGCTCTAGTGTATTTTAATATGTGTATTTTTTAATTCTTTTTTTATGTAGATGTTTTTAATAATTTTAAATATTTTTAAAAAATAAAAAAATTTATAATATTATTAAATAATACTTTCTTAATCATGAAGTAAAATAAAAAATTATAAAAAAATATTTTATATTTTACTTCGTGATTAAGGAAATATTTTTTAATAATTTCTTTTTACTTCTTAATTAAGAAAATGTTTTTAATGATGTTTTAAATTTATTTTATTTATTAACAATATTAAAAAAATTTATATAAAAAATAACTTAAAAAAAAACACATCCAAATACATATTACAGCCCAGCGGGAGCCCCCCGCTGGGGGCTGTAGCACTGCCCAAAGAAAAAAAATCAAAGGCAAATAGCAGAAACTGCACTTGCAGTCAAAGTAGGTTCACTAGAGTTTGTTAGGTGGGATCAACAATAATCTGAAATTTGAACTTTGTCAAGTGTGAGACCCAGCCAATAATCTCACCTTTAAACCACACTCGAGATGAAACATGCGTTTGAATATTCAAAACAGTTTAAAATGAACTACACTCAACTGACATTGTGCATCCAAACAAGTACTTGAGGATTATAGCAAGAAGAATAGCCAAATGATAACAAGAGTGATAGTGAGATGAATTAAAGTAAGTTACGACTTGTCTCCACATATAAGATACATAAACAAGTATAGGAACACATCACAGTTTTGTTGGCATATAAAAAGCATTAAAAATTGTACCGACAGAAGCTCACGCACTGACAGTGGATGGTTAGATCTTAAGAATTCAAGTCTAACGAACCTTTTACAAATGTAGAAGTGGGAGAATCGGTGATGGATAGTGCGTGGAACTCACACTCCACTTTGAGAGGCACATGAGGCTCACGCACCCATTGGTTTGAATCACCACCTCTATATTGTTGTAGATAAATGGTGGGAGAGTTTAGTGGTTCAGCATATGTTGCTCGCAGATAACCGTAAGTCCGTTTAAATGAGTATCTCAGATTATATGTAAATAATAATAAAATAATTTATGAATAATAGTAAAATAATTTGTAAATAATAGTCTGATAATATCTGAGAACAGTTGTATTCCCAAACATGTCCATATGTTTTTTGTTTTCACTGTAGGAGAAAAACAACGTCGAAAAAATTACTTTTAAGCCTTCAGAGAGAAACGGAGATGAGCGGGAGGGAGAAACCAGAGCCTGCACTCACTCCTTAGTCCTTATGTTGAGGGGAGGGGGAAGGGAGGGATGGTTTGGTGGTGGTTTTAGAGAGAAAAGGGTACGTGAGTCGAATTAACACACCAAGCTACTGCCCTAAACCAAACTTCTTTAAGTTCCAGGCATGCAAGTTCCAATCAGACTGTAGTTTTTGTTAGTGCAACAATCCTTCACATATGGGGGGAAGGGGAAGGATATCTGCTAACCGGATCCGCTATCCACCCAATACTAGGCAGGCCAATTATCTGACCTGTGTCTGGACATCCGGACTTCTGGTCCAGGCTGACCCGCATTGCACATCTTGGATGTCAAAGCGGCTCCCTCAAAGCTGTTTGATATTGATATTTAATCAATATTCATATCCAACAGACTCCGTGCTGAAAGTCAAAATAAGAAACAGCGAGCACACTTTGTTCTCTTGTTTAATCTAATCTTCGCAGCAAGTATTCAACCTGAACTTGCTTCGTTAGAGGCATGATCGAATCCCTGAACAGACTGGCAACTAATCTTGGCTTGATTTTGTATGCAGGATCAACCTCATCTTCCTCTTGGCTGATCTTTACATCTTGCCCAAATATTTTAGTTTTCATCTCTACTCTCCTCTCGATTGCTGCTTCCACTGTTTCATATGTCAGCAATTCCATTAGTCGAGACCTGTCCTGCAAGACCCACATATTCCCAGAAAATGAAAAACGATTAAAATTTGAGGAAATCAATCATTGAAGCAAAACAGAATTAACCAAACAAAAAGGAATCAGAAAACATTATGTCAGGCCCAGCAACACTTACTTGTATTCTAATGGCAGCCTCGTAAACAGTAGGGGACTCGAGAAATTTTGCCTCTGCAACAAATTTACCGTAGTGGATTCTCTTAGAGAGTGCCTGCAATGTAACCAACCAAAATGAGTCAAGTTTCTTCAGACCATATATGGAACATACCCAATAAGCCCAAAGTTGACATATGTTACTACATATTCTTTCTTACGTGGTGAAAAGATAATTTGATTTCAATAATATGTTCTGTACATTTTAGTTGTAGAAAAGAACGAGAAAGTTTGGAAACCAATATGATGAGAAAGTTGAATTGGAACCGGGATAATATTATTGGATTTTTTTTTCTACATGATGTATGTCTGTGAGCACATCAAAGCTCCCTAAGGTAGGTGAGTCAAGAGCACGGTACTGTGGATTAATGAGGCTTACTAGTAAGGGAAAAGTGTAACTATTTTGGCTTTGAGAGGGTGAAGCAACATGGGGTATGCGTTAGGCCTCATATACTCATATATCTAATAGTCACATAATGAAATGCCATGCCTCCATGGGGGGTGAGGCCAGGAGTGGAGGATGATATTATTCTTATACATAGCAGCAGTGACACAAATATTTGCCGGTGCAAGAGAAAAAATATGGACATATTCTTTTGATGGTAATGCTGCTTTTTCCACTCTCAAATAATATAACAAACAAATATAAATATATATACAAGCAGAGACTTGGTTTATTCAAAAGGTGAAGAAAGTAACCCATCAATTTCTAGAGGGTTCAAAATAAGAAAACTTCTCTTGCATAAGAGATAAATTTCGCAGCAGACTACCAACTTCCCAACACATGGTAAGACCCAAGTTTAATGCCTAGAAGCCATGCATTAGCTAACATGTTGTGAGAGATCTCTCTTTAAGTAACTATCGGATGGCATACTCCATTGTTCTACATGTTTGGCAATTTTATGTGTGCATGAAAGCTATCAAAGGTGACCAGAGTGGCAAATTAAGAGTAAAGTGAAAGAGGCACTTCACTGAAACTAAAGCTTAGTCAGTTTAGTTGTACGAATATTTTTGCTTAATTTTCACACCAAAGAGAATTAAAAACAAAGGAAAGATCTAATCTTGTGGATAATTTTTTAACTCTTTAAAAGTAAAACCTGTCAAGAAGCAATGCTTGATTCTTTTAATGAAAGAGCTTGCATTGAAAAGATGCTCATTGATGGGGTTGCTTATTACCTATTGACAAAGCGAAAAGAAGATGGCAGTTCATATCATAAGGCAGTATCTCTCCTTCTCCAAATAAAACTCAGTTATAGTTGATGACAGAGCAAAATCTCAATGCCATACCTGTAGACAAAGTGTGTCAGATACAGCAGCTGATCCACAATTGCCATCATCGCCTACTATGACCAATCTTGGAAGAAGATCTCTAAAGTACATATTCCACACCTTTTTGTTTATATTTATCAAATCAGCACAGGGATGCAAAACCTAGTTGAATATCAGAAAAAGAGACATCTCAGCAACATAGAACAAAAATGTAATCTAAAGAGATCTCAAGGAGGATAGAAGCTCATAATTTCCAATTAAATGGAGTACAAAGGCACGTGCCAGTTTCAAGTGCGATATGTGTCTAATATGATTCCCTTCACAGAAAATTGCAACCAAGAACTGATTTTTTAACGTATAAACTAGAACTGAAATTGCTACAAATTCATTCATTGTCTTCAAGATTTAAAACTAGAGCTTGCAAACTAACTAGAAAGTTACATTGGCCCATGGGCCACTGAAGTCAACAAAATAAATTATTTTGTGCGTGCTATTTCTTCAAGTGTTTGATTAGCTCTTGGCAATTGACTCCACGCAACCCATGTACAAAAGGAGTATAACAACCCCCTCCCCTCCCCCCTCCCCCATAAAATAAATAAAAAAGAAAGGAATAAAAGAAAGCAAATGAATTCCTGAAACTCAGAGCATCAAATAAATCCAAAAACAATCCTGAAGCTCCAACCATATACAACAGTCAAATCACTCCAATCATTCAAATGCAAAAATTTAACTCCCCCGTTACTCAATTTCCTCCTAATATTAACAACAGCTATGGATTGACAGGAGAAATTAAGCATTGAGTATAATTACTTTTGTTTACAGGTTAAAAAACAAAAAAGTAATTTTTCATAAACTTAAGGATCGGTGGAGTTATTGTTAACCAAGTAATGTGGATTTAATATGAACATAAAAAAGAATTGAAGATTCCGTACCTGTGGGTACAGCAAAGGTGGGAGTATTGGCTCAGGTAGGTCCTCTGGGAAGAAAGGATGCACATCCGGGCTCTTATACCTGCCCAACTAGTTTTCAAAAAGAAACAAATTAGAAATCTTGTCACATCCTAACTCTAGTTGTCCCTTAAGTTCTTTTTTTCCTCTCTATCTCTCATAGATGAGATAACCTGAGCCTGGAGCTTTTCTGCTTCCCTGGCCATGAACTCAACCAAAGATCCATGGAATCCATTGGTGGATAATCCATCAGGGTCATATGTATCTGCGTTATAACAATACTGAGCCCTCTCCAAAAGGCTAAATATTATGCTGTCCTCTTGTCGAATTAAAGAGTGCCTTATATAGTCTAGAGTCAAAGTTTTACTCTCATCCACCCTCTTCTTCTGTGCATATCTGTATCAATAGAAGATGCGTGTGAGAATTTGGTTAATCAACACTTGAAAGTCACTCTATTTTTTTTCGGTGGGGTGTTTCTTTGGTGAAACATCCTAGCAAGTTCTCATCCACACTATTCAAAAGTTTTAGACTATTCCCCACATCCAAGTATTTTCACATCAAGATATATATATATATATATATATATCATAGCAAATATAAACAAATGGACATGGCAGTTGCTTCTATTGCTTGTTCATGAATGTTAAGGCATTGATTCCTGCTGCCTCAGATCAGAACCAGGAGGATAATTTGAGAAGGATCAGCTCCAATGCAAGAATATTCCACTAGGCCTAAAAGACTCTAGACTGATTCCAAATAACAGAATTAAGTAGATTCTCTAACAGAAATGGTGAGGTGTAACCAAGTGGTCCCAAGTTTGAAATGTAATTCTCGCTGTTGTGAATCTGACTGTATATATAGGACTTGGAAAGTCTTTGTAAAAATGGAATGAAAAACAGAATTGTAAAACTACGAATGAATGAAATTCTCTCAAAGGCATTTATTCAAACATCTGCCTTGCACTCCTTTTTGAACATGGTCAAACGTATCATTCTTTAAGGTTGTACAATCTACCCGCTATAGGTCTAATGAAAGAAGTTCAACTCTAGTCAAACATTAAATAAATGAAGGTTGTATTTCTTGAAAGAATCGACATGATATCCAATCCATATATATGAAAGCATGCACAGATCCTTAAGTATATATGTGTACGTGTCTTACTTTTTGTGATTGTTTCATACGGACCCATACATCTTTCAACGCCGACTCCCATGAAAAAAAAAATCTGAGACACTTCAAAGTGCCATCTACGGTTTGATTCGAGAGGGAATTCGGGATCAGTGTGAGACGAGAAAACGGTGGCCGAAATACGCCTCTGACTCATTTATCGTATATGTCCAAAGTGACCATTTGCATGGAATATTATGCGCAATTAGGCATGCATTTTCTCATTCGCATGGGGTGCGTGTAGCTAATGCTGCACAAATACCTACGCATTTTAGCGTGAACTACGACCTGATATTACGTCCCCGCATGGTGTGTGTGTGTGTGTATATATATATGCTCTTTCACAACCTCACCGACCTTTTATCTATATTTCCAACTTGCATCATTTAGCTAAAAAATGATCAGTTGTAATAACAACGCAGGACTAGCTTTTGAAAATTGGGCTACTAATGCTCAAATATTGATGTCAGCAAGCGAGAAATTGAAGAAATATAAACAAAAAGGACAAATCTTCAATGTACCTGCTGGGAGAGGAGGAGACTGAAAAAGAACAAGAAGCTTGAGGAGGGCGAAAACTGTTTCTGCCTAAATTTGACGGGAGAAAGTTAACGGTGCTCTGGGAGGCGCAATGCAAAGTGGGTCTTGAAGACTTTAAGAAATTATGGGCTGGAGTGCCTGCCATATTAGCTTCTAATAGCTTGGCCTCCATTGCTCATGAGAGAGAGAGAGCGAGAGAGAGAGAGCAGAGGAATGCCGAAGAGTAGGAGCTTCGTTCAAGAGTTAAAAACGAGGAATTGAAACTTAAAAAGGAAACGAGCGAACTTCGAAATGGAATAGATTGTGTGAATGTGTTTTAAAAGTGGAAAATACAAATAAATGGAAATTGAAATAAATAATTTTGAATAAATCTATTCATCATCTTTTTTTTCTCATTATCTTCTCATTATTTGATAGCATTAGATGACAGGTTCACAAATAAAATATAATAAATAGTCTCCAATCATCTAATATTACATTATGGCATGATGCAAAAATAATGAGAATTGAAATGATGAATAACATTACTCAATAATTTTATAGAATACCCATTATAACTTATTTATAAATTATATTTTATTCACATAAACTATATAATTTTAAATTTAATAGATATAGAAATAGTTAGTGATTAAGTTTTTTTCTTATTTTTAACGATGAAGTATGAAAAGTGCAAGAAATTGAGTTTCCATTCAATTTCTTTGGATTTTGGATTTTGTTTATGTGCAAATTTTAGGTACACGCGGATAGAGAAAAAAAAAACTTAAAAAGAAAAATCTAATAGCATTATCAAGCATTTAATTATCTATGATAATGATTTATTTTATATATTAAAAAATCATTTTTATAAATTGGCGTGATTAACCCATTTAATAAAGTGTTTACATGATATGATTAGATTTTAAAATTTAAGTCTTACCATTGGATGACATGCTTTACACACTGACAATAAAATAAAGAAAAATTCTACTTATTATCCCTTACATTACACACCAATATGTGATTTGTCATTTTTGTGTGTATTTAAATAGAATGACAAAAATGACAAATCACATGTTAGTGTGTGGTGTATGAATGATAAACAGAATTTCTCTAAAATAAATCTTATATGTTTATTTTTTGGAAAAGTCTTCTTGCAAGCGAGCTCACGCACTAAATCGTGCATCGATGCTGACATGTAAAACATCCGTTTAATGAAACGGTGCGAATTGAAGACGGAAATTATTTTTGTGAGACAAAAGACCTTCTTCTTCTCTCAAAATTTTTCTTCTTTTATTTTTCTTTTCAATAAAAGAAGTCATGTCAGCACCGGTAAACGGTTTGGTTTGGTGCCAAATTGTTTGTACTTAACAAGGCTCTTATTTCTCACGACTTTGAAAATACACTCTAATATTGATCTTGATACTTAGGGGTGCAAATTTTAACCGAAAAATCGGTCTGCAACCAGTTTCAAAAATGCCAAAACTGGCCAGAACCGGTCCGGTTCTGATTCTATGATTTTTAAAACTGGACCGAACCGGTTCTCATTATTATATATTTAAATTAATTTTTTAAAATATTATATATAATTTTTTTATATTATATATATTACAATATAAATTATAATTATATATAATAATGATAATATAAATCATAATTATATAACTTTAACTAATATTTATACTTATACTAATATATAGTTATACTAATACTAATACTAATACTATTATATAGTTATACTAATCACACTATAACTAAATCACTATAATTATATATAGTATTAATATCACTATAACTATATCACTATGACAATTTATTATTATATAGTAGTATATAGTATTAGTAATAGAGAAAATATATTTAAAACCGTGAATTGTGTAACCGTCGCGTAATCGCTTTTAAAAAAGTGAATAAAATATGGGACCCACATGAAAAAAATTAATTTTTTAATTGTGGACCTTACTCTTTTTCAAAGCGATTACGCGACGTTTATGCACTTCACGATTGTATGTAGAATTACTCAATAGTATAATATATAGTATTAGTATATATTAATATATTAATATATTATAAGAGTTATAGCATAATATATGTATAATAGTATAATATGTTACTATTAATATCACTATAACCATATAGTAGATTTCTTGTTTCAGTTTTTGTTTTATATCAGTTTTTTATAGCATAATTTTTTTTATATAGCAGATTTTTTTTATAAAATTGATTTTTTATTACAGAATTTTTTTTTACATAGTAGATTTTTTTATAAAGCAGATTTTTGTAAATAGTAACAGTCTTTTAATAAAATAGATTTTTTTAAAGCAATTTTTTTATATAAATAGATTTTTTTATGACAAATTTGTATTTTATTAAAACCAAAAAATCGGATCAGAAACTGGTAAAACTAGAGGTACCGGTTTAGTAGGGTAACAAATGCGTAATCGGTTTTAAAAAATACAAAATCGGTGGATACCGGTTCGATTCTAAATTTTGTCCAAAACCAAATCGGACCGGATCGGTTACACCTATATAATGATACTTCCTCTTACCATTATGAAATCGTCCGGATAAACTTTCGTGTGTTTGAGATTCAATAGGAATGGATTATTACATGTACCAATTATACTTGTAATTATTGGACCTTACTCCCACGACCAAGTCCAAAACTTTAGGGATTCAACTCAAGTTTGGGCCCTTAAAAGTCCAATCAAACAAGATCAGTCCTAGAAAAAGCTTAGTCCAACGACTTTTGGGCCTAAGCTGTTCATTTATCTAAAATCACTATCTATTATTTAAGGAAAAACCTATTCTGTCTATCTTACCGCTCAAGCATACTGTTTGAGAAAATTTAATTTTTTTTACTTAGTGATTAAGAAAGTAATTTTAAGTATATTGGTGTATTTTAAAAAAACATTTAAATATATTAAAAAAATATGAAAAAAAAATTGAAAAAAATAAAAATTTAAAATGTGTTGTGCGGTTAAACCGAGCGGGCTGCTCTGGGCGGCAGAGTAGCCCGACTCATTATTTAATTATTGATGAAATTCCTAAAATACAACAAAACGTAAGAAGTGACCAAACTTTGGAAATGATTGTAGTATCTTGAGAAACTTAATAAATGTCCAAAGTTTTTGTTATTGCTTAAAAATGTTTGGAGTATAGAAAATTATTAGGTACTTTCATGTTACAGATAATATTGTATTCGTGCAAGTATAAACCTTAATTGACATGACGCATTATGATAAAATGAGAGAATACCACGTGTCTATATGCCGAGAGGCAATTATTTTAATTTATTTCTTATATACTTTGTTAAATGCAAAATTACTTAGAATATATTATATTAAAAATATAAGAGAAGTGTACAACAATAAAGAAATATGATAAAAAAAAACTTTGCAAATTGCTATGCATTTATATGATACATTAAATCTATTTTATAATAAAAATAATTTTATTATCTAAAATATCAAGTTAATACATGTCAATTTATGAATTTAACTAAAGCATTTCTCAAAATATAATATAAATAGTGATTAGGTCATGTTTAGATAGTGAGATGAGATGAGATGAGATGAGATGATTTTAGATTAAAGTTAAAAAATTAAATAAAATATTATTAGAATATTATTTTTTAATATTATTATTATTTTAAGATTTGAAAAAAATTAAATTATTTATTATATTTTATATAAAAAAATTATAATAATAAGATAAAATGAGATAAAATCGTTTATATATTTAAACAGGACTAACAGTATTTTATTCCAGTAGATTGCCATGCTACGAGGACGAGCCTAATCAATGAAGCTCAAATGATGATGTACCCCATTTTGATTTGTGGCCATCTCCAGAATTGCAGCACGTGTCAACTTATATGACCAGTGGATTTCAGCCGATGGCTCGATACTGTATTTAATGTATGAAATAGATTCATATCTATTTCATTAAGTTGAGATATGTTTAATTTGTTAAAAATATTAAAAAATAATGGATCACATCAATAATTATTTTAAAATAAATTTAAATAAATTTAACATTTAAATATAGCCTCATCTCTTTTTTTTTTAATTATTTAAAAAATATATACACTTATACAGTAAACCTCCATACGACATGAGATGACAATTCAAAGGAATCAAACTGCGTAGTGCGTACCCACCAATTTCATCATTCTTGAAAAATAAAAATAAAGAAGAAGACCAAAAGGGATCCTTTAAATGGCAGATATGACAACTCGACCCTTGATAACTCAATCAAGAGCATCAAACTGTGGGCCCCAACTAAGCCCATTGTTTTTTTTTTATCGTGTTGACTCCTTCTTTTTCTTCTTTTTTTAATCTAAACTTTAATTCAAGTTGTTTCATCAAAATGTTTGAATAATTTGACAAACATTAATATCGTTTATACCTTTTTATTTTACAAAAACACTAATTTTTGTAGTACTATCCTTTCTAGTTTAACCTAAGGGTGTAGAACTGGGCCAGATTTTTTTCCGGTCCGGTCCGAAACTCGGGTCAATCCAAGCGGGTAGAAAAATCATATACTCGCCCAGATCCTGTTACAGATCCGATTTTTAAACTGGATACTTTTCTTTTAAACATAAGCGGCTCTTGGATTATGAGATTGAGACTCTCTCTCTCTCTCTCTCACCCTCGAAACCTTAGCATCCCTAAACGAGATCTATCGCCTATAGTGAGTAGCATGGACTGTAGCTCGATTCTTCCTCAAATGCTCTGCATAATCGCTACCCTCACTCAGAGACTTCGCTCTCTCACCATCGTCTCTGCCAAAGACTACAAAATAAGATCCACAAGGTTTCCCTCTCTCTCTCTCTCTCTCACACACACTCTCACTCTCACTCTCACTCTCGATTTAGTTTGTTCCTGTTTGATTATTGAGAAAACTTGGGACAAATGGGTTTCAAATGCTATGGAATCTGGTTACTCACTCTCTCACAGTGCAGCTTCTCCCAAATCTGAGTTTACATTTTTGTTTGAGTTCATATCCATGTGAGCTATCTCGCTTTTTAAATGTAGATATGAATCGATTAGATCTGTGTTTACGTTTTTATTTGAGTCCATATCCATGTGAGCATTTCTCACTTTTTAAATGTAGATATGGATAGATTAGATCTGTGTTTTCATTTTTGTTTGACTCTATAACCATTTGGTTTGTGAATCTTGGTTGTCATTCTAGATTTGAACGTATCATGGGGTTTTTGAAATCAAAAAATCTTCACAACCTCCTAACACTCCACACTCCACATTATTTTTAATTTTTATTATTTTTTTCTTTTATTAAATATTTATTATATGAATAATGAATAAAAAATTTGAAATAATTTAAAAAGAATAAACTCAAAAAACAATTTAAAAAAATATTAAAAATTTAAAAAAATGTAGAGTGTGGAGTGTGGTCGAGGTTGTGTAGCAAAACTCTTTTGAAATTTCATAATATAGATTTAGTTTGTGCGAAATGTTTCTGTCTTGGTTTTGAAGTTCTCGTAGATCTCTTGCATATCGGACTCGTTCAGATAGCCGATAGTGAATTATTTGAATATGTTTTTGATTGTTTGTTTTGTCCTTTCTATTTCTCTATAATCTTTTGGTTTGGATATGTGTTTGGAATATTTTTCTATTTTTTTTTTTTTTATAATCTCTGGATGTTGGGACTGTGTTCATCAAACTTTTTTTCCCTTCCTTTTTGGTTTGGATCTGGGTTTTATTTTTTTTCCTAATCTCTAGTTTATTTTTAGTTTTTTTTCTTGCTATTCATTTCTCTGGATGTTGTATGTCAAGAATTTGAAGTTCTCTATTTCTCCACCGGGCACCGCGTGCATTAAACTTTTTTTTCCTTCCTTTTGGTTTGGATTTTGGTCTGGAGAAATATTATAAGAAACCCCAACGCATGCTCCAGTTTAATAGTCCTCACTTGGTCTCTAGTCTCATTCAGGTATCTATCGTTTCTCCTTTCCTTTCTCAAGAAGTGAACTTCATGACCTGCTGAGATGATTATTTTGTGTGAAGTTCATGAGAAAACCATCCACATGACTCAAACTATGAACTACATTTCTTCACACCATTATTTCTCTTTTTGTTTCTCTAAGATGAGTTTTAGAGAAGACCATGGTGGGATGTGAAAGATGAAGAGAAAGATTGTGTTATGCATCTTCCATGGCTTGCCATTGTGCTTATTATGCCTTCTCACTATCTCATTTTTTCTCTAATATTATATGCATATCAGTTGGGATATGATTTTTTTACTAATTTCTTGATTTCCAGTTCTTTGTTTCCCACAACTCACAATGAAGAGGATGGGGGCTCGACTTCAAATGTTCTTCCACAGTTCTTTACTGCTGCTTTTAAATTTTTCACTATTTGTTCCTTGTAAACAACAATGTAATGTATTGTGTATGTTGATGTCTATTATTATTTATTTTGTTTTATAAAAATTTGAATGGGCAATAAAAAAAAAGTTAAAAAAAAGTCTAAAAAAATTCACTATAAAAAATAATAAACAAAAAGGCCAGTAAAAAAGCCTTTTAAAAAGTGTTAAATGTTTTTTTTAAAAGCGTTTTAAAAGTGTTAAAAACATATTTATTTAAAAAAAACAAAAAAACATGGTATAAAACCTGGATACAAATTTGGATGAAAAAGTATTTTAAAAAGTGTTAAAGAGATTTCTTTTTTTGAAAAAAAAAAAGCTTTTTAAAAGTGGTAAAAACATTTTTTTTTAAAAACAAAAACTTAAAAAAAAATATCCGGATTTCCGGTTTGAAATCGGATATCCGGGTCCAAATCTGGATATCCACCCGAGTTTCAATCCAGTTTACCCGGGCGGATATCCGCCCGTTTTTAAAAATCCGGATCGTCCTAGGTATCCGGATTTGGATCCGGATGCACAGCCCTAGTTTAACCTAAAACTAAATTTTGGTTCACAATGAGAAATGTTGATGTACTTTCTAGCGATGCTTGCAATATGTTCAACTAACCTGCAAGGTCCGTTTGGATAGTAAGTAAGATGAGATAATTTGTAACTGGTAGTAAAATTATTAGTTGAGATTAGATGAGATGAAATGAAATGAAATGAAATGAGATGGTTTCATCTCACCTCCGTATCCAAACGGGTCCTAAAACAAAAACCTTGAAAGGTTCAATGGGAATGCCTCTTATGATTAAGTTAGAGAGGAATAAACTTTTTCTAATTGCAAAATTCAAGAGAGAGAGCCCCTAAAACATACATGTTAAGCTATTTATAGAGACAGAGGAGCTTAGTACGGTACTATCTTTCTGGAAGCACAATTTTTCCATGTATAGCGCCCTTCCTGAGCAGGTATTTCATTCAGATTTAATCTCCATGAATCCCAATCTTAGATGTATTCAGTCAATCATGGTTCTGTATCGAGTATGACTCATTTGCTTTATCCCTGGTACTGTACAATGCATTTTGTCAAGTTTTATTCTTTAGTCTCCTTACTTCACATTGATGCCTCGTGACCATGTATTTGGTTGCCTTCCACGCCTGCTATGATTAGTCTCTTCATTAGTCGTTTGCAGTTCTTTCTTTACCCACTGCATGTATTTTTTTTTTTTATAGGAAAACATCAATATCATTAAAATAAAGCATTACAAATTGTTTTTATCAAGCCAAATAGCTTGAGAAATGAAAATTGGAACTTGATCCCACCGCATTTAAATATCCTCTACATTCCATGCATATCTAGCTAATCGATGTGCAGCCTCATTTCCCATTCGATGAACATGAATCACTTTGCTCTCTTGGAAGCATTTCAACAATCTCTATATATCATTCAATAGATGTCCCAAAGCATAAAAATTATCTCCATATGAATGAAGTTCATTGACCAATAATAAACAATCAGTTTCAATAATAACTTTGGAATTCCCCATTGAACACAAAAACTACAGCCGTCTAAGCATAGCTAAAGTTTCAACAGATTATGAGTTTGTCATCTCATTTTCCACCTTACTACATGCAAGGATAACTTCCCATTTTTCATTTCTCAGCACAACACCCACACCAGCTCTTCTTTGATAAAACAAAACATGGCACCATTAATATTCAGGTTCAAATATCCAGATGGAGGAGGTTTCCCGCAGCACATTTGTCTTGACCCTTTATGCACATAGACCTGCACCTCTTTATGAGATTTCTGCAAAGATAAAGCATGCTCAATCACATATTTTGGTTCATGACACACATTTTCATAAATCAGTTTATTCCTTCTGAACCAAAACCCCCATGCCATTGAAAAGAATATAGACAGATCCTCATAAGAGCCTACTTTCTTAACAAGATTCCCCAAATCCCAAAAAGACAAACACTGCCCAGCCTGTTGTAAAAATGGGAGACATGTATTCCAATACATACGTATATCTTTGCAGTAAAACAAAGCATGGGCAAGGTCCTCTTTTTTATTTTGACAGAAACAACATTTATCTTCCACAACAATACGTTTCTTTTTCATATTGTGGAAAGTTGGAAGGCCATCACGATAGACCCTCATGCAAATATCTTTATTTTATCTGCCATAGTCTCTTCCAAAAAGATCTCTTTCTGTCTTCCATCGAGCTTTCTCCTCTGTGCAACTTTGAAGTATTATGGAGCAGTTTATAAGCACTTCTGACAGAGTAGATCCCATTGTTTTCTTGATTCCAAAACCACTTGTCATTTGAGCTGGGACATATTATGATCTTGAAAATCTCAGCTGCTATATTTGGATTGAAAATGGCTCTAATTTTTTTCACATTCCACCATTGAGTATTAATATCAATGAGAGAATCAACAGTTGCTTCCCAATCTTTCACAATAGTTTGATCAATGAGTTGATTGGCTGGAAGGCCTGGTATCCTAGGGTCTTGAAATACCTTCACTGATTTTTTATTGCCTATTCTCCAAAGAAGTTTAGTAGCTTCTCATATTCCTCATGCAAAAGAAGGATTTTGGCCCAGTTTAGAATCAAAGAGGGTTGTTCTAGGGAAATATTTGTCTTTATACATTTTGTGGAGTGATGATTCCTCACACGGCAAAATTCGCCATCCTTGTTTTGCTAAAAGGGCCAGATTAAACATTTTTAAATCTTTAAAACCCAATCCTCCTCTAAACTTTGATTCACACATCTTTCTCCAACTCATCCAGTGAATTTTATTCTTCTTTGATTTCTTTCCCCACCAAAACTATGCAATCATCCTTTCCAGCTGAGTGCATAATGATCCTGGTAACTTAAAACAGCTCATTGCATAAGTTGGGATAGACTGTGCAACAACTTTAGTAAGAACTTCCCTTCCACCTTAAGACAATAGACTACCTTTCGAGGTTTGAAGCTTCAGCCACACTTTCTGTCTTATAAGTGAGAAAGCTTGATTCTTTGATCTACCAACAATAGGAAGTAAGCCCAAATATTTTTCATATTGTTGTGTATAACTTCCATCCCATATAGACATGATTTCTTCATTCAACTCCTCTAACACATTTCTACTAAAGACCATAGAGATTTTCTCTCGATTGATTTTCTGACCCGAGGCTTTCTCATATTTATTCAACAATAATTGAATGTTTCTATTTGTCTCTAAGTCAGCTTTACAAAAAAAATGACACTGTCATCAGCAAACAACAGATAATTCAGTTGAGGAGCACCTCTACAAATTGTAATACCTTCCACAGATTCAGCTCCACCACAGATTCCGAACATACTGATTAAAAACTATGATATATAACTAATTATAACATAAATAAGGACGGCAAAAAATTAATTATATTTTAAACCGCAAACCTAACTTGTAATTTATTTTTTCATGTTTAGTAATAACGTGTTCATTAAATTTATCTTGACACCAACTACTCGTTTAGAATTCGGTTAGAATTATATAGAATCATTATTCTTCGTAATTTCAAATAAACATAATTATAAATCTCCTATATATATATATATATATATTAGTTTGTTTGGGGAGTACGATGAGATGAAAATTTTGTAAATAGTAGTAAGATAGTTTGTGAATAATAGTAAGATTGTTTGAGTTGAGTATTTTTTGAGTTTTGAAAAAGGAGAGAGAAAAAATTGAATAAAAAATTACAAAGTTAAAATATTGTAAGAATATAGTTTTATAATATTATTTTTGTTTGAGATTTGAAAAAGTTTGATTTTTTTTAAAGATTTGAAAAAATTGTAATGATTAGTTTGAAAATTTTGTATTTGAATTATGTTTGAGAATAAGAAGGGATGGGATAAAATGAGATGGGATTAAAATTTTATGTCTCATCCCATGCCCCAAACCTGTTTAGATAGTAAAAGTGTTTTATCTCATTTCATTTCATTGTTACAATTTTTTTAAATTTTCACACAAAATATAATAAATAATTTAATTTTTTCAAATTATAAAATAATAATATTATTAAAAAATAATATTTTATTCAACTTTTAACTGTTATCTCAATTCATCTCATCTCAACTCAACTCATTATCCAAACCGCACCAAAATGTAATATGAACCTCCGGCATGCCAATTAACCACACCGGCAAGCAAGATCAGCCCCGTGATTTCTTTCGATCATGCATGCTCACATCTTCTTTTAAATTTCATTTATTGAAGAAGAAAGTGATAACTATAAATGTAAAATCAAGCGAATGTACCGATCAAGAGTGTTACCGATGTCGGAGTTATACCGGAAAAGCTTTGTCCCATGTGGTAACTGGTAATCATCTTGTACGTTAAAAAGGACAAAATTAAGGTAAAAATGCCTGGGGCCAGCGTTTGGAGTGGACTTTCTCGAGAAAGCCGGAGGAAAGCAGATTCTCTCTCTCTCTCTCATGATCACATCCCATCTTTGGAAGTCGCGAGCTCCCTGCTTTGGAAGAGACACGCACCGGCAAATAGACAAAACAGAGATAAAATTGCAGATTTCGCGATGGCGGACCCCCTCAACCACGCCAGCGCGAATAAAGGGCAATTTCGTCAGTTTAAGGGTGTTTTCGTTATTCAAGGTCATGATTTTAGTTGGGGGATTAGAGTGGTTTAGAGGCCCAAGATTCGTGGGCGCAGATCCACATAGGGATCTGAGTTCGTGTGTTGTGTGAATTTACACCGCAAATAGAGAGGAGGAGGAGGGTACATGAATTAACCACATTATATTGTACGGACAAAATGTAGACATTTCCGGTTACATCCCTGCACTGGAAAATGTAGCTGAATTAATAAACTTAAATATAATTATAAATTATGTAAGTATTGTGTATTATTTTTTAAAAAATAATAAAATTTATTATTAAAATATTAATTATTTCATATAAATCTAGTGTTTATTTAATTTTTTTTTTTAAATACGCGACGCTTACAAACTCATGACTAAAAATATCGTTTCCTTCCGCTTATTACATACTAAACCCGGTTCTATTGTCTTTTCATAGTTTGGCATACACCATATAGCTGTCATGGAAGATAAATGTTTATTTTCATCTTAGCTAAAATTATTTCACGTATACTTACCGATAACTAGTTAATACATAAAATTATTTAAAATATATCAAGTCAAAACTTATGATAGAAAAAGTCTCGCGCAATCTTTTTGAAAAAATGAGATTTAGTGCGGATCCACGTTAAAATCTATTTTTTTTAATAATAAACTTATTTTTTTAAAATATTAGATTACATGAAACTTATACACTATAGAACTTCATCTAATATTAATCAATAATAATTTGTGCATGCATGCATGCTTTTTTTTCCCCATTCTTTCCCATTACAGAATTTTGTGTTTAACAATGACTGGTGCTGTTTTAAAATTATATATGATTAATTTAGGTACTCATTTTGATAAATTTTGAAGTATAATGCAGATGGGATATCGATCTCGTATTACTCCATCCTTTTGACCTTTTTTGTAAAAAAAAAATAGTGAGATCATCTTTTTGACTAGATGGCAAAATATATGATCTCCCGTGGCAAAATGGGAGAATTAGGTTCGAACTTCCCACCTATTTTATTTAAAAACAAAAAACAAAACTCCCTTTGATCCAAGATAAATATTAAAAAAAAAAAAATAAGCTCGAGGAAAAATGGTTGGAATTGACGATAGTTATACTTGCATGATTGGTAGGGTTGTAAGACTATCGGTCCAGATCGGAAAAACTGAAAGGACCAAATGGTTCGATCCAGACTGGACCGGATCGATAATCTTATTGGTCAGTCTCAGGGTGCGATTTTTTTGGATCAGACTGATAGTTAACGGTATGGTCTGACAAAAATGATGGATTAAATTTTCGATCCGTGACGCTCCCAAACCAAACCAGACTGATTACACCTTAATGATTGGCACAAAATCTGTAGAGGAGGGCCAAGTTTAGAAACCACTGAAATTTGCAACTAGGGGTGTACAGGAATCGAGTAAATCGGCCGGCAACCGATCAGACCGACTGCCGGAGCACGGAATCGGCAAGGAACCGATCGGCCGGCGGTGGAAAATAAGAAAACCGATCTCTATCGGTTCGGTTGTGGTTTGATCCAGTGAAAAACTGCTGAACCGGCCGACCGGTTCTTTTTTTTTTTTTTCATTTTATACCTACATAAAAACGACTCCGTTTCACTCATTTAAGTGAAACGGCGTCGTTTTTTGCCTCCATAGTTGAAAAAAATAAAGCAAACGGCGTCGTTTGGTTGAGACCAAACGACGTCGTTTCTTGATTAGGTTAAGTTCTCCTTCTTCCTCTCATTCTCGAATTTCATAACATCTCATGCCGTCTCTCTCTCTCTCTCTCTCTCTCTCTCTCTCTCTTCGATGTCATCGATCCATTGCCCATTTCATTGGGTTCTTCTCATCTCAACTCCATCCATTTGCGTCGTTTCATGATTCGTCCATTTGCGCCGTTTCAAGTGTTTGAATCTTTGGTAGTTGTTGTGATATTTGTTATGATATTTCATATTTGTTGTGATATTTCATATTTTTTGTGAATATGTGATGGGCGTTTCGAGTGTTTGTAAATTTGTTTGTGCCACCGACGACGCCGGCGAACCGACCGGAAGATGGTTTTCTTCCCCTTCAACGGCCGGTTTCAATCGAGATATATACATTTTTAGCTTGTCGGTGCGGTTTCAGTTTTGGACCAAAACCGCACCGACACCTTCGATTTTCACCCCTATTTGCAACATTACAAGAGCCTATTTACATACGGATAATTATACACCTATAATTTTTTTACAATTATTTTATTACTAACTTCAAATCAACTAATATAATCGTGTCACTTCATTAAAAAAATATTTTCAATTTTACATAATTATCTTTATTTTAAATAAAATTATAAAATAATTGTAAACTAATTGTCAATTTATCATTTTTCTTTACGATAATGCAGTTCATCATTGTTGTCCGAAATCCTGCCTTAGCAAAAGGCCGGAGAGCCATTATTCGACGGCCCACTCACATGGGACGCATGATGAATATTGTTGATCACAAGATGACTGGGAATATTGCTCCTGATCTTGATATCTAATTACTTTGTGTCTTTGGAATTTGCTTTGAAAAAGAAAAGAAAAAAAAAAAAGGAAAAAGTACGTCTTTTTGCTTTGAATAGGAATCGTTTCCACATTTAAAATATTTTAGATTATACGTGAATTATAATGAAATAGTTTGTAAATAGTAATTAAATAATTTGAATTAAAATATTTTATTGAATTTTGAGAAACAAGAGAGAAAAAGTTGAATAAAAATATTATAAAATCAAAAAATTGTTTGAATTTATTTTTTAATATTAATTTTGTTTTAAAATTTTAAAAAGTGATTTTATTTTTAACGTTTTGTTTGAAAGTTTGAGAAAATTGTATTAAGTTTTATGTTTGGATAATGATAAAAACCCCGTTTGAATGTTGAGATTTACAAACATCACTCAAACATAAACTTTTTAATTTCAAATTTTTTTTTCATCTAATCATTACTTAATTATTACAACTTTTCCAAACGTTCAAACAAAATATAAAAAATAATTTAACCTTTTCAAATCTCAAAACAAAAATAATACCAACAAATTATATTTTAATAATATTTTAACTTTATAATATTTTTATTTTATTTTTTCTTTCTCATTTTCCAAAATTCCATAAAACATCTTAAGTCAAACTATTTCATTATTATTTATAAACCATTTCACTACCATTCACATATTTCTCATCTTATCCTAACATCCAAACGAGGTATAAATAATGATTAGATGAAAAAATAAAAAATTTAAAATTAAAATATAATCTGTATTTAAGTGATATATGGAGAGAAAATATATGAAAATATCTTTAAATACTTGAGAATATATCATCATGTTTACTTCCAAAAACGAAAAACAAAAAACAGAAAACAAAAAGTTAATTGAATACAACGTTGAATGTCAATTAACTGAAGGCTTATTACATTATAGATATGAGATAATTTTGTATGGACATCTAGTGGCCACCGTAGTCTAAATTTGACTTTTGTCTCGTGGAGTCGTCGCTGGACCGGAAAACATGCCTCCAATGAGGTACGAACTAGATTGAATTCATACTCATTCCAAACGGCCGGTTGTTGAAGAAAATATCAAATCAAAAATATTATATTGGCTTGATTTTTTTAATTATCAAAGTATTTTGATTTAATTTTCATAATAATTAAAATATTTAACTTACCTCATCTCAATATAATTTTTTTTTATAAATATAATCTATACTTTTTATTTAATAACAATTGATAATAGTAAAAATATAGCCCTCAAATTCTATCTCCATTCTTCTCCCTTCTCCATCTCATTTTCTGTTATATTATATTTT
Organism: Juglans cinerea; assembly: GCA_961763995.1. NCBI lineage: Eukaryota > Viridiplantae > Streptophyta > Magnoliopsida > Fagales > Juglandaceae > Juglans > Juglans cinerea. The sequence goes on from CAUIVZ010000011.1 coordinate 21,373,413, forward strand.
CTATCACTCGCGCTCGGGTTCAACTAGATTTATTAAATGATCAAAAATATATTTTATTTAACTAAGCAATTAAAAACTTATCAATATTAGTGTTTTGCTCTTTAAAATTTTGTCCAATAACTTGATATTCTTTCCCTTTGCTGTTCTTGGTTTCCATGTTAATAAGGAGAAAATTCACAGATTTTGTTTAGGTCACAAGATGGATATAAGCTATTTATATAGTATGAAAACTATAAAGATATAAACCGAGAAAACAAAAAAAGTACACGCTTTGTTTTAAATAAAAATAGAAATTTAATTAAACATATTGTTTTTATTTAATAATTTTAAAATTAAATATTTAATTCAATAAATAATTTTTATTTTATATGCCCAACTTAATGATATATATATATTATATATTAAGAACACAAATAGGGAGTTGTTAATGTTACCTTATGATAAGCGAGAAGCTCTTTCTCCACCCTTCATCTTTCTCCATATAATCTCTATTTTTTCTACTTTTTTTTTTGTTTTTTCCTAATCTTCTCTCGTTTTCTTCAAGCCATCAAAAGTTAGATTTATTTTTGGTCTACTAACTCACCACACCTCTCATGCCATTAGTAGTAGAAAAAATATAGAAATACAAAGGAATCTCACAAACTGACGTGGCAACAGTATATAATGTAAAGAGCATATAATATTTCTCTATATGCACTTAGCCGCCACCCTACATGTACACACACCATCAGTAGTCTCTTATTGATCTGCGTGTGGTCTTCATGCGCCATTGTGTCTTGTTACTATAAAATCTATTTGTTGCAATGCACATCCTAGTGCCGATGGATTTTCCTTTGGTTGAAAAAATTGCCTTTACGACGGGTATTTTTTCGATTACGACTCGAGAAATAATGGGATTGAAATATATTACATTTTTTAGCTTTTGGTTATTTTCGATTACATAATACAAATACCATGGCATGACACTTTGAACCTATCAGAGCATGACATGACATTAGAATTGTTTATATAAGCATTAATTTTGAATGGCATGACATTCTATGCTAGGTTGGTATCATCACGTGTCCATACTCCAAAATTACTTTATAATTATTCAGAACTATATATTTTGAAATTACACATATATATATATAATTTATATATACATAAAAGAAATTGTACATGATATATCATGTATAGTACATGTTGTGAAGAGAGGAATCCGGATAATAAAGGGTCGTGTGGTGCAAATTTGGCCACGGCTTGATTATTAGTATTATTAATTATTTGCCTGTGAAAAGCACCAAAATGTGATTTGCTTTATATGGTGACAGCTATTGAATTGCATTAATATACATATGCCTACTTTGGAGAAGATGTTCGTACGTGAAACACAGTGCCAACTTGCGACTTGGTGTGCCAAATGATCGACATGACTACATAATACAGATAAGGAGCTATGAATTTAATGGGACCCCTCTAAACTCAACACGATATCTTTGCAACATTAATTATAAGCTCCTCCTAAACCTGACTTATTTGAAATGAGTAATGCTACATACAGTTGTGGAGAGTACAAATACTATGTAATTATTTTGAAAAAGAGTGTGGTTCACTATTAAAAAATTAATTTTTTTATGTGAGTTTTGAATCTATTCACTTTTTTCAAAGTGATTGTGCGATACTTGCGCATTCACGACTGCAACTATCATTTCTCATTTGAAATTGTCAGCAAAATTACTTTCATAGAAAGAGAATGATATTTTCAATCATAGAGTATGTAAACGTCGTGCACTACTTTTGAAAAGAGTGAATAAATTTGAGACCGACGTGAAATAATTAATTTTCTTAATGGTGAACTCTATTCTTTTTCAAAAGAAATGCATAGCACTTACACAAATCATGATTGTATTTAACATTACCCAATATATGATTAAATACGTGAAAAAAGTGATATTAAAAGGTTTACGGAAAAATAATTTATTATTTAAAAACTTATTTCTTTTGAATTTAATAAAGGTATTTTTGTCTTTTCTTTTATAATTTTTAAGGAAAATTTGGGGGGGCTTGTGTATTTTTCATAAAAATAATGAAGCTCAAGTTGTAGGTACCATGGTCATACGTGATCTTTAAAAATCTAGGTACCATGATAGAAAATAGTAATTCTACATATAACCGTGAAGTGCGTAAACGTCGCATAATCGTTTTGAAAAATAGTGGAGTCCACTATTAAAAAATTAATTTTTTTTTATGTGAGTCTCATGTTTTATTCACTTTTTTCAAAACGATTACGCGGCAGTTGCACAATTCACTGTTGTAAATATATTTTCTCGATAGAAAATTATATCAATTAACTCATCAATGATGTTGATCTTTCCATCCAAAAAATATATCATGAATATGTCTCGTTGTTTTCACCTTTAAAGTGTGCTTCCATAATTCAATGAGGTGCTTTGAAGATCTCAATTTGTAGGTCACTACCACTTGTGTGTCTTGGTTCAAATTTATGCTAAACTTCAAACCCTTCAAATTCAAGACTTTAAAAATATCCTATTTGTTTTTTCTCATTGGAGTAGCTTAATAATAACGGAAGCCTTTTTTTTTTTTTTTTTATCAAGAAAAATATTATTTATTATTCTTTTAAAAATTATTCTTTCATCATCTCATAATATAATATCAAATGATTATTAAATAAGTAAAAAATAAATCTTTGTTATCATTTTAAATAAAACATGAATTTAGATTCAAATTCGAGATGTATGCTGTTTAAATTAATTTAATTATTTATATTATAATCTAATATAAATAATTATCCAATCACCTACTTTACATCATAAAACATGAATAAAAACTATAAATTAATAAGGATTTACTATGCATCAGCCACTAACTTTTACATCTCACATCTATATTTTTTTTATAGGGCAATGCTATATCACACTCCACTATACATCACACTCTCCACACACTTCACATAGTTTTTTTTTTTCCTTTTTTTTTTCACCCCAGCACGTTAGGTGTGCTGGGGCTGCTTCACAAGCATATTTTTTCTTTTTTTATAAGGTGTAGAGTGTCAAGTGGTAAATAGTGCGAATTTTTTCAAATTAATATATTGAGGCAAAATGCATATCATCACCCTGTATATGCATGGAAGTGGGAATGACATTATTGTGGCATGACTAAAAATCAAATCTACTGATAAAAGCGCTTTAGTCGATCGATCAAATTTGTGGGACCCGGATTACCATAACCCTAGGTGGGACCCTGAACATCTTCAGAGCCAAATCTTCCACAGCTTGGGACTTCGAAAGCTTCACATATTTTCCATGAAAGTGACAATGGAAAATTTCAGGGGACCACCTTCAAAGTCTTTACAAAACAGGAGAAAAAGAAAATGGAAGAAAAATATCAAGGATGGCAGAAGACTTGCTTGACATTTCTGAGTAAATTAGCCATTTTTGACCATGATATATCATATATGTACTACGGCAAGCTTATCTTTATTTGGATGTTCCCTATTTATCTTAACATGGTGACCCCTCCTCATCTAAAGCTGAAACATGGTGTGTTGCCCATTGCAAAGGTATATTTATTCTTACTTTGTCTAGATGTGGGATTCATAGTCACCAAGCACAATTAGCTGCATATTCCAAAGTATTGGTGACGCCCCGGTTTAGGTTTATTAATACTACTGATTTTCATCATAAATCTTATCATCCTAATCACACTCAGTAATGTTAAATGTCTTAAGTAGTATTACATATAAACTACTTAAATGATAATTACTTAATGTGTGCCACATAGAAAGTGTGACTGTAGAGTGTAAAGTCTACGATGAAGAATAATATTTACAGTAGCAATTAGGGTTGTGACAAATCGGATTCAATCTAAAACCTTGAACCATTCCTTCGTGCTCCTCCTTGCCCCCTGCTTAAGAATCCAAGGGTGACCTTTGGATGTTGTAGTGACGCTTTGGTTACGAAGGTTGTCAGGGTCTAGGTTTATGGATGGATTCCGTCAGTGAAAGTCCCTCAAACTCAATAAATATCAACATGTCGTGACCGGTTAAGCTTGGTTGGCTTTGTCAGAAAAGAAAGTAAGTTTCGAGGGTTCATTGATTAGTACACCTCCAGTGCTAGTAAGGTTGGGACCGTGGTTGTCCGTCTCTGATTTGCCAGCTGATAAGATCTCTGAGATTGATCAGCCAACTGGGTCGGTTTGGCTATTCCTTTCTATTGAAAAGGAGTCGGTTGTCTGTGCGAGTCACTTTCTTCTAGGCTCTACTCGACGACACGACATTCTCATTCAAATATAGATCGGCTATACTTGTGATGGTTCCCAAGGATCCAATATGACCACTTAGGTCTACGTTGCCATGATATTGTTCTATGGAAGTAGGCAGGTTGTTAGAAGTTTGGCTTGGTCTTTTTGGTGTCGTAGGGAAGGAATTGACCTTTTTAACACATATTCCACAATACCGGCATGGCCCCACTTATTTTTTTTTCAATCAGAGCATCAAGCAGCGTAACCCGGTTCTACTTGACTAAGCCATGTGCTCCTCCAAGGAGGAAGTTTTCTTCCCAACACCCTTTTTGATAACAAGGCAGAAAATCCCGATTTGACGTTCATTAGTTTCGAATGAAGAATGAAGAGTGCCCTGCCCCAACAAACACCTACTCCTATCAAAATGAAAAGTGTGACTTTACTAAACAAGCAAGAAAAGCCTTTTATATCTTATTAGTAAAGCGTTAATGTGCGCCCATGCAATTAAACTCAAGTTTTACATTTTGACAACATTACTAATAGAAAGGGGGAAAATGCGCTCAAACAACCTATCTTACTAATAATAATGAAGGGTTACCCTATTGTCGTAAAGCTACAAAAGCTAGCCTTACCTTCTATTTTCTTAGTAAGGGGCTTTTAGGCTTTACTAAGAAAATTTATAGGGCTTTTCTTGCTTGTTGCTTTCTTCGCATGCTTTTCACGCATTAATAGAATACATAAATCAAAAGGTGAAACTTTCATTTTTAGGATGCTAACGAGCAAGAAAACGGATGTACTAACAAATAAACAACGACGCGAAAGCCGTTGCGCATTAGCAACGTACATCCATTTTCTTGCTACAACGACTTTTGAAAGCTCAATCCCTTACTTTGTTCTATAGTAAGGGCCCTTTTCCTTCAATAAGGTTCACGCTAGACGCTCACGTTTTTTGGTTTCCCTAAAATCGAATATTTTGAAACTACTTTTGAATAATAGTAGGACCCATTATTAAAAAAATAGATTTTTTCATGTTGGTACCAAAATTTTCAACTTCTTTTCAAATAGAATACGCAAGACTTGCAAACACTAGTAATATGAGCCTTATTGATTTTCTTATTTGTTTTGGAGATATGGTGGCTACTAATAAATATAGATTTTAAATTTTATGTGAGATTATGTTAATCAAATCAAATGGGTTATGTGGGTCAGTTCAACATATTTACATAAAACGGGGTGAGATGGGTTGTGTCGTGTTGACTCATTTCTAATTAATTACTAAACGGGTCAAAATGGGTCATGTTGTGTCACCTGTTATTTAAATGGATTTAAGGTTTGAAGGTCTGACCCGTTTAGTTTAATGACTTGTATTCGGGTTGACTCATATAATCGATTATCTATAACTTGACACGATACGAACACGACTCGCGAATACGAATTGCCACCCCTACTATGTATGTGTGCATGTATATCTATGAATATCTATGAGCGGACTCATAATATGTAGACGATTATTCCGATCCAATTGATATTCTTTTAAATTTTTATGCGGGATTCGCACTATTACAAAAAATTGAAAAGAAATTTTCAGCATTTCACATGATATGTCTATCTCCCACCAAATTGAACCATCTAATTCAATAAGTAATTGGATAATATATCTATTCATTCAAATTTTCCTTGTTCAAATTAAATGATCCAATTGTCATATTTATTTAATGCTCATAACAAATCTCACGCGATAATAATTAACGCTGTAATCTCACATCGACAATATTAAATATTGTAAATTAAACATGAGATTACAATATTTAGTATTGCCGGCATGAGATTTTAAAACTTGAGTTGGACCATTCAATTAAGGTAGAAAATTGGAGAGGACCTTAATTCATATGTTTTACGCTTTCCAATTTAAATTACTAAAATGGATACATTGTATTCTTATACTACGAAAAGAAAAATTTTACTACCAAATTCTCGATTCACCGAAGTGATATTAACCATCAATCTTAGAGTTTTTTTTTAAAAAGAAATAAAAAATTTAGTATATAGTTTTGCTCATCTTAATATCTACAATGGACAAAAATACTACTTGTTAATTTTTTATTATTTGATGATGCATTGTATACTTTTACTAATGGTTTTATTTTAATATTACAAAAAAGGCAATCTAGTTTTAGACATGGTATTGGTCAATGGTCTTCATAAACCATCCAATTAGCTCCCCCTCGAAATAATAAATTTATAAATAGGCACTTTCTGTTTTGTTTTGTTTTGTGGTTTTTAATTAATTCCAATCAGAAAATTCATTTTATTTCTTCCTCATTGACAATGACACGATATGATATATTTTCTCTTCTTCCCTTTCGGTAAGTAGAGATTAAATAATGATCCACTAAATAGAAACGAATGTCGTCAAGTGGTTCTACTCAAACTTAAAGGAGAAAGAAAAGAAAAGAAAATCAAATCATAACATTACTTTTAATTTATTATAAAGATTTAATTTTTAATATTAAGAATCAGAAAAATTATAAAAATCTTTATCAATTTTTATTAGACTAAAATCTCATATACTTTTTGACTCAAATACGTTTTATAATTTAAAAGAATATATTTAAAAAAGAAATATAAAACCGACAATTTTTTTTTTAATGAAGAATGATATCTAACATTGACATGACAATTGATTGGTAATTTATGAAAAAATGTTATCTACTTATATTTAAATATAACAAATCAAAAATAATTGTTTCAAGATAAGAGATGAGATGATTTTAAATGAATTAAATAAAATATTATTAGAATATTATTTTTTAATATTATTATTATTTTGACATTTAAAATAATTGAATTGTTTATTATATTTTATATGAAAATTTAAAAAAATTATAATGATAATATTAGATGAGATAAAATGAATTGAAAGTATTTTTATATCCAAACGAATACTTACTTCTTTCACAAGAAATAATATCTGAAAAAAAAATCCATAAATACTTTGATAATCTCAACGTTGCATCTCTAGAATATTTTAACAAAAAATTGATTCAATAATTATAAATACCCTCACATCAAAATAGAAATAATATTTTCTGATAATGATTCAAGATGTGAAGCCAAAAATGGCCACGTGTTAAAGGCCCTAATAGTTTGTGGGGGATGGTTTATTTAATTTAATTTTTTTATTTACTCACAGATGGACTTTATTCTCTGGTTCGAATGAACACAGAGGATCTGCCAATGAAAACAACAGAAGAATCATTGATCCCATTCCCGTAAATATCTCCAACCCAGAAGGGCATTTGTTGATTCCATCCTAAATCTCAAAGAAATCTCATCCTTCCCCTCAGTAGTAGAGTGGGACCCACATTTGTCTGCTGCATTAGGTGATTAAACACAACTAAAAATGGAAATGAGTATATTGAAAGAACGAGAACATTTTACTGCTGCTAAATAATTTTGTGGTATAATTATTTAAAATGAACAATTCAGCTTGAAAGATTGGTATTTTACGGAGTTTGTTGTGATTGCTGTTGCAGTATTGCAGACGTGACTGTATAAACACAGTCATTATTATAGTGTATCAGGTATCGTGTGTGTGTATGTGTGTTGGATATTCCTATTTGTTAAATGGTGTATAGAAATATATATTTTAATTGTCTGTACTTAAAAGCATGGAAGATGGAGAGAATCTAGAAATGCCCATTTATTTACATTACCTCAGAAACCCAGAAATAATAGATTTTTACATTTATATACGAATGGAAAAGTAAATGAGAGAGAGAGAGAGAGAGAGAGAGGTGAAGAAAAAGCAGAGAATAAAAGAGACCGGATGTTGACAAATTTCATGTCCCTGTTCTAAGAAGGTCGTTTGTTTGTGAAGATTTCTTATCTGGGATCTCTCTCTTTCTCGCTCTCTTAAAAGAAAAAATAAAAATAAAAGTAAAAAGCTTTCTCTCTCTAAATATTCTTTGAGAGAGAAAGAGAGTGGCCCAGCAGATCGAAATCTCCTCCTTTTCTTCAATCTGGTCACGATCTAAGCTCCTTCAATGGTGTTGCAAAAACACCCACTTTGTTGTTTGTTGAATAATTATTGGTATTATTTTCTTTAGCTGCTTTGGTATCAGTGGTGAGAGTCCGGGACTCCGAATTTTCCATGATGGGTAGTTTCCGTTGAATGAATCAATTGATGCAGGATTCTTGTGGAGGGAGGTGATAGGAGGATGTGGGTCTGAGGTAAGATTTATTTTTACTTTCTAAGTAACCTGATTTATGGTCTTATTTCGCTTGATGATTGGGTTAATTGGGCTTTACTCTATTAAATATATATATATATATATATATATATATATTTATATATTCCTTCCTTTTGAGTTTGTTAAATTGTTGGCCTTTCTATGGCTTGGCTGTGCATTTATTTATTTTTTTGTTGTTGTTCCATTGCAACTTATAAACTCCATTGATTTTTCTTTTGATATGTAGTCCTGATTGTTTTCCTTTTGTATTAGTGGAATGGGTATTAGGTTTTGATCGATGATTCTCGTATTTCGATGGTATTTGTGCTGTTAATATTTGGTTATTTATATTAATTTTTGGTTGTAGTTGATCTGTTTTATTAACTTTATTACTGATGGCGTTCCCGATATTAAGTATTAAGTAGAGAAAACTCAGAACTTTCCTTCTTGATCTTAAAGGCTTCGTAAAGTTACAGCATACTGAGTTTTTGTCCAAATTTTGGTCGACGTTAAGAATCTGTGTGATGTGAGAAACTTGAGGTGATTCCCAGTTCTGTTCGCTTATGTTGCCGGTGCTTCTTCTTTTTTTCTCTCTCTCTCTCCCGGCACGTGCTTTTCCTACTTTATCAGAAACATGAAACATTAGTACCACTTCTGAATTCTTGCATTCATTCTAGATTAAGTTTTAATGAAGGAGAGTTGTGTAATAATGAGTTATGCTATGGTCGTCTAGCCTTGAAAACCCAACCACTTGTAATTGGATTACCATATTGCATATCCCTCTTCTACTGGCAACTATGGAATTATTCCTTGAGAAATGTTGATTCCTACTCTTAACGAAGGGGCATTATGTTGAATTTATCACTGTTAATGGCTAGTATCAATGTGGAATGTGAGGAAGCTACTTTAAGACAATGTTTTTCTTGTTCTGAGAGCAAAATATGAGATAGCAATTCAAGTTTTCTGTCTAGCTCCATGGGTATTTATAACCTGAGACTCTTAAGCCAGAAATACTTTAGCATTTGTTGAATAGCTTCTTAACAAGGCTATTAATCCTTAGTCGTCATATAGGAGTTTGAGGAGGAGAGTGATTCTGGAATTTATTGAGAGAAGAGGTTTTCGGATACCATAGAGTGAACTGCTTCCCCTAGGAGTCTGTAAGGTCATGGGACATACTGGATGGAGGGGAAAAGGTCTAATAACATAATTAAGCAGTTGAAAGGGGAAGAAGATTTAGGAAGTTAAATTAGCAAATAGAAATGGAAGAAAGAAGCAAGAATAAATGAGAACATTTACGGGAGAAAATCTTATAAAAGATGTTGGAAATGTAAGCAGACAATGTGAAGTGACATATATACATATAAAATGCAACGTTAGTCCTCACACAAGATGGGATCTTGGTGCTTAATCAAGCTCATCCTTGAACTTGTGTATCCTTTCCTTTCCAATGACTTGTCTAAATCCTTCCCTTAGAAAACAATCTTGGGTTGCTTTGCTGGTAATGAATTGCCCCTGGTCTAAAGAATTAAATTGATAGACATCGCCACCATTTCTCCATTATTTCTTTCTCCAGAGTATTGTGACCATATAAATATTATAGTATTTGCTGTCTTGTGACAACAGTGATCTAGCACAAGCACCCATACCAATCACTCTAAAGTATGAAGTGTGCTCATGGTGGCCTATGCTTTGGATTATCAATATCGTTTGGGGATTGGGGTGGGGACAAGACTCAAGCTGTGGTGATGGTGTATTGGTACTACACAGCAGTTTCTTTAAACCAAGATTGTAAAAGGTTTATAATTTTCAAATATAACAAAACCTTTGTTCTCAGCTATGAGCAATTCTTAGGAGAAAGCGTTTTCTTCTATGTATGTATGTATGTATATGACCATCCCATCCTTATCAAAACTAGGAGAAGCAGTTCTGCTTATTGTGAATCTTTACATGAAGCTAACTATTTATTGTTACTTTTGTTAATGTTAGGCATGTTATATTTGAAAACGTTTCTTCATTGATTTTCAGGAATGGGAACAAAAGTGCATTGTAAAAGTTATTTGCCAGGATTTCACCCAATGAGGGATCTTAACGAGAATTCTAACAGCTGTAGCTGGCCCCTATATTATGGTGATAAAACCATGGTAAATGGGCAGTATTATACTGCTTTCCTGCCCAGGGCTGCCACAGATCTGTATCCAGGTTATGACAAGGATGTAGTGAAGCAGACAATACTCAAGCATGAGGAAACATTCAGAACTCAGGTAAGGGGTTCATTAATTGGGTTCTTACCAGATTGAGTTTATATGGAGACGACCTTGATATGATATGGTTCAATCATAGTAAATTTGAGCCTTGTTTACTTATCTTCTCTATTTGAATCATAGAAACTCTGGTAATTAGATTTATTCTGAATTTTCTGTCATCATCCAGGTCTATGAACTTCACCGCCTTTACAGAATACAGAAGGATTTGATGGATGAATTCAAGAGGAAAGAACTACATAAAAACGTTATGCCTGTTGAGACATTATTTTCATCGAGCCCCTTTGCTTCTCAAATTACATCGGGAGATGCTCAGAAATGGTATATCCCCAGCTTCCCTCCAGAAAAATCTGTTTCTGCTAGACCATCTGTTTCAGGTGTTGAGGACATTCATTCTCCTTTGAGTTCTATGAAAGGAAATGGCACACAAGTTGGTCCTTTTCCATCCCAAAATGGGGGTAGTTCAAAGGATTTAGAGGTGCTGGACTCCAGACCCACGAAGGTCAGGAGAAAATTGATTGATCTTCAACTTCCAGCTGATGAATACATTGATACTGAAGAAGGGGAACAGTTCAGCGAAGAAAAAGCTTCTGGTATGTCGAGTTATCATTCTAATATAAATCATATGGTAGCCACTGATAATGGCGTAAAGCTGTTTCTTGGCGATGGTGGGAAGAATGGCTTTCAAGGAGATGCTTTGAAACCTGATATGTGTTTAGAGAGCAGAAATGGTTTGGCTGACTTGAATGAGCCCATTCAGGTTGAAGAAACAAATGCTTCTGGACATGTAGATCTTCTGGGCCAGGTTGTCTCTTACCGTGAGACTCCAGGCCTGGATCTGTCTGCTAAACCTAACTTGCAGTTTCAAAGTTTGCCAAAGGGAATTTCACTCAACTCCCACCGTGGAAGTGATAATGGGACTCGAAACAGTTGGCACTTAGAGAGCAGTGGAAATGGAAAAGGGTGGTTTGACCATGTGCTTGAAGCAGGTATAATTTCTTCATCTAGTTACACAAAAAATCCTTAAGTTGGTTCCGTTTGAATTCTGAAATTTCCCATGTGTTTTTATTGAGGAATGTCTCTGGTAGGATTATTCCTTTCTGTTATTATTGCTTTTTTTCATATGGCTACCATTTTGTTTGCAGGGCACTGTAAAAGTGACTTGAAATCTGGTTCTCAAGTTCTCCAACCAGAGGTATCTTCCCAGCCAATGCAAGTTTTGCTTAAAGTTCATGAACCTTCTGCTTACCATCTAACTGATCAAAGCAAGATCAGATTGTGGAATGAAAGAACAGTGTGCGCTTCAGAAACCCCAGATAGAAGTCATGAAATCTCCAGCAATAAGCATCTGGGGTCAATGGTGACTTCCCATATGCCCAGCCCATATCCTATTGTTCCTTCCTCTGATTTGGCCAAGTCTTGGTCTCACTCAGTTTCATCTTGGGAAAAACAAAGTAGCTCCTTAAGCCAGAAGTCAATATCAGGTCAAAAACAACCATGTTTGAACTCATCTGCTGCTTCATTGAGTAAGAGTTGTCAGTCATCAGTGCAGAGCAATGGATTTTTGGGAGATGCATGGCATCTTAAGAGCAATTCTAGCTGTAACCCAGGTTCTGGAAATGAAGCGCCTAACAGAGATGGATTTTACCAGGGGTCATCATCTGGGTCCAAGGAACTATCGGTTCACCTCCCTTCAATCAGCTATGATTATCTGAACTGTGTTAATGATCATAACAGAGCTCCAGATCAATTCAGCAATAATAGTTTTGTGAAGTACTCTATGGGTTCAGATTACATGGACATGAAATCTGTGAAAGATGAGAGCTTGAATGTGGTTCTTCCAAACCATTCATCCAACAAAGTAGCTCCTAGGCAAGGTTTTGAGATCATAGATGGAGGACAGAAGCATGAAGACCATCTTTCAGTCTTGCCATGGCTCAGACCTAAGCCTTCTTCTAAGAATGAGACCTCCAATGCCGGGAGAGTTTTAAACACAGAGGAGCTGAGTTTCCTGCAATCTTCACCAAGTCAGGTGTCCAACAAAAAGGAGATGGAAAAGGGAATTAATCACATTTCCCCCCCGAACAAACTGGTTTCTTGTTCTAATGATGTTGAGATCAAGAGGATTGAAATAGGTGACTACCCAACTAATAGAAAAATTCTTGGGTTTCCAATATTTGAGAAGTCTCATATTTCTGAAAATGAGTCTTGTTCTTTCACCTCCCCCTCTATGTCCCTTCCTCTCCCATTAAAAGGTGAAGTTGTGGAGAATAACAGGAAAAACAGAGACCTTGATATGAACTTGCCTTGTGAACCTGCAGTTCCCGACTTTGGTCAGACAGCAGAAGTTTTTGTCCAAGATAAGAAAACAGATGCAAATGTTTCTATTTTCAGACATAACATTGATCTGAATTCCTGTATAAGTGATGATGAAGCATCCTTGTTACCTTCTATTCCTAGCACTAACGTGAAGATTACGGCAGGGATAGATTTAGAAGCCCCTGTAGTTGCTGAGACTAAGGAGGATGCCACTCATGGAGATGCTGCCGAAAAGCAGCATGATGCTCCTTTGCAACTAGAACAACACAATATTGAGCACCCACAGGATGAACTTATGATGGTAGCAGCAGAGGCAATCATTTCCATCTCAACATCAAGTTTGCTCAATCAGTTTAATAATGTTACTTGCAATCTATCAGCAGCTACTGTGACAGACCACCTTAATTGGTTTGCGGAGATAGTTTCCTCATATGGACAAGACATTGAGGGCAAGTGTGATGCTGTTTTGAGAGTCAAAGATGGTGATGACAATGAAGAAGAAGGGAGTGATTACTTTGAGTTGATGACATTAAAACTAACGGAGACCAAGGAAGAAGATTATATGCCTAAACCTCTGGTTCCAGAAAGCTTAAAGCTGGAGGAAACTGGAACTACTGTATTACCAAATCGGCCCCGAAAGGGCCAGGCAAGGAGGGGGAGGCAGAGGAGGGACTTCCAAAGAGACATCCTTCCAGGCCTTGCTTCTCTTTCAAGGCATGAGGTAACAGAAGATCTTCAAACGTTTGGCGGGCTAATGCGAGCAACAGGTCATTCGTGGCATTCAGGGTTAACGAGGAGGAGCTCTACCAGGAATGGATGTGGGAGGGGGAGGCGACGGTCAGCAGCGAGTTCCTCGCCTACCATGCCAACAAGCCCAGCTTGCACTCCACTGATACAACAGCTTAATAACACTGAAGTGGGACTGGAGGATAGAAGCCTAGCAGGGTGGGGGAAGACGACTAGACGACCCCGCCGGCAGAGATGCCCTGCAGGTAATCATGCATTGATCCCTTTAACCTAGTGGTGGAAAGAAGCTGCGATTTATTCATTTAGAATTTTATAGAGGGAGGTAAGGAGTTGTTTCTTTGGCAGCCCCGCCGGGAGAGGGAGTGTTGTGGAGGAGGGTGGGTAAGATGGTTCTGAGCCATGGGGACTGCCTTTGTACATTTCTTGACCCAAAATTTGGGCTTGCTTGATTATCTACCTTTGAATGTTCACCTACTTTGTATTATCAGAAATAATGTTGTATGATTTCTCCCGGCATATATAACAGCATTCCTTCACTCATATGTTCACAGCCACTTGGGTCCAAGTGGTGTTTCCTCATTGTACTGAGTACCCCTACATCTGCTTCGTCTGGTTGAATGAATGAATATGAATGCTAATAACGTCAGGTTGAAAAATGCTGAAGTGCTATCTACTGGGAACACTGAAGCAAATGAAATATGCAGTTATTTGCTTAACTGATCTCTCTCAATCATTCAGTAGACCTGCTGAACTTACATATTTTCTGTTCTGTATATGGGTTATTATTATGGGAAAGTGTCCGATGATACTTAGCCATATAAATGAACTAACAGAAACCACGATCGAGATGGGTGAAGGAATCACACATAAATAGGAAAAATCTTCGATCAAAGTTAAGATCTTTGAATTTCTCTCTCACCAACTAATGGAAAGAGGGTGTCCTCTAAATGAGACTTTTTAAGGTTGCGTTTGGGTAGTGAGACATTCTCATATATTTTGTAAATATTAGTGAAAAAGTAATGATAGAATATTAAATAATAATAAAAAATATGTGAAAAATAATAATAAAATAATGAATAATAGTGAGATAAGTACCGAAACTATGCCTAAATCACTATGGTTCCATGATGCAAGAACCAGAATTGATGGCCAACCAAATTCACAGGCTTGCAATAATTGCGCCCTGAAGAAGAGTATTTTACAGTTTATTTATTGACTCAGGAACCCAAGATTGTCACAAAATGGCATTATTTGAAGAAGAATAGATTCGCTTCATATTGAAGAATTCTTTTCTGCCAGCATAGTGGTACATGGGAAAGATTGCTGGCCCTTCTTTTTTTTATATTCTTTTTTACCCTCAGAAGTGAATTTTCTTCCCTGCTTTCATATACATCTCTCTGCCTAGAAAAGGAATAAAGAGAAATCGTATAAAATTTTCAGATGGCTGAGTCTCTGCTTTCATTGGTTTGTCTATAGGATATCTATCTATCTATCTATCTATCCATGAACACAGGAACCCCTAACCATGGGTTTGCTAGGTGGATTGTTTGGAATGGTGTTTTCTTGTGACAAAGCGGCTTTTAATTCATTGTCTGTCCTTTATAGGGAACCAATTGTCTGTCATTTGAGGGATGGAGGAGAGGACTGGCGCGTTAGATATGGCGCGTGGAGGGTGGGGGCAAAGGCATGCCACTGGGGGACAAAGGTTAGATGTTTTGTTTTGTAGGCTGAGAGGCTTTCGCACTGCACCAATGCGTGCGTCGGCGTGTCGGCGTGTGAGTTGATTTTTTTTTTGGTTGATGGTATTTTAGTCAAAGGTTTGTCCTTTTTAACAGATACTCCTCCATCCAATCACATCTCGCAATTAGTCACCCCTACTCCCCTCTCTTTTTCTTTCCTTTCTTTTTCCGTCGTCATGCTATAAAGCAAACACCCACTGCCTTTTGCTTCTTTGCCACTCCTCTCCGTCCCCCCCGCCCCCCCTGTATTTCCACTTTTAACCTTCAGATTTTCTTTCAATTTTTTTTTAACAAAAAAAATGGTATCTATCATTTATGAAAAGAATAAATATAGATAGAAGTCACTATTGAGAATATCTATTTTGTACATATAATGTGGCATCATCTAGACCACACATCTCCCCAAATGAGTATGGAGAATAATCAACTAGAATCAGCCACGCAATGAGTGCAAAGTGTGTACTGCTATCGTTACTCTTATGAAAAATACTACATCTATAAAGAGATTTTATAAAAATAAATTTATAAATTAACGTATTTTGATGTATTACGTTAGATCTATTTTATAATAAAAGAAATGATATTTACAATCATAAAGTGCTCAAATATTATGCATTTTTTTTAAAAAAAAAAAGAGTAAATATGAGATTTACATATAAAAATTAATTTTTTAATGATAAATTTCACTCTTTTTTAAAAGTAGTGCACAGTATTTATTGACGAAAGAATGTAATGATTACAACTTAAGACTTATTGGCATTGCCAAAACTCACCCTGTATAAAACCCTATCTCTAAAGACACCTAGGAGGTTACAATTTTTCTTTCAATTTCATTATGTACAAATACCCTAAGAAAATATGCTTAATGTAAAAAGTAATGTTTGATTTATATACAAAAAAAAGTCTACACATTGATGTGATTTAATCTGATCTATCAGATCTTTAAACTCTTTTTGTAATAAAATAGATGTGACGTATTATATTAAGTTATGCCAGTATGTTAAATTTCTTGTGTAAGATTTGTGTATAGACCTAACACCTCTCAGTATGTTAAATACTTTATATTTATTTTAATTATATTTCTTTTAATTAACCATTGCTTCACTCTCACTTAAACCCATACATTTCAACTCATTGCAACTTAAATAATAATTTTATGTCACAAACCAGCGTTAATACAAATTGAATAAAATATTATATATTATATGTTCAATGGTTTTCGGTGAAACATAATATTGATATAGATATTCTATCCTTTTTGAAAACTTTTAGAGAGATTGCATTTTTTTGATAGTTTGAGGAGGTGATTGTCAAAATTGATAGTTTAGATAGATACTTGCAAATTGAACCGTAATTTGAGTAGGCTTTCATGTGTATTTTCCCATAAATCATCTTCGATAAAGACTACAAAGTGTAAAACACTTGTGATATTGCTATTTACTCAAAGAATACAATGTCTATACAAAGAGTACCCTGATCTCTTTCATGACATAATGAAAGCCAAAATCAAGTTTCACGATATAATATCTCTCTATCTGCCATTTAAATGATCTTGATGATTCAGCCAAAAAAAAAAATGATCATGATGAGAGGATTACTCTCTACAAACATGAGGTTTCTTTGAAATCCAGTGTTGTTCCTGGACTGATATTGAATTCTTCCAAATTAGATCATCTCCCTTGAGAAAAATTAGCTTATTGAACTGTCATTTTCTACATTATACCTTGGTGCAGAATCCAAAGTGGGGAAGTTCTTCAAAACCCTGTAAATTTCATTTGTTTGCAAATGAGAGGAATCTCCAGCTCCAAATCTGTAGATTTTTTTCTCAAGTTCAATTGTACTCCATCCAGGAACCTTGGTTAGGCCTACACCTTCCATCATTGATCTCACCTTCCTAACTTCATTCCAGTCTCCTCCTTCTGCATATATATTTGATAATAAAGTATAGTATCCAGTATCATCTGTACTAATATCTATAAGGTCTCTTTTAATGCTTTTGATCATGTCCATCCTCTGGTGGATTCGACACCCGTTAAGTAGAGCACCCCAGATGCTAGCATCTACAGGAAGTGGCATTGATTTGATAATTTCATAGGCTCCATTTAGATCACCAGATCGGCTCAGAAGGTCGACTACACCAGAAAAATGTTCTGTGTTGGGCTCGATGCCAAAATTCCTCATCAAGCTGAAATAGAACCTCCCCTTTTCAACAGAGCCTACATGACTGCAAGCTGATAGAATGTTCATGAACGTAACTTCGTTTGGTTTTATTCCTGAATCTACCATCCGATTGAAGAGTGAGATGGCAGCATCAATCTGACCATGTATTCCATAACCATCAATCATGGCACTCCACGAAACCACGCTCCGCTCTGACATGCTATCAAAAACTCCTTGGGCTGCTTGAAGGTCTCCAGACTTGGCATACATGTCAGTTAGAGCTGTATCTACATAATAATCCATCTTCAGACCACAGGTAATGAGCTTGTGGTGAACCCATTTCCCCTTTTCTAGATGACCCAAATGGGAGCAAGCTTGAATTACACTTAAGAAGGTCACCTCATTCATCTCAATGCCATTTAAATACATTTGATCAAACAGGCGAATTGCCTCCACTGAATTACCATTCTGAGAAAATCCACAAATCATAGAATTCCAAGTTACAACACTCAGTTGTTTAACCTTTTCAAATATCATATATCCGGAGCAAACATCACCACATTTGCAGTACATGTCGATAAGTGAATTCTGGACAAACTCATCCAGAATGCCTCTTTTTATAACATGACTATGAATCTGATATCCAAGCTGTATTGAACCCACATTTCCACAAGCTGAAAGAGAACTTGACAGGCTATATGAATCTGGCATCAGTCCCTGCTTCTGTATCTGCACAAATAGCTCTAATGCCTTCCTCAACAACCCTTTCTGAGCAAAAAGCGAGATGAGCATATTCCACGATACAATATTTTTTTGCCCAAAGGCATGAAGAACCTCCTCGCAATAATTTAGTTTTCCACATTCAGCATATAATTCTATTAAAGCTGGCCCTAAAAATTCAATATCCGCAGCCAAAGCTTTTTTTATTACAAAGCAATGAACTGACTTCCCCTCTCTAAGCAAGCCTAACCTGGCACAAGAACATATGATACACATAATGGTCACTGCATTGGGTTCCACTTTAAACCCTTGCATCTCAACAAAAGCATCCATTGCTTCTCGGAAGCTATTGACTTGGTTGTAGCATGTAATCATTGCAGTCCAACAAGCAGTGTTCCGGTGAGTGACATTTTGAAAAATCATCTCTGCACTATGCAAGTCACCACATTTAGAATACATTACAATTAGATTAGTATCCAAAGACCCATCGCTTCTAATTGCCCTTGTCACAACTTGACCATGAACTGACCTCGCTAGTCGCAAAAGACCCAAGTCACCACAAGCCTCAGCTACGCTAAGCATTGTCACTGAATCTGGTTCAATAGCTTGAGAGACCATACCATGGAACAAATCCAAGCCTTCACTTGCCTCTCCATTCTCAACATAACAAGATATAATTGAACTCCACAAAACCACATCTTTAATGTGCATTCCATCAAATATCTTTCGTGCATCATCTAAGCAGCCCATTTCGCCATACATACTAAGCAATGCAGTTTCGGCAATAGCATCAGTATCAAACCCAAATTTAATTATCCTCCCATGGACCTTCCCACCAATGCCCAGGTCACCAAAACCAGAGCAAGCTCTCAGAATGGAAGGATAAATAAACCTATTGACCTGGACTTGATGGTACAGCATTTTATGATACAGCGAAATCGATTCCTGGAAGAAATGGTTCCAAACATGACACTTAATTAGTACACCCCACATGAACGAATCCGGGTTAGGGAAGGTTTCAAAGACAAGTCTAGAAGATTGGAGGGAACCCATTTGGGCATAAGACTCAATGAGTTTGGTGGAAGCAAGCGGGTCTTCATGGAGGCGAGTGACAAAGAGATGGGCGTGGAGTTGGGTTAGTGTTCTTAAAGTGGTGCAGGACCTGAACAAAGGCATATAGAGCGTCATTCTTCTTGTTCTTTGAACATCTACAAGGTTAAATCTAAAGTCCAGGTGAATCCATGGTCTAAGCAAGAGAAAGAGCTGTCCTGTTTTTGACTCAGTATGAAGAGAGCATGGAACGTCAATACAACCCAAGATAATGCGAGGTTCCAATGAAGTGTTTGTGCTGTGTCTTCTACAACCTTTGAGGTGGTAGCTCATTCGTTTGAAATATGGGGAATATTATCAGATATTTATAAAATACGGACAATATTAATTATATTACAAATATTTATTATAATATGTCATATAATTAATATAATTTATATGAATTTACATAAATTTGTTGTATTTTACAAATAGACCCTCTTCTAACTAATTCTAATTTATTTTTAATTTACCATAGAACATTTACAATCTAATATTTTTAATAAACTTGCATATTATAATTAACGAGCTTATAACCACCATTATTTATGATGAATTTTATAACTCTAAATAGTTCATTAATATACATAATCACTACCACAACTATTAATAAAATGTATATCAAATATATATAAAATGGAGCACGCATGTATAAAAGAGTTCACTTTACCAAAAAATATTTTATGGTCAATTTACAATATTAAAAATGTAATATATATATGTGGTTGTTCAATTTAAAACAATGTAAAATAGATACAATTAATATGAGACACGATTGTTCAATTAATATTTTTCAGAATTTTTTTCCTCTTGGATGATGTAGCCTGAGATTTATTATCTTCTTCCTTTGTATCTGAGTTGATGTCGAGATCGATGTCTACAGTAGTTTTCTGAAATAAAATTAATATCGTTAAAAAATGTTTATGTATAAAACATTTTAATCATTATATTTCTAGTAAAGTATAGTATACCAGTGTACTAATCAACACCCCAACGAATTGATTGAACAATGAGAACTAAAACCATTATAAATATAAAATCTGATAGAAAATATGATTAAATACCAAATTGTGTAATTTATTGTTACCTTTTTAATTGACTTTGATTCTATAAATTCGGGATCAAATATTTGCTGAATTGTGTAGTTTTCTCGACTATATTTTAAGTTGTACTCATCAAGTCGTAGTAGAAAGATGTATTTTTTACTAACAATTTGTTGTAAATCATTTGGGAAACCATCATCATTCTGGTACTACACAAATACAAATATATAATAATAATAATAATAATAATAATAATAATAATAATGATGGTATATTTAATATTTAATGTACTTGTTATCTATACCAATATTAAGTTTAAAAATATTATATTTACTATTTTGTTACCAGGTCTTGTTTTTCTGTAAGTTCTTTTGCAATTTTATGTAAGATTTTTTTAGCCTCTTTGTCAAATAGCACCAATGACGCTGATCCTAAATCATCAACCAGTCCAATTTATCCGATACCTAAATACCGAAACACTTATTAAATAAACTGTACATTTAATTAAAATATAGATGTTCACGTGTGTGCCTATGCAAATGAAAATATACACGGAACTTGTTTTGTAAAAGAAAAATGTCACTTTGCCCACTCGATTTACCTCCTCATTTTTAACTCATATGTTTTAATTTTTTTTAATTTTTTTCTTTACTTAATAGTTAAGGAAGTGACTATTAGTGTATTGATATTTTTTTATATTTTTTAAAAATATTTAAAAATGATAAAAAAATATGGATAAAAATTGAAAAAAAAAATAGATCAATTTGGCATAGTGGTCAAATTGAGTAGTG
This sequence comes from Juglans cinerea, assembly GCA_961763995.1. Lineage (NCBI taxonomy): Eukaryota > Viridiplantae > Streptophyta > Magnoliopsida > Fagales > Juglandaceae > Juglans > Juglans cinerea. Next base: position 21,394,756 of record CAUIVZ010000011.1, read on the forward strand.
CTACTTAGGTGGCAGAGTAGCACCACTCTTTGTAAAATTACCTTAGTACAATAAGTTTTGGTTCTGCCTTACATTGTTCACATCAAGAAGTTCCTTCAATGAATTTAACTTTTGTTTTGCATATAAGGCATGAACTATAATACCATCCAAATTTATTGTCTATTTTTACAATTTTGCATAAACACGTCACTAATAATTCCTACAATATTAAATTGTTATTAGTTATTATAGAAAGTGTATAATCTTAAAAAATGGTATATTATATTAAATTCAAAACATAAAATCAATACATTTGTCTCTACAGTCCATTCGAGTTCTTTAATTTTAGCAATTGTTTTCCTATTGTAGAATGGAAGTTCTGTATTAAATATTACCGCTTGCTCTAGTTTCATGGTTATGACTTCTCTTTGGAAGATATCTTGCAACCAAATTTAATCAAAATAAGTTAATATATATATATATATATATATATATATATATATAATATGATGGTTAAATATTTAGAGAACAAAAAGTAATAAATGTATTATTATTTTTCCCAAATTCTTGATATGTCAGGAATCAAAAGGTTTATGTACAACTTTGTTGCATTTGTTGATGATAGATTAAACTCGCCTGCGGAAAAAAAATATTTCAAGTACAGATGCAACAGTAATATTAATTTTTTATGAAGATTTTCCATTTCAATAATGTAAATGTTACATATAAATGTCTTGACTATTGTCGGGATAACTACCACCACAAATGGTTTTGGATTATCTTTATAAAAATCATCATTATTTTGCATTGCAGCAAACCCCCATAAAGTTGCTTGAATATATTTATTCCTAAAATTTAACATGCGTGAATTAGTCATTTTTATAAGTAATACTATTAAACAATAAATTAATTTATCTATGCTTTAACATTAAATAAATTGTACTTACTTTTTTAATAGTAACTGAATTGTCCGTAGCATGATAGGATGACCCATTGCATTTCTCTCATTTATGACTCCAACAGATTCTTCTAATTACATTTGGTAATGAGATGATAATATTTTGTTATGTCGAAAATAGTATTTAAACATAAATTTAATATATGAGATGATAAAAATTATCACATAGAAAATAGAATACTTATCAATTAAGTATGTTGGGTCATAATAACGTTTCGCTATAGTTTCATAATTTGCAAAATCAAACTGGAACTTAGGTACTGATTGACTTATCTCATTAAACTTAGTGACTTATCTCATTAAGCTTAGCGACCAAAGTCATCGATATGAAGAGAATCTTATAGTTTGTAGCCACCGGATGATACTTCCCTTTACATTCTTCAACAACAAAATTCTTTATTGCATATGTAAACCCTTCATTTAACAATGGTCGAAATCGCTGAACTAAATTTTTCCTTATATTTGTATGAATTAGAGCCCCTTTAAAATAGAAATGAGAATATATATTAGCTAAAATTTAGTAGGGTCTAAATAAATGTAAAATTTAAGTACGATAAAATATTTAAAAACAATATACATTGATAATTATTAGTAACAAGTTAAGGTTAAAAAGCTCATGTTGATTTGCTATATTTGTTGCATCACACAAATGTAATATTCTAACTTCAATATTCCATGATTCCTTTTCAGTTGATAATTTATGCAAAAGTGTGCAATCCATATTCATCTTAGTCATTCGTACCTATAGAAATTATAAATTAAAACTTGTTAGAAAGAATGCAAATTATTATATATTGCACGTATAAAATATATAAAGGTAACATAAGAAACAAATAGAACAGAAAAATAGATGAGAATTAAAAACCTTTCGACAGATTGTTGAAGATTTCATTATATACAATATATTTTGTACAGAAACGACCATCGTAGGTTTTTTTTTTGTGATAGGAACTTTTAATCATTCTCTTCTCTTTACTCTAGATATTGCAATGTATAGTTGACCAGGGCTAAAAACTGATTTTTCAAGAAAAAGTCTGGCATGTTCTAATGTTTGACCTTAACTTTTGTTGATTATTATTGCAAAGCATACAAAGATTGAAAATTGTATTCTCTTCAATATAAAAGACAATTTAGAATCAAAAGGGGGCAAAATGATGCAAGGAATAAATACATTTTCTCAAACGTGCGTTCCAGTCATGATTTGTGCCTCAACAATCAATTATGATAACTAAGTAACTATAAGTCGAGTGTAATTGTAAATACCATTACTCTGATTAAAATTCTGAAGTAGCATTATTGGTACCCCTACTTTCAATCTCAGTTTATGATTTGGAATATCGAGAAATTTCAAAAAATTTAAAAATTCTACTAGAAACATCGTTTGTTGTTCTGTAATATTGTCTTCGGCTTTACATATCAAATCGACACTGAAAAATACTTGTTCATCCAAATCGATGAGCTGATCTATAATGTAGTCATTGATATCTTGCACAACATCATTTATAGGTGTTATAATTAGTCTTTCTCTCAAGTATATTGAATTATTACATTTATATCTAAAATCTAGATAGGTAGCATTTACGATATCGACAATAGGATGATTATTAGGCTGAACAATTAAATTAGGTAATATATCAATCATTCCTTCACTTTCAACACAACTCAAGTCACCGTCACCCATTCTTAAGATCCAATTTGCAAAATTTCTTGTAGCAATATCCCTCATGTTTTGGTCGAGTCTCATATTTCGAGTCATTGTAAAAACGACACAATTTCTCCATAATGAAAATCTATTAATAGTTGCCTCAACTATTTGTTCTCTTTGATCTTTGGATATAACTGGTAATATTTGACGGAAATCACCACCGAGAACAATTATCTTGCCCCTAAATGGTTTTTCTACACTATTTACATTAGTAAATCGTAAAATATCTCTCAACGAACGATCTATAACTTCAAAACAATTCCGGTGAGCCATAGTAGCCTCACCCCAAATTATGAGACTGGTTTTTACCATTAATTCTCCAAGTTGAGAGTCCTGTTTAAATGAGTAAGTTGAATTATTTGACACATTAATTGGTATTTGAAATCTTGAATGAGCAGTTCGACCACCAGGCAATAATAGAGCTGTAATTCCGGATGAAGCAACTGCAAGTACTATTTTCCCTTCTGAACGTAATCGAAATATCAATATTTTCCAAAGATAAGTTTTTCCTGTACCACCATGTTCGTATACAAAAAAGAAACTACTATTTTCACCATTCACAGATTCAATGACAGAGTCATATATTATCTTATGTTCAACATTAAGATTAACAAATAACTTATTATGTTTGTCCCTATTATAGGCCAACTCTTCTTGTAGCAATTTGTTATTGCTTTCCCCAAGTAGTAATACATCTGGATAAGGCATATTTTCAAATTCTCTTAACGATCTTCCACTTCTTACCAACAACTGCTCAATTTCACAAAGTGCATAGTTTTTTATATGTAGATGTAAGCTTTCACAATTAAAAATTCTTCTTTGATGGTGAAGAATGTCTTCAGATAACAATTTTCAATTAACAATCCATAATTTATAAGAATATGCAACCTTACAAAAAATTAATACTGTGATAAACAATTAACGTAGTTGCTTCCCAGATGCCCATTGCAAAGCATGATTTAGAGCTTCATGCCACTCCTTATCATCATCAAGTAAACCAAGGGCATAACTTGCTGACTTGTAAGATGGGTACAATACGTTATCTACTGTTCTTATTTCTTCAAAAGATCGAAGTCCTTTGACTATATTAAGAAGCATGCCTAAATAAAATCGTTCATCACTCCCAGGATGTGAGTAATATATTCGGCCTAGACATCGTCCTTGCTTTCTCAAATTTCATTCCTTATCTCTATTATTCAAAATCTATTTAGATGAAAAATCTGAATATGTTCAATTTCTTACTTCCTCATACATAGCATTTGTCTTTATCTATTCAGTAAACTTTGTTTGTAAAATATTTGGTCGATTGAGTACATTATCTAGGTTATTTGAATCTTCAAATATGATTGACTACTCATTTTCAAGATGGAAACTTAGCCTGTCAAACCAAAATATTCTCCAACATGCTTCTGTTGCAGATATATATCTGCAATCTAAATACGATTTAATCTCATCAATATTAGTAACATGTTGTGACCCTGTAGAACCATCTATATGAATATTTTCTTTCAGAATTACAGTCGCACGGTCAGGTCCTTTATTGATTTACTTGAACAAATACTTTATAGATCTTGAACGATTGCACCATTTAATATTTATATGTGCTTGATATTTCACCAACAGGCCCACGTTGTAAGTAACAATAAATCTGTTGTCCAACTTAAGACCATTCTTTTCAATATACATATCAGGATTATCTATTCTCCTATATACTGTAAATTCATCTTCACCAATTGACGTCTCCCTACAAAATTTCTTCGGAAAACTTATACTACACTTATTATTAATCATAAAACTTGCTTTTGGATTTATAAATCCACATGGACCATGAACCATATACTGCTTCACCGCATCATAAGTGATTTTATCTCTATTAACATCTGGGATCTCTGCGGATATTATTCTATCTATTTTTATCGGAATTGGATGCTTGTCATCATAATGTAAAAAAAACAGTATATGTGCATGGGGTAGCCCTTTCTTTTGGTACTCAATAATATAGATAACTAAAAAGACACTATAAATTTAATTAGAGCTGCACATATTTGTCTAGTCTAAGATACTAATGAATATAACATATGACTAAATGAAATATTACTAGCAAGCACCCTCCCGAAGTGTTGGCCATATTTTAAGTCATGTAGAAGTTGATCGAGTTTAATTTTAAAAACCCTTGTGACTATATCTGATCGATCCTTTGCTTTTTGTCCCGAGTTCTTAGATAGAAAACTTTCAATTTCTGTCCATTTTACATTGCATGTGAATGTAATAAATAAATCGGGATAACCTGCCCACCTACAAATGACTATTGCATCTTGATAATTTTCAACCATATATATTGGGCTTCCTGTGAAACTTGAAGATAATACAATTTTCTTTCCAGTAGATGTAGGGGTTGTATCTCATCTCAAAACCGCATCTCTCAATCCACTATATAACTCAACAAGTAATTTACGTTGGTTTCTTCTCACCCACATTAGTTGGGTCTCTTTATTACATGTGTATGCATAACAATAAATTGTTGGAATAAATGATTGCCATATATTAATGTGTGTCCTTCTTGTTCACTTTCTTGCAATCTGTATGCATAATATTCCCTCATAGTAATGAATTCTTTCTTTCTTGATGTACTTCTATGATCAATCCTACATAAAATATTAAGCCTAAATCTATCTTCCCCGTATGGAAAAAGAAGATGATACTGTAGTGCCATATATGATGGATGCAACTCATTAATCATTTTCAATCCACCTTCTATATATTTGACAACAATATCCCGATCATGAGCATCCTCAATACCAATATCACCAATAATAATTGCAGTAATCTCAGAACAGTTGGGCAAATTATGTTCTCTTCCATCTTTTGTTCTTGAACTAATAAGACGTAGTCTTTTGATGAATATCATCCTCTGAGAAATGGTCCCTTACCACACGAAAAACTTTCACCAATTCATTCGTTTCATTAAGCATCTGGACCAATGCAGTAAGAATTGATTACTCAATATTTTTATTGGAGTTGTTGTGATTCAATACACTCATTAGATTTTGTACCTCATTCTTAGTGTCATAGAAGTATAACTGTGCAAATCGAGAATTAGACTTCAATCTTTTACAATGTTGCCTACCCGTAGGATTTAACAATTTTTCTAAGAGAGAAGGTGGATTCTAAAGTAAAGGTAACACAACTTGACCTTCCATACAACAAAAAGAAAATCTCGGTTGAGTGGACATCCTTGATTTTTGAGTTATCTTTTCATATCATAATATTGCTCCACAATAATCACATTAATAAGATGGAGGACTAAAATTTCAAGACTCTGTGTATTTTCCTAGAACGTAGAAAAGAAAACCAAAAAACATCATTACTATTAATCTTATTATAAAAAAATGTGTTATTATACATCAATTATGTAATTGAGTCATTTACTTGGTGGTTCGGCAGTTGTAGTATCTTTGCTTCGTTCACCATCAACACACAATTGCTCCACTTCCTATATCATCCATTATCATTTGTCTTCTACGTTGCACAAGTATGCCATCATTTATACTATCACTACTTTGTTCATTATCACGATGCATTCTTGCTCTACTCCTTCTATCGTTAATAATTGTTCGTCTTCTACTAAGTGCTAGTCTAGCATTTTCCATTTTTAATTTTTCTGAAAAATAAAAATGGCCACAGAGTAAAAAATGAACATAAATGCATCAGATAAAGATCAATAGTTTAATTTAACATAAGCAAATTAATTAAATCAAGAATAAATTCATGAGAATGATTACCATGAAACAAATGATTTGAGATAAAGAACAAAGTAACTAAATATCATAAGTGAACATAAATGCATCAGATAAAGATCAATCGTTTAACTTAATATAGTAAATTAATTAAATCACGAATAAATACATCAGAACAATCACCATGAAACAAATGATATGAGATAAAAAACAAATTAACTAAAGATTAGAAGTGAACATAAATGCATCAGATAAAAGATCATTAGTTTAACTTAATATAAGCAAATTAATTAAATCACAAATAAACTGAATAGAAAAAACTGAGCTCATCTCCTAACAGTAAATAAAACCATTAGCCATTATTATTAATAACATTTTAACATATATAGCAGATAAGAAAATTGCCAATTACGTATAATTACTTCATTATCATTTAATATATTACTTGGTATTCTTTCTTTCTTTCAGTTTTTTTTTTATTACTACTTAAAGCTACTTGTGTTAAGATGATATATTATTATGTAGACACCATGTATACTTAGATCTACTCATTAACATATCGAGGACCAATTGAAGTTGATTATGCTTGTAGTTGACCAAATATATTTTCATGTACAGTTTTGAGTTATGTTATAATTTTAGTTCTATACGAAATTTTATATATGATTTGGCCCCCAGATATAAGAATCCTATATTCGTTATTGATTGCAAAAAGAGTGAAGTATTTTGGATAAAGAGATGTTGGAGTGCAGCCGGAAGCCGCAGCACACCACAGGTAAATTTTTTTTTTTTTCACCCAATACATTGAGTGTGCGGCGGCTGTTATGCACAATAGGCTGTTATTTATATTTTCTCTTTTGGATACCCCTAAACCATCAGATAATGTTTAAGTGACTATTTCCTGTAAACCGTTTTCAGCTTACATATGTTCTTCCAACTTTAGCTTTAAAGATTTACTCTTTAGCCCATGTCCAGCCCATGTCTCTTCCACTTGTAGCAGCCCACTTCTTCTTTATTCCCTTCCGACCCACTTAAGCCCATACCTTCATTGCCTAGGGTTCTCTTCGGTCCCCAACTTCCCCAACTCACTTTTTCATCTTCCCGAGCCTTTACCTCTTTCCCTTCGTGCCCCCTTATCGCCACTGATCCCTTTAGGCCTTGCCCCCTGTCGCTTAACAATTTTCGATTCCAAATACTGAAATCGTAGGCCTCGTGGGTTTAGGATCTAAGAGGGCCAAACCATGGCGACCGCTTCAGGTATTTGTTCTTTTACAATTCTTTTACAAATAATCATCACTCTCATCAATATGCATACCTAAAAGGTCAGTTAAGGATTATAGGTTGTTAAATGGCTTTTGGTTTCTCTTTGATTGTAATTGCAAGCCTATATAAAATGATTAGTTAAGGGGAGTATGAGTTCTCTGAAACTTGGGACCTATTCAGAATTTGAGATTGTATTTATTTATTTTTTCTTTTGAAAATTGTATATTTTACGTCAAACGGTCTGAAGGTTTCTCATGATAGGTTGAAATTGGCCGAGCTTATGAGCGAGGTGGAGTAGTTGTCTCAGTGTTGAGTAATTTTACATACAACCGTGAAGTGCATAATCGCCGCGTAATCATTTTGAAAAAGAGTGGGGTCCACTATTCAAAAATTATTATTTTTTTCATGTGGGTCCTATATTTTATTCATTTTTTTCAAAGCGATTACGCGGTGGTTACACAATTCACGGTTGTAAGTATATTTTTGAATAAGAATTTCCCAGATACTCTTAATAGCCACACATCATCTATACTTGTTTCCCATCAAAGAATAGCCACACATACGTACATAAAAATGCGTCTTCGGTTTCTTTTTGAAATGCAGAAAACTGCTTGCTGGTTTATTCGGTTGCCTCTTCGCGTTTGCACCGCTTGTCATTCTATTAACTATTATTCTGTTGCCATTCGATAATTGCATGCACCGCTTGACACTTTGTAAAGAAAGTGTGTCCAAATGAGAAAAGAGTCCTTCTACGGTCACCGCTCGGCCCTCCCGCTCGGCCATCCCGCTTGATGTGTCACGCCGCTGTCATGCCATGTGTCATTATATTAAACAAAACAAAACAAAAAAAAAGGGAAAGAAAACGTAAATGGGACTTTTCATCTCATTTCTGGGTGACTTATTCGGCAATCAAGTTCAACAAAAACGTCACTTTTAATTACATTTTTCTCACATGAATTTCCCAGCAACATTACCTCCAGTATCCCTGTAAATGAAGTTACCAATTTAAGAACAAAAATTCACAAAAATATCCAATGAAATATGTCTTTGAAGAAGAAAGGAAACCTCCACTTTAAATTCCAAAATTATAGTAAGAATTTTGGGTTTTATGAGAAAACAATACAAACATTCTCTTCTTTTGCTTTTGTTACACTCATTTTAGTTTTCTCATAGCCAAACAACAAACATGGATTTTAGCAGATAATAATTTTCCAGGAAAATAACAAGTTTAAGATAAATACGTGTGGTTTGGCTTGCGAAAGATGGGATGCGAAGAAAAATCGATGGGTTGGCTTGTGGACGATGGGATCTGAAGAAAAATCTATGGGTTTGGCTTGTGGAGGATGGGATTTGAAGAAAAATTGATGGATTTGGCTTGCGGACATGAAAAAAAAATTAATATTGAATAAAGAACTTCTGTACCCAGAATTTGCAAAGCTGCAAACTTTAGACCGACTTCGAAAAAGAGAGATATGAGGTTTTATGCAAAGGGTTTATTGGGTGGAATATTGGAAAAGGCAATAACAGGAGAGAATTTTCGAGGAAAGGACATGAGTTTGGGGGAACTTGCAGACATGAGTTTGGAAGAGAAGAAGAAAAATTGATGAACGGAGAGAAGAATACTGTGCATTCAAATTTTGTCTTTTTATTATTTAAAAATCATGCTACGTGGGCATTCATGTCAAGCCGGAGGGAGAAGCGGGAGGAAGGAGCGGTGGTAGTAGCATTTCTCATGAGAAAATATGATTAGAATATGAATAATTAATGTACTTATTGAAAAGAGTGCAAGTGTAAAATTAAGATAGAAATAATCATTAAAATTATATTGGCATTCGAGGTGCTAAGGCCTCATGTATTCTGATGAACTAAAAAACTGCAATTGAGAATTGAAGTGATTTTTTATGGCACCGCTTGACGTTTGGTTCTTCAATTTCCTTTGGTACCGCTTGACATTTTTCAATTTTTCTTTATTTTTTGTGGCTTTTTTTCAGTTCTATCTCAACTGCAAATAATAAACGGTTACATCTCACCATTTCAACTTATCTTTTATGGTCATATTAATATTAATTAGCGGTTGCGTGAATAAGTTTGCTTTCATTTTTTTTTTTGAAACAAAAGTTTGTTTTCACAATTTATGAATCAAAGTATTTGGCCTTGTTTTTTATTTATTTATGATAGAGAAAAGATATTTACAATCGTGAATTGTGTAACTGTCGCGTAATCGTTTTGAAAAAAGTGAATAAAACATGGAACTTACATAAAAAAATTAATTTTTTAATAGTAGACTTCACTCTTTTTCTAAACGATTACGTAGTATTTATGCGGTTGTATGTAGAATTACTTTTTATGAAAACACTTTGCTTTTTATTTAAGCCTACAATATAGATATGACATATTGACCATAATTGTCGGTTCAATAGATATGACCACTATTATATATAGTAAAAGAATACACATTTTTATAATATTTTTCAACGCAATGTTACTAAAAAAGAGAAATAATATTTACTACTATCTTTTATCATTGACGTTAGAAAATAAATAGATAATTTTGACAATCATTTAATGTGAAATCAAATAACTTGCTACTTAAACTAGGGCTCAATCGATCACTATCTATCAACTATAATATTCTATGGATAACAATGTTACGTAGTTTCCCATTTATTCACCATCTGGTTGATTTATTTTTATATTTTCATTAATTAGCAATTTAAAAAATATAAATATAGAAAAAGAAAACTCGGTCAAACAGTAGGCTTTATAGTATTTTTCAATTTTTTTTTTTTTTTTTTTTTATATTTAGAGTAAGAAAGACGAAAACATTGGTGTTTTTGTTGTTCACACTATTCACAACTTGAAACATTTAAAATATCTGCGGATAAATTTTGAAAATAAATTCTGAATTAAATAAGAGTAATTTAAGATCCATTGCGTAAATGTCGTGTATTTATTTTAAAAAAGAGTGAGATCTATTATTAAAAAATTATTTTTTTCATATATGTATCATATTTATTTATTTTTTAAAATTACTGTACGACGCTTTGTAATTATTATTTTTATATTTTTAAAAATTATTTTGTATTTGAGAATGAACTTTTTTTTTTATATATATATTTTTTGCCAACTATCTGAAAATGATTTTTTTTTTTTTTTTTGAAGAAAATGAACATATAAAAAGAGTATCATTGCTCATTTCGAAGTAAAACCCATTTCCGACGCACCGGAAAGATCGATCCCTAAAACCCTGACCCATCCACATCCAGCGCCATGGACATGGAGATCGATCCCCCGAAACCAGAGGTTCAGTTCAAAGACGATGATCTCTTCAAAGCCGCGGAATCTGGCGACGCCTCGACGTTTGAATCTCTTTCTCGGGAGCAACTCTCCAAAGCCCTATCTCTGAGGAACGAGGACGGCCGGTCCCTCATCCACGTCGCCGCCTCTTCTGCTCGAGCCGAGGTCTTTTTTCTCTGAAAGCTTTCGAATTTTGTCTGTTTGGTCGCTATGGAATTGTGGGAAAACTCAAGATAATATTTTTTTGGCTGGTTCATGTGGTTGGCGTTACAGTATGATATAATAAAAAACTGGTCAGGGCACCTATATTATAGTATAATATTATCAAGACAGTAAGGATGATATAAAATCTGAATCCCAAATTTTGAATATGCTTGGAAAACTGGTGTACCTTCCCAAAGTGCTTCTGCCGCTGAAGGATGGCGGATTAGAAAAAAATAAATAGAAAGAAAAATATAAGAAGAAAAGTTCGTCTATTTTAGTGCTTCGTTTGCTCTTTATTTTCATGTAAGGAGGAGCTGATTCAATCTGGATTAAATAGTCGTAATATGAGCAAATGTCAAATAGGACTCCGTGTTTAGATCTCTTTATCTATTTGTTTTCCAGCAATGAGGAGCATTAAAATTTACTGGCATTTCAATCTTTGCGCGATTAGTCCAGTGAATCTGTTACAGCAATGGGGAGCTATATTCTGATACTTATTGCTTGGCATTACATTGTTGTGCTACTTCAATTTTCATATTGACTCGGGAAGCATTAGGAGTTTTTAAGCTTTATTAACCTCTGTGAAAATATTGAGACCTCTTAAATCTGGTGCTTTATTCTTGGGATTTTGTTTGAATCTTCCATTTTAACAGGTTTGTAACTTGATGGAATCAGGTGGTAAAGATACTATCGTCAATTGATGAATCTGCAAGTGTGATAAACAGTGCAGATGAAGAAGGGTGGGTGCCACTACATTCTGCAGCTAGCATTGGGCATTCAGAAATAGTGGAAATTTTACTAAGTAGAGGTATTTCATATTTTCTGCTTGAAGTTGTTTTTTTATTATCATTCCTCATGTCAAGCATGGAATCACGTATTTGTTTACAACAACTCCAAGAAAGTCACTTATAGATACCATTTGGAAACCCACATATTGCCTAAAATAAATCAAAATAGAGTTCATTTAGCCTGATCCATATTTGTGGAATCCCAAGTAAGCTACATGAATTAAATTAGAATTAGGATTCATGTGAATTGACTAGGAGATGTGCATAATTTTTTCCAATTTCAAATTCATTTCAATTTGCTGTTTCCTTGCTTTCATATTTTTTTTTAAGCCTCCTGTTTGCATTAAGAAGTTGCAAAATTTATAATATCAAATGATCTGATTTTTGTTCTTAACAGGAGCTGATGTTAATTTGAAAAACGGTGGTGGCCGCACTGCTCTTCATTATGCTTCCAGCAAGGGATGGCTAAAGATTGCTGAAATCCTGATCTCACAAGGGGCTAAGATTTATCTGAAGGACAAGGCTTGTAACTTCACTCGAGAATTAACTTAATTTGAATGATCTGTATTTTCAATATATTACCATCTTGTTATTCACATTATGTGCAAATGATATGATTAATTTTAGATGCTTACACTGCCTCCAGGTTGGAGCCACCCCATTGCATCGAGCAGCTAGCACCGGGAACTCAGAATTGTGTGAACTTTTAATTGAGGAAGGAGCAGAGGTTGATGCTGTTGATAAAGCTGGTCAAACTTCTCTTATGAATGCAGTTATTTGCCATTATAAAGAGGTAAGCTTGGCCAAAATTTTTATATAAGACATCTTTGTTATATCCACTGGATATTCTTGTTTTCAGTAAAGCTTATTTTCTTGTTAATTTCGTGCCTATTGCGTTTAGACCAATATCTTCCTTCCCTTACCTTCTGTGTTGGGACAATTATTATTGGGCCTACCTGTCACGCACTGTGTCTACGGCTTCAGCGTTTTACTAATATAGCTATTAATTTTAGTAAGGGCATGTCTGATTGCTAAATTTTTGTTGTGAAGTCTATTTGGAATGGTGTGATTGAGAAGATTGAGGGTCGATTGGGTGGTTGGAAGAGGATGTATTTGTCCAAAGGTGGTGGGATCACCTTGATCAAGAGTACTCTCTCTAATTTTCTTATGTCAGGACGTATGAGCCAAGGGATAGTTTCAGGTGGACAGTTTCTACGGGGCATAGGCCTCTCTAAAAGATAGCCAAGTGGTTCAAGGTGTAGCATTGGAACTGCTATGTAGGCTTTTGTTTACCGGGGGTTTGAATCCTTCCTGTCTCTGTTTTCCCTTTCATTAGTGTGGCCAATTGAATAGAGAAAGCTATGGCAAGACCTTTTATGGAGCAGGTTAGATGAAGAATTCAAATTCCACCTAGTGAATTGGGTCAAGGAGTTTTCTTCAGTTTCGGAGGGTGGTTTGGGAGTTTGAAACTTGCTTTTGTTCAACCATCCCCTTCTAATGAAATGGCTTTGGCGGTATCAAAATGAGAGGGAGGCATTGGGGAAAGACGTGTTGGATTCTAAATTTGGGTGTGCTTTGGGTGGGTGATGTATGGAAAAATGTTAGGAGAAGATGTGGGGGGGGGGGGGGGGGGCTGAATAGTAGATTCTAGCATGATTTATGGTGTGGTGGCAGCGCCCTCAAGGAGACAATGGCAAACCATTCATAGTTATCTAATTATGTTCTTTTCCTTTGGGATGGAAACTGGAAGTTATGTAACAAATTGTTGATTTGCAATGAAGCCTTTCTAGATGATTGCCTTTTCAAGTACTTCATAATGTTTTGCTGTTTTCCAAACTTATTTCTATATTAGAGATGACTTTAGAGTGAAATACTGAAAATATAGCTTATCATACAAAGTTGGTTCTTATCTGTAGCAGATCAAAGCAGAACTTAATGATTTTTCATAAAATAATTTTTTACCCCTTTTTGTTTTACAGGTAGCTCTCCTTTTAATAAGGCATGGAGCAGATGTAGATGTCGAAGACAAGGAAGGATACACTGTTCTTGGTCGAGCTTCAGATGATTTTAGACCAATACTTATCGATGCTGCCAAGGCCATGCTAGAGGGCTGAATTTTGAAGTAATTTGCAGTTTAGGAGGGGGGATTGCTAGGTAAGAAGCTGAAGTGTGCTTTGTTGAGAGATTGTACCGTTTGGATACTTTAACTTGAATCATAACAAAAAGTGGGGAATCCAATGTACAGCTTACATAAATCATTGAGCATGCAGTTAGCTATATTTAGTAGAGCTTACTGCTGCTTGATTCATCGATCCAACCGAGGTTAGGGTGTAGAATTTAAGCCAACTCGTGGGATTTCTGCCATGGAGCTTAAAATAACGGATTTAAGCAAACCTTGCTTATAAAATATCATTAATGAATCATTGACTATGCTGCTAACTATACATAATAGAGCTTATTGCTGCTTGATTTATCGATCAAATCGAGGTTAGGGTGTAGAGTTTAAGCAAACTTGTGGAATTTCTGCCATGAAGCTTAAAAAAAGGAATTAAGCAAATCTTGCTTTAAAAAAATCACTATTGGTTAAATGGTTGATTCTATAGTTACGGCTTGTCCCAAAATGAGCTGTGTAGTTATGTGAAGAGCTATGAAGAAATTGTTGGAAAAGAGCATTTATAGGAAATTGAGCAATAATATGAATGATGTAAGGGGTGAAGTTGTGGTGATCTGGTGATCGTGAAGGATATGAGATATTTTACTACGAAAAGGAGAGGGGGGTGGAAGGGTTAAGAATTCGAGATTATAGTGGAAAAAGAGGAAATATTTTAAACCGTAAATGGGGTATAATTTTCTCTACTTTCTTGTAGGGCATAGTTTCATGGTTAGACATGGTAAGAGGCAATATTTTCATTTAAATTGGTAGGCGCAACTTACTCTGGTTTGTGAGGGTTAGCATGAGGACGCATCAAGGACATTTTATGAGGCTTGCATGCCTGTGCTGGCTGAATGTAAACCAAGCTCCTATACGCCACAAAGTTGGGACTTCTAAGGATCCTCTATGCGAGAGAGGTTCACCTTTACCAGCACCAGGAAAAATGTCGATTCTTGATGCCATGCCGATGCACATGCAGCTTGATCAACCTCACATTGCCCTCCTCTCCCCAGTGTAGGAATGGGCCATCTCACACCTTTCCTTTGGCTCGCCTCTCTGCTCGTCCGCCACCACTACCGTGTCACCCTCATCATAACACATCCCACCGTTTCACTTGCAGAGTCTCATCTTGTCTCCTGCTTCCTCTTTGCTAGGCCTGCTACCCGCATGGTGCGGGGCGGGGGTGCCCTTCCCCGCACCCCGCCCCGCACCATGCGGGGTTGGGGATTTTCCCCCTGCCCCGGTGCCGGGGGGCGGGGAAAAACCCCCATCTGCCTCGCCCCCCGCCATTATGTTAAAAAAAAAAAATTTGGTCTAAAAATATTTTTTTAGACCAAAATTATAATATAATTTAAATAATAAATTAAAATTTATAAATATAAAAAAATTTAAACTCATTAGAGTTAGATTTTGGATTGATTTGGCCTCCTAGGCCAATCTTTATATAGGAAGCCAAGGCAATACAATAGTCATCCTTAAGCAATGTGGGACTTACAGTATAGGCCTAGGAGGCCAAAACAATCCAATGACTTGAATATAATTTTAAGTCTTTTATAAATTGTGTATATCTATATACAATATATTTATTTAATATATATAAATAATTTTTTTTTTAATGTGGGGTGGGGGCGGGGCGGGGCCCCGCTGGGGTCATCCCGCCCCCCGCCCCCGCTATGCCCTCTCTATGCGGGGCGGAAGCCGGGCAGGGCAGCGGGGGCGGGGCCCCGCTGCCCACCCCTACTCTTTGCTTTCCCTCAAGTCACTCAGCTGCAATTCCATCTCCTCCCTTTGGATCCTTCCACCGCCAACTCCACTGACCCATTCTTTCTCCAATATATATGAAACAATACGTCGCTCCACTCACCTTATCTCTCCTCTTCTTGCCAGTTGCCACCCTTTCACCGCCTCTCCATATCCTCGTCTATGATGTCATTTTGATTTGCTCTGTCATTTCAGTGATAGAAACCTTACATTTACCTAACTACATCCTCTTCACATCATCAACCAGAATGTTATCTTTCTATTCATACTTCCCAACCTTTGCATCCAAATCTGGTGACGCACATGCTATACTTTGTGATATTGAAATTCCAGGCCTTATGCCAATACCCAGACCGTTAGTCCCTTCTTTGTTGTTTATCCCAGATAGGTCTCTTTGTTAAAATTTTCATGGAAGATACTTGTAAAGTTACAAAACTTTACGACTATCTTTTTAGGACTCGAAGTACAATCACTAGAGGTACTTATTGGCAAAAAATTACTTGAGGGAATGCCATCTGTGTTTGTAGTTGGACCTTTTCCACCATGCAAATTTGAGAGAGGAGAGTGTGGTGATCAATTGAAGTGGCTTGATGAGCAGCCAACGAGATCGGTAGTTTATGTTAGCTTTAGGAGTTGGACAACCATGTCTAGGGATCAAATAAGAGAGGTAGGTGAGGGGTTAATTAAAAGTGGGTGTAGGTTCTTGTGGGTGATAAAGGACAAGAAAGATGACAAGGAAGAAGAGGCTTGGACGAAGTTATGGGGCACAAGCTAATGGAGAGAATGGAGGCAAAGGGATTGGTGGTGAAGAAATGGTTGGACCAACCACAGATACTTGGTCACAGTTCTGTGTGAGGATTTGTTAGCCATTGTGGGTGGAATTCAGTGTCAGAGGCTGCTCGGTACAGGGTGCCAATTTTAGCCTGGCCCTAAGGTGAGGATCAGAAGATCAATGCAGAGGTGGTGGAGGCGAGTGGAGTCGGGATGTGGGTGACGAGTTGGGGTTGGGGTGAAGAGGTTGTGGTGAAGGGGGATGAGATTGGAGGGAGAATTAAAGAGATGATGGGGAGTGAATTGTTGAGAGGAAAAGTTGCAGAGATCATAGAAGAGGCAAGGAAAGCTTTTGGAGACGGTGGAAGCATTGGGATAACAGATTGAGCGATTTATGAAAGAGTGGAATAAGAGCATTTGAGAGCCACGACTATTGAGCTTCAATAGTCAAACTGCTTGTGACCTTTTGTGGGGTTGTAGAGACGCCAATTCATCATGTATAATTATTTGAATTGGATAGTATTTATTTAGTAGTGTATAAGATACTACATCTTTTGATCAGAGTCGATTTAGATTGAAAGTCTCAACTCATTTTACTATTATTCATAAATTTCAACTCATAAATTTCACTGTTATTCACAAATCATCTCAACTCATCTCATCTTATTTTTCAATCTAAACGAGGTCTAAATATATTTTTGAGAAGTGTTGGATGGATAAATGGAATAATCAAATTATCTATATTTTGCACGAAATTCATACCATCTGTTTATGATAGATTGGATTAATTCAAGATTTATCATAGCATTTAGTTGTTATTTAAAAAAAAAAAATTTATAGCTGTCAAATCTCAACTTTAGTCAAGCAGAAAGAGTAAATGACCAAATATATATATATATATATATATATATATATATATATATATTTTAGAGGTGTTATGTCCATCCCTCCCAACTCCAACTGGAGCTACTGTTAGGCAAAACTTTTTTTTTTATTTTGTTTTTTTACATATATTTTTTTAACACTTTTAAATATTTAAAAAAATAAAAAAAATCATAATATTATTAAAAAATACTTTCTTAATCATTAAATAAAAAAAAAAATCACAACAGTAAAATATAACGGTAGAAATAAATGATAAGAGTAGTATTTTTCTTTTTTCTTTTTAAATTCTCAAGAGTTCCTAAAAATTCTACTCCACTTGTCTCCTTTTGGAATACTGAGAATCAGATCCATCAATTCATGATTTTTTTTCCCTTTCCAAGATTCAGCTTGAACAGAAGCAAGGCTTGGTTTCCTGAGCTCCAGCTCCTTCATTCATCAGTTTTTTTTAGCAACTTTGTTTTCCCATAACTCTCTTCTGATCTGGTTGTCAAGTCATGCTGGATTCTCTTACGTTACGTGTGAATAGTTTAGAATTATTAATTGCATAAATCTGTTCGATGTTGTTGTTGATTATCAAATGTGATATGGTACGAGATAAATAATAGTTATAATAGTGAGAATGTAAGCGTCTCGTAATCATTTTTAAAAAAATAAATAAGTATGAAATTTATTTGAAAAAAATTAATTTTTTAATAATAAATTATATATTTTTTTTAAAATAATTGTACGATATTTACGCACTTTATGACTATATGTAGCATTACTCATCGTACAAATATATTTGTGAATCTATGCTTGATTTTGCATGTTGCTCCACTTTTAATAAGGCATGAAACAGATGCAGATGTGGATGTAAGGGAAGGATATATATAATGCTTGGTCGAGCTTCTCATGATTTTAGACCAATACTGGTCCCTGCAGCTAAGGCCACAGTAGGATTTATAAGTTGTGTATATTTTTTGAAATTATATAACATGCTTGATTAAGATGTGGTTTGGATAGTGAGATGATATTATATGATTTTAGATGACAGTTAAAAGTTAAATAAAATATATTTTTTAATATTATTATTGTTTTAAAATTTGAAAAAATTGAATTATTTATTATATTTTGTTTGAGAATTTTGAAAAATTATAATGATGAGATGAGATGAGATGAAACACTTTTAGTATCTAAACGAGACCTAAAAAGTATGGCTTTTAGGCAAAAACAGCTCTGTTTGAGAACACAATATTTTTAGACTATTCACTATTATTTACGAATAATTTATTATTATTTATAAATTATTTTATTACTATTTATATATGATCTGAAATACTCTTACATTTTTTTTTAAAAAAAGAATAAGAATGGTTTGTTTGAGGAATTGTATCATCAAATTATACAAAAGGGAAAAGATAGTCTGCTGCCCTATTTGAACCGCTCTATTTAACCGTTTGCATAATTTTTTTTTTTAATAATTCAAAAAGTAATTTTAAATATATTGGTATATTTTTAAAAGTAGAGTAGCATAGTAACCCCACTCTATACAAAAATTTAAAAGCATGAGATTCCACAGTAAAGCTTTCATGGACCATTGACAAACTCCAACGAGCTATATTGGTAGAGCTTCTCTCTCATTTCCTTGGTGCTATAGCAATTGCCGCTATGCGCAGGCATGTGAAGGTTAGGTAAGCCTAACGAGTGGTTTAGGATTGGCTTTTATTAGAGCACTCCCAATAGCTTATTCATCTTATCTTTTAAAATATATCATCAAAACTCACTTTTTCTATTTTACATACTAATTTTTACAATATATCATACATCAGTTTATCTATTTTTTCTTCATATCATTTAAATATTATATGTTTAGAGAGAGAGGGTCTAAAAAGAAAAGAAAATAAATATGGAGGAATGTGAAAACAATGACAAAGAGGGAAAATAAATTAATTAAAAAAATTTACATGCATGAATAGGATTCTATAAATGTAGAGAGATCACTGTATCAAAATGTAAAATATTTGTAAAATACAAAATCTGATGGAGTCCTCTTTTAACAACATTTCTTTATATTTTGAGGAAAACTCTATTTTACAAGAGCTATTGGGAGTGCTCTAAGTAAACGCTTTGAATACCGTATTCTATTAAAACGAGATATTTTGATATCGTATCGTTTCGAATATAATAATTTATATATAAAAAAATTATATATATAAAAATTATATTATAAAATAATATATATATATATATGAATAAATTATATATAAATATATATATATATATAAATTATAAATAATCTATATAAATTGAGAGTAAAAAAATAAAAAATAAATAAAGACTAAAATATTGTCCAGACGGACTGAAATGGCCAAAATTCTGACAGAAACAAAATAATAAACTATCTTGTACCGGTTATACCGTAGAAACGGTATATTTTCGACCGTACTGGTACTAAATTCAAAACATTGTTTGTAGCGCATGCGAGTGAAGGTTTGGCAAGAATGTTGCAACTATCTCGTCGCTGAACAGGAAAAAGTTCGACTCTTTACCAACAGTATTAGCAATTCAGCAAGCTATAACAGTATTAGCAATTCAGCAAGCTATGTCGGTTCGCGTTGCCATGGCGATGCAGTCTGATCAACCTCATATAGCTCTCCTCCCCAGTGCTGGAATGGGCCATCTCACACCCTTCCTTCGCCTCGCCACGCTTCTCGTCCGCCAACACTGCCGTGTTACCCTCATCACCACGCATCCCACCGTTTCACTCGCCGAGTCTCGTCTTGTCTCCCGATTCCTCTCTGCTTTCCCTCAAGTCACTCAGCTGCCATTCCATCTCCTCTCTTTGGACCCTTCCACAGCCAACTCCACCGACCCTTTCTATCTCCAGTTTGAAACAATACGTCGTTCAGCTCACCTTCTCTCCCCTCTCCTCGCAACGCTTTCACCTCCTCTCCATGCCCTCGTCTCTGATGTTAGTTTGATTTCTTCTGTCATTCCGGTGGCTGAAACCTTGCATCTCCCTAACTACCTCCTCTTCACGTCATCGGCCAGAATGTTTGCTTTCTTCTCATACTTCCCAACCTTTGCATCCAAATCTGGTGATGATCCTGCTACGTTTGGTGATGTTAAAATTCCAGGTCTTACGCCAATACCAAGATCTTCATTCCCCCCTTTGCTTCTTATCCCAGACAATCTCTTTGGTAAAATATTCAAGGAAGACGGTCGTGAAGTTAATAAATTAAATGGGTTTTTGGTCAATACCTTTGAAGGACTTGAAGCAGAGTCACTAGAGACGCTTAATGGCGGAAAAGTACTAAAGGGCTTGCCCTCTGTATTTCCGGTCGGACCTTTCCCGCCGTGCGAGTTTGAGAGAGGAGATTGTGGCGATCAGTTGAAGTGGCTCGATGAGCAGCCAGCAGGGTCCGTGGTCTATGTTAGCTTTGGGAGTCGGACAGCAATGTCCAGGGATCAAATAAGAGAGGTAGGAGATGGGCTAATTAAAAGTGGGTGTAGGTTCTTGTGGGTGGTAAAGGATAAGAAAGTTGACAAGGAGGAAGAAGAGGGCTTGGACGAGGTCGTGGGGCCGGAGCTAATGGAGAGAATGAAGGCAAAGGGATTGGTGGTGAAGAAATGGGTGGACCAACCACAAATACTTGGTCACAGTTCTGTGGGAGGATTTGTGAGCCATTGCGGGTGGAACTCAGTGATAGAGGCTGCTTGGCATGGCGTGCCAATTTTAGCCTGGCCCCAAGCTGGGGATCAGAAGATTAATGCAGAGCTGGTGGAGGCGAGTGGGCTTGGCATGTGGGCGACGAGTTGGGGTTGGGCTGAAGAGGTTGTGGTAAAGGGGGATGAGATTGGAGAGAGAATTAGAGAGATGATGGGGAGTGAATTGCTGAGAGGGCAGGCTGCTCGCATCAGAGAAGAGGCAAGGAAAGCTTTTGGAGATGGTGGAAGCGTTGGAATAACATTTAAGCAACTTATTGAAGAGTGGAAGGCGAGCAATAAGAGCATTTAAGGGCCATGGCCATGGCCGTGGAGCTTCTGATTAATTGTAACCTGTTGAAGTGCCAACAAGTGCTGGGATTATTCCGCATCTGCCTTTCGGAGTGGTAGAGAATCCCAGTCGATTATGCTTTCAAGTCATTGCATTTATCTCCCCTTTAAGAAAGAATTGTTCCTAGGAAATGTTGGTCCATTTGAATTGAGTACGGATGACAAGATGGGTGTCTTAAACTCGTGGTATCATCATTCGGGTTAATCTATGTTTTTTGAATATCGAATTCAAATTGTTTTTAAGTCTGTTTTTGTGAATGTTTCGGGGTCCAATGATTCAAAAAGGCAGCACTTTAGTGGTTTGGATTTAGAGATGAGTTGAGATGAGATGGTTTATGAATAATAAAATAAAAATTGAATTATTTATTATATTTCGAGTGAGAATTTGAGAAAATTATTTTAAGATTTAAAAAAATTTAATTATTTATTATATTTTGTGTAAAATTTAAAAAAATTGTAATAATAAGATAAGATAAATTAAGTTGAGATAAATTGAGGCGTGTTTTGTCTTCTTCTACTCTTTGAAACAAAACAATCCGAGTTTCTGCGGCTTCAGGCCGACAGGTTATGGTGAAAAATTTTAAAAGTGGATGCCACGTGAGCATACTTACTGAATCTCATCGCTTGGTATCCAGCGTATGTTTTCCCTCCTCATTATCCATTTACTCAGCCACAGAGAGGAGGGAGAGAGAGAGAGGAGAGAGAGGCTGAGAGCTATGGTTTCCTCTTCATTGTCTCTCTCCCACTCTCAATTTTCATCCACCAACTTCAACATCTGTGAGACACCCACTAACCGTCAAAGGAAAACCCAAATTGGGTGCGCTGTAAAACCCACAATTTCTGGTTCTTCTTCTTCCTTCTCTTCTTCTTTACCCTTCTGCCGAGTTCTTCACAAGTCTCTTCCTCTTGCTGCTTCTGCTGTTCTTCTCTGGTCAAGTCCAGGTAATCATAATCACCAAGAATTAGCTCTATTTCACATCTGTTTCTAATACTTCTGTAGAATAACGTTAGATATTACGCAATAAAAACATAAGCTTCGTGGCATATATTAATAGCAATGTGCCAATGAACAATTTATTAGTCTACTATGAATCGAGAAAATAGTAGCGGCTATTTCCTTTATTCAACAAGTAGATAAATAGGATTCCACATGAACCCCTTCAAACTTTACTTTAGGCCCTAAGGCCTACTCGTGTAGTGTGGCATGATCACCAGACAGAATCCACCATTTGAGCTATATGCAAGTCAAGTACTACTGGTGATTTGCTAGTTGGGCTTAGGAAATTGAATATCTTCTCAAGGCAGTCCTATATCTTATTAAAAAATTATTCATGCTATGTCGTTTTATATCTTTGATTCGTCTTTTTTTGTTCTTAGTGCTAGGATTTTGAATAATTTCTACCTATCAAAAAGATTTTGAATAAATTTTTTCTAAATGCGAGTGAAGAAATGTAAATCCACAGTGAGTTGAATATTTTTTGTTTTGTGTTTTGCAGCTAAAGCCGGATTTCTGTCCGGGTCCACCGGAATAGAATCAGTTCCTGGTCCAAAGTTACCTGAAATTGATTTTCTCAACCGCTTTAATGGTTTTACATTGATAAATGTTTCTCATATTATTAACGTTCAATTCATGCTTGATGTGTCAAACGGCATCTTACCGCCCTTCTTTTACAGAAGAAAACCAGAAGAAGTATGCGGAAGCTGATGCAAGATTCAAATCATCTCCCCTGCTCAAGGAATTCCTTGAGAGATCCAAGATAAACAAAGAAAAGTAATCTGTGTGTCATATGTCATATTATTGCAATAGATCAAATGTCAAACAGCTTATATTGGACAATTAATAACCGACTTTTGCGCATCCAGTGGTTCTGCTGCTTATAATATGTTCTGGAATTGCATTGATGCCACTTGGGTGGTAAAGTTATTAAGTGAAATGAGCCAAAGCTCAAGTTCAGTTCTGAGTTGTTTATGTTTTTATTGGATTTGATCTAGCTTCCTATGGTTCAAAAGTCAGAAAGGAAACAGAAAAATTGGGAAAGCATGACTAAACTCATTGACAAGTCCTAAATAGATGCATTTCTCT
This sequence comes from Juglans cinerea, assembly GCA_961763995.1. Lineage (NCBI taxonomy): Eukaryota > Viridiplantae > Streptophyta > Magnoliopsida > Fagales > Juglandaceae > Juglans > Juglans cinerea. The sequence goes on from CAUIVZ010000011.1 coordinate 21,418,374, forward strand.
GATACATAAAAGCTGTTGATTACATATGTCTGAAGTAGGGTTTACTGATGGACACATGTACAAGTACTTTGCAAGTTAGAATCTCCTTGTCTGTTAAATTTGAGACTTGAACGTTCTAATGCTATCCCATTATGGAAATTTTCAGGAACCGTAAAGAAACCCAGGACAAATACTGCATACGTGGAGCAGAATGGGGTGTGGGAGATTGTTCAGCCGAGGCGATGTCTCCTGAGGACAAAGAGAAGTTCATTTCAGAATTGAAGGAGAAGGCTGGAGTGAAATGAATGAAGCAGCTGTAGGTAATGCTTTCTTGGACTGGCAGGATGGGTAAATCTACCTTGTAAAATCACATTTTAGGGTGTTTTCTTACAACAGGATAGAATACGCGTCCTTTCTTCTTTCAATTATTGTTTTGAATGTAATCAGTTGGTATACTTTAGTTGCTTCATAGGCTGGTTGAGTGACAGAAACAATAACATATGCAACTGAACATGCTCTGTCTCTTAATGAGGCAAATTTCAGTTCAATGCCTCCATTGGGTGTTAAATTCTTTTTGGAGGACGGAGCTCGACGCTCGTAATTGTTTAGGTGATCTGATTGCCAATGTAAGAAAATAAGTAGAACCATATTAGAGCATCAAGGAATCTCCATGCTGAAAAACTTGCTGATTCTGAAATATTGGGTACTAACAGTTTGAGATATGACTCTTGAAGTGAAGATACAAGTAATTGTGATGACATACAAATATTTGGTATTTATATATATAAAAAAAATCACACAAGTTCTTATTTTGATTGTTATGCAGAAGGTGAGAGAGTGAGCCTAGTTTTGATAACATAGTTGGATACTGGATAGGGTATGCTGTATGCATCAGAAGTAGTTCATGCTGCAAGTCATGGACTATTTTAGTGCTTCCCTCTTAAATAATACCAAATTCAGCTTGTAATGTGCAAGTTTCTTGGTAACTAGTGAAAGTAGAAGCCGTTTATGGTCTTAGGAAACTGTTTGCATCGCATCTGCTTGAACTTCATCAAGTAATATAGCTTAATGTTGACATGCACTTGGAGCTGCAAACAAAATATAAGGGTGGCTGCGCGCGCGTAGTGCCAAGAGACCAACTGCACAAGAAAGTTGTGCCTGCAGGGAAGCATTGACATCTGCATGTAAAACGAGACTGAAAGGGGTCTGGAGTTTACTTCTCATCTTTCAGGCTCCATTTAGATCCTCTATGGAACAAGGTCGTAGTACAGATATGCGTATTAGCAATGCTTTCTTTTTTAATAAGCTTATTAATAAATGATTTTAAAAAAAAGAAAAGAATAGTCCAGGAATTAAAAAGAAAAACTTCAAAAAGAATAGTTATATAGTGTGATATTGATAGTTTGAGGGTGCAATACCTTAATTTTGATAATTTAAGGGGCAAAATGTAAAACTCTTATGCCTAGTTTGGTTTGGTATTTCATTTCATCTCATCTCATCTCATCATTACAATTTTTTCAAATTCACATATAAAATATAATAAACAATTCAAAATTTTCAAATTTTAAAATAAAAATAATATTATAAAAATATTTTATTTAACTTTTAACTTTTATGTCATTTTATCTGTATATCCAAACGAGTCCTAATATGTGAATTCAGTGAACGGTTATAATTGATTTTAGTTTTGAATTTTGCCACAAATGGTTGTCAAGAAAAGGCTATCATTTCCCCAGTCAGATTGGAGATCCAAATCAAGCTGCTAACTGAAATTCTAATACTTCATAAATTCAATTTAAATTCGTATTTATATCGAACATAAACTTTTTGTGGAAAAATTAAGAAAGAGCAAAATAATCACAAAACTGAAGAAAAGCAGGTGATTTGATTAAGAAAAATAAGAAAATAGATTGAGTTCTCTTGGAATTTCCTACTCAAATTGGAGAAATAAATATACATTATATCGTTTGTTTTTCGAAAGACTTTTCTTTCAAATATTTTTGTGTGCTCGTTACATGTTTAATAAATATTTATATTTTTTTTACAAATGAATTAAAAGAAAATTTTTTCATTATTTTTATAGTATGTGCCGACATTAATTTCGGAGAGAAATTTTATTTGTAGTCTCCAAGTGGGGACTGTATGTGCAAACCTTTTATTAAATGAGAAAAAAATATCATTTTAAGAAGGATAATTTTGTAATATTAAAAAATTTTAAAAATAAAATTACCTAGGCTTATATTGTAGTTCCCAAATGGGGACTATATCTAGTAGGAATTATGTTACATATAGTCACTTTTACACATTCTACTGATATGATTGGTCAAAATAATTATTTTATATTAAAAAAATTGACTCAGCCAATTATATTAGTAGAATGTATAAAGAAAACGTAAAAATGATTATATATAAAGTTTTTGTTAATTTCGTGGATCGCATTAATATTAATATATCTAAATAGTATTAAAAAATGACTGATAGTTGGATTTGGAATAATAAATTCGATAATTTGAAAGTTATGCAAAATAAAAATAAACAAAAAAATATGTTAATTTTGTTTGGGATGGTAAGAAAGGGTCTTTCTTACGGGTAATTAGTTTTTCCCGTTAATTTCGTGTCAAAATGAGCTTCGCCTCTCCACGCTCGTCAACCCACCAAATATAGTTCTACTTTTTCACAATCACTGGTCGTGAAATCACTGGTCCTCTCTCTCTCTCTCTCTCTCTCTAGCCGAATTCTTGGGTATCTTCAAATTTTTCTTTGTTTAATTTATCATTTCTGAGGAGAATTTCAGGTTAGGTTTCGAAACTCAACTTACATATGCGACTGGTTGCTATGTAAACCATCGAAATACAAAACAAAGCGGAGATTTGAATTTCAGCTAATACTTGATTAATTAAATCGACTTCGTTATACCGTGCTTTCATTTTTCTGGGAAGATAATTTTATTTTTAAATGAAAAGCTGGGTACTTTATAATGAGAGTTTTAGATTCGTTTTTTTTTTCTTATTTTCTAAGCTTCCAAGCGGAGCTGATACAAAACTTGAGTTATCCTTGTTTCTTTTGCTTGTGACATCTTTTGCGAGTTTCATTTATCATAATTTGAGTTTGCCCTTTTTTCTAGTACTTCTTAATTAGGGATCATTTGAAATTATAATTGGTTTGACAATGAAGATTGTGTTTATAGTTTACTGTTTTTTATAGACTATGAGCACAGAGCATTGAGAAGGATTACAATTGCGCTTACATATAAGAATTCCTTCATGTGGCAGTTGAAGTTTTGAGTTTGAAGGGACTGGCGTATGATGTGTTTGTGACTCTGGGTTTGAGAAGTACAACAATAACAGAGGTGGCTGTGATTGGGAGTTGTAAAAATGAACCGTTCTGTGACTACGGCCACAGCCTGGGATGGAGTGGCAACAGATAGAGGGGACTCTGTTGTTAGATTGGATCAAGTTCCACGTTGGAGTGATGCGGAGCATAGGTCTTTTTTGGAGTTTGAGAATGGAGGTCCTTCATTTTCTAATTCGCATATTCCTCATCCTTTGACTGCTTCTGGGGCGGAGAGTGGTAGCAATGGAATAATATCGAGATTTCTGGTTGATCACGAGATTAACTCAAAGATATATCTTTGGAGGGGGAACCCATGGAATCTTGAGGTAGATGCTGTTGTAAACTCAACAAATGAGGTGAGCCATTGATACTTTATCATCTGATCTTGCGTAAAATAATTACAGCGAGAATTTCAAAAAAATGATATAGATTTTTGCAATGGGAAAATCTTGAAGTTCAGTTTCACACTAAATATGACATATGATCATCAGATAAAACCACGAGTCCAACAAAAATTTTGTTGGAATGATACATAATACCTTCAAAACTTTTGGGATCTTTTACATTCACTCTGAATTGTCACCTTTCTTCTTTTAAATTACTTCCGGTTGGAAAGTGTAGTTTGTTTCTGTTTCTATTACATTTGAGGCAAAGATTTTTGAGGTCTGGAAAAAATTTCTCCTTTTCTTTTCCTGTTTAATTAATGCATGGATGTACCAGAAATGCTGGTAAAAATTATATGAATTCTGAATGAATGATGAACTTTGATGCCTAATGATGTTCTAGAGCTACTAACTTTCTGTTAAAAATTCCTTAAATAATGAGCGATTAAGAAATTTTCTACTTATCAAAAAAAAAAGAAAAAGAAAAGGAAAACAGGAAATTTGCTTAAATCCCTCCACGTGCCACAAGAAGTGCTAATAGATACATGAGAAGCTCCCCCAAGGCAGCATGGGTTCCTCAGTATATTCTTCCCAAATTTTGTGAAAGTTGTTTTGAGTTTTCATCTCAGTGCAGCTGGGGCTGTTGATTATTCTCAGTTGAACTGCAACATTAAGCATGCATGCATTGGATAGCCAATAAGACTTAACATTAAGACAATGTAATAATAGCTGATATATTTCAAAATTGGATGGTTAACAGAACTTGGATGAAGCACACAGCAGCCCTGGTCTGCATGCTGCGGCTGGACCTGGTCTTGCAGAAGAATGCGCTACACTGGTAAGAAAATTTTTTTGTTTAGCCCTTTATTTTCTCTAAAAATATTTCATTGGTATATATTAAATGTCAATCAGATGCGGTCTTGAGGCATTCTTTGCCTGATCCTCCATAGTTTGTTTACAATGTAAGGTTAAAAAATAAATAGTCTGGATACACCATATCATTGTTGAGAATGTAGATTGCCATGCATAACTTGGTTTGGAGCTAGTTATTTCTTTCTAAATAAAGTTTTCTGATTGGTAAGGCCCTCTGCTGGAGATAAGAAAAGCCCAAGGTATTAGTTAATACCTGTTAGGGTGCAGAGTTTTGGTGGGTGGGGTTGTCTGAAAGCAAAGAAATGTCACAATGACCCCACGAGGAAATAGGAAGCTGGATCTGCATTGGATCTCACTTGGACTGAACTAATATATCTTTGACTCTTAACAGGGTGGATGCCGGACAGGGATGGCAAAAGTTACAAACGCGTATGACCTTCCTGCTAGGTGGGGAGATTGGTGCATTTCTTATGTCTATATTTTATTTGGAAATGAAGAAAGCAGAATATATACAATATTGGAAGCCCATTTTGTACCACTTTTCTCTTCAACTATGTGCCTACTGCCTTGGAGATCATATACATATGATATCTTGTGATTTCTAACCTAAAGTTTAATATTTACAGCAATCCTGTAACGCCCCATTAGAAGACCCAAGCCACATGACCTATACTCCAAAAGGACTAATTAATGATACAATTAGAGCCCCATTGGAACATTGTAAGCAAGAACTTATTATTCTCAAGTAATGCGAGATCTCATACACCACCTACCCTTATCACTTATCAGAATGAGGTATCAGAATCCCCCCCCCCCCCCCCAATTATATTCCGGACGTGCTTGTCGGGCCAGTCGGTCGTAAGTGGAATGGCTCAAGTCCCACATTTTTTGTTGGGATAGACTCTGATACCATTTGTAACGCACCAATAGAAGGCCCAAGCAACATGGCCTATACTCCAAAAGGATTAATCAATGATACAATTGGAGCCCCATTGGAACATTTTAAGGAGCAAGAACTTCTCCTTTCCAAGCAATGTGAGATCTCATACACCATCTACCCTTATCACTTATCAGAATGGGAGTATCACAAATCCCCCCATTTTTTGTTGTTTTTTTTTAGATCAACTTTACTGTGATTGTTAGTTAATAGTGGCTGAAGCATGAGATTCTGTTGATATTACTCGTGATTTCTTATCATTTACCCAACTTATTCAATGATTATATAAGCTATCTTTGGTTAAATCTATTTCTTGTTAAGTAGAGATATATTCTTATGAGGATTTCTTAGATTTGGATATTACATCAGTCAATTTTGAGTTCAGGCTTCATGAGGTGGCTATCATATGTTTTGGTAATCTACCATATAATGTTTATTTTGCTTATTTTGCTCAATATCCACAACTCATTGTTCTTTAATTGTAATATAAGTTTATTTTGCCAGTATTACGCGCATCACTTTTAGTCACACATCCAAAGCCAAACTGCATTCTCAAACGTAGAAAAACAAATGAATATTTCTTTGTGTATCTTGTCAGGAGAATTGTCCATACTGTTGGTCCCAAGTATGCTGTGAAATACCATACTGCTGCAGAGAATGCTCTTAGTCATTGCTATCGTTCTTGCCTTGAACTTCTCATTGAGAATGGGCTTAAAAGGTTGTTTGGTAGCAAATTTTGTGCCATTTCTTTCTTATAATTTGCTCATCTCGTATACCTTTCCTTTAGTTTCATACACATGGGAACTTACTTTGCTTGAAATATATACATGCAGTGTTGCTATGGGCTGTATATATACAGAGGCTAAAAACTATCCTCGCGAACCAGCTGCTCATGTGGCTATAAGTGAGATATTTTCCTCCTTGTTATAGTTTTCAAATTGATTATTGTGATGTTTTCCACAGATCACCAAAGTACTTGGTCTAAATCCAGGAAACACATGTGTATTGAACTGGCCCATATTGTTATCCAGGAATCATATATTGGGTTTATGTATAAATTAACCATCATAAATGTCGCCAGTACATAAACTGACATCCATCAATGCAAACAATGGAATACCTACAGTGCTGTTCTTACCAGGGAAGGGGTGGGGGGTGGGGGAAGGAAATAGGCAAATCTGTGGTGTGTACTAACTTGTGAAGTCCTCAAATCAATCCCTTACTTTTTTCGGTTGTGATTGCTCCAGTTTTGTAACTTGAACCCAGTCTATCTATTTTCGTTCTTCTTTTTGATAAGTATTGGCCCCACTTAACCCAATGGATTGGTAGCTTTAAATGCTTTAATAATATGTAGAATGACAAAGAGTATAATTGTCAAAATGCATGCATCTGATGTGAGTGCCATCATGAATACACTTAACTCTTTTATTTGTATGGGTACGAAACTGAATAATTTTTCATGTAGATACATCTTTTCATTTTTTTTATTTTTTATAAGTAATCAAAGATATATTAATAGAGATAGGCAAAGCCCAAGTACACAAGATGGTATACAAGAGATAAGACCTATCTAGGTCGAAGTAAGGGAAACTAGAAAATCATGAAAATTCAGGCCATTAAAATCTAAAACAATGGCCTATAGAAATAAAGTACGGAAAAAAGCGTTCTAAGTTCCTCCGGAGACCGCTCTTTATTTTCGAAAATCTGATCATTGCGCTCTTGCCATATATACCACAATACAGATCGGGATCATATTCCACACCGCCTTGATTTGTTGAACTCCTCTCGGACGTGTCCAGCTGGCCAATAGATCTACCACCGTTGCAGGCATAACAAAGGCTAACTCTATCCGGCTAAAGACTTCGACCCACAAGGCTCTAGTAGTCTCGCAATGTAGCAAGAGGTGTTTCACTGTCTCTCCAGATCTCTTACACATACAACACCAGTCTAGTACAACTAAATGCCGCTTCCTCAGATTGTCGGTAGTTAGAATCTTCCCCATCGCTGCTGTCCAAGTAAAGAAGATCGCTTTCGGAGGTACCTTATTTCTCCAGATTCTCCTCCATGGGAACGAGATATTTGTAGTTTGGGACAGGGACTTATAAAATGATTGAACTGAGAAAATGCCTTTACCCGCGGGAGTCCACCACATCCTATCGACTTGCTGTCTACTCGGCTTCACAGGATAAAGAAGGTTGAAAAAAGCCTCAAAGATGTCCACTTCCTAGTCTTGCGCCGCTCTACTAAATGTGACGTTCCACTGCACTTGGTCCCCTATTAGAAGCATAAGGTCCTCTATTGAAGCTTCCTAGTTGCATGCCAACTGAAAAATAGCTAGAAATGTATCCTTTAAGGCCTCATTCCCACACCATATGTCCCTCTAAAACTTAATGCGAGAACCCCTCTCCAACACTAATTTAGAATGGCTACTAAAATCCCCCCACCCCCTCCTAATGTGTTTCCAAACTCCCACACCTCTAGTTCCGTACACCTCTTTAGTACACCAGCCCCCCCACATGCTTCCATATTTACAATCAATCACCAGCTTCCATAGTCTGGCTCCTTATTATACCTCCATAGTCACTTCCCAAGCAGGGCCCGATTAAAAGTTCTCAGATTTTTTATACCCAACCCTCCTGACAAGAGTGGTCTACACACTTTATCCCAACTAACCAGGTGAAATTTGAATTCATCCCCTATCCTACCCCATAGGAAATCATGATACAACTTATCAATCCGAGCCTCTACCTTGGTAGGCAATTGGAACAAAGATAGAAAGTATGTAGGTAAGTTAGAAAGGGTACTCTTGATAAGAGTCAAACGGCCACCTTTCAACAAATACAATCTTTTCCACCCTGCCAATTTCCTTCCTATCTTCTCTATGACTGAATCCCATATGGATGAGGCCCTTGCTGTAGCCCCCAACGGCAATTCTAGGTAGGTAATAGGAAGAGAGGTTACCTTGCATCCAAGAATACTAGCTAGATGCCTAGTATTACTCACGTTCCCCATTGACATTAACTCTGATTGGTCAAAATTAACTTTCAGGCTTGAACGCTGCTTCGAAGCATAATAACAAAGCCTTCAATGCCTCAACTGGTTTTGATTTGCCTCACAGAAAATGAGCGTATCATCTGCAAAAAGTAAATGAAATAAAGTAATAATGCCCCTATTGGGATTGTCAATCGGAAATCCAGTCAGAAACCCGTGCGCAACCGCCACCTATGTCATCCTACTCAAAGCCTCCATAATGATAACAAAGAGAAGTGGGGACAAAGGATCTCCTTGCTTTAGACCTTGAGAGCTGCTAAAGAAGCCGGTAGGGCAGCCATTAATCAATATTGAGAATCTGGCTGTAGAAATGCACGAACTAATCCAAGTACGCCACCTAGGCCCAAAGCCGCATCTCCCCAACAAATACAAGAGAAAATCCCAATTTACATGGTCATATGCCTTCTTCATATCTAACTTACAAATAATGCCTGTGGAGCCAGCCTTTAATCTGCTATCCAGGCCCTCGTTCGCTATAAGGACTAAATTCAAAATTTGTCGCCCCCTAACAAATGCATTTTGTGGTTTCGAAATGATCTTGCCCAAAACCGCCCCCAGTCTGTTAGCAAGAACCTTGGATATAATTTTATACACCCCATTCACAAGGCTAATGGGTCGAAAGTCCTTAACCTCGATCGTTCGAGTCTTTTTTGGAATCAATGCAATAAAAGTAACATTTAGGCATTTCTCAAACTTTTCGACCAAGGATACTTCCTGAAACACCTTCATAATGTCCACTTTCACCACTTTCCAGCAAGATTGGTAAAAACCCATCGAGAAATCATCTGGGCCTGGAGCTCTATCTTTACCCATGTGTCTGACTACATCATACACTTCCTCCTCCTCAAAAGGCCTCTCCAACCAAGAGGCTTCCTGAGGCTCAATAGTGTCAAAAACCAGACCATCCAGCTTTGGCCTCCATCCCTCACGTTCTGTTAGCAATTGTTCATAGAAATCCACCACATGGTCACGAATGAAAGGGGCCTCTTTACATTTCATACCATTAATGTTAAGCGTTTCAATGGTATTAGTTCTTCTATGAGAGTTAGTAACTCTATGGAAGAACTTAGTACTCCGGTCCCCTTCTTTCATGTAGATACATCTTAACGTTTTGTGAATGTGAATTAGTGTCAATGATTGTTTTTGGAAGGTTGAATGTTTCTAGTTTGTTCCTTCATGTCTAACTCACCTTTGGTTTACTTTCCAGGAACTGTGCGGCGGTTTCTTGAGAAGCAGAAAGATAAAATAACAGCTATTCTTTTTTGTACTATCACATCAACTGATACTGAAATATATAAGAGGTATATCTATGCTGCCAAATATACATGTTACCTTTTGTAGATGCAAAGTTTGTTGCTTTGTTAAATCAAATGATGACTTCTCAGTTATTTTATGCTATTTTCTATTATTTTCTGTTTTGAAAACTTGTTTTTGGAACTCTGTTGGCTTTTGGTATTATCCCTTTTTACATTTTTTTCGATGCAGGTTGCTGCCACTCTACTTTCCGAGAGATAAACATGAGGAGGAGGTGGCCATCTCAAAGCTTCCTGCAGATGTTGGGGATGAGAATGGTGGGACTATTATAGATGAACGTAAAATTAGAATAAAGCCTTTGCCCAAGAAGACAACTCCCAAGCCTCCCCAGGCTCCAGTTGATCTTCCTGTTAGTGATGCTGGCTTGGTAAGAAGGTCAGTAAACTTTAACACATCTCAGAAAATCAATCACCATTGTTAATGGTGTATTCATCTTTTAACTGATGGCTTGTTTGATTTGTGGGAATTATATGTAAGTGTTTCTGAATGAGTACAATCAATCTGAGGATTTTGTGCATCTGTTACAGTTGCATCTCTCTTTCTAGTTTGCTAAACTAATTTTTTGATTTATAATTAAACTTGGAGAAATATCCTTCAAATGAGTTATACAAAATAGTTATCTAGTAGCTAGAGGTTAAGATCCTTAAAAAATTAATTCATTATGGTATTATGCGTAAATTTATGTCCTTGGTTGTGCAGATTGCAATGTGTGTTTTTCCCCTTTCGTTGAGTTACACACCACAATTGGGTCACCTTAAATTTGTAAAGGGAACTTTGTCAAGGTTGGTTTATTATCACTAAATATCATGCAATCCTTATTTGATGCCACTGATGCCAGGTTGTTGGCATTATTATATGCTTCTTTCATCATGGATGTAGTATATATCAGGAATGTGAGATAAGATTGTTCCGGCCTCCAGTTTCAGTGGTTATTGGCCATTGCTTGATGAGAAAAAGGGGAAGATCTGATATAAAATTACCCAGACCAACTTTGACAAGCTTACTGCTATTTTTTTTTTTTTTTTTTTTTTCCCATTTTCCTGGGTGATTTTACTCTATTGCCACTATTGTCAAATATGAGAAATGCTTTACATATTAAAGCATAAATCAAATTAATTTAGAGAAAGCATAGCATACAAGGATGTTATCTGAACACCTTCTTATAAATTGGTTCTCCATATGTAACTGTGTTCCCTCTCGTTTATGCCAATGTTCACAGCTATTGATGCATACATTTCCTCTCTTTTTATTGGGTAATTGTTATTTTTTTAGGAATTCATCATACTTGGATTCATTTCTGGATCCTGCGTTCATGTCTTTAATAAAAGATCCAGATCAGAGACGCAAGGAAGAATGGGGAAAAGCCGCTCAAACACAGAAGGGTTGGAATTGTGCTAAAATGCTTGGATTTGGTGACCTTGGTGGACCTCCATTATCTGCCGCAGAGGAATACTCACTTCATTCTAGATACCTTGCAAAAGCAAATTCTCTTAGTCTTTCCGAAATAGCAGAGATGAAAATTGTGTAAACATCCATACTTGTCATTTTTCTGTCTTACATGTATTGCACAGATTTGTGTTTTTACAAATTAATCGATAAAGTGCCTTGTTTGTTGTTCTGAATTACATTTTTTCCCATCATATGAAATTATCTATATAAATAAGATGACTATATTGATATAATTGATGGCAATCCTCATCACCTTGACAACTGCCAAATTTGGTGAACTCTTTGGGTCTAGATTCTCTCTCGCCTGTTCTATGTTTTCTTATCTCAGTGATCAGTGAATTCTTAGCCATTGTGACAGCTGTAAATATAGTGTACCCCTTGTGCGTAGATTTTCCCTTGCCTATTTTATCTTTGCCATTTTAGTTATTATCTTTTAAGCCTTTTGGGAAACCCTTGTTTACTTGTGTAATTAGCCCAACTGTGAGATGTATAAATGATAAAGTTTTTCATTTCTAGTGCAACGACTTTCTGCTAAGGGTTTTTTTTTCTTGGTTTACTTTTAACGCCAGATCTTTATTTCTATTTCAGTTACCGTGGTGGGGTAGACAGGGAGGGTCATCCTGTAATGGTTGTTGTGGGGGCACATTTTCTGCCGCGATGTCTTGATTTGGAGCGATTTGTGCTCTATGTAGTAAAGGTAATTAGGTTACTGCTGTTACTTTGACATGAATTAGTGTCTGCCGAAATGCTCCATTGTAGTTGGTTTTCAGATTCATCAGTTATGGATATTTTGCTCCTTGATGTTGTAAAATGCACGAGCCATGTTAAATTTCTTGTTTTTTGTCTTTATGCATCTTGGCTGTTGTGACTAAGATCATCATCTTTATTATTAAATGTCAGGAGTTCGAGCCCTTGATTCAGAAGCCTTATACTATTGTATACTTCCACTCTGCTGCATCTTTACAGCCGTAAGTATTAGATGAAAAATGCATGAATTGTATTGTTGTTGTCTGAATTCCATTGGTGGCTACCAGTGAAGGTGGGATTTGGTCTCTGTCTCTTGTATAATCCTAAGAAACTAGACCAACTTTATTACCTGGCACTTTGTAGCTTCCCACTGTCTTGCCTGCAATCACTGATGTTTACATCCAATGGATTTTGTGCATTTCAAGGGTGACCTTTATAATATCAAAATTGTTGATCTGTAAACTGCCCTGTCTTATGTGGTTTATGCCTCATGAGGTAGTATAAGTTGTGGAAGAATCACTTGCTTTGGATATTTATTAATTGTACATATAGGGGAAGAAGAGGGATACCCATGGTTTTGGGCATTTATATGATTACTCGGAACATCTAAATGCCAGCATGAGCTTGGTCAATTGTCAGCAGCTTGTACATTCAGTGGAGTGTTTGGCATATAGCCCATCTTCCATTGCTTGCTTGTTATCTAAGACGGTAGATATTTGCTGAGACCTATTGATAATATCCTTTTCTGTTCATGGAGGAACAATTAGACATTAGAATCACTCAGATTTAAAAAATATTGACAAAAAGTAACTTCTCTTTTGGAAGCTTAGATGAGCATACCAAAACATCTCTTGAGAGCTCTATGTTTTGCAAAACACACACACACCAACGATGTCAAATAAAGTAAAAGCAATCACAATCAAGCACACGACGCACAATATACGTGCTTTGACAAATTGTCTACGTCCACAGAGCTGCATAAATCTTATTAACTAGAAGAGATTACAATCACTCAATCTCAATTTACACTCTCTAGGGCTTTTGGCTCTCTCACACAATATGCATTCACTAGAAAATTATTCTCTCTCAAAATATGCTTAAGGCCGTACAAAAAAGTCTAATATGATATATTTATAGCAAATGGGGCTATAAATCCTATTTGGCAAAATCTGCGTACTTTGCTCGAGCGGCGTGTCTAGCGAACGGCCAAATCAACATTGGCTCGAGCGGGTGTCGAGCAAACACTAGGGTTTGTGTCTCGCTCGAGCTCATTGTCGAGCAGGATTCGAGCGAACTCTCGGACTTGAGCTAAAGCTCAGTGTCGAGCGAATTTCGCTCGAGTGCACTGTTGAGCCAACTTTCAGCAAACACCTTTTTCAGCTTTAAAACCAGTCTCCGTATACACCCCAACACTCTAGGCTAGTAATTTTAATGGAAATGGGTGTTTCGCTGAGCTCTTCCATATGGCTCTCATTTTTAATGGAACTGGAGGAGGGTATCTGGGTATCTGGGTAGCTTTTATGCTTTATATGTGAAGTTCCTTCTAAAAGTAATCCAATTATGGCTTAATCTTCCTTTCAATAAGCAGGCAACCGGACTTGGGATGGATGAGAAGATTACAACAGATACTTGGTCAGAAACACCAGCGCAATCTGCAAGTATGCACAGCTGAGTTTTTTGGTCTAACTAAGAACAATATATTTTCAATATTGGTGGTTCTGATCTCTTATCTGCCATACGTAGGCAATATATGTTCTTCACCCGACATTTGGGCTTAAAGCTTCAATATTTGCCCTGCAATTGCTTGTAGACAATTTGGTATGTCTGAAACTTATTTCCAGTTTAGACCTATGTTTCTTTGCTTTTATTTTTTCTTCCTTCAATACATTTATGTGTTTTTTTTGTACGAACCAATTTTTAGGTGTGGAAGAAAGTGGTATATGTTGATCGACTTTTGCAGCTGTTCAGATACGTTCCTCGAGAGCAGTTGACCATCCCCGACTTTGTGTTTCAGTTGAGTGTTGCTTTTCATTTTTCCCCAATTTTTAGTTGTTTTTTATTAGTCAGGTTAAGTATTGCAATTTTTTTTATAATGAGCGCTGCAGGACAATTTGGCTCTTGGCAGACACACACCACTTATGATATATAGGATACACCAGTTATGATATATATACATATGTATGTGTACATATATATATATTATATGATTATCAAAAATTGATAGCCTGCGCATTTATTTATTAGGGTGTCCAACTCCAACCGAGTGGCTAAATATAAATTGCTGGACTGAGTCATTTCCTGTACCACTTTTGTTGCAACTTGCATGCTATTTCTGGTCTAATTGATAATAGCAATATGCAACTCCAACAACTTCAAAATTTGATTTGGATGTTTTAATTACATTTAGCAGGCATGATTTAGAACTGAATGGAGGGAAGGGTCTCATTGTGGACCCAAGAACAAAATATGTACATCAACGACCATAGAAATCCTGAATGCAGTTCCATCAAGCGATTAAAAGCAGGTCCACAGGTTGTGATTTTTTCATTTGTTTTTCTCTATTTTAGATGTGCGAGAAATATAGATGTATACCTGATTGTTTCGATTTTATTTCTGGTGCAATGATCTGGTTGTTCCTGAAGATGGAAACAACGTTCTTTCTTTTTGTATTATCTTGGTGAGTTTTCAATATAATAAAATAAAGGCTTATTTGCGTCTGTTTAAATCTGGGCTATGGGCTTTGATGGACGGTAATGAAGTTTTGTTTTCTTGCATTTACATACCTTGTATAATTAATTATCAAGGCAGATCATACACACACTGTTCAAACTTCACATATATTTTGGTCTAGTTTTTTTATTTTTAATTATAAACATAGACCAAATATGCCCTCAACATTCATGAATGATGTGATGTTGTCCACAAACAATAGATAAATCAATTCAAATCAATGTAATTATTGAATCTCTTACTTTTAACTCTTATATAGGCAAATTCTCTTTGTTATTGAACGGCACATCATATAAAGCAGTTTCCATTGGCCTAAGATAATGTTTACAGCTTGCAGAACTTTTAAGATTTCCTTTTGTCTGTAAAAAACAGATGAATTGGGGTTCTATATTTTCAGCAGCATAAACCCGTATTAGGATCTTTCCCAGTAGTTCTAATTCTGTTTGCCTTCTCTTTTGCTTTTAACTCCTCATTCCTTCGTCTTTCCTCTGCCTTCACTTTTCCTGCTCCTGCAGACTGATCAATGTATTTGATGTTGTTTCTGTATTCTTTTACAGTTCTTTCCCTTCTTCTTGCCACTTCACTCTGCATCCAAAAAGAGATTATCAGTCCCTATTTCATTATTCTGAATTAGCTTGGGAAAAGAGAATGAAGCAAAACCTCTGTCCTTTCTAGTCGTCTTTTGGCTTTTGCCTTCCTCTTTTCCTCCCAGGAAGCTATTATGGATTCTAGCTTCTCATACCTGAAATTCTCTCTGTTAGTGATAAAGAGCTCATATTTTTAGCTGCTTGAAATTTGGGCAGTGACTTGAAAATGTTAGCTCGTGTTTTATACTTGTTTTCTGGCTTGAATTTTAATGTCTATCGTTTGAAACCATGAAAACTCAGGATGAGTAGTTTAGTATTCCGTCCAGTTTAATTTTTCCTAGTTTAAGAGACCACTCTCGAAATCAACACATACCAGTTTTTTATCTTATCAAACTCAGCTTTCTCCCAATCGTCTGCTTTTATTTCGTCCATTAAAGATCCCGTTGTACTCTGTTCTTGGGGGTCAGTTGGTGGGATTACAGGAACTGTTGAACTCTTTCTTTGGATTTCATTTGGTGGCATTGCTGGTTTAATGGTGGCAGGCAGTTTAGGTTCTGGTGCTGCAGTTTCAGGTTGTATGATGACAGTGCTGTTCAAGTGCTCGGCAAAAGTTGGAGTCTTTTTAATTGAAGGGACAGGCCGAATGTGCTTTTTGGGAATCTTTTCAGTCGTTGCAGCAGTTATTTGAATCTCGCTATCTTGGCCTTCTGGTACTTTGATTGAAGTTTCACCTAATACAGATCATCTCAAGAACTTTTGTTGGAAATAATTATAATCAGGAATTCATATAACTTTCAGTACTCATGCACCGTGTCTTTTACCTGAGAATCGCTTGGATACCCTACCAAATTCAGGGGCCAAGCTTGGTTTATCCTCCTCCTCTTTGCTTTTGATTGTGATCGAAGAGGTTTCAGGGTGTTCCCTCACCTCTTTCTGATCTGGGATGCCTTTTTCTTCAAGTCTTTTGATGGCCAATGCAACTGCTGCCACTGCGGCTGCACGCTCTATTATATTGCTTGGATGATAATCCTGACTCATTTGCCTAGAGAACTGTCTTTGGAACCACTTCTGAGATTTCGTTTCCTCTGTAAGACAAAACATTAACTAGGGTTTGTAATTGATTGCTGCTCCATCCATACAACTAGCTTACCTTTGAAACTTTGAGTTTTCAGGGGTGGTGCTCCTTGATCCATGATGCTGCCAGCCTCTTCAGTCTCTCCCTTTTTTACACTAGAATATCTCAACCTAGCAGAAGTAAAGTCACAAATGCAGCTAATGATGCATATAATTCTGTAGCTTTCATTTCTCATGCATGCAAGTTGCAACCATTGTCTTTGATGACCATTCAATTGACTTAACTACCATAATTTGTGATATTAGTCTATAACCCAGTTGCAGCCACTTGGGATAGAAACTAGTTTACTTAAGATTATAAATTCTATCGGTAGCTAACACATTAATTTCTGGAATTTAGTTTCTAAAAATTCTAGTGGCAGCTCAACATATCCCAAATCATCATAATTATCAATGATGCTAAAACGCATAAGGATAATTATCTGGAATTTGTGTGCTGATGCATGGATAAAGACATGCACCCGCAACAACCTTCCTGGAAATTTATATAACTGCAAGCATTTTCATGGTTAAGAAGCGGATTACCCTGTTTCCTTGATCAAAGCGTCGATAGTTTGAGTCGTTGAGACGAAGTCTGTTCCGAAAATTCTGCTTCAGCAATGATCTGCTATTCATGGTCTGATGTTTATTTGAAGGAGAAAGCATTAGAGGAAACAAATGGACATAAAAGTTTGCTCCAAGGCTGTGATTAGCGATGAGGGAGCAAGCAAGCCAGCCTAGGTATGCTTTGCATCTTAGGCCTGGTTTTGAATCTTACTAATCTTTCGAGAGAAGAAAAATATTCTTTAATTTCACTGGATGCTTAGCCTTTTTGTTTTCTTTCAATATACTGGAAACCATCTGTCACTCTTCAAAAGAAAGAGTGGTACGAAGGAACTTGCATCAGATGCCAAATAATATATGGGTAATGCTACTGAGACATTGACAAGTGCAAATGCACTTTTTTTCCCTTTTATTTCAATCTTTTTTTTTTTATATATCTTTAAACATTTAAAAAAAAAATATCAATTCATTAATAGTCAATTCCTTAATAAAAAAAAAAAATCAATCGGTCACTTTTATCTATCACTTTTATCGGTTCAAGTAATATTTTCCATAATATATTCATGTGCACAAAGGGTGTTTACAAAACTTCATCTCCTCTTAAGCCAAATACTATATAATATTCCGCACATCCAATATGCATTCTTGGATGTTCGATTCACTCATTTAAGGACATGCTGTGATTCTTAAGACCTGCATGAATAATCTTTAAAGTTGGATAAAATTATGCAGACCCTCTCAAATATATTAATCAAACCCTTGGTCTAATAACATAAAATCTTTATTTACCAGCTTCATATGAGTCAATCTGATATCTTTTTAAAATAGTTTTAGGTTGTGTTTAAGTAGTGAGGTATTCACGGATATTTCGTGGTTCCAAATTCCAATTACCTAGCCAGACAGACACTTGAACCACTAAAGATGGCATTCAAAATGCACACCTAATTAATTATAGAAATATAGTTGAAAGAACCCTCAACATAAAAACAGATCAGAGCATTAAAAGATTGGGCATTCCAATCCCTGACGAATGGAATGAACCGGCCAAAAGTAGTCTTAGGTCTCTTCTAATTCGGGATAAAGTTCAGGCCTTTTGAGTTTTGACTACGGGACTTACCTTCAAAAAATATGTGTATATACATCGGAGGTCGAGGTCATTTGCTTTCGTTGAGAGTCGAACTCAAGACCTCCCGCTTACTAAACGGGTGCTCTAACCAACTGAGCTACGAAAGCTGCTTGGCAATGAGGGCATTAACAAAATTTTACCTTTAGATTATTACAAACATGCACTGTTTTGCATTGATGCAGAATACAACTCAAATTATGCACGTGAATAGTATGGTGTGGAGTCCTTAGAAGACTAGTAGTCAGCTTAACAAACTTCAGCCAAAATTTGATTAGGAAATTCATTTTTATAAATTTAGTTAGTCACTTTTCAATAATAGGCTCAACAAATCTATTACTATTCTATTAAAATATTGATTTTGAACTTTTAATTTATTTTAATTTTAATTGTAATTTGAATATTTATTCGTTATTAAAAAACTATACATTAGTTTTCTAACATTCATATTATTCCAACGGATAAAGTTTTCTAACGGTATTTTTTTTACAACAGTCATATTTTTTCAACTGATATATTTTTTGTTGTAGTAAAGTTTATGGTTGTTGTAAAGTTTATGGTTGTAGTAAAGTTATTAAAGTTTATGGTTGTATTAAAGTTATTAAAGTTGCATCAAATAAACGTTATTCCATAAAACATAAACGTCGTTGGAGTTAAGACTCCTAAAATGGTCGTTAGAGTTAAAGACTCCTCAAATGGTCGTTAGAGTTAAAGACTCCTAAAATGTCAAATACAATCCGAGACTCAAAATGTCAAATAAATGTTATTCCATAATTCTAAAAAAATGACAAACCACAAATAAAATATTATTCCATAAAATACATGATAGCTAGTTTTTGTTAACACAACTTGCAAGTATTTCCATTTGTCGTTGAAGATAATATCGTTGTAGCATTGGAGACATGATACTTTTATTTATCGTCATAATTCTTTCCTCTTATTTTTTTTTTCTTCAATCCGTACTTTCTCCTGCTCAAGTTCCATATTCTCTTTCTGAATATGCACTTCCTCTTGCCTAAGACTCTCTTCCTTTTGCCTAAGATACAACATCTTATTGTCATGATCACGTGCTTCTTGTATAAGTACGTGTTTACTCTTTTTATCTTCCTTCATCTTATTTAGTATCACGAGAGAATCCGAGTTTGTCATTTCTTTTCTCTTTCGTTTCTCTTTTTCTACTTTACGGCCCATTGGTCGATCCAAATTTGAAGATGCTACATGAAAATCCAAATTAGAGATGTATAGTTACGTGTAGAATTAAATTTCTTATTTTTCTCAAAATATTTATGAATTCTTTTCCATAACATCATGTATTTTTTATCTTTTCCTAGCACCGCATCTAAAGAAACTTCAAACCATCCCTTCACAAGCATCAAATATTCCTCATTACTAAAATTATTACGTTGATTTTCGTCCACTTGGTTCAACCTCAATAACCTCAACTCGGGATGGATAGAGTTGTTCATTAATCTCATTTGTGACACCTATCAAAAATATATTGTTATTTAAAAGACTTGTGAAGTAGGCATCACGGTGATGTATGGATGCAATCCTAACAAGACGTGAGGAAATGAAAGGTTTGAACTCTAAAGGTGGAAGATATTTCCAAGAAAGCTAATTAAAAATATGATACTGCCGAGAAAACAATCGACGCATTTCAACATTTAGATCGCGGGGGATTACATCAATTTCTGAAGGGATTTCAAACGCATTAAACTCTACAGGTATGGGTATGTAATAAATAAATCGAATTCTCCTGGGCCAATCTACAGGTATGAGTATGTAATAAATAAATTTTTTGACCATAAACACTGCTGAACCTCAGAGCCATACCTCTAATGCACTTAAAGGATAAACATCACCAACCACCAAGGTAAAGAATCAGAAGCCAGAAACCAAAAAACACAGGTATGACTATGTAATCACTCTTACTGAACCAAAAACCTCGATTGCTAATCACAGTACCTGTTTTTGGGTCACCTTCGGCCAACTGAGACCCAACACTAGACGTATACACACCTTTGGCCAACTGAGACCCAACGCTACCTCGATTTCTCTGTGACCCACGCAGACCGATATCAAACCATGGGTCACCTTCCACCATGGCAAACCTTCCCCATGGATCTCAAAACAGAGAAACACCCACCTACGGGATTTACGGCAATCACAGAGAAACACCCAAAACAGAAAAATCTCCTAAATCTTTCACAGATTTACGGCAATCAAATGGAATGAACAAATCAAATATATATATATATATAAAAAAAAAGGCGACGACTGGGTGGGTTACTAGGAGGCATTCGGCGGCGACGGTGGGAGACGTGGCATACTAGGAGTCGCTGCAGCTGCTGGATTGGCCGAAATGAAGGAGTTCAAGCTTTTCTTCGTGTTTTTCTTTTTGCGCGGGACGCATAGCAGGCAGGAAGAGTTTATTCCCAAAATAAAATTTGGCCAGCAATTTGCGCTGGTCAGAACAGAACAAAACAAAACAAAAGAGGGTGTCCATGTCAAATGTTTTTCTTGGGGTTTTTCGCCTTTTGTTGGGTTCCCCATGACTAGAGCCTTATCATTGCATCGAAACCTTTTTAGGCATATGCACCACAGTGGAATTTTAAATATCACAGCTATAACCAGCACCGATGAAACATTTTTCACTCCATCTCTACATAAAGTATATCCCTTTTGACAAGTAAATAACTATATATCCTCATGGAACAATTTGAAAATGAGCATATATTCCTAATTTTAACTTTATAATATTTTTATTCAACTTTTTCTCTTTTATTTATCAAAACCTAATAGGCAATAAAACATCTTAATTCAAACAATTTCACTGTTATTCACAGATATACTGAGATCTTCTAAGTATCCAAACGGGCCCTAATTGTTGAAGGTGTGGAACTATATACAGCCTCAAAACACAGTACCCATCAAATACTAAACTTCTAGCCAAAATTCATTAATAGCACAATCATGGATGAACAAAAATTAAATTTCCCATTTCAATCAGAGAATTAAATGAACCTTTCATTCGGGCAATACATATATGGTATCTAATCTATTAAAGAATAAGTTTGTTGCCTTAACTAAACGATGAACTCAATGTCAGAAACCTCAAGGACTTTGTGAAAACCAATTGGGTTTACGCCTGGGCGGAATGCATTTCCTTCAATGTACCTATAAAAACATTAAATTAACATTAACTTACTTGATTCCATGCTTGAACTCAGGATTGGTGGCTTTCAAAGATTTGAGCATTCAAAAAAAAAAAAAAACTCACATTTCTTTCAAGAATGGGTGTTTATAGAAAGCATCAGGAATTCTCCCTGTAAACTGGTTGTGATCCAAGTACCTGAAATTGAGTACAAGGAATCTTTCAGACTATACCACGACAATTTCCTCCACAAACAATGACAATATAGTGCAATGATGCATATATCCAGCAACTTTAGAAAACAGAAAAAAGAGAATGCATTTCATGAGATTTCAACTAAAAGATGAATGCCTGTGCAGAGATGCAAGTTTGTTGTGTAGCTAAGACAAGCCATGTAATACATGTCACGAAATTGAAGGTTTTCGATTCTAATAAAAAGCAGCAACTCAGACACCAAGTTAGGAAGATAAGCAGGCTGTGTAATTATGGACAGCCCAGAACTTGTGGCAGACATTTCCATTACATTGAATTAATACCATTCATTTGTCTAAAAAACACCACAGCCTTGGGGGTGCCATTAGCAAGCGGCTGAAAATAATAAGCAACAAAATATTACAGAACTTAAAGAGCATTTATCTAAGTATAGGAATGTTATGTATAAGGGAATTTTGCTAGAGTGATCAAATGATTCATCATCAGCAAAATAAAAATGCAAATTTAGAGACTTCAAGTACTTACTAATCATATTATCTTTTAATGTGTTTTTTCCAATGAAAAAAGGCAGCAGATCCTTCACACCCATCTCTATGAAAGTATAGCATTACACTAGCTAGTCAAATGCAACTGGGATTAGCAACAAACATTCTGAAAGAGAACTCACAAGTAAGTCAGTTTAGGAATATGAGCGAGTCCAGATGGTATTACTCCAGACATTTTATTGTAGGAGAGGTACCTGTGAATGGTAATTCAGTCAACAGTAGGGACCAGAAAGATATCTTAAGATAATAGAGTTTACAAGAATAAGCCATTTTCATGTCAACAATTGCAGAGAGACAGAGAGAGGAGCAAGAAAAAAAGAAGACAGCGAAGTAATACTTACAAGATTTCCAAGTTGGACAAGTTTGCAAGCTGTGCAGGTATTCCTCCCGTTAAATAGTTATTATTTAGATATCTGCATATCAGATTTACATAAAGAATACAGAAACTTATCACTACACTGCAGTCCACAGTCTCAAAATATCAATAAAATGACTGTAAATTCTCCAAGCTTACAGGTTGCGAAGAGCTGGAAAGCACCCCTCAATGCGTATGAGTTCCCTTATAGTACCCACCAGATGATTGTTGCCAACATCCCTAAGAACATGTAAAATCACAATGACCATGTTAGAAGTGTGATGGAAATGCATGCCCTACATCAAGATGCAGAAGAGAATATAGATTGTTACAGGTGCCGAAGATTTTGTAGAGTTCCCAATTCTGGAGGAATTCGCCCAATCAAACGATTTTCCTGCAGATAGAGATAGCGAAGCTCTGGAAGGTTTGCAAGCTCCCTAGGAATTTCACCTTTGAAGTTATTGAAGCTTAAATATCTGCATGAATTTCAAGAGACGACACTTAATTCTAAATAGTATGAATAATATGAACAGTATCCACAAACATAATTTTATGGTCACAGAAGTTAAAGTTACTCACAGATGAGTTAGACTCCTCAATTCACCAATTTCAGGAGGTATGGCATCTTGTAGTTTATTCCACCTCAGATTACTAAGAAAAATAAAAATTCAAATTAGAACTAAAAGATCAAAACAATGAAGTAAAGCTTTCAACATTTGAACCACATATGCTAAAGCTTATAATCGAGCAGGGAAAAAGAGAGGGGGGGGGGGGGGGGGCATGTTCTTTACAAAGGCACAAACTAACAACTGTAACTTGCTTAGAATGAATTTGTATGTCTTTAGTGATAGATGGCCACTCTATCAAGCTCCCAAGGAACATTAAATTAAAGAGGGAATACAAAGATCCAAATAATATGTTCATAAGTTAAAAATATCAATAACATTATTAAACACACTAATTACGATCGAAGTAATAGTAAAGGATGGTACAGTATTTTAAGCCGCTTCAACCGTCCGATCTGAGGAGGAATTGGTCCAGTCAACTTGTTATTGTGGAGATCCCTGTCATGTGGATACAATCATGTTATCATAAACCTTTGAAGAAATATTAAAAAAAAAGAAAAAACCTTTCAAGAAACAAACAAGTTATGAACTCATCTTTAAATTTTTAATAAGAGGAAGACTACTTTTGACTATACTGAATAATAACTTCCAGTTACTACTCGCAGTTGTGTATGTTAAAAACAATGACTTCGGAGAAGTTCATGTCGGATAACATTATTTATGCCAAATTGGTATTCCCACTACAAGCATATTGATTTCCATCCTAGAGGTTTAGCATCAAACTGCCCACGAACATAAGAAGATTTGAGAAGGAAAAAATCATGAGGATTCCATCCATGAAGGTATGATTGAAAGCCAAATAAATCAAAATAGAATGAAGGAATGGACATAAATCCCTTTTGAATTGAAGGAGCCAAGTTATCGAAATGACATTTTATATATTTCCAATAAGATTAGTCATAGAAGAAGCTTACAGCCTAGTGAGATCCAACAGATTGGTCACAGCAGTAGGAAAAGGCCCCACAATCGACACCGCGTAAACCTCCCTGCAAAATATAAACCAAGCAGTACTCTGATATAAACCTCATTTTCCTAAATTCGTTGAATCCCGATCCAATGAGAACAAGAAAGGAGGAGCATACAATTCAGTGACCACTCTGTAATCGCCTTGAGTGGAGCAGGTGACCCCAGACCAGGGGGGCAGATCGCCGTCTCCACAAGGATCGTCTCCCACCCACGCGTACACCACCCTCCACCCCAGAGACGCCTTGATTTCATTCAGTGCTTTCACTGAACCCAATTGTGAAACTCGGTTCGGTAAGATCGACAACCAAAAAAGAAGGAAAGAAAAGAAAGAAACAAGATAGAGAGGAATCAGAGAGTTACCATCCCGTTTGAGGGTTTTGGAGAGAGCGAGGTTGAGTAGCGAAGCGGAAATGAGAATCGTAGAGAGTGCAAGCAAAGGTAAACGCGCCATTAAAAGGGACGCCGAGAATTCTACCTCTCTCTCAAAAAATGAGGACCGAGTTTGTGAGCATTACAGGTCTGAACATTAATCTAAGAGATCTCTCTGTTTTCGGTAGTTGATTACTCGCGAGTTGAGAGTGACCACCATCATATACCAGCTAATTAATTTACTCCCAGCTTTCCAACGCGGCATCGAAGAGAGCCTCTTCCGACATGTTTGGTTACCTAGAAAGCGAACGAAATAACGGAAAATATTTTTCGAATATTTTCTTTTCTTTTAGGTATAAGAGTGCTGCTACAGGGAAGTCCCTTCTAGTGCACGAATAGCGCCGAGACCGATAAGTAAAGAAAAAACAAGATAAAGAGTAATGCTCGGCACCAGCTGGAAGCCGCAGCACACCCTTCAGAATTTTTTTTTTCTTCAACTCAACACGGTGTGTTGAGGATGTAGGCTGCAGCAAATATTTTTCCCAAGATAAAACAAGAAAAAGTAAAGAGAGCCGTTCCCAACGGTCCGACTGTTTTTTCTACAAAAACAGCCATCCAGTCAACTAATGATACGTAAAAATAAACACACAAAAATCAATACGGTAGACCACATAGAATCAAGATAGTTCATTTCTCACCGCCCAAAAGCATTCGGGTTGCTCGTTGCTTCGCTGGTCTGTGCACCTCCTTAGTCCGATGCCGATGCCAACCAACGCTGACGCCGACGTGTAATGCGACGACTCGAAGGCATATGCAACGCCCCTCTCTTGCACTAGCACGATGCGATTATGTATTCAAACCAGTCAAGCCATTTGTCAAATGAGAAATTCATAAATGGTTATACTAATTTTGGGGATGAGTTTCGACGAAGAGGGGGTCCGACACCGATTCGTGGGGATATCCTTCGGGTTGAGCTTCGACCTAGGGGATGCGATTCAGGGTTGCGAAAGGGGGTGCATGTGCAATTCGGGATTGCTAAGAGAGGTGCGGGTGCGATTCAACGAAGGGGGTGCTTGGGTTGAGCTTCGACCTAGGGGATGCGATTCGGGATTGTGAAGGGAGTGCAGGTGCGATTCGGGGTTTCGAAGGGGGGTGTGGGTGCGATTCGGGGTTTCGAAGAGGAAGAAGGGTGTGGGTGCGATTCGGGATCGTGTATGGTATGGTGCGAGGGACGAAGGCCTGTGCAAGGGATTTCCTTCGAAGGGGATGCAAACAAATTGGTTTTCTGATGTTGATATATACGGTGGAAGGTATATGTGTAAGTTTATAAGTGGCAGGCTGTTTTTATGTGAAAACCAGCCAGACCGGCTGTAAGGATTTCTCAAAAGTAAAAGTAAAATGGAAGTTCTTTGCAATTTCTGGCATTTCTCCCTCCCTTGTATAGTTCTTTCATCCTCTGCTCAAGTTCACGAAAACAAATAAAAATAAAAACTTCTCCTGCACTTAGGTGTATAAGCCCTGTATGAATAGTAAAAATATTTTATCTTATCTTATCTCATTATTATAACTTTTTTAAATTCTCACATAAAATATTATAAATAATTTATTTTTTTTAAATCTCAAAACAACAATAATATTAAAAAATAATATTCTAACAATATTTTATTCAATTTTCAACTTTTATTTAAAACCATTTCATTTCATCATATTTCACTATCCATTTTATCTTCATTTGGATGTGTATACTTTAGGCATTCTATAGCTTAAGAATTTTGAAAAGAAATGCAGAGCAGCAGTCATGACCAAGATTTGCATTGTTTTTGTGGATGCAAAAACAGAGCAGATGTGGGTGCAGCAACCATGGCCGAGAAGGGTCTGATGCTCATGGGTTAGAAATGTGACTGATGCTTGTGGTGAAGATGGTATGAAAACACACCCAGGATGGTCTAAAAATACATGAGATTGTGTCTTAAAGGAGGGTAAATTGGACATTTCATAAGGTGTGCCCTTTCGTGTTTTAAAACTGTCGCGCGTTCTAGCATTTTTCTAGGTTTAAATACCCAAGGAAAATGTAAGTTTTTCCCACTAAATGTGTGTTTTTTCTTTAATATTTTAAAAAAATACACACACTTTTACACTATGGGTTAGGGGTGAGCACCAACTTAATCGGAGTGGATTTTTTTAAGAAAAATGCTATTTTGCCCACTCAACTTGTTCCCTCATTTTGACACATCATGTATTTTAATTTTTTTTTACTTAATAGTTAAGAAAGTGACTATTAGTATATTGATATATTTTTATATTTTTTAAAAATATTTTAAAATGATAAAAAATATGAAAAAAATTTGGAAAAAAATGAAAAAGACATTTAGGCCTAACGGTCACTCTGAGTGGGCTACTCTGGGCAGTAGAATAACACCGTTCTTTTCCTAAATACAACTTAATCGGAGTTGAATTTGGACTTTTGGTTTTGGACTTTTTTTAGCTTCGTATTGAGTTCATTTTAAAAAGATTTTTTTTGTAGGTTTTCAAATTTCAAAATTTTCAAGAAATTAAAAATTAAAATTAAATCATTCACTACTAATTTATTTATTATTTTTATACTAGACTTATAGTATAGTGTTTAATTACATGTTATCATACTATAGTTTTATTTTTAGTATCTATTTACATGTTATTATATATTAGTATTACATGTTATTATATTAATGTCTAACTTATTTCTAACTTAATTATATATTAGACTTTCTAGTGTCTAATTACATATTATTATAATTTAGTAAATTAGTATATGTGTTATTAACTTATTATATTAAACTTCTTTAAATACTAGTGTCTAACTTATTTCTATACTTGATTATGTATGGTAATAATATTATGATGTTTACATATACTAAACTATCATTAGTTTATTTATATTATAGTATAAATATATTATTTAGCTTATACTAGTATATTATTGAGTTTAACTATATAAGTTCTAGTTATATAACAATATAACTATACTAGTATATATGATAAACATATAGATAAATACATATTTTTATAATATATGTATAATATTGGAGTCAGAACATAAGGAGCATAAAGTCGGAGCCGGTCCAATGACACATCCGACTCTAACTAAAAATTTAAAAAAAAAAGAAAAATTCAACTCCAATTTCGTTTTATCAGAAGAGAGTTGGAATCGGATTTTCGAATTTTTGCTAGAACCCACTTACCATGAGCAAAGTGGAGGGCAAAATGGCAGGTCCCATAAGAATGGTTAACGTGGTTGTTTTTTTTGTTTAAAGGGTAGAGAACTCCCTTTAACGTGGTTTCTTGAAAAGCCCCTAGTGTTGTCTATAGCCACCTCGCTCGTGTGAGGCTGGGCAAAACCACCTTACAGTTCGCGGCCACCTCATCCTCCGCTGAGTTGGCCGGCGATCCACCCCCATTGTGTTAATAATATTTATCTTTTTATTTTATTTTTATTTTATCTATTTTTTATTCTCTTTTTCTTTGAAAGAACGTTATAGAAAAGTAGTGGTGGGAATCTCCACCCCGGCCGTGTCTTCATTTTAACTGAGGCTAAAGATCGAGCCTAATTAAACCAAGTCATGAAGAAGAAGACCGATCGATTGGTGACTAGAATTGCCTAATAATTAACATCCCCAAGAAATAAATGTGCTGGTGGAAACTAGCCTTAATTCATAAACTTAATTATATATATATATATATATATATGAAAAGTCTATACATCATACTACCATCACACTTTCATCTCATTAAGTATGATGTGATACATTTATTACCATTAAATGATTATTTATTGCATGCTTCTTTATCATCTAATGGTGATAAATGTACCACATACCATTTAGTATGATCAAAATATGATGTGAGTGTGACGTATAACATTACTCATATATATATATATATATAAAACTACGTACATAGGTTTCTAGAGACCAAAACTTGCTGGTTTTAAGGTCAAAAGATGCAGTGATATTGATCTACGTCATGGTATTTGAGCCGTGCCTGAAAGCTCCACACCGCGTATTATATATATTCAATTACCATCAACACCACATACATACATACATGATCAGGAAAATGCCTCCAAATCACACGTAAAACAATTCATAGAGTCAACATTATACATGGCACAACAATTTATATATATATATATATATATATATATATAAATTTATTGGGGACAGGTATCGTACTTCCAGAAGTCCATTTTGCCCTCAGAGGAAAGGGGTGAAACCCGTTGAATTCGGCCAGGCCATCTCCTTGACAGCTATATATATATATATATAGCTCCAATTTAATGAACGTCATGGGTTTCTCTTGAAATTCAACCGCTGATCCCCCCCAGCATGCAGCCTGAAATTAAATTCACAACAAAAGAAGTTTGTAGTCATGTAGACCATTTCCATGCTTGTTTTTGCCTCTTAATTTTTCCCACCTCGATCAAGAGTAGTTATCCAAAAACAGCCATGGAAATAGCAACATCGGTCGGTCGCCGGCCTGTACGTGCTAGATCGAACAGGGAATTTCTTGTAGGAAAAAACAGAAAAAAACAAAAAGAAGCGAAACCAAGATATATTTAGTTCTTGGGGTATACAATGAGTACTCATTTCTACCCACGACTTGATCCGCAGCAGTAATGGCCGCCATATTCAAGTACGTACCTTCTTTCATCACTTGTGCTCAGGAAAAAGATGAAAATATTTAAGGTGAAGACATCATGAAAGATAACAAAGATCAGATGCAACGAAATGGGAAGATATTCCGCAGCTAGCAGACTCGTCATACTAGATATATAGAGGACTTGAGTACGATGGCTAGACAGCTTGGTGTAAATGAACGTAGGAAATTAAGAAGAAATAATATTGACAGTAGTAGTACGTACTGCAGGTTAATTCAAGACCTGGTATGACTAGTTGTGAAGAGGGTTGGGTCCGGACGGGACTAGTCTCTTTTCCACACCATATCTTGGGTCAATCTGATCATTAGGTTGCGCGGTCGATATTGGTGGTGGGAGGGATGATCCATGTTTGTGGATTCTCTGAAGTTGAAAGCACAAGGAACGCGGCTTTCCATGGGAAAGAGAACCACAAGAATTATATTGAGGATGAGGGAAAGAATTTCTTGAAGAAGAGGCTACAGCTGGAAATAATATCGTTGGGTTGGAGAGGCGAGAGGCTGACGCGAGAACAAAGAGGAGAAGGAAAACCAGAAGCGGCCGGGCGAGAAAGATTATAAAGGTGGTGATCATTGAAAAGGGAGAGCTCTTCATGGCTGGAGAGAGATCACAAAGCTAGCTAGGGAGAGATCTCAGAATAAGTACTACTGTCAATTGAGAGATCGAGGACCTGTGAAAGATGTTGATGATAGTGGAGCTAGCTAGGCCGGGATGGATGGATGGATGGATGGAGATGATCAGTTTTAATGCAAAGCAAGAGACACATGAAGGGAATATAATTGCATAATATAATTAAGAAATTAAATTGGGGCCACGATGCATGCATTTGGGGTAGAGTCGGCAAGTACTAGCTACCGGCCTCTCCATTCAAATGAATCACGTATATATGTATGTTTTTCTAGGATATATGTCCCACATTAAGACTTATTAACGCATAGCAAGCATGCAATTAAGACTCATGTGGTCTACCATGAAGATCTTTTTTTCTTTTGTTTTTTGTTTTTTGGGTAAGTAAGAAAGTCTCGATCGAACTTGTTACCTGTGCATGCCATGCAAAGCTGTTCATGAGTGGACCTCAAGATCGATGCAGACTGATCAACACAATGGATTGCTTGGAATACCAAAGAATTTTGGATGTTTTCGGGTGTGCGTTGGAGGGACGAGGAGAGTGGGATGGAGCATACAAGTCCAGCTTGTTTGGTTTTTTGCATGCATATATTTCGATGGGGGGTATGGTGCCATATGGTCTTGGCCCAATTCTGTTCTGATAATTAAGATTCCTTCCTTCTAGACTAAATACTTTTTTGACAACCTCTCTCAACTCTATAATTATGAGAAGATCGCATTTTTTTTGTCGACATTTTATATGTACAGTCAAGAAATGTTGCCTTTAGATCAGTCATTGTCAAGATACGTATAATATTTTCTTTCTAATCTTAGATCCAAGGCAAGTCATGAAAATTAGCTATGTTGGATATTAGAAACTTTGAGAAATTTTGAAAAAAGAAAAAAAAATTGGGATCATGTGTTTTTGTTGAGTTTTGTGAAAATAAATTATATAAGAACTATAGAAAATTAAATTTTGAGCTGTGCTTTGTATTGGAGTTTATGAAATTGGGTAGGTAAACTTATATATTCTAATTACATGATGTTAATGTCGAAAACTAGATATTCCTGATTTATCATAACTGCCATTGGGTATGTAAACTTAATGAGAATTGCTACAGTTATAAAGAGATTACACAAAAGTAAACCAACAAACTGACTAGCCTTCACTCGATCCGTTAGATCTACTTTACACTAAAAGTAACTTTACAATTTGACGTACTGCATCAAATCACATCAGTTTATAGATTTCCTTTTATATAATTTTTTTGTGACTAAAGTATTTCTCAAACTTAAAAACAAGTTTTTAGGGTTTTTTTTATATAGAAAATATAGGTAAATAACTAAATAAATAAAAAAAAAAAACCTTTCCTTTCTAGATTTAAAAATTATAAAAACATTTTCCTAAAAGGTAAAAAGAGTGATTTATTAATGATCCATGCAAATGGATCAAATAGATCCATGAATTTTTATTTTTAAAACTCGTTTTGAAAGTACTGTATGCGATGGGCCTGGAATGAGCAATGGAATGTCTCCTGTTGGAAAACAGACTTTGGATTTGTTCCCAAATGAAACGATATGGTTACATTTGATCCACTATTGATGTGATGAATTCTTTGTATAAGTTAGCATAAAAAAGTATTAATAATGTTTTTAGTGTATATTTTTATAACCATAACTCAAATATCAAGTTGGGTATCGATACACTTACTTATAACTTACCGAACTTGTAACATTTAACTCCCATATATGAGAAATCGACGGTATTATTAGTTTTTTTTAGTTATTATTATTATTTTTAAAATCTATGTTTATTTCTGATATTACCATATTGATATTCGGCATATGGAAAATTGAAAAAGAAAAAGAAACTATTGAACAGGTCGGCAACCTACACACATACAATTGTATTGGTCCTTATGATCGAAGGCAAAAGCATAACATTTTTTTAGGAAAAAAGAAAAAGAAAAAGAAAAAGAAAGAGGTAGCATCATGGTACGTAATATTATTGCAGGCTTAAAATGGGAAGAAGAAAACCAGTTATTTCAATTAATCGTGACAGTTTTGAACCAAAATGAGGAGAAAGCAAAAATAAAATAAAATTTTATGACAAATAGGTAGAGAAATATTATAGAGAGAGCGCTCTGGTGATTGAAGACAGTCTTCACTTCCAAAGCAAACGGCTTGCACGTTGATGTGCACCTTTCATTCGAGAGTTTAGCTTTTCCAAATGCGAATTACAACCTCACAGAATAAACTCATAAATTGATGTGATTTTATTAAATTCGTTAGATCTATTTTATAATAAAAGTAATTTTACAATCTGACGTATCACATCAAACCACATCAGTTTGTAAGTTTACTTTTATGTAATCCCTATGTAACTAAAGTATTTTCTTTTCTAAACTTTCAAACAAAATACAATAAATAATTTAACTTTTTCAAATTTTAAAAACAAAAATAATATTAAAAAATTACATTATAACAGTATTTTAACTTTATAATATTTTTAATCAACTTTCATTTCAACTTATCTCGTCTCAACTCATTATCCAAACCAGGCCTAAGATGATCAAGAGCTTTGTGGAATTAGAAGCTACCATAATAAATTAAAAGCCAATTGGTAGACCAGCCATGTTGAATTTGAGGAAAATTCGAGGATGGACTAGACACGGCCGCAAGTTGCCCAAGGCATACTCAATGAGGGACTAGAGTTGCTCATGATGCGATCATCCAGAGGTAGACTTGAGAGAGGATCAGATGAGGCCATGTAACGACTTGATGCAAACTCGAAGGAGGATCTCCCAAGGTTGTGAGTCATCTTCGGACAAACTCGAAGAAGGATTGGACAGAGCCGCAAGTCGCTACGAGGTAAACTTGAGAGAGTATTTTAGCTGCTAAGTTCGCAATCCTCCTAAGGCAAACTCAAGGGGGGTATCAGTGGAGTCTGCGGGTTGTACCCAACAAACTTGAGGATGGATTGAGGAGGACTGCATGTCATTCTGAGCCAAACTTGAGAGGGGATTAAGGTCGCAGAGGCTGCAATCATCTTGGGGAGAACTCGAGGGAGGACCGACTGAGGCTATGATTTGTCCTAAGGCAAACTTGAGAGAGTATAGGGCAGGGTCGCGATTTGCGCTGATGTAAACTCAAGAGAGGGCTAGGGTTGTTGATGTCACAATTGTCATGGCAAACTTGAGAGAGGATTGAGCGAAGCTATGGGTCTTTTAGAGGAAAACTTTAGGGAAAAATGGGCAAGCCCATAAGTCACCCTGAGGCATACTCAAGGGGAATTAGAGTTGCTAAGGCCACAATCGTCTTGAAGCAAACTCAAGGGAGGATCAAGATAGGCCGTGGGTCATCATTAGGCAAGTTTGAGGGTAGATTGGGCAGGGTCGCAATTCGCCTTGAAGCATACTCGAGGGGGGATTGTGGCTGCTTAGGCCGTAATCACCCTGTGGTATATTCGTGGAAGGACTAGGATTGTTAGTTTGCCATTGTCTTGAGACAAACTCGAAGGAGAGAGTGAGAGAGGGAGAGAGTACTTTACCTTTAATTAACTTGAGTTTAGAATCTTGCTACTTACAAGCTTGATATGTTGTAACATTATTTACAGGCATCTTATTTATTTAATATTTTTCAATGTTTCAAAAAACATTTTCACTTAAAAAAATACTTTAACCTAAAAAATGGGTTCTTAAACAATAATTTAACGAAGAAATTATAAAAAACAGTTAACTCAAAAACTCTCCTTCACGGAGAGTAATTTTCAGGCAATTGAACTTTCGAATTTATTTAATTTTTCACAGTCTTTTAGGTTTTAGTTGAACAATTTTTGTCTTTTTAATTCTTAGTTAACTAATTTTTCAGAATTCTCTTATTTACACAGATTTTGTAAGTTAAATTAATTAAAAACATTTGTTTGAAAATATTTATTTAACTCTTTTCAAAAGAATTATTAGTTAAACTGAAATTTTAAATCTTGTTTAGATAAATAGCTTTTTATAATTCTTTTAGTATAACTTGAAACTAGGTGTTTTTGATAATTATATATTTATATATATTTTCGTTGGAGTGACAATTGATATGGGTGTGTTTTTGAGAATTTATATATATCTGCAGTAAAAAACGTAACGGATCCAAAATTTCAAAACATGGTGAGGAATTTCAACGGTCCAAAATCTTGTCGAAGAAAAACTTTTCAGAGGGCTATTTGAGTACTCTGCATTTCCTCTGGCGCCTCTCACCTGTGTTTCATCTTCTTCACCTGCAAATAAACACATACACCGAGAGAGAGAAAGAGAGAGAAATAGAGTTCCATTTGAGTACTCTCTTTTCTCTCACATTGAGGTTTGGTTTGTATCCTCGGATCCGTTCTATCAATTTTTCTACAAAGTGCATATAGATTGGCTCGTGTAGGAAGCTTTTCTTTGTGGGACTCGGAGACCAAAGATTTTTCCCTGATTTATTTTCTTCTTGGCAATCGATTCTGGTACTCCTCCGCTCTTTGTTTGTTTTCTTCTGATTCTGTTCCCGGATCTCGATCTTGCTTCGTTTGCTTCGTTTGTAATACCTATCTATCCTTGCTTTCTGTGATTGCGGAGAAAAACTGGGGAATGGCTTTTTTTTAATTGTTTTGAATGGTACATCTCTTACTTTTGCACATCAATGCAATGCAGTACATTTCTAATTCTCCTTTTATGTCTCCGTCGTTCTCCCTCTCTCTCTCTCTCTCTTTTTCTTTGTATGCTTAGAGTCTTTGCTTCTCTGTCATTGGCTTTCACAAAAGTCATTTAGTGTAACAAATAGTTCTTGATTCACATCATCTCCAAAAAAAAATCAAATTCTATATATATGTTCATGTTTTATTCCCGTTGGCGTCTTTCCATCTTCTTCTAGTTATAATCCCTTTGATTCAGATAATGAATCAGATGCTAAGCAAACTTTTAAGCCTGCAAGACGAACTGGTTCGGAACCTGTGTGCTGTTAACCCCAAATCCCAAAACCAACCCTTCTGGCGACGAGGAGGATGGTGATGGCAGTCTTGCTCATGAGAAATTCATTCTTAAGTGCGAAACTCAGGAAATGGATAGTGATGTAGTTGTTAATGTAATCGAACCTTTTTTTTATATCTCGCCTAGCTTTGACTTCGAATATCTATGCTTGATGGTGATGGTGGAAACTTTATAATCTGAAAAGTAGAACACTCGAGAACATTTTGCAATTCATACCTATGAAATAGAGCATGAATGTTCTTCTTGTGGAAAAAGAACGTAAAAGCTGGTTTGCATATCAAACTGCTTGAACCGATATATATATATATATATATATATATATATATATATATATGCAGATGATTTCAAATGTTGGGTAGGCATCTTCAATGAGAGGTGATATGAGCTTATACTTTTTTACGGGTTGATAAGTGATAAATAAGCAAGTCAGAATTAATCTGGCTAAGAAGATCTCCATGTACCAAGCTAGAACTAGCTTTATTTAACCTTTTAGTTTCACAAGGAAACTTTAGTGGAAGGTCTCAATGTACCTGATGTTTTAAGTTCTGTTTAAATATATTAGAATGCTTCGAATTGATGATCCTTTTGCTTTACATAAAAAATGGTGTCAATCTTGGAAATCGTCCAAAACCACCTCATTGCTGTCTTTAGATACTATATATCTAGTAATAATAACATCCAAAGCCAAGCTTATATATTTCTTGTCTAGCTATAAAGTGTAGTAATTACTCTTCTGTGACCTGAAAGTGGACTGACATCAAATTGTTTCTCTCTTTCATTGAACTTTCTATCTTGAAGTTTCATTTGTTTATTCGTTTCCAGCATTTTTTAATATTCCTTCTCTTAATATCAGGGTGAGAAGCATTTTAAATAACCTTGGTGGCATGAGAATTAAGACTTGGAAGCCAAAGAAGATTCGAGAAATCACAGGGCCTGTAATTACAGTAGGTTTTAATCTGGGCCTCTACCTCAATAAATAAAAGTATCACGATGCAGGGTAAATTTCAACTGTTTTATCTTTGCTGTATTCTTTGAACAGATAGTTCATCGAACAGAGGGAAAACCACTCACATCTGAGGGAGAAGTTGGGCCTAGCTCGCACTTAAAAGGACGTTCAGCTTCTTGAACACCTCCTCCTGAGCCAACAATACTTTCTGAAAGTTGAGGTTCGTCTTTATGATTATATAAATGATGCAACTTTTGTTTTTTTGCTTTGGAATTTGTGGGGATACTAAAACCAGGTGGAGAAGGTCAAGCAAGATGACACGCCTTCTTCATATGTAATTTAAAAGAAATGGCAGTTCATATGGGAGCTAAACTTCACAGGTCAGTTTTAATGATCATATAACCGTCCAAAATTTCACATTCTCTATTTGTTGGGGAAAAATGTGGGCTAGGTGCGATGAGAGGTCATGAGGCGAATAAAAAGGTTGTGCGAGAAGCCCACGTGAAGGAAGTTGAGGAATGGTTGTAACTAGGTAAAATGCACCGTTCGGCGAGATCGAGCGACTACACCTAGAGTTGTAACTAGGGCTCATCTCGTGAGATGTTCACGCCGAGGTAATAGGTCTTGTAGAGACACCAGCCCAGAAAGGGCACCCCCATCGTGCTCGGACGAGATGATTTCTTCAGGAAATGCAGCCCAATAAATATTCTTCAAGGTACACATTAGAATAGATATATAGTAGGGGTGGGCAGCGGGGGCCCGCACCCCGTTACCCCGCCCTAGCCCCTGCCCATAGTGAGTCCCACATTGCTTAAATATGACTATTGTATTGCCTTGGCCTCCTATAGACAATTCAAAATACAACTCTAATGAGTTTAAAAACTATTTTAATAGTTTTATTTTTTTGTATTTATTTTAATTTACAATTTTATTATGTTATAATTTAGATCTAAAAATTATTTTTGGACCAAAAAATAACTTTTAGACCGAATGGGTCATGGGGTAGTAGTATTGGCTTGGGCGGAGGGTGGGGTGCGGGCGGGTGGAAAAGCTTGCCCCTGCATGGTGACCCTACCCCGTACCATGCGGATATCACCCCTAATATATAGATTTATTATGAGATCTTACTTGAATGTTGAGACGTATGTAGTGATAACGGAGGAAGTGAAATGCCTGCTTGATCGGCTTGGGGTGTCAGGTGGACATACCCCGTCTTCATAAGTTTACGCAAGTCGCGAGGAAATGTGGATGAGGCATCAGCAATCTGCTTGGGACACTGGAGGGACGTACCCCCTGCCTTAATTATTCCCTGAAGGTTGTTTGGACGTGGCATTCGTGACTGGCTTGAGGCATCAAGAGGACGTACCGCAAGTCTTCAAGAGTCCTTGCTAGTAGTTTATGAGTTAGGATAGGAAGAAGTTGCAAATCGCCCCAAGGTAAACCAGAGGGGGGATCTTGGGTGTAAGGTATACTTGACAAGTCCGCAAGTTGCCCCAAGGCAAACTGGAGGGGAGACTAAGGTTGTTGAGGCTGCGATCGTCCTCGGATAACTTGAGGGAGGATTGGGTGAGGTCGTGGCAAACTCAAGTGAGGATTGGGCGGAACCTCAAGTCAGCCTGAGGCGTGCTCGAGTGGGGACTAGTGTTCCTTAGGCCATGGGTCGTCTCAAGTTTTAACTCAAAGTGATTCGCAGCCTCGCCCTTTCAAGTTTTCCTCAAGATGAACTAGCATTGTTGAGGTTGTGATCCTCCTTAGACTCAAGAGAGGATTCAGCGAGGTCAAGGGTCATCCTGAGGCAAACTCGAAAAGGTGGAAGGGTTGAAAGTCACGCTGAGATTCAAAATCTCCTTCCCAAAGATCACTTTTTAATTTTAAATTTTCAAAATTTTCATCTAATTATTACAACTTTCCTAAACTTATAAACAAAACACAAAAAATAATACAACTTTTTCAAATTACAAAGCAAAAATAATATTCAAACAATTTTTTAATTTTATAATATTTTTATTCAACTTAAAACTCTTTCACTTAATATTTACAAAATTCTCATCTCATCTCATTACCCAACATGCCCTTAGTCCCCCCCTCTAATTTGTGAATGACTCGCAACCTATGCAGCCACCCTCGCATACTTCAAGGTGACTTGTGGTTTTGACCGATTCTTCCTCAAGTTTTCCTTAGGACTACCCGTTGGCTCTTCCAATCTTCCATAAGTTTGCCTGAGTACGATTGTGGCCTTAACAACCTTACTTTCCCCCTAAGATTGCCCTAGGTGACTTGAACCCTTGCTCAACTTTGGTCCCCTTTCTAGTCTGCCTCAGGATGATTGATTGTGGCCTAGGTAGCTACAGTCTGCCTCGAATATGCCTCAGGGCAACTTGTAGGCTCACCCAACCCTCGCTCAACTATACCTCTGGACGATTGCTACCTGCAACCCAAGATCCCTCTCAAGTTTACCTCTGGATGATTACTACCCCTAGTTTCTCACTAGAATTTGTCGAGGGAATACTT
Source organism: Juglans cinerea (assembly GCA_961763995.1). Classification (NCBI taxonomy): domain Eukaryota; kingdom Viridiplantae; phylum Streptophyta; class Magnoliopsida; order Fagales; family Juglandaceae; genus Juglans; species Juglans cinerea. The sequence continues at coordinate 21,456,556 of CAUIVZ010000011.1, forward strand.
GTGCCCTCACCTTATCCTCCCTTGAGTTTGCCTCAGGACTTGCGGTCTCACTCGATCCTCCTTTGAGTCTGCCTCAGGACTCCCTCAAGTCTGCCTTGGGATGATCGTAGCCTCAGCCCTAGTCTCACCTTGAATTTTCCTAGGGGCAACTTGCATCCCTACTTGGTGCCCTCTCAAGTTTGTCTCGGGACAACTTGTGAATTCACCCTATCCTCCCTTAAGTTTCTTCTCAGGAAAATCACAGCCACAATAACCTTAGTCCGGGTGGATCCACTATCCACCAAAAGTGTTACTTCAAATTTCCCCACCCATGCCATTATTTTCATGGATGTGGGTCTAGGAACACCCGAAATGGCATTCAAGGACAATTCGGCCTCCTCTAGTGGTTCACTAGATTTGGCCACTTCAAGCTCCGATTCCTCACTAGTGGTCTCTCCATTGCTATCTTCTTCCCCATCTTCATTTGTTTCATTCTCAAGCAACATATGCTTGGCCGGCCTTACACTTATGTTCTTTGCTCCACTTGTCACCGCATTTGAAGCAAAGCCCCTTTTTTATCCTCCCTTGGACCTCTTCTCTTGATAACTTCTTGACTTCATAAGGCTTCGGTTTAGAACCACTCCCTTCCACTTCTTTGCCTTTCCAAGGGATTTTGGTTTGCAAAGGCTTAGAAAATTTGCTCCCCATTTCCTTGGAATGGCGTTTCTCCATGTGAGTGCTTTCCTCCAATACTTCGGCCATTCTCATCACTTCTTGCAATCTTGTGGGTTGTTTCAATTTTATTTCCTTGGTAAGCCAAGGCTTCAATCCATCTACAAAAGTGCCAATCAAAGCCTCTTCGGTCCAACCCCTCACCATAGTTTGGAGTTGCCGAAACTCATCTATATAATGGTGCACTTTTCCTTCTTGTTTCAACTTGGCCAATTGTCCATGGTGATTGACAATTGGTGACGGGCCAAATTGCATCAAGAACTCATTTTCAAAAGCCGTCCATCCAAGGCGCCTCCTTTCTTGGTCATATTGGTCGCGTAGCCATTGCCACCACTTACTTGCTCTTCCTTCAAGATGGAAACATGCCGTAGAAACTCTCTCATCTCTTGGAACTTCATACACATGGAAATAATGGTCCACTTTGTCTAACCACTCATATGGATCCCCCCCATTGAACTTGGGGAAATCCACCTTTGGTCTCCTTGGTCCCCGGTCATGTGCCCGGTTTCCAACTCTATTATCATAGTGGTCTTCCTCATGCCTTTCATTTCTATGGCCCCTTCCCCGTTCACGGTTGTGGCGCCTCCTATGGTCATGCTCATCATAACCATTCGGTCTTCCATGGCCCAAGTCATACTCGGCCTCATGTTGTTCTTCGTACCTTGGGACTTCAAACCTCACATCTTGAGGTTCTCTCATTATTCTCGGACTTCTAGAATGGCGGACATCATCACGAACCCACCTTTCCAAGGCTATGTGGTCATTTTCAACTCTTCCCCCTCTTCTATACTCGACTCTTGGGGGTTCATGCATAGGCTCACGCACGGATTTGGATACACTAGTCTCCACTCCATCTACAAAAGTATCATGCCTTTGTCCATTTGCCTCTTGTCATGAAGCTTGGCCTTCTACAATTCTCCTCTCAATTCTTTCAATATTCTCGTGAGTCTCTCTTCTCAAAGCTTCCGTGGCCCTTCGATGCTCTTCACTATCACTGGTCACATATTCAGTTCGGCCATAGTGGTATTGACATCACTTAAAATGTTCAAGACTCTTGTATTGTGTTCCTCAAGCCTCTCAATACGTTCCCGGTTGGAACTCGCTATCATGTCAATCTCTTGATGACTTGTGGTCATGGTGCTTGCAAACTAACCTCTTGGTAGTGCTTGCAAACTGAAAAATTCTGTTTGGGGCAGCTTGGACAGCACGTGCACTTCTCTTGGACGGTAAGATGATTCACCAAGTCCAACCTTGAGTTGTCCACCTTTGTGGGTGGGCAACCCCTCTTGCACACACACGGTCCAACCTTGGATCCTCCACCTTCAAGAGTGGTCGATCCCTTCAAGAACTCTACTCCGTCCTCTACCTCAACCCCCAAACTTCAATTTCACAAACAATACAATATATGGGATCCAACGAGGGTCTCCCCCAACCAATTCACAAAGTTTTGAGTTAACGCGTTGTTTTCCTCGTGGAGAAGTGAGAACTTCTCAAAATTCACCAAACAAGAATCCTCTCAATGAAAAGCACCATAAATGTTAGGGATCCCGGTCTAGTCCCCAAACACTTGGTTCGCCAATCCAATGGTTGTCTTGAAGTGACCGAGTCTTTGTTCTTCTCTTGCTTGGTCCACGTCCAATGATGGTCAAGATGACCAATATGCAAATGTGAGGTTAAGTGTTTCGACTAGTAAAAGTGCAGGACGTTGGGATTGGATGATGGAAGTGTGAGGCTAGGAAGATGGTATGGGTGCACGGCAATAATGTGGATTTAGGGTTTCTCGAAATGGGTAGTGTGGTTGGCGGCTAGGGATTGCCAAAAGGGAATATGAGTGTGGCGGCTAGGGTTTTCCCAAAATAGATATGAGTGTGGTGGCTAGGGTTTACCCAAAATGGATATGAGTGTGGCGGCTAGGGTTTACCAAAGTGGGAAGTAAGAGTGGCGGCTAGGGTTTCCGTAATGGGGTAGTGGATGAAATTAGGAAAGTTTCCTAATTGCTTGGGGTGTAAATGGCAAGTAATGTGGTCGGCTAGGCAAGTCCCAATATGGTAAGTGTTGGCCGAATTGGACTTATCTTGCCAAATAATAATATTCGGCTAGGGCAACAAGAGGGATTAAATCAACTTATGAAAAGTTGACTAACACCTTTGTTGGTCGAAATCTAGGTTTAATTGGATTGGAAGAGCAACTATGGTGAAGAACTTCAAGAACAATGATGAACCTTCAAGAACAAAGTGTAGAACACTATTGCACTTGAATAATCAAAAGAATCAAACAAAGAACAAACAAACAATCAAATCTTGATTCACGAATTGCACAAAAAATGAATAAACCTCATATATTGATAAATCAATTTGGGATTCACGGATTGCACCCAAATTGCCCAAGTGCATAAGCACCGAAAGTTGATCTCTCAAACAAGTATTCTCTCTCTAAGAGTTTTGCCAAAATATCCTAAAGTAATTGCATAAGGTTCTATTTATAAGAAAAACAATTTGGAAACCCCCAATAGGTCCCTTCAATAAAATAACTAAATAAAATAAATAAAGAAACAAAATGATAGTGGTCATGGACCAAGCCTAGCCGTGGCATGCATGGCCCATGATGGGCTAAGGTGGTGCATGGTGGTCTCGGGATGGTCCATGGTCAGATGGTGCGGCGTGGTTGGCTGAAGGTCAGCCATGGTGGTGCGCGGCATGGCCTAGGCTGGTGGCCTAGGCGTTGGCTGCAAGGCATGGGCTGGAGCCATGCGCTGGATGGCATGCCTGGTGGGCATGCCACTGGCCTGCTCTGCAAGGCACGGGCTGGAGCCGTGCGCTGGATGGCATGCCACTAACCTCGCTGGCGTGCGGCTGGGTGATGAGTCTAGACTGGTGCTGGCGTGCGGCATGCTGGTGGGCTATGCGTGCGCGCGCGCTGGCTGGCCTGGCTGGTCTAGCTGGTCTGGCTGGTCTGGTCATGTCGCACAAGGGTGTGCGCATGGCCTTGCGGCACTTGGGCGCGCGCGGGGCATCATGTTTGCCTTGGGATAATAATAACCCGCGACATCCTCACCCAATCCTCTATCAACCATATACCTCAGGAGGATTCCAACCTCAATAGCCTTAGTCCCCCCTTTTTGCCTTGAGGTCTGGACCCATGGTCTTCATATATTCATGCTGGTTTAGACTCCCGGTCTCTAGACTCCTGTGGTGATTCCTTCACCAACAAATGCATCATTTCCTTAAGAAGTGAATCTACACCAGTGGGAACCTCTTACATCCTTAGACCTAGACCTACTTATCGTATAGTCTCAAGCCATCTCCGTTCTCTCATGTTGAGGTTCTTCTCAGTGAAGAGATGTTTCAAAATCTTATGATTTGTGTGTACTTCATACACTTCTCCATACAAGTAATGTTACCAAATCTTAAGGAAAATACCACAATTTCTAACTCCAAATCATGAGTGGGGTAGTTCATCTCGTGATTCTTCAATTGTTTATATGCATAAGCTACTATACACCACAAATGACTTGTGGGGCTCTAGTAACGCTAACACAGTGGCTGTGGTTATCCTTCTCTTTAGTTCTTCAAAGCTTTGTTCACACTTCTCTATCCAAATGAATTTGGTGTTCCTAGTCAATGTTGTGAGGGAATTTAATAATTTGGAGAATCCTTCTACGAATCTCCTGTAAATAACCAACTAAATCCAAGAAACTCCTAACCTCATATACCTTGGTAGGACGTTCCCTAGATATCATGTGACCAAGGAACTTAACTTCCTCTAACCAAAACTCACACTTGTTGAGTTTGACGAACAACTGGTGTTCCAAGCTCTCCTAGTACCAACTTTAGGTGATTCTTGTGATCCTCGACATTCTTGGAGTTATACTAGGATATCATCTATGACCACCACCACAAACATATCCAAGAATGGTCTGAACACTCTATTCATGATATCCATAAATGTTGTGGGGTATTAGCTAACCCAAATGGCATTCTAACTTAGTACCGCATAACTTGGATCAATTTATACCCTAGTCACTGTCAATGATAGTTAATACATGATGACCTATATTGACTCTCATTGATTTTACTAACTTAGTACCGCATAGCTTGGATCGATTAAGACCTATTCACCGTCAATGAGATAGTTAATAAGTGATGAGCTATATTAAAATTTTGATATTTTATATATGGTTAATGAATAATTTGTCCATGGATATTTCATACTTCTAATTTAGGCATCTTACAAAAAAAATGTACATAACTATTTTAACTAATATGCTATTGAGAATATTAATAGTATTTTCACATTTTATGGTAAATGATCACAAGTTAGATGAAAATTACATAGTTAAGTTATACAACTACAATCATTTATTTTTGATATATAATTAAAAATATATATTTTTATATAAAAAATAATTTAAGTATATATTTATATTTTGGTCAGTCTAGTCCAAAAAAAGATACCCCTCAATTGGACCAAAAATAAAAATCTATAAAATACTGGATTGAGACCGACCATAACTGTTTTCGGTCCAACCGATCGGAACCGTTCAGTCTGGTCGGATTTTCTAGTCCAGACCAAAAATCTTGCACCCATAATGAACATTTTAAGCGTCCCATCCTTCTTTCTAACAAATAGTACTAGTGCTCTCCAAGGCTACTCAACCTAATAAATTCCTTTGTCAATAGTAATTGACCCATCAATTCTTTCAACTTTGTTGGGGTGACTCCCATAAGGTGCCTTATGTATTGGAACTGTCCCAAGTCCTAGTTCAATCGAAGATTCAATTTCCTTAAGAGGTGGTAATCCTAGCAACTCCCTGAATACTTTTGGGAACTTGCCCACTACTAGTATTCCTTGCACCTCCTTAGGCTCCTTTTCCTTAAGCATTAAGTGTACTAATTAGGCTTCGGCTCCACTCGCGAACTCTTCTTAGCCTGCGATGAGGTAATTATTCCTAGCATTGATCGTAACTGCCTTGGATACTCTACCTTCTATTCCAGGTGTTTGGAATGCTACCATTTGTTGTCAGCATTCAATTCTTGGAAAATGCCTAAACAACTAGTCCATGCAATTATATCGAAACCCAATAAGTTGAACACTACCAAGTCTGCCTCCATGATGACTTCGCTCATCTCTAAGGTCTTGGTGCAGAATTTCATTTCTTCATTTGGTAGTAGCACTACAGAAACCCTCTGCTATATTGGTTCTACTTGAAGACCGCTTATTCTAGCAACCATAGTGGATACGAATGATTGGGATGCACCCAAGTCAAATAAGGTACTCGCATATAGTGAAACACTTTTAACTCGTCTTGAACAACTCGCTTCTTACACTATGCTCCTAAAATTACAAACTAGCTAGCTAAGGTTGGGGTCTCATACCTGGGATGACACTTGCCTCTTAAGTCTTTGGGGTGTCCTCATCGACTTCTCCTGGAGTGAGGGACTTTCCACTTGTATTTCCCGCCTTTTTGAACATTTCCTAAGAAATCATTTCCATGGATCCCAATTCCATGGTGAGCAATTCTCTTGGCAATCCACAATATCGTCACCTCCCCAACTTGTGTAAATAGTACCTCCTGACTTTTTGTGCATCCACACACTTCGAAATTCCTCTCAATATCCATAATCCATGTATTTGCTTTCATTGGTCCTTTAACACCAAAAAATCATGGGTAACGGTAGACCAATAATCGCTCAAACGTGCACACTCGTTGCTCTTCCCCTATGGTTATTGGCTTACTATATCTGCATTTGGTGTTGATAGATAGAGTTCGTGTTGCTGTTTTAGCACATCCGTGATATGATTAAGCGCCTTAGCTAATTCACTATCTCCCATCACACGATTGATCTCTCTTGCGATTGCCGTAGGTCACGTCTCATGGAACTCTCGTCCGCATCATATTTGAGTCCTACCACACAATCCAAGCTTATCACTTCCGAGCTTAACTCTCACCTACAACTAATTGGAGTTCCTCGTAGATACAGTTTCAATTGAATAAATACACACATAAAGATAAATAGAAAGAAAAAAAATGAGAAGGCACTCTTAAAAAGTAAGACACAATACCTTTGCATGCTTGTAGAACTTGTAGATGTCCAAGCTGAGTTCCTCCTACATACAGTTTCAATCGAATCCCACATACACAACCACACGTACACACCCACCTACCCACCCACACGCACACAACCACACTGTTAGGGACTCCGGTCTTGTCCCTAAACATTAAGTCCACGAGCTCGTCTTGGTGATGATGGCGACCGAGTGATCTTGCCAACTTACTTGGCCTTCAACAATGGGTAGGTGTTTGGGCGATGGAATGATGGCTGAATTGGGTAGGCTAAGTGTTTAGGGCTTGCAATTCAAAGTGGACGGCTAGGGTTGTTCCTTGAGTGTGGCGCCAAGTAGATGGAGCTAGGGTTGATGAGTGGTAGTGAGGTTAGGGTTTAGGGTAAGAGGCAATTAGGGTTGCCAAAATTGGCTATAGGGGATTAGGGTTGTCGCCCAAGGGGTGTGGAGGCTAGGGTTTCGGATTGCAAGGCAACTAGGGTTGCCGAAAATGATGTTTGGAGGGAGTTTTGGAAAGTCAAAGTTGACTTGAGTGATTCGGTTGAGCTAATTTGGAAAGTCAAAGTTGACTTGAGTGATTTAAAGGATGAGGGATTTAAGGAATTGAAGAGGATTATCAATTCCTTAAATCTTATGGAGAATAGAGGGTTTCGGCTAGGGCAAATAGGGATGGAAGAAGGGCAAATATGGAAGTGCCGTGTATGGAAGTGGGGATTTGGCTAGGGTTTTATGGGAGTGGTGGCAAGGCTATTTATGGAATGTGGACTAGGGCAAACACTATAGTGGGCTACACTAAGTGTTTGGATGGATCAAATGAGGCAAATAATGGATTATGGCAATGAACAATCCGAAGAACACAATGTATTCTCAAGAATTAGTCAAGAACAAAACATGAACAATGAACATAAAATAATAATTTCAATGGAGTGAAAATGGAAGACAAGAGAGTGAATGAAGAATACTCATAAGATTGATAAATTGAATCACACTTATTCACGAATTGCAAAGTGTGATTCTCTCCTTAGGGATTCATGAATTGCACCCCAAAGAGCCCAAGCCCAAGTGCTAAGCACCAAAATATATGATCTCAAGAACAAAGCTGTCCAAACGGAATTTGTCAAAAAATGTAAGAGAAAAGACTAAGGGTCCTATTTGTAAGAGTTACAAGTTGGAAATCCCCAATAGGTCATTTGGAAATAAATAATAATAAAATAAATAAAAAGCAATAAGATAATGGCATGGATTAAGCTTGGCCGTGACATGCATGGACCTGGACCCATGGTGGGCTAGAATGGTGCATAGTGGTCTTCGGGCTAGTCCATGGCTAGGTGGCCCAACATGGCTTGCTGATGGGCCATGCCATGCATGGGCCTGCTTATGTGCATGGTCTGGTGCCATGCAAGGCCTGTTGATGGTGAGCCATGTGTCCGTGCTGGATGGCCTAGGCTGGTGGCCTGGGCGTTGGGTCTGCATGGCCCAGGCGGGTGGCCTGGGTGTTGGAGCTGCAAGGCATGGGCTGGAGCCATGCGCTGGATGGCATGCCTTGTGGGCATGCCACTGGCCAAGCCTGCAAGGCACGGGTTGGAGCCGTGCGCTGGATGGCATGCCTGTGAAGGCATGCCACTAACCTCACTGGCGTGCGGCATGGGGCGCATGCAGGGGTGCGCGCAGTGCGCGCACAAGGGCTTGCGCATGGGTGAGCGCACAGGGGCATGCGCAGGATCAGGTGCATGGGCGCGCGCGGGGACGTGTGCATGGGAACGCATTGGGGCGTGTGGGGGGGGTGCGATGACTAAGCTCACGCTCCCTGCAGAAAAAAAGGGCTCCGGTGACGTCTGAGGTCACACCGATGCGAAAGTCAGTGAATGATTCTCTATAAATAACTCTGAAGTATAGTAAGAATATTCAAAAGTTGAGAGAGCTCCCATAGAAGGGATGCTCGTTATTTATACCTGATCCGGGTCCTGAGGGAGGTCGTGGCTTGTCAGGTGTCAGACCTACTTCCAAGTATTTCCTGCTGCCATAGCGTGTCAGCCCCGCGGCTCTGGCGGCTGAAGGAAATGTGGCGTGTCAGCCGTGCTAGGCCTGTCCTGCTGCTAAGGGAGGTCGTGGCATGTCAGGTGTCAGACCTGGTACCACTCATTTCCTGTTGTCAACCTGCAGCTTTGGAGGCTGGAGGGGAACGTGGAGTGTCAGCCGTGCTAGGCTAGTCTTGCGGCTTTCTGCCAAGGTTGGGTGTCAGGTTATGGGCGAGCCGTCCTTTGTACGTAGGGTGTGCAGTTGTGTGTTGGGTTCCTCACACAACAGTCAGGAGATTTGGGTCCTTACCCCACAGCGAGTCAAGGGACCCGTCTTCTTGCGAGTGTAAGGGCTCGGCTTTGTTGGACGAGGGGTCGGTACCCAGTCTGAAAACTTGGTTCCTTACCCCATAGCGAGTCAAGGGACCCGTCTTCTTGTAAGTGTAAGCACTCAGCTTTGTTGGACGGCGGCTCAGTTCCTAGTCTGGAAACTTGAGACCTTACCTCGCAGTGGGTCAAGCAACCTGTCTTCTTGCAAGTGTGAGGACTCGGCTTAGTTGGACGGGGGGTCGATTCCCAGTCTGGAGACTTGGGACTAACCCCGTAGTGTGTCAAGGGACCTGTCTTCTTACGAGTGTAAGGATTAGGCTTTATTGGGTGGGAGGTCGCTTTCCAGATCGGAGAGTTGGGACCTTACCCCGAAGCGAGTCAAGGGACCCGTCTTCTTACGAGTGTAAGGACTCGGCTTTGTTGGATGGGGGGTCGGTACCCAGTCCGGAGACTTGGGTCCTTACCCCGCAGCGAGTTAAGGGACCCGTCTTCTTACGAGTGTAAGGACTTGGCTTTGTTGGACGGGAGGTCAGTTCCCAGTCCAGAAACTTAGGACCTTACCCTGCAGCGGGTCAAGGGACTCGTCTTCTTACGAGTGTAAGGACTGGGATTTGTTGGATGGGGGGTCGGTTCCCAGTCCGGAGACTTGGGTCCTTACCCCGCAGCAAGTCAATCTTATGAGTGTGAGGACTCAGCTTTGTTGGGTAGGGGGTCGGTTCCCAGTTTGGAGACTTGGGACCTTACCCCATATCGAGTCAAGGGACCCGTCTTCTTACGAGTGTAAGGACTCGGCTTTGTTGGGTAGGGGGTCGGTTCCCAGTCCGGAGACTTGAGACCTTACCCTGCAGCAACTCAAGGGACCTGTCCTCTTATGAGTGTAAGGACTCTACTTTGTTAGACAAGGGGTTGGTTCCCAGTCTGGAGACTTGGGTCCTTACCCCGCAGCGGGTCAAGGGACCCCATTTTTTTGTGAGTGTGAGGACTCAGCTTTGTTCGGCGGGGGGTCGGTTCCCATTCATGAGACTTGGGACCTTACCCCTCAGCGAGTCTAGGGACGTCTTCTTGCGAGTGTAAGGACTCGGCTTTGTTAGGCGGGGGGTCGGTACCCAGTCCGGAGACTTGGGTCCTTACCCCGCAGCGAGTCAAGGGACCCGTCTTCTTACGAGTGTAAGGACTCGGCTTTGTTGGGCAGGGAGTCGGTTCCCAGTCCGAAGACTTGAGACCTTACCATGCAGCGAGTCAAGGGACCCCGTCCTCTTATGAGTGTAAGGACTCAGCTTTGTTGGACATGGGGTTGGTTCCCAGTCTAGAGACTTGGGTTCTTACCCCGCAGCGGGTCAAGGGACCCGTCTTCTTGTGAGTGTGAGGACTTAGCTTTGTTGGGCGGGGGGTCGGTTCCCAGTTCGGAGACTTGGGACCTTACCCCTCAGCGAGTCAAGGGACCCGTCTTCTTGCGAGTGTAAGGACTCGGCTTTGTTGGCCGTGGGGTCGGCTCCCAGTCCGGAGACACGGGACCTTATCTCGCAAGCTCCTTTTGAAACATCCAGGCGTCCACATTCATTCATGGTCGTTCGTACAGAGTATTACAATATACTTCTACACATAATACTTCTTCAAGTGTTCAGCGTTCCACGGGTGGGGTAGCTCATGTCCCTAGCTGTTTTTGAGGCGATTGGAACCGGGTCGGTTGCTCGCAGTCACTACATACGGGCCTTCCCATCGTGGTCACAACTTCCCTTCTTTCGAGGTAGTTATCTCAATCTGCCATAGCACCAAGTCGCTTACCTTGAAGGAGCGCGACCTGACCCGTCTGTTAAAGTATTGCTCCGCTTTCTGTTTGTTATTCACCGTCCAGACTGCTGCTTCTTCTCTCCTTTCCTCCAGGACATTTAAGTTCTCAGCTAGCCTTTCGTTGTTTGTGTCAGGGTCGAAATGTTGGACACAGAATGTGGGAAGTCTGACTTCCACGGGGATTACTGCTTCATTGTCGTAGGTGAGGCTGAAGGGTGTCTCCCCAGTGGGAGTCCAGACTTGGGAGCTCTTCGGCCCATGCTCCTTTGTGCACCCCAATTTTTTTCTTGAGGGTGGATAGGAGAGTTTTGTTGGTTGCCTCGGCCTGTTCGTTGGCTTGAGGATGCCTTGGCGAGGAGTACTTCACTTTAATTCCGAGCTCTGCGCACCAGTCCCGATAATGTGTGTAGTGGAACTGTCTTCCATTGTCTGATATGAAGGTCTGAGGTATGCCGAATTAGCAGACCACTGACTTCCATGCTTCGACTCATTTTGTGAAATAATTGACCGCGACAATGACAAACTTGGCTCCTTCCCTTGCTGCCGGGAATGGGCCAATCAGGTCCAGGCCCCACTGGGTGAAGGGCCAGAAGGCCGTGATTGATGTCAACTCCTCCGCCGGGTAGTGCGGAATCGACCTGTGCTCTTGACACTTTGGGCATTTCTTGGCAAAGTCTTCCGCATCCTTGAGGGAACGAGACCAGTAATATTCGGCTCGGGTTACTCTCGAAGCGAGAGCCCTCCCTCCTAAGTGGCTTTCACAAATCCCTTCGTGAATCTTTGTTAGCACGTATTGGGCTTCATCCGGTGAGAGAGGCATTTGAGGAGTGGCTTGGAAAAACCTCTCTTATACAGGGCTCCTTCCAACATGGTGAATCGGGCCACCCTATTCCAGACCTTTCGTTCTTCTTCCGGGTCACTAGGCAGCTGCCTTTCCTGCAGGAATTTCTATATATTTGTTGCCCACTCGGGAGGTGCTGGGGTCGTGACAGACACCTCCAACCCGATGGAGGGGGCCTCGACCGTCCTGATAACGGTGTGTTCCAGAAACGGGAGTTCTTCCTGCCTCGTCGCAGCCCTCGCCAGACGATGCACCTTCTGGTTTTCTCCTCTTGGCCCTGTTGGATGTTGAAGGAGCGGAAGCGGTCGTGCTCATTGCAGACCAACTGGAGATACTTCTTTAGCCTTTCCCCCATCGTGGCGAATTGCCCTAGTACCTGACTAACTACCACTTGGGAATCCACCCTCACTTCTATTTCTTCAGCTGCTAGTAACCGTGCAACTGTCATTCCGGCCAAGAGTGCTTCATACTCAGCTTCATTGTTCGTCGTTTTGAATGCCAACTTGATTGCATAGTTGTGTTCCTCTCCTTGCTTGGAGACTATGTGCACCCCTACCCCTAGTTTTCCTCAGGACTTTGAAGAAGGGTCGGCATCAATTGGTTGATCGAGCGATGAAATGGTTTAGCGCTGCTACTCGCCCAGCTAGCCTCTGGACTTCGTGAAGGTTGCGACGGGAAGACATTCCTATCACCGCTTCAACCTTTTCTGGGTTCACCTCAATCCCTCTCTCGGAGACCATGAACCCTAGAAACTTACCCATTTCCACTCTGAACGCGCACTGCAACGGGTTCAGTTTCATCCGGTATCGCCGAAGGATGGAAAATGCTTCTCGTAAGTTGGCCAAATGTTGTCCGGGCTCTTTGCTCTTCCACAACATGTCGTCTATGTACACCCTTCATATTTCGCCTGATCTGTTGTTTGAACATTTGATTAACTAGCCGTTGGTAGGTGGCCCGCATTCTTGAGGCCGATCGACATTGCTTTCAGTATAGGCCTCGGTCTGTCACGAACGCTGTCTTCTCCTCGTCATCTAGATTCATCCTGATCTAGATTCCGCCGTCGAGTCCACGATCAGGTCGATATGTGGTAAGGGGAAGTTGTCTTTTGGGCAAGCTTTATTCAGGTCGGTGAAGTCGACACACATCCTCCACTTCCCGTTGGCCATCTTCACTATAACTACATTACATTCGGGTAATGGACCACCCAGATGAACCCTGTCATTAGGAGACCATCCACCTCCTCAGCTATCGTTGCATACTTTTTGGCGATGAAGGTTCGTCGTTTCTGCTTGACTCTTTGAGCCACTGGATCAACGTAAAGTCGGTGCACAAGGATGGACTTGTCAATCCCTGGCATATATCCTCATGGCTCCAAGCAAACACGTCCCGGTGTTTTGTTAGGAGGGATATCATCGTCACTCTCATCTCTGGGCCCACCTTAGTCCCGATCCAGACCTTTCGCTCTGGTGTCAACTGGTCAACTGCAACCAGCTCCAAGGGCTCGTTGGGTTTTGCGACCATCATTCAGTCAGGAGCGGAGGTGAACCCGACTTGGGTGCTTTCGACGGCCGCGACTAATTTGACCTTGTGCCTCAGCTCTCGATCGTAGCATTCCTGGGCCAGGACCTGCTCGCCGAGTACTTCACCCACCCCTGAGTTAGTGGGGAACTTCATTTTAAGGTGGTAAGTGGATATTATTGCCCTTATTTTGGGTGGGACGCCCCAAAATGGCGTTGTATGAGGATGGAGCCTTGACGACTAAGAAGTCAGACATGATGGCCGCAGTTCTGGGAGCATTCCCTACCAGTACTGAAAGGGTGATGGCTCCCATTGGTTGAACAACGTCTCCCGTGAAGCCCTTGAGTGGCATTGGAGCAAGACGCAGTCAGTCCAGGCTGATTTCCATCTTCACAAAGGCTTCACAGAACAGGATGTCTGCCGAACTGCCATTGTCAACTAGGATCTTCCCGGGTTTTGAAGTTTGCCACTTGCATTGTTACCACCAGTGTGTCGTCATGCTAGTGAAGGATGCCTTCTTTGTCTCTCGCGTCGAATGTTATCGTGAGGCCTCTGGTGCGCTGTGGGGGCCTGTTTGCAACTCTTTCAGCGACAAACACTTCCTTGTATTGCGCCCTCCAGGCATGTGCTTTCCGGGCTAATGAAGTTGTCCTGCCTCGGGCATACCCCCGATGATTGTGCTGATCTCCTTGAGTGGCCTATTCTCTGTCGGGGGATTCCTCAGCGTTTCATCTCGTGTTCCCTGCCTTATCGGACTCGCACCCTACCGAAGACCCGCGCGCCTTCCTTTGAGTTGATCTATGTGGTCCTCTGACCCGTGCTTCTGATTATGCTGGTCTTCCTCCCTCAGCCCTTTTTAGGGTTTAGCAGTCTCGTGAGTTGTGCCGATTATTCATGTGGAACTCACAATATGGGTGATTTTCCTCATCTCGGGGTTGCTCCCTTCGGGGGCCCGTGCGCTGGTTCCCTTCCACGGCCAAGTTTGTCTGTGCGCGGCTTCCCTCTTGGGGACGTGTTGGCTTCCCTCGATTGTATCTTCAGTGTTGATGAATCCATCTGACCGGTACATGAACTCCCTTAGTGTTGTAGGGGTCTTTCGGGCTTTTGCGCTATCTCCAACATGAACAGATTCAGAGGTCAGATTCCTCCTAGGAGGGCCACCGTGATCTTCTCGTCTTGGTCGTCAATGGTCATACACTCCCGATTGAACTGCGCGAGGTATGACTTCAGGTTCTCACCATCACGCTGTTTGACGGTAAGGAGGTAGTTGCGGGCGTATCCTTTTTCGACTTGCCAGGAATTGCGCCAGGAAGAGTCAGGCAAGCTCCTCGAAGCTATCTAGCTTTCCTGCTGTCAGCAACCCAAACCAGATCCGGGCGGCTCCTCTTAGCATTAGTGGAATGCTTGGTTGGCAACTTCCCCCGGGAAACCATGCAGGGGTCATGTGGGCTTTGAACGTCTAGGTGCTCCAGTGGGTCTTTGGACCCGTCGTACATTTCCACCTGGGGGACCTTGAACTTGGGGGGAAGTGGCAATGCCATGACCCCCGCACTGTGTGAGAGGTCGGTGCTAACGAGTAGCTGGTCAACAGTAGATGGCATGTCTATTTTCTTAGCCATCTCCATGCATTTTTATCCCTAAGCTCTCGGATTTGAACATGCATCTCCTGCTTCTTCCGTCAGGAAAGCTTCCATCATCCATTCCTCGTTGTCTCCCCTTCATACATGTCACCGCGTTGTTGCTGGCATACGAGGTACACGCTTTTATGGAAAATTCATCCCATAGACAGTGCCATTGTTGATGTCGTATTTCGCAGCCCGAGCAATTCTGCGATGACCAAGCTCACGCTGCCTGCAAACAAGGAAAAAAGGCTCCGGTGACATCTGGGATCACTCCGATGCCAAAAGTTATTGAACTATTATTCTTTACAAATAACTTTGAAGTATAGTAAGAATAATCAAAAGTTGAGATGCCTGTTATTTATACCTGATCCGGTCCTGAGGGAGGTTGTGGCTTGTCAGATGAAGAGAATGCGTTGAAGAGTGAAAAGGGAGTTGGAGTAGGCGTAGGAGTTGGAGTAGAAGTAGGGGGAAGAGGAGGGAGGAGTAGGTGGAAAGAGGAATGAGGTGGTGAAAAGATGAGAAGAAGATGAAGAGAATGCGTAGAAGAGTCAGAATGGGTTGGAGTAGGTGTAGGAGTAGGAGGAGGAGAAGTAGATGAAGGATAAGAAGAAGATGAAGAGCGTAGAGGAGAGTTGTAGTCGGAGTCGGAGTTGGACTCGGAGTAGGAGGAGGATGAGGGAGGAGGAGGAAGGAGGAGGAGAAGCAGAAGTAGGAGGAGAAGTAAAGGAAGGAGTAGAAGAATAAGATGATAAAAATGATGACGACGCTGACGATGGAGAATGGGAGAAGATGAGAGAGAAATGAAGGAGAAAATTTATAATTTTTAGGTTAATAAAATAAATTTAATTAGGTCCTAGTAAATGAAAAATTACTGAAGCAACAATGAGTATGTTATACTAAAAAAAGTACATAATTTTAAAAGTAAACATTGAGAAATTAATTATACCTTATTGAAGCCATCAGAAGGCTGGACGCGACTAGTTTCAATTGAGTAAATAATACGCACATAAATATAAATAGAGAGAGAAAATGATGAAGCATTGGTAAATAGTAATAGACGTTATACCTTTGCATGCTTGTAGAACTTGTTGATGTCCAAGTTGAGCTCCTCCTCCTACATGCAATTTCAATCGAATACCACCAACAAGCACACAACGCACACGCGAACAAGTACTCACCCTCACCCACCCACCAACAAAGCACACGAACACGAACACCTACCCCGGCACATGCACTCATGCCCACACACTCACACCCACTGAAAGGGAGGAGAAGAATGCGAAGAGATGATAGTAGGGAGTTGGAGCAAGAGTCGGAGGAGGAGATGGTGGTGGAAGATTGAGAAGAATGTGAAGGGAATAAGTAGAAAAGTGTGAAGGGACTTAGCATAGGCGTTGGAGTTGGAGTCGGAGTAAGAGGAAGAGGAGGGAGGAAAGAGGAGGAGGGAGGAAAGAGGACGGAGGAAGAGGAGGGAGGAGGGAGGAAGGAGGAAGGAGGAAGGAGGAAGGAGGAAGGAGGAGGAGGTGGTGGAAGGATGAGAAGAAGATGAAGAGAATGCGTAGAAGAGTAAGAGAATGCGTAGAAAAGTAAGAAGGATGTTGGAGTAGGAGTAGGAGTAGGAGTAGGAGGATGAGGTCTAGAGGAGGGATGAGATGAAGATGAAGAAGAACGTAGAGGAGGGAGAAGGGAGGAAGGAGGAAGGAGGAAGGGGGAGGAGGTGGTGGAAGGATGAGAAGAAGATGAAGAGAATGCATAGAAGAGTAAGAGAATGCGTAGAAGAGTAAGAAGGATGTTGGAGTAGGAGTAGGAGTAGGAGGATGAGGTCTAGAGGAGGGATGAGATGAAGATGAAGAACGTAGAGGAGGGAGAAGGGAATTCGAGTAAGCGAAGCAATCAAAGTCGTAGTTGGAGTTAGAGTAGGAGGAGGATGAGAAAGGAGGAGGAGGCGGAGAAGCAGAAGCGGAAGGAGAAGAAGTAAAGGAGGGGGTAGAAGAAGAAGATGATGAAAATGAAGAAGGGAGTAGATGAGAAGAAGAAGAAGTAAAGGAGGGAGTAGAAGAGAAGAAGATGAAGAGAATGCGTAGAAGAGTAAGAAGGATGTTGGAGTAGGAGTAGGAGTAGGAGTAGGAGGATGAGGTGTAGAGGAGGGATGAGATGAGATGAAGAACGTAGAGGAGCGAGAAGGGAATTCGAGTAAGCGAAGCAATCAAAGTCGTAGTTGGAGTTAGAGTAGGAGGAGGATGAGAAAGGAGGAGGAGGCGGAGAAGCAGAAGCGGAAGGAGAAGAAGTAAAGGAGGGAGTAGAAGAAGAAGATGATGAAAATGAAGACGTTGACGACGACGGAGAATGAGGGAAGATGAGAAAAATGAAAGAGAAAATTTATACTTTTTAGGTTAATAAAATAAATTTAAATAGTCCCAAGGAAATGAAAAATTACTGAAGCAATAATGTGTATACGTTATACCAAAAAAGAACATAATTTTAAAAGTAAACATTGAAAAATACTGTAAAACTCATGCACGAAGATTCTTATATGATGGAAGATAGGTAAAAAAATATGTTCCTTGTCATTCATATTGCCTGTAATGCAAAAAACAAACAAAAAAAGCTATTGCTTTGCAAAATAGTGTACATGTATTAAAAAGAACCTATCTTGACCGATTAAATAATACACATAAAGATAAATAGAGAGAGAAAATGATGAAGCACTGCTAAATAGTAATAAACATTATTACCTTTGCATGCTTGTAGAAGTTGTAGATGTCCAAATTGAGATCCTCCTACGTATAGTTTCAATCGTATAGTAGATGTCCATTACTATTTAAATGGAGCAGGAGTAGGAGTACGACCCGATGGAAGAATGAGAAGAAGATGAAGAGAATGCGTTGAAGAGTGAAAAGGGAGTTGGAGTAGGCGTATGAGTTGGAATAGAAGTAGGGGGAAGAGGAGGGAGGAGTAGGCGGAAAGAGGAAAGAGGAATGAGGTGGTGAAAAGATGAGACGAAGATGAAGAGAATGCATAGAAGAGTCAGAAGGGGTTCGAGTAGGCGTAGGAGTAGGAGGAGGAGGAGCAGATGAAGGATAAGATGAAGATGAAGAGCGTAGAGGTGAGTCGTAGTCGGAGTCGGAGTTGGACTCGGAGTAGGAGGAGGATGAGGGAGGAGGGGGAGAAGTAAAAGCAGAAGGAGAAGAAGTAAAGAAAGGAGTAGAAGAACAAGATGATAAAAATGAAGACGACGCTGACGATGGAGAATGGGAGAAGAAGAGAAAAATGAAGGAGAATATTTATAATTTTAGGTTAATAAAATAAATTTAAATAGGTTAGGAAGTAAATGAAAAATTACTGAAGCAATGAGTACGTTATATACTAAAAAAAGAACATAATTTTAAAAGTAAACATTGAGAAATAAATTATACCTTATTGAAGCCATCAGAAGGTTGGACGCGACTGCAACAGTAAATTAATGCACAAATTGAACAATGGTAAAAAAATATGTTCATTGTCGTATATATTGCCTGTAATGGAAAGAACAAACAAAAATAGGAATTGCTTTGCAAAAATATGTATTAAAAATGCACCTATAGAGCCTGGTGACCACTAATTGGAGTTCCTCTAAGATACACAGTTTCAACTAAATAATATACACATAAAGATAAATAGAGAGAGAAAATGTTGAAGCATTGCTAAATAGTAATAGACGTTACCTTTGCATGCTTGTAAAACTTGTTGATGTCCAAGCTGAGCTCCTCCTACTACATGCAATTTCAATCGAATACCACAAACAAGCACAAAATGCACACGTGAACAAGGACGCACCCTCACCCACCCACCAACAAGCACACGAACACGAACACCTACCCCTGCACATGCACTCACACCCACAAACTCACACCCACCCAAAACCAAAGCAAATTGAAGAGGAGGAGGAGAATGCGAAGAGATGAGAGTAGGGAGTTGGAGCAGGAGTTGGAGTCAGTGGAGGAGTTAGAGGAGGAGGAGATGGTAGTGGAAGACTGAGAAGAATGTGAAGAGAATAAGTAGAACAGTGTGTAGGGACTTGGCATAGGCGTAGGGGTCGGAGTCAGAGTCGGAGTTAGAGGAAGAGGAGGAGGTAAAAGGACGGAGGAAGAGGGGGGAGGAAGAATGAAGGAGCAATGAGGGAGGAGAAGGACGTGGTGGAAGGATGAGAAGAAGATGAAGAGAATAGTAAGAAGGATGTTGGTGTAGGAGTAGGAGGAGGAGGAGGAGGAGGATGAGTAGTGGAAGGATGAGATGAAGATGAAGAGTGTAGGGAGAAGGGAATTAGAGTGAGCGTAGCAATCAAAGTCGTAGTTGGAGTTGGAGTAGGAGGAGGATGAGATAGGAGGAGGAGGCGGAGAAGAAGAAGCGGAAGGAGAAGAAGTAAATGAAGACGTTGACGACGACAGATAATGAGGGAAGATGAGAAAAATGAAAGAGAAAATTTATACTTTTTAGGTTAATAAATTAAATTTAAATAGTGTAAATGAAAAATTATTGAAGCAATAATGTGTGTACGTTATACTAAAAAAGAACATAATTTTAAAAGTAAACATTGAAAAATAAATTATACCTTATTGAAGCCATCAAAATATTGGACGCGACTGCTACTGTAAAATTCATGCACGAAGATTCTTATATGATGAAAGATAGGTCAAAAAATATGTTCCTTGTCATTGATATTGCCTGTAATGCAAAAAACAAATAAAAAAAGCTATTGCTTTGCAAAATAGTGTACACGTATTAAAAAAAACCTATAGCGCCTGATAGAGTAAATAATACACATAAAGATAAATAGAGAGAGAAAATGATGAAGCACTGCTAAATAGAAATAAACATTATTACCTTTGCATGCTTGTAGAAGTTGCAGATGTCCAAGCTGAGTTCCTCCTACATATAGTTTCAATCGAATACCGCACTCACATACTTACACAACCACACACACGCAAACAAGCACGCACACTCACCCATTGACCCACCGACCCAAACGTACACTCTCTCACCCCTTGCATGCACGCACACCCATGCGAAGAAATGAGAGTAGGGAGTTGGAGGAGAGTGCGAAGAAATGAGAGTAGGGAGTTGGAGCAGGAGGAGGAGTACGACCCGGTGGAAGAATGAGAAGAAGATGAAGAGAATGTGTTGAAGAGTGAAAATGGAGTTGGAGTAGGCGTAGGAGTAGGGGGAAGAGGATGCAGGAGTAGGCAGAAAGAGGAAAGAGGAAAGAGGTTGTGAAAAGATGAGAAGAAGATGAAGGGAATGCGTAGAAGAGTCAGAAGGGGGTTGGAGTAGGCATAGGAGTAAAAGGAGAAGGAGGAGGAGGAGTAGATGAATGATAAGATGAAGATGAAGAGCGTGGAGGAGAGTCGTAGTCGGAGTCAGAGTTGGACTCGGAGTAGGTGGAGGATGAGGGAGAAGGAGGAAGGAGGGGGAGAAGCATGAAACAGAAGGAGAAGAAGAAAAGGAAGACTCGTAGAAGAACAAGATGATAAAAATGAAGACGACGCTGACGATAGAGAATGGGAGAAGATGAGAAAAATGATGGAGAAAATTTATAATTTTTAGGTTAATAAAATAAATTTAAATAGGTCCTAATAAATGAAAAATTACTGAAGCAATGAGTACGTTATACTAAAAAAAGAACATAATTTTAAAAGTAAATATTGAGAAATAAATTATACCTTATTAAACCATCAGAAGGTTGGAAGCGACTGCAACAGTAAATTAATGAACAAATTGAACAAAGGTAAAAAAAATATTTTCATTGTCATATATATTGCCTGTAATGGAAAAAACAAACAAAAAAAGTAATTGCTTTGCAAAATATGTATTAAAAAAGCACCTATAGAGCCTTGTGACCACTAATTAGAGTTCCTCTGAGATACATGTTTCGACAGAGTAAATAATACTCACATAAAGATAAATAGAGAGAGAAAATGATGAAGCATTGCTAAATAGTAATAGACGTTACCTTTGCATGCTTGTAGAACTTGTTGATGTCCAAGCTGAGCTCCACCTCCTACATGCAATTTCTTTAATCGAATACCCCAAACAAACACACAGCGCACACGCGAACAAGGATGCACCCTCACCCACCCACCAACAAGCACACGAACACGAACACCTTCCCCTGCACATGCAGAGTACACCCACCCAAAACCAAAGCAAATTGAAGAGGATGAGGAGAATGCGAAGAGATGAGAGTAGGGAGTTGGAGCAGGAGTAGAAGTAGGAGTCGGAGGAGGAGTTAGAGGAGGAGGAGATGGTGGTGGAAGACTGAGAATAATGTGAAGAGAATTTGTAGAATAGTGTGAAGGGACTTGGCATAGGCGTAGGAGTCGGAGTCGGAGTCGGAGTAAGAGGAAGAGGAGGAGGAAAGAGGAAGGAGGATGAGGAAGGAGGAAGGCAGAAGGAGGGAGGAGGAGGAGGTGGTGGAAGGATTAGAAGAAGATGAAGAGAAGTAGAAGAGTAAGAAGGATGTTGGAGTAGGAATAGGAGTAGGAGGAGGAGGATGAGGAGTAGAGGAAGGATGAGATGAAGATGAAGAGCGTAGAGGGAGAAGGGAATTCGAGTAAGCGTAGCAATCAAAGTCGTAGTTGGAGTTGGAGTAGGAGGAGGATGAGAAAGGAGGAGTTGGCGGAGAAGCAGAAGCGGAAGGAGAATAAGTAAAGGAAGGAGTAGCAGAAGAAGATGATGAAAATGAAGACGTTGACGACGACAGAGATTGAGGGAAGATGAGAAAAATGAGAGAGAAAATTTATACTTTTTAGGTTAATAAAATAAATTTAAATAGTCCCTTGTAAATGAAAAATTACTGAAGCAATAATGTGTGTACGTTATACTAAAAAAGAACATAATTTTAAAAGTAAACATTGATAATAAATTATACCTTATTAAAGCCATCAGAATGTTGGATGCGACTGCTACCGTAAAATTCATGCACGAAGATTCTTGTATGATGGATGAAAGGTCAAAAAATATGTTCCTTATCATTGATATTGCCTGTAAGGCAAAAAACAAACAAAAAAAAGCTATTGCTTTGCAAAATAGTGTACATGTATTAGAAAAATACCTATAGAGCCTGACCAAGTAAATAATACACATAAAGATAAATAGAGAGAGAAAATGATGAAGCACTGCTAAATAGTAATAAACATTATTACCTTTGCATGCTTATAGAAGTTGTAGATGTCCAAGCTGAGTTCCTCCTACGTATAGTTTCAATCGAATACCACACACACACATACACACCACACACACGCAAACAAGCACACACACTCACCCATTGACCCACCGACCCACACACACACTCTCACCCCTTGCATGCACGCACACCAATATGCACCCAAAGCCAAGCAAAATGAAGAGGACGGAGGGGAATGCGAAGAAATGAGAGTAGGGAGTTGGTGCATTAGGAGGAGTACGACCCAGTGGAAGAATGAAAAGAAGATGAAGAGAATGCGTTGAAGAGTGAAAAGGGAGTTGGAGTAGGCGTATGAGTTGGAGTAGGAGTAGGGGGAAGAGGAGGGAGGAGTAGGCGGAAAGAGGAATGAGAAATGATGAGCTGAAAAGATGAGAAGAAGATGAAGAAAATGCGTAGAAGAGCCAGAAGGGGGTTGGAGTAGGCGTAGGAGGAGGCGGAGGAGGAGGAGGAGTAGAAGAAGGATAAGATGAAGATGATGAGCGTAGAGGAGTGAGAAGGGAGATAGAGTAAACATAGCAGTCGGAGAGTCGTAGTCGGAGTTGGAGTCGGAGTTGGGCTCGAAGTTGGAGGAGGAGGAGAAGCAGAAGTAGAAGGAGAAGTAAAGGAAGGAGTAGAAGAACAAGATGATAAAAATGAAGACGAGGCTGGCGATGGAGAATGAGAGAAGATTAAAAAAATGAAGGAGAAAATTTATAATTTTTAGGTTAATAAAATAAATTTAAATAGGTGTAAATGAAAAATTACTGAAGCAATGAGTACGTCATACTAAAAAAGAACATAATTTTAAAAGTAAACATTGAGAAAGAAATTATACCTTATTGTGGCCATAAGAAGGTTGGACGTGACTGCAACAGTAAATTAATGCACAAATTGAACAAAGGTAAAAAAAAAATATGTTCATTGTCGTCGTATATGTTGCCTGTAATGCAAAAAACAAACAAAAAAAGCAATTGCTTTGCAAAACATGTATTAAAAAAGCACCTATAGAGCCTGGTGACCACTAACTTAAGTTCCTCTAGGATACATAGTATCAACCGAGTAAATAATACACATAAAGATAAATAGGGAGTGAAAATGATGAAGCATTTGCTAAATAGATTAAGATGTTACCTTTGCTTGCTTGTAGAACTTGTTGAAGTACAAGCTGAGCTCCTCCTCCTACATGCAATTTCAATCGAATACCACAAACAAGCACGCAACGCACAGGCGAACAAAGACGCACCCTCACCCACCCACCAACAAGCACACGAACACGAACACCTACCCCGGCACATGCACTGACACCCACTCACTCACACTCACCCAAAACCAAAGCAAATTGAAGAGGATAAGGAAAATGTGAAGAGATGAGAGTAGGGAGTTGGAGCAGGAGTAGGATTCGGAGGAGGAGATGGTTGTGGAAGACTGAGAAGAATGTGAAGAGAATAAGTAGAACATTGTGAAGGGACTTGGCATTGGCGTAGGAGTCGGAGTCGGAGTAAGAGGAAGAGGAGGAGGAAAGAAGAAGGAGGAAGAGGAAGGAGGGAGGAGGAGGAGGTGGTGGAAGGAAGAGAATAAGATGAAGAGAATGCGTAGAAGAGTAAGAAGGATGTTGGAGTAAGACGAGAAGGATGAGGAGTAGAGGAAGGATGAGATGAAGATGAAGAGCTGAGAGGAGGGAGAAGGGAATTCGAGTAAGTGTAGCAATTAAAGTCGTAGTTGGAGTTTGAGTAGGAGAAGGATGAGAAAGAAGGAGGTGGCGGAGAAGCAGAAGCGGAAGGAGAAGAGGTAAAGGAAGGAGTAGAAGAAGAAGAAGATGATGAAAATGAAGACATTGACAACGACGGAGAATGAAGGAAGATGAGAAAAACGAAAGAGAAACTTTATACTTTTTAGGTTAATAAAATAAATTAAATAGTCCCAAGTAAATGAAAAATTACTAAAGCAATAATGTGTGTACGTTATACTAAAAAAGAACATAATTTTAAAAGTAAACATTGGAAAATAAATTATACCTTATTGAAGCCATCAGAATGTTGGATGCGACTGCTACAGTAAAATTAATGCACGAAGATTCTTATATGATGGAAGAAAGGTCAAAAAATATGTTCGTTGTCATTGATATTGCCTGTAATGCAAAAAATAAACAAGAAATGCTATTATTTTGTAAAATAATGTACATGTATTAAAAAAATACCTATAGAGACTGACCGAGTAAATAATACACATAAAGATAAATAGAGAGAGAAAATGGTGAAGCACTGCTAAATAGTAATAAATATTATTACCTTTGCATGCTTGTAAAAGTTGTAGATGTCCAAGTAGAGTTCCTCCTACGTATAGTTTCAATCGAATACCACACACACACACACATACACACAATGACACACACACTTATCCATTGACCCACCGACCCACACGCACACTCTCACCCCTTGCATGCACGCGCACACCCATGCACGCACCCAAAGCCAAGCAAAATGAAGATGAGGGATGGGAATGCGAATAAATGAGAGTAGGGAGTTGGAGCAGGAGTAGGAGTAGGAGTACGACCCAATGGAAGAATGAGAAGAAGATGAAGAGAATGCGTTGAAGAGTGAAAAGGGAGTTGGAGTAGGCGTAGGGGGTTGGAATAGAAGTAGGGGGAGGAGGAGGGAGGAGTAGGCGGAAAGAGGAAATATGTGAGGTGGTGAAAAGATGAGAAGAAGATGAAGAGAATGCGTAGAAGAGTCAGAAGGGGGTTCAAGTAGGCGTAGGAGTAGGAGGAGGAGGAGTAGATGAAGGATAAGATGAAGATGAAGTGTAGAGGTGAGTCGTAGTCGGAGTCGGAGTAGGAGTAGGGGAAAGAGGAAAGAGGAAGGATGACAAGAAGATGAAGAGAATGCATAGAAGAGTGAGAAGGATGTTGGAGTCGGAATAGCAAGAGGAGGAGGATGAGGAGTAGAGGAAGGATGAGATCAAGATGAAGATCGTAGAGGAGGGAGAAGGGAATTCGAGTAAGCTCGTAGTCAGAGTTGGAGTAGGATGAGGAAGGAGGAGGAGGCGGAGAAGCAGAAGCAGAAGGAGAAGAAGTAAAGGAAGGAGTAGAAGAAGAAGATGATGAAAATGAAGATGTCGATGACGATGGAGAATGAGAGAAGATGATAAAAATGAAAGAGAAAATTTATACTTTTTAGGTTAATAAAATAAATTTAAGTAGTCCCAAGTAACTGAAAAATTACTGAAGCAATACACACGTTATACAAAAAAAGAACATAATTATTTTAAAAGTAAACATTGATAAGTAAATTATACCTTCTTGAAGCCATCAGAATGTTAGACGCGATTGCTACAGTAAAATTCATGCACGAATATTCTTATATGATGGAAGAAAGGTCAAAACATATGTTCCTTGTCATTAATATTCTGTAATGCAAAAAAAAAATAAAAAAAAAATATTTGCTTTGCAAAATAGTGTTCATGTATTAAAAAAATACCTATAGTGCCTAACCAAGTAAATAATACACATAAAGATAAATCAAGAGAGAAAATGATGAAGCATTGGTAAATAGTAATAGATTGATTACCTTTGCATGCTTGTAGAGCTTGTCGATGTCCAAGTTGGGCTCCTCCTACATACAATTTCGATCGAATACCCCAAACAAGCACACAATGCACACACGAATAAGGACGCACCCTCACCCACCCACCAACACGCACATGAACACGAACACCTACCCATGCACATGCACTCACATCCACACAAAACCAAAGCAAATTGAAGAGGAGGAGGAGGAGAATGCGAAGAGATTAGAGTAGGGAGTTGAAGCAGGAGCAGGAGGAGGAGATGATGGTGGAAGACTGAGAAGAATATGATGAGAATAACTAGAACAGTGAGAAGGGAGTTGGCGTAGGCGTAGGAGTCAGAGTCGGAGTAAGAGGAGGAAGGAGGATAAGGTTGTGGAAGGATAAGAAGAATATGAAGAGAATGCGTAGAAGAGTGAGAAGGATGTTGGAGTAGGAATAGGAGTAGGAGGAGGAGGATGAGGAGTAGATGAAGGATGACATGAAGATGAAAACCGTAGAGGAGGGAGAAAGGAATTGGAGTAAGTGTAGCAGTAAAAGTCGTAATCGGAGTCGGAGTCGGAGTAGGAGGAGGAGGAGGAGGAAGGAGGAAGGGGCGGAGAAGCAGATGCGGAAGGAGAAGAAGTAAAGGAAGTAGTAGAAGAAGAAGAAGAAGATGATGAAAATGAAGACGACTATGACGACAGAGAATGAGAGAAGATGAGAAAAATGAAGGAGAAAATTTATAATTTTTAAGTTAATAAAATAAATTTAAATAGTCCCAAGTAAATGAAAAAAAACTGAAGCAATGAGTACATTATACTAAAAAAGAACATAATTTTAAAAGTAAACATTGATAAATATATTATACCTTATTGAAGCCATCAGAATGTTGGACACAACTGCTACAGTAAAATTCATGCACGAGGATTCTTATATGATGAAAGAAAGGTCAACTTGTCATAGATATTGTATAGTGTACCAGTATTAAAAAAATACCTATAGAGCCTGGTGACCCCACTAATTGGAGTTCCTCCAAGATACAGTTTCAACCCAGTAAATAATACACATAATGATAAATAGAGAGAGAAAATGATGAAGCATTGCTAGATAGTAATAAACATTACCTGTAGAACTTGTAGATGTCCAAGCTGAGTTCCTCCTACGTATAGTTTCAATCGAATACCACACACACACATACACAACCCACACACACACAAACACAAGCACACTCAACCATTGCACATGCACGCACGCCCACACCCACACCCACACCCACACCCACATGCACCCAAAGCCAAGCAAAATGAAGAGGAAGAGGGGGAATGTGAAGAAATGAGAGTAAGGAGTTGGAGCAGGAGTCAGAGGAGGAGGAGGAGCTAGTGGAAGAATGAGAAGAAGATGAAGAGAATGCGTTGAAGAGTGAGAAGGGAGTTGGAGTAGGCATAGGAGGAAGAGGAAGGAGGAAGGAGGTGGTGGAAAGATGAGAAGAAGATTGAGAGAATGCGTAGAAGAGTGAGAAGGGGGTTGGAGTCGGAGTAGGAATAGGAGAATGAGGAGTATAGGAAAGATAGGATGAAGATGAAGAGCGTAGAGGAGGATGAGGGAGGAGGAGGAGAAGCAGAAGCAGAAGGACAAGAACTAAAAGGAAGGAATAGAAGACAATGACGATGGAAATGAAGACGAAGATGATGATGGAGAATGGTAGAAGATGAGAAAAATGAAGGAGAAAATTTATAATTTTTAGGTTAATAAAATTAATTTAAATAGTCTAGTAAATGAAAAATTACTGAAGCAATAATGTGTGTACGTTATACTAAAAAAGAACATAATTTTAAAAGTAAACATTGATAAATAAATTATACCTTTTTTAAGCCATCAGAATGTTAAACGCAACTGCTATCGTAAAATTCATGCACAAAGCTGCAATGCAAAAGGTAAAAAAAAATGTTCATTGTCATTGATATTGCCTGCAATGCAAAAAAAAACAAAAAAAGCAATTGCTTTGCAAAATAGTGTACTTGTATTAAAAAAACACCTGTGTATTATTTACAGTTTCAACCGAGTAAATAATACACATAAAGATAAATCGAGAGAGAAAATGATGAAGCAGTGCTAAATAGTAATAAACATTACCTTTGTATGCTTGTAGAACTTGTAGATGTCCAAGCTGAGTTCCTCCTACATTTTCAATCGAATACCACACACACATACACAACCACACGCACACGCAAACAAGCATGCGCAAGCAAACAAGCACGCACAATCAACCACCAACCGACCCACACACCCCTGCACATGCACGCACAACCACACCCAGACCACCCAAAGCCAAAGCAAAATTCATTGATCTGTCTATCTAAATAAAAAAAAAAATCAAGAATAAGTTGAGAAGTAGAACACGAGAGCTTCCAAGGATCAAGAGAAAATAAATTGACGGAGAAGATAAGAATATAAGTAGAAAAGAAGGCATAAGAGAGAAAGATGATGAATTAGATGAAGAAGATGAAATGAAGATGAGGAGAAGGCGAAGAAGAGAGTATGGAGTTGGAGTAGGAGTAGAAGTAAAGATATGATTCGGAGGAGGAGGTGGAGCCAGAAGTAGTAGGAGAAGAAGTAGAGGAAGGACGAGAGAAGAAGATGAAGAGTAGGAGAAGGTGAATAAGAGGGAGAAAGGAGCCAGAGGTGAGTAAGAGTAGGCGTCGTTGTCGTTGTCGGAGCAGGAGGAGAAGCTGATGCTGGAGAAGTAGAGGAAGGAGGAGGAGAAGAAGAAGATGACGATGACGACAGGTGGAGAATGGGATAAAATGAGAAAAATGAAGGAAAAATTAGAATTTTTACAATAATAACATCAATATAAATATTTCCTAGCAAGTGGAAAATTATTGAAGCAAACTACGTTATACCAAAAAAGAACATGATTTCAAAAATGACATTGATAAATAAATTATATCTTATTGAAACCATCAGAATGTTGGATGCAACTACTCTATCAAAATTCTTGCACCTTCTTATATATGATGGAACAAAGGCCAAAAAATATGTTCCTTGTCATTATTGTCTGTAATGGAGAAAAGCAAAAAAAAAAAAAAAAAAAAAGAAAGAAAGAAATTGTGTTGGAGTTGGAGAATGCGTAGAGAGTTGTAGTAGGAGTAGGAGTATGAGTAAGAGTAGAAGTAAGAGTAAGAGTCGAAGGAGAAGGAGGAGGAAGAGGAGCCAGAAGCAGTAGGAGAAGAGGAAGTATGAGAAGAAAATGAGGAGTAGGAGAAGGCGAATAAGAGGGAGAAGAGAGTCGGAATAGGCGTAGGAGTAAGAGTAAGAGTAGGCGAATAAGAGGGAGAAGAGAGTCGGAATAGGTGTAGGAGTAAGAGTAAGAGTAGGCGTTGCTATCGAAGGAGGAGGAGAAGCTGAAGCTGAAGAAGTAAAGGACGGAGGAGAAGAAGAAGATGGTGATGACGACAGTGAAGAATGGGAGAAGATGAGAAAAATGAAGGAAAAAATATAATTTTTAGATTAATAACATAAATATAAATATTCCCAAGTAATTGAAAAATTATTGAAGTAGACTACGTTATACCAAAAAATAAAATAATTTCAAAAATAACATTGATAAAATAAATTATACCTTATTGAAGTCATCAGAATGTTGGATGTGACTACTCTAGCAAAACTCATGTTCCTTCTTATATGATGGAGCAAAGGCCAAAAAATATGTCCATTGTCATTATTCTGTAATGGAGAAAAAAAAAAACAATTGCCTTGTAGAGTATTACTTGTATTAAAAAAAGCACATCAAGAGCCTGACTACAGCTAATTGGAGTTCCTCCAAGATAAAGTTTCAACTGAATAAATAACACTTAAAGATAAATAGAGATAGAAAATGAGAAAGCACTGCTAAAAAGTAAGACACAATACCTTTGCATGCTTGTAAAACTTGTAGATGTCCAAACTGAGTTCCTTCTATATACAATTTCAATCAAATACCACACACAAGCACACCCACCCACCCACACGCGCACGAACACAAACCCCGGCACATGCACTCACACCCACACGCACCCAAAAAAGCAAAATGAAGAGGAGGAGGAGAATGCGAAAAAATGAGAGTAGGGAGTTGGAGGAGGAGGAGGTGGTGGTGGTGGAAGGATGAGAAAAAGATGAAGAGAATGCGTAAAAGAGTGAGAAGGGAGTTGGAGTAGGCATAGGGGTCGGAGTTGGAGTAGAAGTAGAAGTAGAAGTAGGAGTAAGAGTAGGAGTAGGAGTAGGAGTAGGAGTAGGAGTAGGGAGGAGCCGAAGGAAAGAGGAAAGAGGAAAGAGGAAAGAGGAAGGAGGAAGGAGGAGAGAAGCAGAAGTGGAAGGAGAAGAAGTAGAGGAAGAAGATGACGACAACGACAGCTGCAGAGAATATGAAAAGATGAGAAAAATAAAGGAAAAAATTATAATTTTTAGGTTACTAATATAAATATAAATATAAATATAAATATTCCCTAGTAAAAATGGAAAGTTATTGAAGCAGAGTACATTATACTAAAGAGAAACATAATTTCAAAAGTAAACATTGATAAATAAATTATACCTTATTGAAGCCATTATGATGTTGAACGCAACTGCTACAGAAAAATTCATGCCCCTTCTTGTATGATGGAGCAAAGGCAAAAAATATATTCCTTATCATAGATATTGTCTCTAATGCAAAAAACTAACAAAAAAAGAAATTACCTTGCAAAGTAGTGCATATATTAAAAAAAACACCTATAAAAAAGCTTGTTGACAACTAATTGGAATTCCTCCGAGATATAGTTTTAAGCAAATAAATTATACTCATAAAGATAAATAGAGAAATAAAATGAGAATGCACTGCTGAAATGTAAGACATACCTTTTCATGCTTGTAGAACTTGTAGATGTCCAAATTGAGTTTCTCCTATATACAATTTCAATTGAATATTACAAACATGCACACAATTAAGCGCACACGCAAATAAATACGCACACTTACCCACCCTCGAACACGCACTCCTACACTTGCATGCACACCCATAGCCATACACACATGCACCCATACCCATAACGCACTCACAACCAAACACACACGCCCGCCCGCCCACCCACCCACCCACCCACACACGCACGCTCGCCCACATACGCACACAACCAGACACCCACCCTCACATACACAACCCTAGATATTCAAAGTCGAAGATGGGCAGGAAATCAAAAAGGTTCGATTACATTAACCACCACATCACAAACCATTCCTGGGTTTCACACTTAAAACTCGCCATGATATTGACAAACATACAGGTAACAGTGAGATTAAATGATCAACGGGAGACCGTTCCGCTGTTTTGTCAACCCCCCTGTTATGGGGCAACCTAATCTATGCCAACACCTGAAACTTTATTTTCCTCAATTTCAGAAATACCATGCTTTCTGGACTTCAAGTCTAGATTTCAAAGTACAAATAACATTCCCAGTCCAAACTGAGAGTTGTCAAGCAATAAAAAAATTTTAGGACAAAACTTTTTTTTGAGTACCTGAAATCTCATCCTTCAGTGCGTCACCTCAATGTTCCTGGAAGAACTTCCAGATTCTATGATGGAGCAGAGAAGCTAAACCGAAAGCCAGTCTTGCCACGGTCATGATCATGTTGCTTGACTATGTAATAGAAGTTGCCCTCTAGGCGGAAAAGTTTTGTGGGGACAACAATCCCAACTCCTACAGAGCTTCGGAATGACTCTAGGAACTTACGAAAAGAGAAATTCCGAACGAAACTCAATTCTCTGTCAGTTTAGCAAGGTTTCGAGCACCAGCAAAAATGTGCCCATGGATTCCTCGGTCTCTTAACCACTTAATTGGAAGATCAAAAGAAAGGTCTGCAAAAGCAGTAACAGCAAGGTCTCCTCCAAGAAAATCCCTTCCAGGAAAATCAGAATTCTCATCATTAGGTTTATCTTTAATTCCAAGGGCGATGGCTTGTCCAAAAATCCACGGCCCCATGGAAATATAACACCACCAGAGATCCCACAGTTGAGTGCAGCATGATAAAAGCCAAAGGGTACAGCATAACGAAGATCTAACTCCTGACGCAAAAACCGCAAGCTCCTGGGTTTCACACTTGAGAATAAGTTCTCGTGAGCAAAAACCGCAAGATTTGCTCACCCTGATGATGCAACTTCTCAAGGGTTCTTCTTCTAGCATCTTCCCTGTTGTCCTCTGCAATCTTCAGGCAGTTGTTAATAGCATAATTCTCCAGTTCTTGACACTCTGTTTCCGCAATCCTCCCGAATCAGAAGAAAACAAAAAAAGCAGAGGAGTACCAGATGGGTGCCTGAAATCAATTACCAAGAAGAAAGAAATTCGTACACGAACCAATCTCACTCTCTCTCTCTCTCTCTCTCTCTCTATCTATTTATGTGTGGGTGAAGAAGATGAATCACATATGAGAGGCGTCGAGGAAATGCAGTACTCAAACGTTGGAAATTTTCGACTAAATTTCGGACCGTTGGAATTCCTTGCCGTTTTTTTAATTGTTTTTTTTTTTTTTTTGAAATACCCCGTTTTTTAAATTTTGGATCCGTTTTTTTTTACTGCAAATTTCATTTTTTACTGCATATTACGGTTATTTACAAGTTCTTTTTATAAGGACGGTTATTTACAAGCTACACAGTAGTAAACAATAAACACACCCATATGAATTGTCACTAGTATAAAACTATATATAAATATAAATATATATATTTCTTATTAAAAAAAACCTCTATTTTCAAATTAACTCAAATTGCACTAAGATTTATAAATAATATATAAATATATATAAAAATGATTTTTCGTGCAGTCTATTTTTAAAACAGTGAACCCCACTATGAAAATGTGTAAAAAAAAAACTTTTCTTTTTCAATAGAGACATAACACATTAACACATAAAAAAAAAACACATTTATAGATAGTTTTATTTTTATATTTAATAAGTAATTGGGGGTAAAAACGTGTAAGAAAGTTCAACGTATGGTGATGGGTCATTGTAAAAAATGATAGATACATTTTGCACCCTTAGATTATTGAGATTTTATATTTTGTACTTCAAATACAAAATTAATATATTGCATTAGGAATAACTACATAATTATGTTCAGATACTCTGCAAAAGTACCATTGCATAATTGATTATAAACGATTAGAAGTTTGCATGGTACTTTTAAGTCCAGAGTGGTTTTCCATTCTTTAAGACACATCGATGGACAAAAATGTCTATCTTGAACTCAGTTGGTTCATAAATCAATAGATCATGAATAAGCTAAAGACATTACACATCCTCCATATGTACATGTTTTTAAAGTCGTCGCAGGGAGAGTAAGCATTGTGAATTTATCCCAACAATCCCTCATTCACGATGACGCTTTTACATCTCAAACTCATAAAATCTAGTTCTGATACCACTTGGTGCACTGAGATCTGTCAATCCACCTCAAATAAATGAGTATTAGGGAAGACATTCAAATTTTTATGGCATTAGACTTGAACCATGTAGGCCAATTTCTAGAGTCATCACAAGGAGCGACATTAGACTTGCACCATACATGCCAATTTGTTGAGAAACTAACGAGATCTTGGAATTTTGTTAAGGGGAGATTTGGATAGCGAGTTGAAATGAGATGAAAGTTGAAATTTTATTTTTAGATTTGAAAATTTTGAATTTTTTATTATATTTTGTGTGAGAGTTTGGAAAAGTTGTAATAATGAGATGAAAATATATGAGTTGAGATGCTCTCTTAATCCATGCAACATGTTTCCTCTTTTGTACAAAGCCATTGTTTTAGAGGATAGAGATTAATAAGACCCCATCCCATTTCCAGATCATTATACTTTGTCATACAGTCTAAAAGATGTGATGCATGGGTCTAATGGATGAGGATGATGTTTCTATGATAAGAGACTGGCCGTCGTATTCCCAAGACGACACAATCACATGCAAGGGGTCACATATTTCCTTTGTGTCTAGTCACTAGGGCAACCATTTTTTGGATAGCATAAGCGGCGCATGCGCACACACAGAATCCTTTAAATTTGGAGCTTTTAGGTTGCATTTGAGTTGTGAGGTAATTTCAGATATTCTGTGAATAATAGTGAAACTAATGATAAAATATTATATAGTATTGAATAGTAGTAAAAAGTAATTAAAAGTATGTGAAAAGTAATGATAAAATAATTAATAGTAGTAAAGTGTTTTGAGAACACTCCTGTTAACGTCATCTTTCACGTGCCTTTGGGCTGGGTTCCATCAACTCGGGTTTTTAGGCCTTCATCTACACACTTAAGCAAACACGGAGAATGAATGGCCTTGGTGGTGGCCGAGGAGTCTCTGATACTAAAGTCAGTATATCTCCTCAGTATTTTGTGTGCGAGCTTAGAGGAATCAGAAAGAGTTTTTCGTACCTGGGGATCGACTTTTATACTAGGCCTTTGGTGGGGACGACTCGTACTTGGCTTTGAGGAGCCTATGTCCTTTCCACAGCTCGTTTGTCAGAATCCTTTAATGCGGTGTGGCTCCTGGGGCGGCGTCATTAATGCAGCTTAGAGCCTGGGGAGTGGTGCCATTAATGTGGTGTGGCTTCCTGACTCACTTTTCCCTACGGACGCTCCCTGTTAAGCCCATCCATGCCTGCTATCAGGAGATCAAGGGTTCCCCGTATTTCCGCTCACCTGTCTGCACAGGCTCTCGAGGGTAGGGTGTCATCGGGGAGGTGTCAAGGTGGCAAGTCTCATCTACCCCTATCGTTCACTTTCCCAAAGCGTGGGTTGCTTCGGGGGTGAGTTTCGCTGGTGGGCTGAGTACTCTGCAGAAGCTCACTAATTCCTTTTAGAGGAGGGTCGTTGGCCCCGACTGGGCTCCCTAACTTACTTCCTAGAAGCCTTTTGTCGGTTTGCCCTGTGGGCTGATAGGGGAAAAAACTCCTTTACAACTCCACTACCCAAACGAGCAGTTTGAGAAGTGAGATGAGATAAGAATTTTGTAAATAATAGTAAAATAGTTTGTGAATTGTAGTGAAATAGTGTGGGTTGATTATTTTTTAGATTTTGAGAAAGGAGAGAGAAAAAGTTGAATAAAAATTATTATAAAATTAAAATATTGTTAGAATATAGTTTTATAATATTATTTTTATTTGGGGATTTGAAAAAATTAAATTGTTTTTTATTTTTTGTTTAAAAGTTTGGGAAAATTGTAATGATTAGTTTGAAAATAGTTGTATTTGAATTATGTTTGGGAAGAAGATTCTCAAGATGAGATGAAAATTTTGGGGTGAGATCTATTTCCAAACATAATCCTTCAGATTTGGAGCTTTTAGGTTGCGTTTAGGTAGTGAGGTGATCTTAGATATTCTATTAATAGTAGTGAAAAAGTAATGATAAAATATTAAATAGTAGTGAAAAATAGATAAAAAATAATGATAAAATAATAAATAGTAGTTGAGTGTTCTACCCAAACAGAGCCTTAGTCCACAATAGAAAGTTCTGGGCATAACCGTGATGGAAATTGTTAATTTCCTGTGACGCTGAAAACCAACCCAACATAACTTAGCTTTCCCTTTCAATATTCGACCAAATCGGCCCCTCCAACAACATTATATCTATGGAACCATAGTACTTTTAAGTTGAAACTTGCTGTTTCAAGATTAGGAACTTTCATAATGTGTTTCTTTGACTGTATAATCAAAATGAATAAGGGAAAGCATGATGCCAAAAGATAATCAAGCACAGTTCACATCTTTGACTGTATAAATTTGATAATAAGGATACTCTTGAATCTAGGGACCCATGAAATGCTCAAACTCCAACAGATTCTCGACAAATCGCTATTACTATACAAAGACACGGACACTAAGAGAGGAAAGACAGCAAAAATAAGGTATATTTCCCATTTCGTACCTAGTTTTAAAGTTGTACTTTAGTCTCCAAGTAATTATCCCAGTCACAACAGATAGGTTAATTCATAATTACCTATATCATGTAGTGGACTGATCATTTTTAAGCAACAGAAAAGCGATCCTAGAAATGATTTGCGTCGAAATATTTAAACCTTTTGATCTACTTCCCAGTCACAACACCAAAAACTATTACCAGTTAAGCTAGATTACTCCGCCTTGAAGAGTATAGTACATTATAAAGATTCTAAACTGTCTAATAAGCAATAGTTTATCCAACCTCAAATTTGTTTCGACTACAATCTACATAGAATCAGACTTTTTCCACCATGGAAATATATTAGTCTCATCAACTTATGAATGTTGATAGAAGTTCTTTTCCTTGAATCCAGTTTAGAGAAAACCTATGTTTCTATATTCCAAAACAAAGAAATACAGCGTGCAATGAAGTCTTTCCTTCAATCATTCACTTTGGAGCAGCTTACAACCCAATCACAATTAATTTACTTTATAGTATAGTCAAAATAAGACCCATTACAGGATGAATATTACACTAACAAATAACTTGCAACATCTATAACATTAATAAAAAAAAATAGAATCCAAAATTTGTTTCATATATTATTTTATAAACAACTCCAGAACATGCAACGGCACTATTATGACACATCTACATCACTACAAAAAAAGACAGAATTGCTGGCGTTTATATTATCGGCGGTTGTTTATGCGCCGGTAAAAATATATTATTGCTGGCGCTTAATTTTTATGTCGCTAAATAATCACATTTTTCGACGTTTATATTGTTACGCCGGTAATAATATATAGCTCTGGCAGAGTTTAAAAAAATGCCAAAAATATTTCAATTATACACCGGTAAATTAGTCGTTTCCAAGCGGTCATATTATTGCGCCGGTAATAATATATAGCTTTGGCGGCGTTTCAAAAAAGGCTAAAAATTGATCAAGTTTACGCCGGTAAATTATTGAGTTTTTCGGTGTTTATATCGTTATGCCGGAAATAATATATAGTTTTTTTGGCGTTTAACAAAACGCCACCCATTGATCAATTTTATGTCGATAAATTATTGAGTTTTTCGGTGTTTATATTATTTAAAAAAATACCCACAATTGTTCAATTTTACGCTGATAAAGTAGTAGTTTTCGGCTTTTATATTGTTACGCCAGTAATAATATATAGCTGTGGCGGCATTTAAAAAAAGTCGACGATTGATCAATTTTACGCCGGTAATTAAAAAGAATAAAAAAACTTATTTAAATGATATGAAGAAAAAAATACTTAAGTTCTTGCCACAAAAAATATAAAAAACAATCATAATGTGTCACTTCCACCGCCTCTGCTGCTCAATAAACAAAACCAATAACTTAACCATCTTTAATACCAATACCCGAATTTATATGTGGATAACGGAAATTCCTCTACTCCGCTCGGTCTTTTTTTGCACTCTAAAAGTGAAGGCAAAGTGTGCTATATATAAATATATATATAGTTGCCATGTTACCAAAATACCCCCAAAATCTTAGTTGAATTTCTAGGGTGCCCTATCTGTAATGGTATAACGCATTCCAGTTCCGGAGGGAGGGAGGTTCAATAGAACTATAGAAGAGAGTTCGCGTGTCGAGATCTCAATGCGATGCTGTTCAATCTCTTTCCTTCAATATTTAATAAGTAATGTTAAATACAGTAATGTAAGTATTGTGCATTCCTTTTAAAAATTGTTGTGCAAGTGTCGTACATTCCTTTTGAAAAAAATAGAGTCTATTATTAAAAATTTAATTTTTTAATATGGATCTCATATTTATTCCTTTTTAAAAAAGAATGGGGTGCTTGCAAACTTTATGACAAAATATGTTATATGTTGGGAACCTATTGAATTATAATGATTGGTTTGAGAAAAATATATAAATTCAAGGGACTTGAATAATAATGTTTCTTTATAAAATCACTAATTTTACCAATACGAGAGAGATTCCTAATTGCTAAACCAATTGAACAAACACAAACAAAAAGCACTACAAATATATTGTACAAAGTTACCAAAGTGTCAAAACTGTCTGAATATTATACAAACACACACCTATCAAATTATGGTTGTCTTCATGAATCATTCTTTGAGTAGCTATTCAGTTTTCACATTTGTATCACGAGTAGATGAAATGTTATACCGAATTCGATTGTTTATTCAAAGAATGGGTCATGAACCCAACTAATAAATGACATCTTACTAAGATTCACAACTTTTAAAAAGAGTAGTAAAACTAATGCATAATCCACCACTTCATCTAATACCTAACTTCAAAACTTTTATAATCCGTTCTAATTCCAACTTAGCAAAGCAGAGCAAACGTCGATATATGGCATAACTATAAATACGATCTCAATTAAGGAAAGTTGCAAATACTATTAAACTAAAATATTAATATAACGAGCCCATAATCTGCTTAATGTGCGGACCGTTATTTATATTGGATTTTATAAATCTAAATACTTCATTATACATAATCACTACCATGACTATTAAAAAAAATATCAAATATATATATTTATATATAATGAAGTATGCATATATAAAAAAGTTTACTCTACCAATAAATATTTCATGGTCAATTTACAATATTAAAAATGTAATATATATATATATATAGAGTAATGCTACATACAGTCGTGGAATACGCAAACGTCGTGCAGTCGCTTTGAAAAAGAGTAGGGTCCACTGTTAAAAAATTAATTTCTTTTCATGTGGGTCCCATATTTATTCACTTTTTTCAAAGCGACTGCACGGCATTTGCATACTCACGACTGGAAGTATCATTTTTCATTTATTTATATATATATATATATATGATTGTTCAATTTAAAACAATATAAAATAGATACAATTAGTACCATAATCAAGAATATTCCCAACATTAATGATGATCTCGATGATCTTGAGGAATTTTCAAACCCATGCATTATGTACGTAGGCCAAACTAATTTATAATAAAATGGTAATACATTGATAATAGGCAGTTAGAATCACCTTTTTAATTTTCCTTCAAACTTCAGCACCTCCACGCCCGAAACACAGTTGAATGCAGAAAGTGGCCTGGCCTCACTTGATTTGAGAGAGAGAGAGGGGAAAAGAAAGTGAAAGAAAGAAAAGCAATTTTCTAAAATATATATAAACGCTTCTTCGGTTCCTTTTTGAAACGCAGAAAATCGCATGCCTCTTCGGTTTTTTTTTCGGTTACTTCGGTTGCCTCTTCGTGTTTAAAGTTTACTATCGCACCGCTTGACCATTCGGTTGTCTCTTCGTGTTTTACAGGAACATTTTGAGGCTTCTTCGTGTTTTCGTGTTTTACGGGAACTATTAGTTTAAACTGTAAAACTATGCATCGCTTGGCCATTAATTGCACCGCTTCGTATAGATAATAGGCTAACCATTAATTGCACCGCTTCGTATAGATAATAGGCTAATATCAATAATATTCGAAATATTCAAACGGTTTAATATTCAACTATGAGTTTAAACGGTTGTATAAAGTTCGAGTTTGTACTCTCTCTTTTCTTGGATAACAAAATATTCAAACGGTTGAATATTCAACTATGAGTTTAACCTGTTGTATATGTTCGGGTTTGTACTTTCTCTTTTCTTGGATAATTGTAATTGTGTTTAGTCCCAACTTTTCCAGAAAATCTCTGGAATTTTCAAAAACCACTGCAAGTGGAAAGTCTCTGTTTTAAGTATTCATGAGATTGATGAGAATCGACGTGATTGTTTGTCTCATGCGTTTTGAGAAGTTAACGGCTTAACTGAAGTGGTATCTTTTGGGCTTTATGAATGCGGTATATGTGGGGAACTTTAACACCGACTAATGCTGTATGAATGCCAAGTCAGAAGTTATAACTTGACTTTTATATAATTAAATAGATTAAATATTCTTTACTTATAATCTCCTCAATCATCATCCTTGTCGTTCTCATCCTCTTCTTCATCATCTTCTTCTTCATCTTCATATTCATCATTCCCCTCTTTTTCATCTTTCTCTTCATTTTCATTTTCTATTTGATTTTATACTTAAAAGCCTGAATATATATTCAAATGAGGGTCCAAATATTTCAAAATAAGGTTGATTGATATCAACTAAACATATGTGGGGTGCTCACATGTGCATGCACGAATGTGTGTACTAAGTTTTGCAATTGAGTTAATTCGTTCCACATTTTATCAAACTCTTCCTCGGATATACCATTTTCTCGCATAGAAGTTGGTAGTGAATGTTGACAAGTTTGCCTTGTAGGAGTTGGCCCAAACTCTAAACTGTGCACATGTCCAGGCCGTTCTGGGCCCATAACTTTATAATAAATATCATCTGATGCCCAAGCCATGGTTCCTCTAGACCCCATTTCTATGGGACTTGTATCTTCTGTTAAAAGTTCCTCCATCTCAGCCTGTAATAGATAATACAAAATACGCATTATTCATCTTATAATCCATTAAAATTAAAAAGTAATAAATTTAAAAATAAACATATACCACTTTCTTTCTCGTCTCATCATTGTAGTGGATGTCATCCTTTCTCTTATGGGTCGTGACAAACAATTGGTCTCGACTTGGCAATGTCCCAGTTGATTTTTACTGCGTCCAATATTCTAGATTAAACACATATCGAAAACAAAGAATTAACAGATATTCAAAAGTAGATAAATACTATTAAATAAATACCGCATCATGGGCATATTATGCATAACTTTTTGATCCTCCGTTGTGAACAACCACCTGCTTCTTACAACACTCCTTATTTTTATTACATTTTGACTACAACATCACAAAGACTATGAGATTTATGATTAAAATAACTAGTTGGTTGCGCGTTGTTACCATATATTCTGAATCGAACCAAAGATTGGCCAACTCCGCTAGTTATGATAAGTCCACCATATCAGGACTTGCCCTTGCCACAACTTGTGCTGCAGAGGTGTCTTTTTCATGAAGTAACTTTTTCTTCAATTCGTGCTTGTAGTCTTTTCATTTCTTCCCCAAGTCATTCAGTATCAATTTTTTGAATGCATCCAATTTGTCATTAGGAACTTTAAACTTGTGGTACAGTCAAAAACCATTTACACAAGTATATGTCTTGGTTCTAACAAAATTTTCAAAAAATATCTATTTAATTAATAATAATGGTTTACTACAAGTTTTATACCATTATAAGACCCCACGCTTCATCCTTTATGGTTTTAGGCACCGACCTCCAATCCTTATAAATTATTGGAACCAACTTATTAGTTTTCGCTATCAGGCTACCAAACCTTACCAAGATTATTGAGCTCCATATCAATTTGCTTCCCTTCTGGAAGATACCAAATGTCATGAATCGAGTGCAATGGTCCCTTTACTCTACCTCCATTACTATCTACAAAAATGGATTTGGTGATATTGTTATTATTTTGTAAGTGTGCATTCATAGTGAAATAAATAAGAAGTAAGAAAAACAAAAACATACCAACAATGACAACAAAACGATCTCCAATGTCGAAATACAAGTCGACATTTTCTACTTTTGGATGTGGTTCAATTGGTACAAGTGTGCAATGGCTGGGTCTCTCTGTTGATCTCTATATGTGTGGATAGTTGGCCTCCCGTTTGTATCGATGTAGCAGGTTGGGTCCATTTCTGTGAAGATAATGATGGCTGAGAAGGACAATCTATCGAAGGTGATGACTCCACCATCCTATCAACGGAAGGGGGCGGCCCATCGACAGAAGGTAATGAATGGGCCGCCCTATCAAGGGATGGGTATCATTGCGTCTCACTATGGACAACTGGTATTGAAGTAGATTGTCTTCGCAAGTGTGGTTGGATAGTCTTTCCCTTCTTTTTTGGACCCATTGTACCTATACAAAAAAACAAGTTTACATATATGCAAATCAATAGAAATAATAATATTTGGAGTATGATATGATATAGAAATAAAGTTATAAGAGATATCATATTAAAAAGTCTAAATATATATTTCTTACTCAACATTATTGAGGAGTTTTGATTGTCATTCCATCTATGTCATTTCGCGTCCACACAACATCATCAATAGCAGGTTTAATAGCTTCATCGTTGGAAGTGTTACAATATTCGTTGACTAAATATTCATCTTCATCGTCATTTGTCACTTCCTCTTCACCAGTGTCATACACGTCTCTTGGTTTTGTCTTAACGACGATAACCCAATTTGGGCATCTTTCATTTGCCACATAATATACTTGAGATACTTGGAAAGATAAAACAAACGGATCATCAGTTATCCGATTACCAGTGTGTACTAGATGAGAAAAATTTACAAGACTAAACCCAAACTTGTCCTCCTTGAAACCTTTACCCTTAGTAACGTCTGCCCAATGACATTTGAATAACACATATCGAGATCCATCATAATACATAATCTCAATTATGCGTGTTAATTGGCCATACCAAGTAGGGCCATCTTCAATACACACACTAACACCACAATTCTGAGTTTTCTTCCCATTTTTGTAATTCCTAGTACGATATTTTGTGCCATTGATGACAATTTGCTTAAATTCTTTGGCAACTTGCATGGGACCTTTAGAATGCATTACGACTTTATAGCCCAATTCACTTCTTCCATTGTCATCTATTTTCATTACCTGAAAGGTTTTGTCTATTAGAATTGATTAAATGATGAAAACTAGAGAGACATAACAAATTATGTGATATAATATTGAATGAGGTGTAAATAGTACATAGTCTTGAAACCAATTACAAAATTGGTCTTGATGCCTTTTCTGTAGTTTGTCATTCGATAAATGCCTCTCATCAATTGTATTCCTCAATATTTCCAAGTGCATCCTACATATGTTCACGACATCACAAATGTATGTTGTAATTACACAAATATAAATGAAATTGAACCTGGAGCGCAACGATGAAGAGTTGAAAGAAAACTTGGATTTCTTAGAAGAGAAACGAGAAGAAGCAGCAAACCGAAAGGCTGCCAACAAACAAAAGGTCGAACAGTACTTCAACAAATGAGTCCGACCTCAAACCTTCAAAATAGGGGACATGGTCCTGAAGCAAACGATAGTTACCACCTACGAAGAAGGAAAACTAGGATCCCGTTGGGAAGGGTTGTTCTTTGTAATGGCAAGCGAAAGGCTTGGCTCTTATTGACTCTAGGATCAAGAGGGCCGTGAACTACCCCACCCATGGAATGCCTCATGAGCACTTGAGGAAATACTTTGTATAGAGGCCATGATGCTGCCCAACTGTGTAGAGAAAAACTTATCAATAAAAGACCAGCAAGATTACTTCATTCTCCTGCCTAAAAGCTTCAATCGAACAAGTCCAGTCCCTTGATTGGCCACGAACGAAATTGGCTAAGGACTAGAGCCATGAGCTCTACCAAATAATAGCCAATTGGAACACAAGTCCCTTGACTTGCCAACCTTCATGCCAGGTTGCTGCCTACGATGCATTGGCTAAGGATCAGAGCTTTCGAGCTCAGCCCTAAACAACAGCTAGTTGAAACACAAGCCGGTCCATTGGCTGGACTTGCGGACCTTCGCAGGGTACAAGCCTAGTCCCTTGACTGGCCACGGACGAAATTGGCTAAGGACTAGAGCCATGAGCTCTACCTGTATAACAGCCAGTCGGAACATAAGTCCCTTGACTTGCCAACCTTCATGCCAGGTTGCTGTCTGCGATGCATTGGCTAAGGATCAGAGCCTTCGAGCTCTGCCCTAAACAACAGTTAGTCGAAACACAAGCCAGTGCCTTGGCTGGACTTGCTGACCATCGTGGGATACAAGCCTAGTCCATGACTGGCCACGAACAAAATTGGCTAAGGACCAGAGCCATGAGTTCTGCCCGAATAACAGCTAGTCGAAACATAAGTCCCTTGACTTACAGACCTTAGTGCTAGGTTGCTGCATTCGATGCATTGGCTAAGGATCAGAACTATCGAGCTCTGCCCCAAACTCTAGGGAAAAATGGGCAAGCCCATAAGTCACCTTGAGGCATACTTAAGGGGGATTAGAGCTGCTAAGGCCACAATTGTTTTGATGCAAACTCAAGGGAGGATCGAGATACGCTGTGAGTCATCATTAGGCAAGTTCGAGGGTAGATTGGGCAGGGTCGCAATTCACCTTGAGGCATACTCGAGGTGGGATTGTGGCTTCTTAGGCCGTGATCACCCTGTGGTATATTCGTGGGAGGACTAGGATTGTTAGTGTGCCATTGTCTTGAGACAAACTCGAAGGAGAGAGTGGGAGAGGGAGAGAGTACTTTACCTTTAATTAACTAGAGTTTTGAATCTTGCTACTTACAAGATAGCTTAAACAAAATGAAATAATGATACGTTGTAACATTATTTACAAACAGCTTATTTATTTAATATTTTTTAATATTTTAAAAAACATTTTCACTTAAAAAATACTTTAACCTAAAAATGGGTTCTTAAAAAATAATTTAACGAAGAAATTATAAAAAATAGTTTAACTCAAAAACTCTCCTTCACGGAGAGTAATTTTCAGGCAATTGAACTTTCGAATTTATTTAATTTTTCACAGTCTTTTAGGTTTTAGTTGAACAATTTTTGTCTTTTTAATTCTTAGTTAACTAATTTTTCAGAATTCTCTTATTTACACAGATTTTGTAAGTTAAATTAATTAAAAACATTTGTTTAAAAATATTTATTTAACTCTTTTCAAAAGAATTATTAGTTAAACTGAAATTTTAAATCTTGTTTAGATAAATAGCTTTTTATAATTCTTTTAGTATAACTTGAAACTAGGTGTTTTTGATAATTATATATTTATATATATTTTCGTTGGAGTGACAATTGATATGGGTGTGTTTTTGACAATTTATATATATATATATATATATATATATATATATATATATATGCAGTAAAAAACATAGAAAAAGGCTACTTTGCCTCCCCATTTTGCCCACTCAATTTGACCGCTGGTCAAAAAATTTTTTTTTTTACTTAGTGATTAAGGAAGTGTTTTTAAATGTATTGGTGTATTTTTTTTTATTTTTTAAAAATATTTAAATGTATTAAAAAAATGTGAAAAGAAAAAAGAAAAGAAAAAAAAAAAAAACGCTGGGCGGTACGCCCAGCGGTATAAGTGGGGCGGCAGGGTAGCCCCACTCAAA
The DNA here is from genome assembly GCA_961763995.1 of Juglans cinerea. Classification (NCBI taxonomy): domain Eukaryota; kingdom Viridiplantae; phylum Streptophyta; class Magnoliopsida; order Fagales; family Juglandaceae; genus Juglans; species Juglans cinerea. The sequence continues at coordinate 21,501,300 of CAUIVZ010000011.1, forward strand.
AACATAACGGATCCAAAATTTCAAAACATGGTGAGGAATTCCAACGGTCCAAAATCTTGTCGAAGAAAAACTTTTCAGAGGGCTATTTGAGTACTCTGCATTTCCTCTGGCGCCTCTCACCTGTGTTTCATCTTCTTCACCCGCAAATAAACACATACACCGAGAGAGAAAGAGAGAGAAATAGAGTTCCATTTGAGTACTCTCTTTTCTCTCACATTGAGGTTTGGTTTGTATCCTCGGATCCGTTCTATCAATTTTTCTACAAAGTGCATATAGATTGGCTCGTGTAGGAAGCTTTTCTTTGTGGGACTCGGAGACCAAAGATTTTTTCCTGATTTATTTTCTTCTTGGCAATCGATTCTGGTACACCTCCGCTCTTTGTTTGTTTTCTTCTGATTCTGTTCCCGGATCTCGATCTTGCTTCGTTTGTACCTTCGTTTGTAATACCTATCTATCCTTGCTTTCTGTGATTGCGGAGAAAAACTGGGGAATGGCTTTTTTTTAATTCTTTTGAATGGTACATCTCTTACTTTTGCACATCAATGCAATGCAGTACATTTCTAATTCTCCTTTTATGTCTCCGTCGTTCTCCCTCTCTCTCTCTCTCTCTCTCTCTTTCTTTGTATGCTTAGAGTCTTTGCTTCTCTGTCATTGGCTTTCACAAAAGTCATTTAGTGTAACAAATAGTTCTTGATTCACATCATCTCCAAAAAAAAATCAAATTCTATATATATGTTCATGTTTTATTCCCGTTGGCGTCTTTCCATCTTCTTCTAGTTATAATCCCTTTGATTCAGATAATGAATCAGATGCTAAGCAAACTTTTAAGCCTGCAAGACGAACTGGTTCGGAACCTGTGTGCTGTTAACCCCAAATCCCAAAACCAACCCTTCTGGCGACGAGGAGGATGGTGATGGCAGTCTTGCTCATGAGAAATTCATTCTTAAGTGCGAAACTCAGGAAATGGATAGTGATGTAGTTGTTAATGTAATCGAACCTTTTTTTTATATCTCGCCTAGCTTTGACTTCGAATATCTATGCTTGATGGTGATGGTGGAAACTTTATAATCTGAAAAGTAGAACACTCGAGAACATTTTGCAATTCATACCTATGAAATAGAGCATGAATGTTCTTCTTGTGGAAAAAGAACGTAAAAGCTGGTTTGCATATCAAACTGCTTGAACCGAATATATATATATATATATATATATATATATATATATAGGGATGCAGATGATTTCAAATGTTGGGTAGGCATCTTCAATGAGAGGTGATATGAGCTTATACTTTTTTACGGGTGGATAAGTGATAAATAAGCAAGTCAGAATTAATCTGGCTAAGAAGATCTCCATGTACCAAGCTAGAACTAGCTTTATTTAACCTTTTAGTTTCACAAGGAAACTTTTAGTGGAAGGTCTCAATGTACCTGATGTTTTAAGTTCTGTTTAAATATATTAGAATGCTTCGAATTGATGATCCTTTCGCTTTACATAAAACATGGTGTCAATCTTGGAAATCGTCCAAAACCACCTCATTGCTGTCTTTAGATACTATATATCTAGTAATAATAACATCCAAAGCCAAGCTTATATATTTCTTGTCTAGCTATAAAGTGTAGTAATTTCTCTTCTGTGACCTGAAAGTGGACTGACATCAAATTGTTTCTCTCTTTCCAGCATTTTTTAATATTCCTTCTCTTAATATCAGGGTGAGAAGCATTTTAAATAATGTTGGTGGCATGAGAATTAAGACTTGGAAGCCAAAGAAGACTCGAGAAATCACAGGGCCTATAATTACACAGTAGGTTTTAATCTGGGCCTCTACCTCAACAAATAAAAGTATCACGATGCAGGGTAAATTGCAATGTTTTATCTTTGCTGTATTTTTTGAACAGATAGTTCATCGAAAAGAGGGAAAACCACTCACATCTGAGGGAGAAGTTGGGCCTAGCTCGCACTTAAAAGGACGTTCAGCTTCTTGAACACCTCCTGAGCCAACAATACGTTCTGAAAGTTGAGGTTCGTCTTTATGATTATATAAATGATGCAACTTTTGTTTTTTTGCTTTGGAATTTGTGGGGATACTAAAACCAGGTGGAGAAGGTCAAGCAAGATGACACGCCTTCTTCATATGTAATTTAAAAGAAATGGCAGTTCATATGGGAGCTAAACTTCACAGGTCAGTTTTATTGATCATATAACCGTCCAAAATTTCACATTCTCTATTTGTTGGGGAAAAATGTGGGCTAGGTGCGATGAGAGGTCATGAGGCGAATAAAAAGGTTGTGCGAGAAGCCCATGTGAAGGAAGTTGAGGAATGGTTGTAACTAGGTAAAATGCACCGTTCGGCAAGATTGAGCGACTACACCTAGAGTTGTAAGTAGGGCTCATCTCGTGAGATATTCACGCCGAGGTAATAGGTCTTGTAGAGACACCAGCCCAAAAAGGGCACCCCCATCGTGCTCGGACGAGATGATTTCTTCAGGAAATGCACCCCAATAAATATTCTTCAAGGTACGCATTAGAATAGATATATAGTAGGGGTGGACAGCGGGGGCACGCACCCCGTTACCCCTCCCTAGTCTTTGCCTTGCCCCTGCCCCTGCCCCATAGTCATATAACCGTCCCACAATGCCCCTGCCCCATAGTTTTATTTTTTTGTATTTATTTATTTTAATTTACAATTTTAATTATGTTATTATAATTTGGATAGTTTTAATTATTTTAATAGTTTTATAATTTGGATCTAAAAAATATTTTTGGACCAAAAAATAACTTTTAGACTGAATGGTGCATGGGGTAGTAGTATTGGCTTGGGCTTGGGGTGTCAGGTGGACGTACCCCGTCTTCATAAGTTTACGCAAGTCGCGAGGACGTGTGGACTAGGCATCAGAGATCTGCTTGGGACACTGGAGGGATGTACCCCCTGCCTTAATTATTCCCTGAAGATTGTATGGACGTGGCATTCGTGACTGGCTTGCGGCATCAAGAGGACGTACCGCAAGTCTTCAAGAGTCCTTGCCAGTAGTTTATGAGTTAGGATAGGAAGAAGCTGCAAATCGCCCCAAGGTAAACCAGAGGGGGATCTTGGGTGTAAGATATACTTGACAAGTCTGCAAGTTGCCCCGAGGCAAACTGAGGGGAGACTAAGGTTGTTGAGGCTGTGATCGTCCTCGGATAACTTGAGGGAGGATTAGGTGAGGTCGTGGCAAACTCAAGGGAGGATTGGGCAGAACCTTAAGTCGGCCTGAGGCGTACTCGAGTGGGGAACTAGTGTTCCTTAGGCCATGGGTCGTCTCAAGTTTTAACTCAAAGTGATTCGCAGCCTCGCCCTTTCAAGTTTTCCTCAAGATGAACTAGCATTGTTGAGGTTGTGATCCTCCTTAGACTCAAGAGAGGATTTAGTGAGGTCATGGGTCATCTTGAGGCAAACTCGAAAAGGTGGAAGGGTTGAAAGTCACCCTGAGATTCAAAATCTCCTTCCCAAAGATCACTTTTTAATTTTAAATTTTCAACTTTTTCATCTAATTATTACAACTTTCCTAAACTTATAAACAAAACACAAAAAATAATACAACTTTTTCAAATTACAAAACAAAAATAATATTCAAACAATTTTTTAATTTTATAATTTTTATTCAACTTAAAACTCTTTCACTTACTATTTACAAAATTCTCATCTCATCTCATTACCCAACATGCCCTTAGTCCACCCCTCTAATTTGTGAATGACTCGCAACCTATGCAGCCACCCTCGCATGGTTTAGGGTGACTTGTGGTTTTGACCGATTCTTCCTCAAGTTTTCCTTAGGACTACCTGTTGGCTCTTCCAATCTTCCATAAGTTTGCCTGACGATTGTGGCCTTAACAACCTTACTTTCCCCCTAAGATTTCCCTAGGTGACTTGAACCCTTGCTCGACTTTGGTCCCCTTTCTAGTCTGCCTCAGGATGATTGATTGTGGCCTAGGTAGCTACAGTCTGCCTCGAATATGCCTCAGGGCAACTTGTAGGCTCACCCAACCCTCGCTCAACTATACCTCTGGACGATTGCTACCTGCAACCCAAGATCCCTCTCAAGTTTACCTCTGGATGATTACTACCCCCTAGTTTCTCACTAGAATTTGTCGAGGGAATACTTGTGCCCTCACCTTATCCTCCCTTGAGTTTGCCTCAGGACTTGCGGTCTCACTCGATCATCCTTTGAGTTTGCCTCAGGACTCCCTCAAGTCTGCCTTGGGATGATCGTAGCCTCAGCCCTAGTCCCACCTTGAATTTGCCTAGGGGCAACTTGTATCCCTACTTGGTGCCCTCTCAAGTTTGTCTTGGGACAACTTGTGAATTCACCCGATCCTCCCTTAAGTTTCTTCTCAGGAAAATCACAGCCACAATAACCTTAGTCCCCCCATCATGTTTGCCTTGGGATAATAATAACCCACGACCTCTCTGGAGTTTGCCTTAGGATGACCCGCGACAGCCTCACCCAATCCTCTATCAACCATATACCTCAGGAGGATTCCAGCCTGAATAGCCTTAGTCCCCCCTTTTTGCCTTGAGGTTTGAACCCATGGTCTTCATATATATATTCATGCTGGTTTAGACTCCCGGTCTCTAGACTCCTGTGGTGATTCCTTCACCAACAAATGCGTCATTTCCTTAAGAAGTGAATCTACACCAGTGGGAACCTCTTACATCCTTAGACCTAGACCTAGTTATTGTATAGTCTCAAGCCATCTCCGTTCTCTCATGTTGAGGTTCTTCTCAGTGAAGAGATGTTTCAAAATCTTATGATTTGTGTGTACTTCATACACTTCTCCATACAAGTAATGTTACCAAATCTTAAGGAAAATACCACAATTTCTAACTCCAAATCATGAGGGGGGGGGGGGGGTAGTTCATCTCGTGATTCTTCAATTGTCTATATGCATAAGCTACTATACACCACAAATGACTTGTGGGGCTCTAGTAACGCTAACACAGTGGCTGTGGTTATCCTTCTCTTTAGTTCTTCAAAGCTTTGCTCACACTTCTCTATCCAAATGAATTTGGTGTTCCTAAATGTTGTGAGGGAATTTAATAATTTGGAGAATCCTTCTACGAATCTCCTGTAAATAACCAACTAAATCCAAGAAACTCCTAACCTCATATACCTTGGTAGGATGTTCCCTAGATATCATGCAACCAAGGAACTTAATTTCCTCTAACCAAAACTCACACTTGTTGAGTTTGATGAACAACTGGTGTTCCAAGCTCTCCTAGTACCAACTTTAGGTGATTCTTGTGATCCTCGACATTCTTGGAGTTATACTAGGATATCATCTATGACCACCACCACAAACATATCCAAGAATGGTCTGAACACTCTATTCATGATATCCATAAGCTAACCCAAATGGCATTACTGTAAACTCAAAATGCCATGTCTTGTCTGAAATGCCATTTTCAGTATGTCGTCTTCCTTAATCCTTACTTGGTGATAATTGGACCTAAGATCAATCTTAGAAAATATTGCAACTCCTTATAACTGGTCAAACAAATCATCTATCTGATAAGGGATACCTATTTTTTATAGTTAGCTTATTCAACTCTCGATAATCGATGCACATTAGGGGTGTAATCGGTTCGGTCCAGTTCAGTCGGTCTAAAGGGGGTTTTTTGGACTGGACCAAAACTTCTAGTCCACCCTTTTTCCACCTCGGATCGGGCCGATTATACCTATGGATCGGACTAGACCATTAGCTATCGGTCCAGTCCGGTCGGTCCAAAAGGGGTGTTCTTATAAATTTTTAATCCATTTTTTTCTTAACAAATAAGTTAAATGATAAAGATTATATAAAAATAAAAAATAAAAATTAAGTGCCCTCTTTAATGTTGATTATCTAATTGACTTATTAATAAAATCATTCATTATAATTATATTAAAGATATTACTAACTTAGTACCCCATAACCTGGATCAATTTATACCCTCGTCACTCTCAATGATAGTTAATACATGATGACCTATATTGACTCTCATTGATTTTACTAACTTAGTACCGCATAGCTTGTATCGATTAAGACCTATTCACCGTCAATGAGATAGTTAATACGTGATGAGCTATATTAAAATTTTGATATTTTATATATGGTTAATGAATAATTTGTCCATAGATATTTCATACTTCTAATTTAGGCATCTTACAAAAAACTGTACATAACTATTTTAACTAATATGCTATTGAGAATATTAATAGTATTTTCACATTTTATGGTAAATGATCACAAGTTAGATGATAATTACATAGTTAAGTTATACAACTACAATCATTTATTTTTTATATATAATTAAAAATATATATTTTTATATAAAAAATAATTTAAATATATATTTATATTTTGGTCAGTCTAGTCCAAAAAAAAGATACCCCGAGACCGGACCAAAAATAAAAATCTATAAAATACTGGATTGAGACCGACCATAACTGTTTTCGGTCCAACCGATCGGAACCGTTCAGTACGGTCAGATTTTCTGGTCCAGACTGAAAATCTTGCACCCATAATGAACATTTTAAGCGTCCCATCCTTCTTTCTAACAAATAGTACTAGTGCTCTCCAAGGCTACTCGACCTAAATTCCTTTGTCAATAGTAATTGACCCATCAATTCTTTCAACTTTGTTGGGGGACTCCTATAAGGTGCCTTATGTATTGGAACTGTTCCAAGTCCTAGTTCAATCGAAGATTCAATTTCCTTAAGAGGTGGTAATCCTAGCAACTCCCCGAATACTTTTGGAAACTTGCACCTCCTTAGGCTCCTTTTCCTTAAGCACTAAGTGTACTAATTAGGCTTCGGCTCCACTCGCCAACTCCTTCTTAGCCTGCGGTGAGGTAATTATTCCCAGCATTGATCGTAACTGCCTTGGAATACTCTACCTTCTATTCCAGGTGTTTGGAATGCTACCATTTGTTGTCAGCATTCAATTTTTGGAAAATGCCTAAACAACTAGTCCATGCAATGATATCAAAACCCGATAAATTGAACACTACCAAGTCTGCCTCCATGATGACTCCGCTCATCTCTAAGGTCTTGGTGCAGAATTTCATTTCTTCGTTCGGTAGTAGCACTACAGAAACCCTCTGCTACATTGGTTCTGCTTGAAGACCGCTTATTCTAGCAACCATAGTGGATACGAATGATTGGGATGCACCCAAGTCAAATAAGGCACTTGCATATAGTGAAATACTTTTAACACTTCCTGAACAACTCGCTTCTTACACTATGCTCCTAAAATTACAAACTAGCTAGCTAAGGTTGGGGTCTCATACCTGTGATGACACTTGCCTCTTAAGTCTTTGGGGCGTCCTCATCGACTTCTCCTGGTGTGAGGGACATTCCACTTGTATTTCCCGCCTTTTTGAACATTTCCTATGAAATCATTTCCATGGATCCCAATCCATGGTGAGCAGTTCTCTTGGCATTCCATAATATCGCCACCTCCCCTTGGACTAGATAACTTGTGTATATAGTACCTTCTGACTTTTTGTGCATCCACACACTTCGAAATTCCTCTCAATATCCATAATCCATGTATTTGCTTTCATTGGTCCTTTAACACCAAAAAATCATGGGTAACGGTAGACCAATAATCGCTCAAACGTGCACACTCATTGCTCTTCCCCTAAGGTTATTGGCTTACTATATCTGCATTCGGCGTTGATAGATAGAGTTTGTGTTGCTGTTGTAGCACAATCCGTGATATGATTAAGTGCCTTAGCTAATTCACTATCTCTCCCGTCACACGATTGATCTCCCTTGCGATTGCCGTAGATCACTGTCTCGTGGAACTCTCGTCCACATCATATTTGAGTCCTACCACACAATCCAAGCCTATCACTTCCGAGCTTAACTCTCACCTACAACTAATTGGAGTTCCTCGTAGATACAGTTTCAATTGAATAAATACACACAAAAAGATAAATAGAAAGAAAAAAATGAGAAGGCACTCCTAAAAAGTAAGACACAATACCTTTGCATGCTTGTAGAACTTGTAGATGTCCAAGCTGAGTTCCTCCTACATACAGTTTCAATCAAATCCCACATACACAACCACACGTACACACCCACCTACCCACCCACACGCACACAACCACACTGTTAGGGACCCCGGTCTTGTCCCTAAACATTAAGTCCACGAGCTCATCTTGGTGATGATCGTGACCGAGTGATCTTGCCAACTTACTTGGCCTTCAACAATGGGTAGGTGTTTGGGTGATGGAATGACGGCTAGGGTTGTTCCTTGAGTGTGGCGCCAAGGAGATGGAGCTAGGGTTGATGAGTAGTAGTGAGATTAGGGTTTAGGATAAGAGGCAATTAGGGTTGCCGAAATTAGCTATAGGGAATTAGGGTTGTCGCCCAAGGGGTGTGGAGGCTAGGGTTTCGGATTGCAAGGCAACTAGGGTTGCCGAAAAAGATGTTTGGAGGGAGTTTTGGAAAGTCAAAGTTGACTTGAGTGATTCGGTTGAGCTAATTTGGAAAGTCAAAGTTGACTTGAGTGATTTAAGGGATGAGGGATTTAAGGAATTGAAGGAATTATCAATTCCTTAAATCAAGGGATTTGAATTGGAGGAAGTCAAGACTCCTAAAAGGAAAGTGTTTGCTTATGGAGAATAGAGGTTTCGGCTAGGGCAAATAGGGATATGGAAGAAGGGCAAATATGTAAGTGCCGTGTATGGAAGTGGGGATTTGGCTAGGGTTTTATGGGAGTGGTGGCAAGCCTATTTATGGAATGTGGACTAGGGCAAACACTATAGTGGGCTACACTAAGTGTTTGGATGGATCAAATGAGGCAAATGATGGATTATGGCAATGAACAATTCGAAGAACACAATGTATTCTCAAGAATTAGTCAAGAACAAAACATGAACAATGAACATAAAATAATAATTTCAATGGAGTGAAAATGGAAGACAAGAGAGTGAATGAAGAATACTCATAAGATTGATAAATTGAATCACACTTATTCACGAATTGCAATGTGAGATTCTCTCCTTAGGGATTCATGAATTGCACCCTAAAGAGCCCAAGCCCAAGTGTTAAGCACCGAAATATATGATCTCAAGAACAAAGCCGTCCAAAAGGAATTTGTCAAAAAATGTAAAAGAAAAGACTTAGGGTCCTATTTATAAGAGTTACAAGGAAACCCCCAATAGGTCATTTGGAAACAAATAATAATAAAATAAATAAAAAGTAATAAGATAGTGGCATGGACCAAGCTTGGTCGTGACATGCATGAACTTGGACCCATGGTGGGCTAGAATGGTGCATAGTGGTCTTCGGTTTGGTCCATGGCTAGGTGGCACAACATGGCTTGCTGATGGGCATGGCATGGTGCACGGGCTTGCTTATGTGCATGGTCTGGTGCCATGCAAGGCCTGTTGATGGTGAGCCATGTGTTCATGCTGCATGGCCCAGGCTAGTGGCCTGGGCGTTGGGTCTGCATGGCCCAGGCGGGTGGCCTGGGCGTTGGAGCTGCAAGGCATGGGCTGGAGCCATACGCTGGATGGCATGCCTTGTGGGCATGCCACTTGCCAAGCCTGCAAGGCACGGGCTGGAGCCGTGCGCTGGATGGCATGCCTTCACTAACCTCACTGGCGTGCGGCATGGGGCGCATGCAGGGGCGCGTGCAGTGCGCGCACAAGGACTTGCACGTGGGTGAGCGCACAGGGGAGTGCGCAGGATCAGGTGCATGGGCGTGCACGGGGACGTGCGCATGGGCATGCGTTGGGGGGCATGGGGGCGCGCGATGACTAAGCTCACGCTCCCTGCAGACAAATACAAAGGGCTCCGGTGACGTCCAAGGTCACACCGATGCGAAAGTCAGTGAATGATTCTCTATAAATAACTCTGAATTATAGTAAGAATATTCAAAAGTTGAGAGAGCTCCCATAGAAGGGATGCTCGTTATTTATACTTGATAAGGGTCCTGAGGGAGGTTGTGGCTTGTCAGGTGTCAGACCTGCATCCAAGTATTTCCTGCTGCCACAGCGTGTCAGCCCCGCGGCTCTGGCGGCTGAAGGGAACGTGGCGTGTCAGCCGTGCTAGGCCTGTCCTGCTGTTAAGGGAGGTCGTGGCATGTCAGGTGTCAGACCTGGTACCACTCATTTCCTGTTGTCAGCCTGCAGCTTTGGAGGGAGGCTGAAGGGGAACGTGGCGTGTCAGCCGTGCTAGGCTAGTCTTGCGGCTTTCTGCCAAGGTTGGGTGTCAGGTTATGGGCGAGCCGTCCTTCGTACGTGGGGTTGTGCAGTTGTGTGTTGGGCTTCCTCACACAACAGTTAGGAGATTTGGGTCCTTACCCCACAGCCAATCAAGGGACCCGTCTTCTTGCGAGTGTAAGGGCTCGGCTTTGTTGGACGAGGGGTCGGTACCCAATCTGGAAACTTGGGTCCTTACCCCGCAGCGAGTCAAGGGACCCCATCTTCTTACTAGTGTAAGGACTCGGCTTTGTTGGCCAGGGGGTCGGTTCCCAGTCTGAAGACAAGAGACTTTACCCCGCAGTGAGTCAAGGGACCCGTCCTCTTACGAGTGTAAGGACTCAGTTTTGTTGGACAGGGGGTCGGTTCCCAGTCTGGAAACTTGGGTCCTTACCCCGCAGTGAGTCAAGGGACTCGTCTTCTTGTGAGTGTGAGGACTCGGCTTTGTTGGGTGGGGGGTTGGTTCCCAGTTGAGTCAAGGGACCCGTCTTCTTGCGAGTATAAGGACTCGGCTTTGTTGGCCGGGGGGTCGGCTCCCAGTCCAGATACTTGGGACCTTACCCCGTAGCAAGTCGAGGGATCCATCTTCTTGCTAGTGTAAGGACTCGGCTTTGTTTACCGGGGGGTCTGCTCCCAGTCCGGAGACATGGGACCTTACCTCGCAAGCTCATTTTTAAACATCCAGGCGTCCACATTCATTCATACAGAGTATTACAATATACTTCTACACATAATACTTCTTCAAGTGTTTGGCATTCCACGGGTGGGGTAGCTCATGTCCCTAGCTATTTTTTAGACGATAGGAACCGGGTCGGTTGCTCGCAGTCACTACATACGAGCCTTCCCATCGAGGTCACATCTTCCCTTCTTTCGAGGTAGTTATCTCAATTTGCCATAGCACCAAGTCGCTTACCTTGAAGGAGCGCGACCTGACCCGTCTGTTAAAGTATTGCTCCGCCTTCTGTTTGTTATTCACCGTCCGGACTGCTGCTTCTTCTCTCCTTTCCTCCAGGACATTTAAGTTCTCAGCTAGCCTTTCTCGTTGTTTGTGTCAGGGTCGAAATGTTGGACACAGAATGTGGGAAGTCTGACTTCCATGGGGATTACTGCTTCGTTGTCATAGGTGAGGCTGAAGGGGGTGTCTCCCTGGTGGGAGTTCGGACAGTGGTCTGGTGGGAACTCTTCGGCCCATGCTCCTTTGTGCACCCCAATTTTTTTCTTGAGGGTGGAGAGGAGAGTTTTGTTGGTTGCCTCGGCCTGTTCGTTGGCTTGAGGATGCCTTGGCGAGGAGTACTTCACTTTAATTCCAAGCTTTGTGCACCATTCTCGATAATGTGTGTGTGCAGTTGAACTGTCTTCCGTTGTCTGATATGAAGGTCTGAGGTATGCCGAATCAGCAGACCACTGACTTCCATGCTTCGACTCATTTTGTGAAATAATTGACCGCGACAATTACAAACTTAGCTCCTTCCCTTGCTGCTGGGAATGGGCCAATCAAGTCCAAGCCCCACTAGGTGAAGGGTCACAGGGCCGTGATTGATGTCAACTCCTCCGCCGGGTAGTGCGGAATCGACCTGTGCTCTTGACACTTTGGGCATTTCTTGGCAAAGTCTTTCGCATCCTTGAGGGAACGAGACCAGTAATATTCGGCTCGGGTTACTCTCGAAGCGAGATCCCTCCCTCCTAAGTGGCTTCCACAAATCCCTTTGTGAATCTTTGTTAGCACGTATTGGGCTTCATCCGATGAGAGAGGCATCTGATACAGGGCTTGGAAAAACCTCTCTTATACAGGGCTCCTTCCAACATGGTGAACCGGGCCACCCTGTTCCTGACCTTTCATGCTTCTTCCGGGTCACTAGGCAGCTGCCTTTCCTGCAGGAATTTCTAGATATCTGTTGCCCACTCGGGAGGTGCTGAGGTCGTGACAGACACCTCCACCCCGATGGAGGGGGCGTCGACCATCCTGATAACAGTGTGTTCCAGAAACGGGAGTTCTTCCTACCTCGATGCAGCCCTCGCCAGACGATGCACCTTCTGGTTTTCTCCTCTTGGCACCTGTTGGATGCTGAAGGAGCGGAAGCGGTCGCGCTCGTTTCAGACCAACTGGAGATACTTCTTTAGCCTTTCCCCCATCGTGGCGAATTGCCCTAGTACCTGACTAACTACCACTTGGAAATCCACCCTCACTTCTATTTCTTCAGCTGCTAGTAACCGTGCAACTGTCATTCCGGCCAAGAGTGCTTCATACTCAACTTCATTGTTCGTCGTTTTGATTGCATAGTTGTGTTCCTCTCCTTGCTTGGAGACTATGTGCACCCCTACCCCTGATAGCCTGGCAGGACGAGCCATCGATGTAGACCTGCCAGGGATTTCCTTAGGGTGCTTTCGAAACTTCTTCCGGGAAATTGGTAAACTCGACAACGAAATCTGCCAACACTTGTCCTTTGATTACGTCTCGAGGCCGATAATCCATGTCGAAATCGTTGAGCTCAATCGCCCACTTTGTAAGCCGTCTCGAGGTGTTTGGCTTTTGCAGTACCTTCTTGAGGGGGAGATCAGTGAGTACTTTCATCGGGTGGGCCAGAAAATACGACCTTAATCTCCTGGCCGCGACGACTAGGGCGAATACTAACATCTCCATTTGGGGGTACCTTGCTTCTGCTCTGCGGAAGGCCCGACTCATGTTGTAGATTGGCAGCTGCCTTTCTACCGCATCATGGACAAGTACGGCTGATACGACGTGTGGTGATACTACTAGGTATACCGTCAGGGTCTCCCCGGGTCTAGTCTGACTGAGCAGTGGGCGATGACTCAGATACAATTTTAAATCGGTGAAGGCTTTTTTATAGGTCGGACTTTGAAGAAGGGTCGGCATCAATTGGTTGATCGAGCGATGAAATGGTTCAGCGCTACTACTCGCCCAGCTAGCCTCTGGACTTCATGAAGGTTGCGACGGGAAGGCATTCCTATCACTGCTTCAACCTTTTCCGGGTTCACCTTAATCCCTCTCTCGGAGACCATGAACCCTAGAAACTTACCCATCTCCACTCCGAACGCGCACTGCAACGGGTTCAGTTTCATCCGGTATCGTCGAAGGATGGAAAATGCTTCTCGTAAGTTGGCCAAATGTTGTTCGGGCTCTTTGCTCTTCCACAACATGTTGTCTACGTACACCTTTCATATTTCGCCCGATCTGTTGTTTGAACATTTGATTAACTAGCCATTGGTAGGTGGCCTGCATTCTTGAGGCCGATCGGCATTGCTTTCAGTAAAGGCCCCGGTCTGTCACGAACGCTGTCTTCTCCTCGTCATCTAGATTCATCCTGATCTAGATTCTGCCGTCGAGTCCACGATCAGGTAGATACGTGGTAAGGGGAAGTTGTCTTTTGGGCAAGTTTTATTCAGGTCGGTGAAGTCGACACACATCCTCCAATTCCCGTTGGCCATCTTCACTAGAACTACATTAGATAGCCATTCGGGTAATGGACCACCCAGATGAACCCTGTCATTAGGAGACCGTCCACCTCCTCTGCTATCGTTGCATACTTTTTGGCGCTGAAGGTTCGCCGTTTCTGCTTGACTCTTCGAGCCGCTGGATCAACGTAAAGTCGGTGCTCAATGATGGACTTGTCAATCCCTGGCATATATCCTCATGGCTCCAAGCAAACACGTCCCAGTGTTTTGTTAGGAGGGATATCATCGTTGCTCTCATCTCCGGGCCCACCTTAGTCCCGATCCAAACCTTTCGCTCTGGTGCAACTGGTCAACTGCAACCAGCTCCAAGGGCTCGTTGGGTTTTGCGGCCATCATTCAGTCAGGAGCGGAGGTGAACCCGACTTGGGTGCTTTCGACGGCCGTGACTAATTTGACCTTGTGCCTCAGCTCTCAGTCATAGCATTCCTGGGCTAGGACCTGCTCGCCGCGTCCTTCACCCACCCCCGAGTCAGGGTGCGACGCCCCAATATGGCGTTGTATGAGGATGGAGCCTTGACGACTAAAAAGTCAGACATGATGGCCGCAGTTCTAGGAGCATTCCCTACCAGTACTGAAAGGGTGATGGCTCCCATTGGTTGAACAACGTCTCCCGTGAAGCCCTTGAGTGGCATTGGAGCAAGATGCAGTCAGTCCAGGCTGATTCCCATCTTCACAAAGGCTTCACAGAACAGGATGTCTGCCGAACTGCCATTGTCAACTAGGATCTTCCCAGGTTTTGAAGTTTGCCACTTGTATTGTTACCACCAGTGCGTTGTCATGCTGGTGGAGGATGCCTTCTTTGTCTCTCGCGTCGAATGTTATCGTGGGGCCTCTGGTGCACTGTAAGGGCCGGTTTGCAACTCTTTCAGCAGCAAACACTTCCTTGTATTGCGCCCTCCAGGCATGTGCTTTCCGAGCTAATGAAGTTGTCCCGCCTTGGGCATACCCACCGATGATTGTGCTGATCTCCCTAAGTGGCCTATTCTTTGCTGGGGGATTCCATAGCATTTCATCCCGTGTTCCCTGCCTTATCGGACTCGCACCCTACCGAAGACCCGCGCGCCTTCCTCTGAGTTGATCTATGTGGTCCTCTGACCCGTGCTTCCGATTATGCTGGTCTTCCTCCCTCAGCCCCTTTTAGGGTTTATCTGTCTTGTGAGTTGTGCCGGTTATTCATGTGGAACTCACAATATGGGTGATTTTCCTCATCTCGGGGTTGCTCCCTTCGGGGGCCCCCGTGCGCTGGTTCCCTTCCACGGCCAAGTTTGTGTGTGCACAGCTTCCCTCTTGGGGACGTGTTGGCTTCCCTCGAGTGTGAAGAGGGAGGAAGGAGAAAGGAAGAAGGAGGAAGGGGGAAGGAGGAAGGAGGAAGGAGGAGGAGATGGTGGAAGGATGAGAAGAAGATGAAGAGAATGCGTAGAAGAGTAAGAGAATGCGCAGAAGAGTAAGAAGGATGTTGGAGTAGGAGTAGGAGTAGGAGGATGAGGTGTAGAGGAGGGATGAGATGAAGATGAAGAACGTAGAGGAGGGAGAAGGGAATTCGAGTAAGCGTAGCAATCAAAGTCATAGTTGGAGTTGGAGTAGGAGGAGGATGAGAAAGGAGGAGGAGGCGGAGAAGCAGAAGCAGAAGGAGAAGAAGTAAAGGAGGGAGTAAAAGAAGAAGATGATGAAAATGAAGACGTTGACAACTACGGAGAATGAGGGAAGATGAGAAAAATGAAAGAGAAAATTTATACTTTTTAGGTTAATAAAATAAATTTAAATAGTCCCAAGTAAATGAAAAATTACTGAAGCAATAATGTGTATACGTTATACCAAAAAAGAACATAATTTTAAAAGTAAACATTGAAAAATAAATTATATCTTATTTAAGCCATCAGAATGTTGGACGAGACTGCTACTGTAAAATTCATGCACGAAGATTCTTATATGATGGAAGATAGGTAACAAAATATGTTCCTTGTCATTGATATTGCCTGTAATGCAAAAAAACAAACAAAAAAAGCTATTGCTTTGCAAAATAGTGTACATGTATTAAAAAGAACCTATAGAGCTTGACTGAGTAAATAATACACATAAAGATAAATAGAGAGAGAAAATGATGAAGCACTGCTAAATAGTAATAAACATTATTACCTTTGCATGCTTGTAGAAGTTGTAGATGTCCAAATTGAGATCCTCCTACGTATAGTTTCAATCGAATACCACACACACACACGCAAACAAGCACGCACACTCACCCATTGACCCACCGACCCACACGTACATTCTTACCCCTTGCATGCAGGTAACAAAATATGTTCCTTGTCATTGATAGCAAAAAAACAAACAAAAAAAGCTATTGCTTTGCAAAATAGTGTACATGTATTAAAAAGAACCTATAGAGCTTGACTGAGTAAATAATACACATAAAGATAAATAGAGAGAGAAAATGATGAAGCACTGCTAAATAGTAATAAACATTATTACCTTTGCATGCTTGTAGAAGTTGTAGATGTCCAAATTGAGATCCTCCTACGTATAGTTTCAATCGAATACCACACACACACACGCAAACAAGCACGCACACTCACCCATTGACCCACCGACCCACACGTACATTCTTACCCCTTGCATGCACGCACACCCACCATGCACCCAAAGACAAGCAAAATGAAGAGGAGGGAGGGGATTGCGAAGAAATGAGAGTATGGAGTTGGAGCAGGAGGAGGAGGAAGACCAGGTGGAAGAATGAGAAGAAGATGAAGATAATGCGTTGAAGAGTGAAAAGGGAGTTGGAGTAGGCGTAGGAGTTGGAGAATAAGTAGGGGGAAGAGGAGGGAGGAGTAGGCGGAAAGAGAAAAGAGGAAACAAGAATGAGGTGGTGAAAAGATGAGAAGAAGATGAAGAGAATGTGTAGAAGTGTCAGAAGGGGTTGGAGTAGGCGTAGGAGTAGGAGGAGGAGGAGGAGGAGGAGGAGGAGTAGATGAAGGATAAGATGAAGTTGAAGAGCGTAGAGGAGAGTCGTAGTCGGAGTCGGAGTTGGACTCAGAGTAAAGGAGGAGGAGGAGGAGGAGATGCAGAAGGAGAAGCAGAAGAAGTAAAGGAAGGAGTAGAAGAACAAGATGATAAAAATGAGGACGACGCTGACGATGGAAAATGAGAGAAGTTGAGAAAAAAGGAGGAGAAAATTTATAATTTTTAGGTTAATAAAATAAATTCAAATAGGTCCTAGTAAATGAAAAATTACTGAAGCAATGAGTACGTTATACTAAAAAAAGAACATAATTTTAAAAGTAAACATTGAGAAATAAATTATACCTTATTGAAGCCATCAGAAGGTTGGACGCGACTGCAACAGTAAATTAATGCACAAATTGAACAAAGGTAAAGAAATATCTTCATTGTCGTATATATTGCTTGTAATGGAAAGAACAAACAAAAAAAGCAATTGCTTTGGAAAACATGTATTAAAAAAGCACCTATAGAGCCTGGTGACCACTAATTGGAGTTCCTCTAAGATACACAGTTTCAACCGAGTAAATAATACACACATAAAGGTAAATAGAGAGAGAAAATGATGAAGCATTGCTAAATAGTAATAGACGTTACCTTTGCATGCTTGTAGAACTTTTTGATGTCCAAGCGGAGCTCCTCCTCCTCCTACATGCAATTTCAATCGAATACGACAAACAAGCACACAACGCACACGCGAACAAGGACGCACCCTCACCCACCCACCAACAAGCACACGAACATGAACACCTACCCTACTCACACCCACCCAAAACCAAAACAAATTGTAGAGGAGAAGGAGAAGAGGAGAAGAATGCGAAGAGATGGTGGTGGAAGACTGAGAAGAATGTGAAGAGAGAATAAGTAGAACAGTGTGAAGGGACTTGGCATAGAGTAGGAGTCGGAGTCGAAGGAGGAGTAGGAGTAGGAGTAAAAGGAAGAGGAGGAGGAAAGAGGACGGATGAAGAGGAGGGGGAAGGAGGAAGAAGGAAGGAGAGAGAGAGGAGGAGGTGGTGGAAGGATGAGAAGAAGATGAAGAAAATGCGTAGAAGAGTAAGAAGGATGTTGGAGTAGGAGTAGGAATAAGAGGAAGAGGATTAGGAGTAGAGGAAGGATGAGATGAAGATGAAGAGCGTAGAGGAGGAAGGTAGAAGGGAATTCGAGTAAGCGTAGCAATCAAAACCGTAGTTGGAGTTGGAGTAGGAGGAGGATGAGAAAGGAGGAGTAGGCGGAGAAGCAGAAGAGGAAGGAGAAGAAGTAAAGGAAGGAGTAGAAGAAAAAGATGATGAAAATGAAGACGTTGACGACGATGGAGAATGAGGGAAGATGTGAAAAATGCAAGAGAAAATTTATACTTTTTAGGTTAATAAAATAAATTTAAATAGTCCCAAGTAAATGAAAAATTACTGAAGCAATAATGTTTGTACGCTATACTAAAAAGGAACATAATTTTAAAAGTAAACATTGAAAAATAAATTATACCTTATTGAAGCCATCGGAATGTTGGACGTGACTGCTACAGTAAAATTCATGCACGAAGATTCTGATATGATAGAAGAAAGGTCAAACAATATGTTCCTTGTCATTGATATTGCCTGTAATGCAAAAAACAAACAAAAAAAGCTATTGCTTTGCAAAATAGTGTACATGTATTAAAAAAAAACCTATAAAGCCTGATCGAGTAAATAATACACATAGATAAATAGAGAGAGAAAATGATGAAGCACTGCTAAATAGTAATAAACATTATTACCTTCGCATGCTTGTAGAAGTTGTAGATGTCCAAGCTGAGTTCCTTCTACGTATAGTTTCAATCGAATACCACACACACACACATACACAACCACACGCACACTCCCAAAGACAAGCAAAATGAAGAGGAGGGAGGGGAATGCGAAGAAATGAGAGTAGGGAGTTGGAGCAGGAGGAGGAGTACGACCTGGTGGAAGAATGAGAAGAATAGAGGTAGGCGTATGAGTTGGAATAGAAGTAGGGGGAAGAGGAGGAGGAGGAGTAAAAGCAAAAGGAGAAGAAGTAAAGAAAGGAGTAGAAGAACAAGATGATAAAAATGAAGACGACGCTGACGATGGAGAATGGGAGAAGAAGAGAAAAATGAAGGAGAATATTTATAATTTTTAGGTTAATAAAATAAATTTAAATAGGTGCTAGTAAATGAAAAATTACTCAAGCAATCAGTACGTTATACTAAAAAAAGAACATAATTTTAAAAGTAAACATTGAGAAATAAATTATACCTTATTGAAGCCATCAGATGGTTGGACGCGACTGCAACAGTAAATTAATGCACAAATTGAACAAAGGTAAAAAAAATATGTTCATTGTCGTATATATTGCCTGTAATGGAAAGAACAAACAAAAATAGGAATTGCTTTGCAAAAATATGTATTAAAAATGCACCTATAGAGCCTGGTGACCACTAATTGGAGTTCCTCTAAGATACACAGTTTCAACTAAATAATATACACATAAAGATAAATAGAGGGAGAAAATGATGAAGCATTGCTAAATAGTAATAGACGTTACCTTTGCATGCTTGTAGAACTTGTTGATGTCCAAGCTGAGCTCCTCCTCCTACATGCAATTTCAATCGAATACCACAAACAAGCACACAATGCACACGTGAACAAGGACGCACCCTCACCCACCCACCAACAAGCACACGAACACGAACACCTACCCCTGCACATGCACTCACACCCACCCAAAACCAAAGCAAATTGAAGAGGAGGAGGAGGAGAATGCGAAGAGATGAGAGTAGGGAGTTGGAGCAGGAGTTGGAGTCAGTGGAGGAGTTAGAGGAGGAGGAGATGGTAGTGGAAGACTGAGAAGAATGTGAAGAGAATAAGTAGAACAGTGTAACCTTCCCATAGGATAGAGATATTCCTAACCTTTAAAACATAATGCCCGGTAAAGAGATTCATATTCTGAAATACCTCACACACATACACAACCACACGCACACGCAAACAAGCATGCGCAAGCAAACAAGCACACACACTCACCCACGAACCGACCCACATGCACGCACAACCACACCCAGACCACCAAAAGCCAAAGCAAAATTCATTGATCTGTCTATCTAAATAAAAAAAAATCAAGAATAATTTGAGAAGTAGAACAAGAGAGCTTTCGAGGATCAAGAGAAAATAAATTGACAGAGAAGATAAGAATATAAGTAGAAAAGAAGGCATAAGAGAGAAAGATGATGAATTAGATGAAGATGATGAGATGAAGATGAGGAGAAGGCAAAGAAAAGAGTATGGAGTTGGAGTAGGAGTAGAAGTAAGGATATGATTCGGAGGAGGAGGTGGAGCCAGAAGTAGTAGGAGAAGAAGTAGAGGAAGGACGAGAAGAAGATGAAGAGTAGGAGAAGGTGAATAAGAGGGAGAAGGGAGTCGGAGTAGGTATAGGAGTAAGAGTAGGCGTCGTTGTCGGAGCAGGAGGAGGAGGAGAAGCTGATGCTGGACAAGTAGAGGAAGGAGGAGGACAAGAAGAAGATGACGATGACGACAGGTGGAGAATGGGATAAAATGAGAAAAATATTTTTACATTAATAACATCAATATAAATATTTCCTAGCAAGTGGAAAATTATTGAAACAAACTACGTTATACCAAAAAAGAACATGATTTCAAAAATGACATTGATAAATAAATTATACCTTATTGAAGCCATCAGAATGTTGGATGCGACTACTCTATCAAAATTCATGCACCTTCTTATATATGATGGAACAAAGGCCAAAAAACATGTTCCTTGTCATTATTGTCTGTAATGGAGAAAAACAAAAAAAAAAAAAAAAGAAAGAAAGAAATTGTGTTGGAGAATGCGTAGAGAGTTGGAGTAGGAGTAAGAGTATGAGTAGAAGTAGAAGTAGGAGTAAGAGTCGAAGGAGAAGGAGGAAGAGGAGCCAGAAGCAGTAGGAGAAGAAGTAGAGGAAGTACGAGAAGAAAATGAGGAGTAGGAGAAGGCGAATAAGAGGGAGAAGAGAGTCGGAATAGGTGTAGGAGTAAGAGTAAGAGTAGGCATTGCTGTCGGAGGAGGAGAAGCTGAAGCTGAAGAAGTAATAGACGGAGGAGAAGAAGAAGATGGTGATGACGACAGTGAAGAATGGGAGAAGATGAGAAAAATGAAGGAAAAATTAGAATTTTTAGATTAATAACATAAATATAAATATTCCCAAGTAATTGAAAAATTATTGAAGTAGACTACGTTATACCAAAAAATAAAATAATTTCAAAAATAACATTGATAAAATAAATTATACCTTATTGAAGCCATCAGAATGTTGGATGTGACTACTCTAGCAAAACTCATGCACCTTCTTATATGATGGAGCAAAGGCCAAAAGATATGTCCATTGTCATTATTCTGTAATGGAGAAAAAACAAACAATTGCCTTGTAGAGTATTACTTGTATTAAAAAAAGCACATCAAGAGCCTGACTACAGCTAATTGGAGTTCCTCCAAGATAAAGTTTCAACTGAATAAATAACACTTAAAGATAAATAGAGATAGAAAATGAGAAAGCACTGCTAAAAAGTAAGACACAATACATTTGCATGCTTGTAAAACTTGTAGATGTCCTAACTGAGTTCCTTCTATATACAATTTCAATCAAATACCACACACAAGCACACCCACCCACCCACACGCGCACGGACACAAATCCCGGCACATGCACTCACACCCACACGCACCCTAAAAAGCAAAATGAAGAGGAGAATGCGAAAAAATGAGAGTAGGGAGTTGGAAGAGGAGGAGGTGGTGGAAGGATTAGAAAAAGATGAAGAGAATGCGTAAAAGAGTGAGAAGGGAGTTGGAGTAGGCATAGGGGTCGGAGTAGAAGTAGAAGTAGAAGTAGAAGTAGGAGTAGGAGTAGGAGTAGGAGTAGGAGTAGGGAGGAGCCGAAGGAAGGAGGAAAGAGGAATGAGGAAGGAGGAGAGAAGCAGAAGCGGAAGGAGAAGAAGTTGAGGAAGAAGATGACGACAATGACAGCTTGCAGAGAATATGAAAAGATGAGAAAAATAAAGGAAAAAATTATAATTTTTAGGTTATTAATATAAATATAAATATAAATATTCCCTAATAAAAATGGAAAGTTATTGAAGCAGAGTACATTATACTAAAGAGAAACATAATTTCAAAAGTAAACATTGATAAATAAATTATACCTTATTGAAGCCATTATGATGTTGAACGCAACTGCTACAGAAAAATTCTTGCCCCTTCTTGTATGATGGAGCAAAGGCAAAAAATATATTCCTTATCATAGATATTGTCTCTAATGCAAAAAACTAACAAAAAAAGAAATTACCTTGCAAAGTAGTGCATATATTAAAAAAAACACCTATAAAAAAGCTGGTTGACAACTAATTGGAATTCTTCCGAGATATAGTTTTAAGCAAATAAATTATACTCATAAAGATAAATAGAGAAATAAAATGAGAACGCACTACTGAAATGTAAGACATACCTTTTTCGTGCTTATAGAACTTGTAGATGTCCAAATTGAGTTCCTCCTGTATACAATTTCAATTGAATATTACAAACATGCACACAATTAAGCGCACACGCAAATAAATACGCACACTTACCCACCCTCGAACACGCACTCCTACACTTGCATGCACACCCATAGCCATACACACATGCACCCATACCCATACGCACTCACAACCAAACACACGCACGCCCGCCCACCCACCCACCCACCCACACACGCACGCTCGCCCACATACGCACACAACCACACACCCACCCTCACATACACAACCCTAGATATTCAAAGTCGAAGATGGGCAGGAAATCAAAAAGGTTCGATTACATTAACCACCACATCACAAACCATTCCTGGGTTTCACACTTAAAACTCGCCATGATATTGACAAACATACAGGTAACAGTGAGATTAAATGATCAACGGGAGACCGTTCCGCTGTTTTGTCAACCCCCCTGTTATGGGGCAACCTAATCTATGCCAACACCTGAAACTTTATTTTCCTCATTTTCAGAAATACCATGCTTTCTGGACTTCAAGTCTAGATTTCAAAGTACAAATAACATTCCCAGTCCAAACTGAGAGTTGTCAAGCAATAAAAAAAATTTTAGGACAACTTTTTTTTGAGTACCTGAAATCTCATCCTTCAGTGCGTCACCTCAATGTTCCTGGAAGAACTTCCAGATTCTACGATGGAGCAGAGAAGCTAAACCGAAAGCCAGTCTTGCCACGGTCATGATCATGTTGCTTGACTATGTAATAGAAGTTGCCCTCTAGGCGGAAAAGTTTTGTGGGGACAACAATCCCAACTCCTACAGAGCTTCGGAATGACTCTAGGAACTTACGAAAAGAGAAATTCCGAACGAAACTCAATTCTGTGTCAGTTTAGCAAGGTTTCGAGCACCAGCAAAAATGTGCCCATGGATTCCTCGGTCTCTTAACCACTTAATTGGAACATCAAAAGAAAGGTCTGCAAAAGCAGTAACAGCAAGGTCTCCTCCAAGAAAATCCCTTCCAGGAAAATCAGAATTCTCATCATTAGGTTTATCTTTAATTCCAAGGGCGATGGCTTGTCCAAAAATCCACGGCCCCATGGAAATATAACACCACCAGAGATCCCACAGTTGAGTGCAGCATGATAAAAGCCAAAGGGTACAGCATAACGAAGATCTAACTCCTGACGCAAAAACCGCAAGCTCCTGGGTTTCACTCAACTGGGAGTACCAGATGGGTGCCTGAAATCAATTACCAAGAAGAAAGAAATTCGTACACGAACCAATCTCTCTCTCTCTCTCTCTCTGTCTATCTATCTATTTATGTGTGGGTGAAGAAGATGAATCACATATGAGCGTCGAGGAAATGCAGTACTCAAAACGTTGGAAGTTTTCGACTAAATTTCGGACCGTTGGAATTCCTTGCCGTTTTTTGAATTGTTTTTTTTTTTGAAATAGCCGTTTTTTGAAATTTTGGATCCGTTCTTTTTTACTGCAAATTTCATTTTTTACTGCATATTTCATTTTTTACAAGTTTTTTTTATAAGGACGGTTATTTACAAGCTAATGGTACACTGTAAACAATAAACACACCCATATGAATTGTCCATAGTATAAACTATATACATTTCTTATTACAAAACCTCTATTTGCAAATTAACTCAAATTGCACTAAGATATATCATATAAATTAAAATGATTTTTTGTGCAGTCTATTTTTAAAAAAGTGGACTCCACAAAGAAAATGTGTAAAAAAAAACTTTTCTTTTTTAATAGGACCACAATTTTACAAAAAGTATGCACAGGAACGTGGAGGATATAGAGACATAACACATTTACAGATAGTTTTATTTTTATATTTTATAAGTAATTGGGGTAAAAAAAAAAGTTGTATAAATCATCTGTATGCTTATAATCTTCTGAACATCCAATCGTGGGATAATGGGTAAATAAAGAGAAAGTAGCATTATTTATTGGGATCCTATAACATTAGTATGATGACACAACAAAAATCGCAAATAACAAAAGTATATATAAAAAATATTTAAAATGGCATGCTTGTGGGTATTTAATAAACAACCTTCCAATAGAATTTTTAAGAAAAAAAATTAGAATGCATGCATGCATTTAATATAAGAAGTCATTTAGCCAAAAGCCTATAGTCTGGTTGGCATAATTCTCAACTATCAAAATTGAGATCTCGAAATCCCTCTCCCCAAATCAATATATATTTATATATATATATATATATATATATATATAAGAAGCCATTTAACACACTTGTTGGGCTCAAGTTTAGATTAGTAGAAGCCCGGCACTCAAACTTAGCATGATTTTCAAAACTTCAATGTATGGTGATGATTCATTGAAAAAAATGATAGATACATTTTGCACCCTTAGATTATTGAGATTTTATATTTTGTACTTCAATTATGCAATGGTACTCTGCAAAAGTATCATTGCATAATTGATTATAAACGATTAGAAGTTTGCATGGTATTTTTAAGTCCAGAGTGGTTTTCCATTCTTTAAGACACATTGATGGACAAAAATGTCTATCTTGAACTCAGTTGGTTCATAAATCAAATAGATCATGAATAAGCTAAAGACATTATCACATCCTCCATATGTACATGTTTTTAAAGTCGTCGTAGGGAGAGTAAGCATTGTGAATTTATCCCAACAATCCCTCATTCACGATGACGCTTTTACGTCTCAAACTCATAATATCTAATTCTGATACCATTCGGTGCACCGAGATCTGTCAATCCACCTCAAATAAATGAGTATTAGGGAAGACATTCAATTTTTTATGGCATTAGACTTGAACCATGTAGGCCAATTTCTAGAGTCATCGCAAGGAGCGACATTAAACTCGCACCATACATGCCAATTTGTTGAGAAACTAACGAGGTCTTGAAATTTTGTTAAGGAAGATTTGGATAGCGAGTTGAGATGAGATGAAAGTTGAATTTTTGTTTTTAGATTTCAAAATTTTGAATTATTTATTGTATTTTGTGTGAGAATTTGGAAAAGTTATAATGATGAGATAAAAAGAGATGAGTTGAGATGCTCTCTCAATCCAACATGTTTCCTCCTTTGTACAAAGCCATTGTTTTAAAGGATAGAGATTAATAAGACCCCACCCATTTCCAGATCATTATACTTTGTCATATAGTCTAAAAGATGTGATGCATGGGTCTAATGGATGAGGATGATATTTCTATGATAAGAGACTGGCCGTCGTATTCCCAAAACGACATAGTCACATGCAAGGGGTCACAGATTTCCTTTGTGTCTGGTCACTAGGGCAACCATTTTTTGGATAGCAAAAGTGGCGCATGCGCACACACAGAATCCTTCATATTTGGTGCTTTTAGGTTGCATTTGAGTAGTGAGGTAATTTCAGATATTCTGTGAATAATAGTGAAAAAGTAATGATAAAATATTAAATAGTAGTGAATAGTAGTAAAAAGTAATTAAAGTATGTGAAAAGTAATGATAAAATAATTAATAGTAGTGAAGTGTTTTGAGAACACTCCTGTTAACGTCATGTTTTACGCGCCTTTGGGCCGGGTTCCATCAACTCGGGTCTTTAGGCCTTCACCTACACACTAAAGCAAACACGGAGAATGAATGGCCTTGGTGGTGGCCGATGAGTCTCTGATACTAAAGTCAGTATATCTCCTTAGTATTTTGTGTGCAAGCTTAGAGGAATCAGAAAGAGTTCTTCATACCTAGGGATCGACTTTTATACTAGGTCTTTGGTGGGGATGACTCGTCCTTGGCTTTGAGGAGCCTATGTCCTTTCCACAGCTCGTTTTATCATAATCCTTTAATGCGGTGTGGCTTCTAGGGCGGCGTCATTAATGCAGCGTAGAGCCTGGGGAGTGGTGCCATTAATGTGGTGTGGCTTTCTGACACACTTTTTCCTGCGGAAGCTCCCTGTTAAGCCCCTCCATGCCTGCTATTAGGAGATCAAGGGTTCCCCGTATTTCCCGCTCACCTGTCTGCACAGGCTCTCGAGGGTAGGGTGTCATCGGGGAGGTGTCAGGGCGGCAAGTCTCATCTACCCCTACCGTTCACTTTCCCAAAGCATGGGTTGCTTCGTGGGTGAGTTTCGCTGGTGGGCTAAGTACTCTGTAGATGCTCACTGACTCCTTTTAGAGGAGGGTCGTTGGCCAGACTGGGCTACCCGACTTACTTCCTAGAAGCCTCTCGTCGGCTTGCCCTGTGGGCTGATAGGGGAAAAAATCCCACTACCCAAAAGAGCAGTTTGGGAAGTGAGATGAGATAAAAATTTTGTAAATAGTAATAAAGTAGTTTGTGAATTGTAGTGAAATAGTGTGGGTTGAGTATTTTTTGGATTTTGAGAAAGGAGAGTGAAAAAGTTGAATAAAAATTATTATAAAATTAAAATATTATTAGAATATAGTTTTATAATAATATTTTTGTTTGGGATTTGGAAAAATTGAATTATTTTTTATTTTTTGTTTAAAAGTTTGGGAAAGTTGTAATGATTAGTTTGAAAATAGTTGTATTTGAATTATGTTTGGGAAGAATATGAGATGAGATGAGATGAAAATTTTGGGGTGAGATCTATTTCTAAACAGAATCCTTTAGATTTGGAATTTTTAGGTTGCGTTTAGGTAGTGAGGTGATCTCAGATATTCTATTAATAGTAATGAAAAAGTAATGATAAAATATTGAATAGTAGTGAAAAATAGGTAAAAAGTAATGATAAAATAATAAATAGTAGTTGAGTGTTCTACCCAAACAGAGCCTTAGTCCACAATAGAAAGTTCTGGGCATAACCGTGATGGAAATTGTTAATTTCCTGTGACGCTGAAAACCAACCCAACATAACTCAGCTTTCCCTTTCAATATTCAACCAAATCAGCCCCTCCAAACCAGACACCAATTAAACTCGATATAATTAAAGATTAGGCTTATGATCTTATTGAATAATATTCTTTTTTATGACTTTTTTTACTTGAAATTCTCATTAATTACGATGTCATTAATGGCTCAAATTTCACAATATATATCCTAAACAACATTATATCTAGGGAACCATAGTACTTTTAAGTTGAAACTTGCTGTTTCAAGATCAGGAACTTTCATAATGTGTTTCTTAAAATGTGCATTAAAAACTTGGTCTAAGTATTTTGTTATTTACTGATGCGATTAGTGTATAAATACATCATTTATTGTCACAGTTATTTACCTGCACAGTAATGGACCGAAGGCATTGGGGCTTAATGGGCAAAGTTAGGCTGGACTTGTTGGCTAGTGGCCATTTATTTTATTTACAAGTTAGTGTTGATGTTAGAGATGATTTGGGTCATGGCCCATATATAGATATTAGGATTATATGAGTTGTTTTACTTTTACTGTTTGGTTAAGATTGGCCTTTAGCCCATTAGTTAGTAAGAGAAGTTGAGTATTTGTAGTGGGGTTGCATGCACCGTGGGAGATCATCCAAAATCATTAATGAAAATATGTCTCTATTTTCTTTTCTCTATTTTTCTTAGAGACTAGGTCAACTTTGAATTTGACCTATTTTCTTGTATTTTCTCTGATATTTTCTATTCATCCAAACACTATCAATCAGGTGTGTTACATTTATAATAAACATATGAAACTATTTTTTTTTTCAAAAGAATATATATATATAGAGAGAGAGAGAGAGAATATTTTTCAAAAGTATATATGTATGCGTATAAGCCCTCCTTTGAGAGTCCCTTCTTTATATGAACTCAATGTATTATGATAGATGCTTTATGATTTTAGAACTGCGTGACTGTTGTGTGACTGAATACTATATTGGACGATTGTTTCTTTTAAAGAATGAAAGGTAAGGTGAGAGAGAGAGAGAGAGAGAGAGAGAGAGAGAGAAAGAAATGTATGGCTGCATGTAATGAGGTTAATGATCTGATCATATAATGATGAGGACGGTGTCACAAAGGTTAGGATGGATGGCAACATTGGAATACATCATTGTCGATGAACCTAGTCATGACCCATCTTTGTAGTTCAATTCTTAAGCCGATTGCTCCAAGAAGAACTATTGATCGCGAGGATTGTCAACTCTAACACACGGGTTAACAGTGTGTAATGACCATAATATTGATGAAGTAAAGGTAACGAATGATTGATGATGTTAAGAAGATTAATGTTTATGCATGAAGATGAGGAAAAAGGATGTTTCTTAATGCCTTATTATTAATGTTTGATTTATGCTAGTTTAAGTGAAGTTTTTCTCCCTGATCTCTTAAAGGAAACCACTTAATTACCTGTAACTGGAAATTTACACTTATTGACTAGATTTCAATCACTTTTTAACTCTTTTTTTTTTTTAGGTTAATTGATCGAGAGGAAGAATGCCTTCAACCAGAACCATCTGCTAAAACGTCAATCTTTTTTTCTTCCGCATGTTGCACCTTATTGTTGCAACAAACGTGGATCTTGTGGCACATAAAACCACATTTAGTCGGCTTCGGGCACAGTTTTTTATACGAGTGACACATGGAGATCCCATAGATTTGGCACTGCACATCTTTGAGAGGATCTATTATGAGGCGAGCATCGTCTCCACGGATAATCTCTCATACGGTGTCCTGATCAGCCGGCTATTACTTGCACGGGGAGTGCCAACCCAGCCAGAGGAGCGGGTCAAAGATCAGATGTGCCCCCTCGACATGACCACGCATCGACGTAGCATTGGATAGGCGAGGGGACGTCAGCCACCCCTGTAGAGGATCTAGTTCCTCTGACGCAGCCTGAGCCAGGTCATGTGGGGAGTAGTAGTCAGCAGCCACCGAGTACATCTGCGGGAGATGTGCGACCTACTTGGGTTGATGCGATGATCTCATAGCTGACTGTGCATATCGATTGCTCGCGGCTATAGAGGCGTTTGCCTCCGAGATCGTCCATCGTGTAGGTATCCTCAACGACAAAGTTGATACCTTGACTGAGCAGGTACAAAGTTTGAATTTCGCAAACAACGCTATCATCTGAGTGTTGTTTAAGAAATTCGATTATATTTTGTATTTTGCTTTTATTATATGTAAAGAAAAATATTATTTAATATTTCTATGGTTTTTTAATTTCAATTCTCAATGTTCTTTAATATTATATTTTCCATCTTTAATTCTAAATCACTGCACTTCAAATATATATAAACATAAATATATATTTATATATTACAAAATGTGTATATATAAATATATACAAGTCAATTTTTTAGACTTGTTCACAAATTATGCACTATAAAAACCACATAATTTTTAAATTAGAGTCATATTTAATTTAAATTTACAATTAACATTCGAACGTTAGTAATTGACGTTTGAATGTTGGCGGAAAACATTTTACGTTCGAACGTTAGCGCCAAAACATTTCACGTTCGCATGTAAGTAGCCACAATATTCGAACGTATATGTGACATTCGAACGTAAATTTCCCAAACGTTAGAACGTTAAAAAAATCTCATCTGTCTTTCACAGAAAAGGCTTTTTAATGACGGTTTGGGGACTGTCACAATTTTCCAACTGTCACTAAAAAGTAATTGTGTTGTAGTGACATCAAGTGAGAAGTGTGGTCTACTGAGATATTTAATAAGATTCCATTTGTATGTACTTTGAAGTTTTTGAATCCTTTTCATCTTTTATTTTTTCATATAGCCCCGAGCCTAGGCCACATTACAACCTATGTTGACCGTTCTTATCCTAAGTAAGTTTTTGGAAAGAGTGGTGAAAGTCTCATTTGTTACTGTACGAAAGTGCACTCTAAATACCCTATTATTGGACTAAAATGTTAAAATGGGAATAAAAATCATAGGAATTAATGTGTATTCTTGAATTGAGTTTTTATTTACTTTGGGATATTCCTGAATATATTTTTATGTTTAATTTCAGAGTCTATAAAAGAGCAAGTCAAAACCCAGTCAAATTTAAGTGACTTTCAAGTGGGCTAGACGTTGGAATAACCTAAGAATTTTCAACGACTGTAAGACTCTTCAAATAAGGATAATGATGAGGTTTAAGAGTAATTCAAATCAAGAGAAAAAAGTTAGTTCGAAATTCACTAGAAGACAGCTTGTACATACTTTAGTATTTTGATGTAACTTTCTACTCAAATATTGGATTGATCCGATTCTTGAGGCGTTGAAAAACTATCTTAAAATGCTACAAATTTCTCTCTAATAAAGATTTCTAAATTCTAAATCTTGGAGCGCGTACATTTCGCAAAATACTAAAAATGGTAATTTACCCATTTATTCTTCCGCAACAAAATGGAATTCGCAGTGTATGAAAAAAAAAATTTTCAGCCCCAAATGCACGCAAGCTAAGGTAAGTCAAGACTGAACTCTCGTCATTTATTGACCCCATATATTTCCCACCACAAAACGGAAGATAAACCCGTACATGGCTATTAATGATAGTGAAGTCAGGCTCAGGCAACCCATCTTGACCACAATAGTCGTGGAAAAAATCCATTAAATCGGTGCTGCTTTGCCATTAAGTAGTACTCCGCTGCATCAAAATCATTCTTTTATTTTTTTTTAATTTCTTTATTTATATTTTTTTATTATTTTAAAATATTTTTAAAAAATATAAAAATATATTAATACATTAATAGTCACTTCCGTAACTATCAAGTAAAGAAAAAAAATTTAAAAAAAAAATAAAATACATAAAGTATCAAAATGAGAGAACAAATTGAGTGGCAAAAGTAGTACGTCTGCCCTTGGCCCTATATAACTGCCGTCTGCCCATCTTGGCCTTATATAACTGCCGTCTGCCCTTGGCCTTATATAACTGCCGTCTGCCCATCTCCAAGTTCTCTAACTTTTACTAAATTATAGAACTGCCGTCTGCCCATCGCCCTATATAATACACAGATACTCATCATTCTCTTCCACAAACCCTGCATATCGCCCCATTTATGGGATTAAAACTGAAAATGAAGCTTTTTTCTTTGATTCTCCTTTTCGCTTTCTTGCTCGAAGCCTCGGCACGAAGTGGAAACCGTACCCCAAATCCAACCCCCAGTACTGATGGCGGCGATGTTAGCAGCATCATAAGCTCATCTCTTTTTGACCAACTGCTCAAACATAGGAACGACGGGAGTTGCGAAAAGAACGGATTCTACACTTACAATGCTTTCATCGCTGCTGCACGATCTTTCAATGGCTTTGGCACAACTGGTGATGTTAACACGAGTAAAAGGGAGATTGCTGCTTTCTTGGGTCAAACCTCTCACGAGACCACAGGTTAGTTTGGTTAGCTTTGAGCACAGAACTGATATGTACGTTCAAGTGTTTGGTATATAGATCAATATTGCTGTTCATAAAAAAAAAGATATATAATACTTTTGTACGTGTACGTACGTAGGAGGGTGGCCAGGTGCACCAGACGGCCCATATGCATGGGGATATTGCTTTGTTACAGAAAATAACAAGAAAGACTATTGTACGCCCGGTGCAGCTTGGCCATGCGCTCCAGGCAAACAATACTATGGCCGGGGACCCATTCAACTCACCCAGTAAGTCTCTCTGAATCTAAGTAAAGAATATCGATATTCAAGGATTAATTTAGTGTCTACACTTTGTTTCTAGGCATGGTTCGTGAATCAAGGACTTAATTTGATCCTGATTTCGATTTTTCATTGAATTTTTCAGCAACAACAATTATGGGCAAGCCGGTAACGCCACTGGATCTGATCTCTTAAATAATCCGGATTTGGTAGCCACAGACCCGACCATATCGTTCAAGACAGCCATATGGTTTTGGATGACCACACAGGAAAACAAACCATCCAGCCACGATGTTATCATTGGGAATTGGACACCGTCTGCCGCCGACAGGTCAGCTGGTCGAGTCCCAGGTTACGGTGTCATCACCAACATAATCAATGGCGGGTTGGAATGTGGTGGGCATGGTGCCGATGATAGAGTGGCTGACAGGATTGGGTTCTATAAAAGATATTGTGACGCATTCGAAGTGAGCTACGGGGACAACTTGGATTGCTATAATCAAAGCCCTTTTACCTAAGATCGATGCATACCCAAGTACTGCACTTATTAGCAAGTAACCACATGTAATTGGAGACTATATATTTCTCTTGTACTCCAATGAGAAAGCTCAAGATATGAATAAATAAAGAGTTAATTTGCAAAATAGATAAATTCGGATCTTCTTAACTCTTAGTCAGGCATCGTTTATTTTCACAAATCATCTCATCTCATCAATATTACAATCTTCACAAACTCTCGCACAAAATATAATAAACAATTTAAAATTTTCAAATCTCAAAACAAAAATAATATTAAAAATTTATATTTTAACAATATTTTATTCAATTTTCATATCATTTTATCTCATATCATCTGTATAACAAACGAAATCTTAATGTCAATATATATTGTACTTCATATTCAACAGAATGCTAGCTGCATATGAAGAGGTAGTCTAAAGGGATGCTTGAGGAATGAGATTATATGAAAATTATTTTGTGAATAGTAGTAACATGGTTTGGGAATATACCACTACAACAAATTTGAGCTTTTAGGACGAAATTATTTAGGGACAAACAAAATTTCGTCCCTAAAAATCATTTTTTGGGATGAAATATAAATTTCTTCCCCAAAAATTGATGACTTTAGAAAATCGTTCAAACGGTAAAATAACCGTTCGAACAATATTTTCTATGTCGAATTAAATCGTCTCAAAAAGTTTTTTCCGTTTGAACGGAAAAAAAAAAAAACATTCGAACAGTAAAATCTTGGCGGGGAAGTAATTTATTATGGCGGGAAAAGTTCACAACCGTTCGAATGATAATTTTTTATGTTCGAACGGAAAATATTTGGTGGCAAAACCTGACGGGAAGGTTTCTAAACTGTTCGAACGGAATATATTTAGTTTGAACCTATTTAAGCACCACATTTATACATTCGAATGTATAATATTAATCTCAATATGAAACTCAAAATATAAAAAATATATATATCATATTTACAAATTCATTAATTAATTTTATGTAATTAATTTAAAAATATTTTAATGATTTCTTTTATGTTAAATAAAAGTTTTAGTTAAATAAATATTATCAATCATAAACCACATAATATAAATCAATAATTACTCCAGAAAAGACAAAATATTTAATTTACAACTAAAGCAAATTATCAAAACACCATATATACTATCCATAACTATAACAAAAAATATATGAATAAAAAATATAAACTATTGTGTTGCGAGGTCTCTACACACATCCCCGACTGTAGCTAATTGTCTCTCTACCTGTGCCAGTCGAGTACTGAGCATGACTTAAGTTGCATTATTGGCATTAATCTCTGTACGTAACTCATTAACCTTTGTACGTAATCCAGAGACGCTAGCCATAATCTCTGTATGCAACTCAGACATGGCAGTATGCACTACATCGATCACTGCTGATGTGTGTATGTCGATCTCAGCACGCAGTATCTCGGCCATCTCCTCACGAGTAGATGTGCGTGATGCCTCGACCTGTGTAGATGTCTCACCAGCCGATACTCCAGTATCTCCCGACTGTGCATCTCTCTGAATATCAGCCCTGTCAGGAACAGCTCCACGAAAACCAAATCTTGAGTGTCCCGTGCTCAGTGACAGGGTGGTGCTGTTGATCGATCCCATCGGCTCCCGGGAATGCTCGGCAGCTTCTGGCATGACCCCGGCATGTAGCAAAAATCTTGTGATGAGGATCCCAAACGGCAATATATATGTCGTAATGAACCGAGCCTCTGATCGGATCTTCTCAAATATATAACCCACGAGGTCGATCGGAATGCCACGAGCGACCCGTATCATAAATCTCACTCGATCCATGCTGACCTCGGTCTTGTGCTGCCAAGGGTCAATATTGTTGCAATGATAAAATACATGATCTTGAAGAAAGAAGATAAATCTGCCTGCCTAATACTCTTGTCCCATCGTACACTGGAGCATCTGGACCAATAATCAAGTCTCTGACCTCATGCTCAGCATGTGTATCGATCTCATCTGTGCAAATTGGTCCCTCGTCCTGAGACATCTCTGCATCACCTGAAGGATCAGACTCTCTAGGCGGCAGGTTCGGATAGGCATCGACAAGCCTAGGAATACTGAGATATGCAGCGAGTCCGTCCGCTGAAAATATAACAGGAGCTCCTCGGACACAGATCTTGTATGCCCCTCCATCGTCCGGGCTGGCACTACCGAGCTCTTTATAGAACTCAGTAACGATCTCAATGTAGGAAATGAGTTATATTCCTTCTTCTTGCTAATTTAAGATTGGTGCCCAACCACGATCATTGAATACTGATGGGAGGGAATGACCCCCATATAAGAGCCACAAAATTAGACAGTTTTACCTGTTGCTCAAGTAAAAAAGTCTGCTCTCGAACTGTTTTGATGGAAGGTTCTCCTGATCTACCACGTTTACGGCCCCTATAAGACATTATTATGAACCTAAAATTTTAAAAATAAAATATATATTCAACATTAGTGATAAAATCTAATTACGACGAAAAGATTTACAAAATTATATACTAATAGCAATTTAATAAATTAATTGATAAAACAATTCAATGAAACGATGAAAACAATTTAATAAGCTAATACAAAGTAAATGGTTCGAACATAATATAACGCGTTCGAAAGACAATTTTATGTTCGAACGATAAAATTTATGGTCGAATAGAAAACTGCAAACCGTTCGAACGTTTTAAAACTGTTCGAACATCAAGGTTAAATCGTTCGAACGTGTTCGAACGGAAACTAGATCGAGCTCGGCCATGGCTGAGTCAACTTAGCGGCCATGAAAACACCCAAAAATGCATCGATTCTGTGGTTTCTTCGACAAAACACATACTACTCTTCATTTCTAAACATCCTACAGTGGATTTGTGGTGTTCTACGGTGACTATTAATGAAAAATATATAATTTTTCTAGAGAAAACGAATAAAATTATAAAATCATAAAATAAACGGTAAAATAACTTTTAAAAGGCAGACGACAGCGACTGATAGGTGTTCAAACGTTTTCTCTCGTTTTCAAACGGTGGGGACGGCGGCGTGAGAGACAGTTCTGCCCGCGATAACTTATATGTGCATAACCGTTCGAACGTTATATTTGATCATTCGAACGATTTTAAATAACTGTTCGAACGTTAATATTTACCGTTCGAATGGTATTTGTTTTAAGTTTAATAAAAATTTATATTAAATGTATATTATATTTATAATCCTATAATTTAATATAATATATATACAAATATAGTAGATTATATATACTGTAATATATATGTAATATTATAATATATTATAATATATATTATGATAGTATAATACTTTAAATGAAAACATAATAACTTATATATATTTTATTATAATATAATAGTAATATATCATAATACTTTACTATCAAAGTGTTATATATGATAAGATATATATATATATATATATATATGATAGTATATAGTACTATATACTATGAGTTTATACTTAACTAATATATATTATATTATATATTCCATTATACTTTACTATATATGTTTTATATGATACTATACAGCATATATATGTATATATATATAGCGTATAGATTACTAATATACTATCATCTTATAAATTTATCTATACTTTACTATGTGACCTAGTATATTTGAGGCTATATATATATATGAGTAGATATTCCTAATACATATGATCTTATATTTTCCACTATACTTTAGTATAGTATAATATATGATATATAATATAGATTACTATATATCATATAGTATATATTACTAATATATATGATACTATATATATGATATATAATATAGATTACTATATATATGATAGTATATATTACTATTATATATGATTGGTGGAATTTACTAATACACATGATCTTATATTTTCCTTTATACTAATTTAGTATAGTATAATATATATGATACTAAATATATGATATATAGTAGATATTACTAATATATATGATAGTATGTATTACTAATAGATATCATCTTACATTTTTATAGTATACTTTAGTATAGTATAATATATACAATATTATATCGATGATATTTAGTATAGATTACTATATATATGATAGTATATATTACTAATACATATGATCTTATAGTACTTTTCATTTAATGATGAAAATAAATATATTTAAACATTAAGGTGATGTGTTCAAACGGTATTCGTAAATCATTCGAAGGCTTTATTTGCATTTAAATTTATGAAAAAAACATTCGAACGGTATATTGCAGTGGTGGGAAAATATCCCGCCTCTGGATTACTGTTCGAACGTTATTGACCATCGTTCGAACGGATTATTGCGGTGGTGGGAAAATACCTCGCCAATTAATAACTCTGGATTACCGTTCGAATGTCCTTTGTCAGAGTTCGAACGGTTTATTGCAGTGGTGGAAAAATATCCCACCAATTAAAGACTCCCGGATTACCGTTCGAACGACATTTTTCGCCGATCAAATGACCTTGAAGAAATTTGTGCAGGCGAGAAAATTGGGGCGCTTAAATTATTTCGCGTTCGACCGCACTTTATTTACGTTCGAATGGTTTGTGAGAACTTATAACCTTCCCGCACGCCGTCAGTCCCTCATTTTTCTCTCCTCTTTTTCTCTCTACTCCGTTTTCTCTCCAAAATCTTACATTTTTTTCACACAAGCCTTCATTCTATCATCTTATAAAGAGGATTGTTTAGTATATTTTGCTTAAAGGTATGACTTTCTTTATCATTTTACCTCTAAATCTATCATTTTTTTATTGATTCTGTAGTTTATATATATATTATGTTGGTGTTTGTTAGATTAAACACAAAATATATTTGTTAGAGGGTTGCTATTCGAAGTATATATGTTGTATGTTTGGTAGAGGGTTGCTATTCGAAGTATATATGTTGTATGCTTGTAGTGTTTTCTGAATATGAATTTGTGATGTTTGGAATCAGGGTGTTTGGAACTGACTCGTCTGAACTGACTGGTGTTTGGAATCTGGGTTGGGACTGTTCGAACGCAGTTATATACCGTTCGAACGGATAAACATATTCGAACAATATATGACCGTGTTCGAACGGTTGTAAAAGCTATCTTAAACTATCATATAACTATGTAATATTATAGTAGATTATATATAGTATATATTATATGTAAGAAATAATAATACTTAAACTTATATTAATATTTAAAAGATAATAGTTGTAAAAAGTATCTTACAACTAACTTAAAATGGGCTAGAATTATATTATAAAAATATAAGGATTATTAATATTTAAACTCATATTAATATTTAAAATATAATAGTTGTAAAAACTATCTTACAACTCACTTAAAAGGGGCTAAAATTATATTTTAAAAACCTATGAATCATTAATACTTAAACTCATATTAATATTTAAAAGATAATTGTTGTAAAAACTATCTTACAACTATCTTAAGAAATAATAAAATTAAATTATAAATAACTTAAAAATAATAGACATAAGAAATAATAATACTTAAGCTTATATTAATACTTAAAAGATAATAGTTGTAAAAACTAATATTATTTTATAGAGATCATAGTACAATCTCGTCACGGACGAGGCAGTACTAGAGGCGTGACGTTGGAGAAATATCGTAAAGTAGGTAAGATTAAGGTTAGCATTCCTAACGAACATACCGGAGGCGAGAGACAACAAGCAGCTTGGCTTGCATCGCATGTGGGTGCTCTTATACGGACTTATGCACCTTTGGCTACGAGTTCATGGCATAAAGTCTCACAAGATGTGAAAGAGCTTATAAAGAAGCATTGTTTGGTACGTAATATTTAAATAATAAATTTTATTGATATTATTTAATATTCTAAATAAAAATATCTTTGTGTATATACTTTTTCAAGGATAACTTCGAACTAAATTTTGGTCGAATAGAGGACCGTAGGACTGTCGAAGAGCTGATATGTAATGCATTCCGCAAGTATAAGGCAATGTGTCACGAGCATTACAAGAAGTACGAGAACAAGAAAGATGCATGCCAGCATCATTTTCAAGATGGCCGACCTGAAGAATGGGGAAAACTCTACGACATGTTTGAGGATCCATCATATAAGATAAATTAAATGAATTATTTATGTGTCATATTTGTAATTTTCACTTACTAACTTTTACAACTTCTATGCAGGCTCAAGATCTTTCCATCGCCTCTCTCAGAAATTGATAATGTACTTTTTTTTTTATTTTTTTTCATTCTATATAGTTTGTTTTTAATATAGACTTTATATCTTAACAATGTCGCTTGTAGAAAGAGTCAGACACCAATTATGATCTAACAAAATTATATGCCGCGTCACATACTAATAGTAATGGAGAGTGGACTCATCCCGATGCTCGTGAGAATTATGTAAGTATTATAATTTCTTTTAATTAACTATATTTAAATTATTGTGTCAATATTAATTTTATATATTGTGTAGGATAAAACGGTTGCCATCCGTACTGAAGCTGCATCAGGTCATAATTCATCAACAAGTGATGTTGAAATTTTTACACAAGTTCTAGGTAAACATTCGGGCTACTTGAGGGGTTTGGGACGTTGTGTAAAACCTTCAGGCTCTTCATCAACGTCAAGCACTACTACCATTGCATTAGAGAATGCAAATTCTATGATCGAAGAATTGATGACAAAACAGCAGAAGTTAGAAGCTCAATTGACGAAACAAGTAGACATGGAGATGCTCATAAAACAGCAAGAAGATCAAAGACAGACGCAGCTTCAAATACAGATGCGTATGCAACAACTCAGGCATGCAAATAATTGAATTTCATTAGAAGTGTTTTTGCATATTGAACAATTATATATCATGTACTGATAATTTTATTAGTATTATTAGTATTTTATCTATTTAGTTATGACTTATTAGATTAGTTTTATTTATATTGAACGATTTGTAATGTATTTTTAAAATATAAATATCTATTTGGTTTTAAATTAGTATTGTCCAAGAAAATAATAACCGTTCGAACTCTCATCAAACGTTCGAACATATATAAATCGGACACAACCGTTCGAACATCGCAAGTTAGAGTTCGAATGGTAAAAAATTGCACGTCATTCGAACGAGTTCGAACAGGCAATTCACTATTTGCATTCGATCATCAATGTTTTTTCTTCGAACGTTTCTTCATGTGTATTTGGTCGAACGGACCTGTATCGATCGACCAGCCATGAAATATCCGTTCGAACAGTTCCTCATTGTTCGAACGTTATTTACGACATTCGAACGAATTTAAATTATCCCAGAAAAAAAAATCCATTCGAATGCGATCGAACGGTCCAGTTTAATTTCGTCCCAAAAGATTTTTTTTGGACGAATTTGTGATTTTCGTCTCAAAATACCTTTTGGGACAGTTTTATAAGGACGAGCTTGGGACAGTTTTTTTTCATCCCAAAATATACTTTGCGACGAAATGCCAGTCTTTTGGGATGAAAATTTTTGTTCCAAAAGACCTTATTTGTTGTAGTGATACTAGTAAGATAGTTTGAGTTAAGTATTTATTGAGTTTTAGGAAATGAGAGAAAAAAAAATTAAAGAAAAATATTATAAAGTTAAAATATTGTTAGAAAATAATCTTTTAATATTCTTTTTGTTTTGAGAATTGAAAAAATTGAATTATTTTTTATTTGAAAGTTTGGAAAATTTGTAATAATTAATTTGAAAGATTTTTTATTTAAATGATATTTTAGAAAAAAATTAGATGAAAAAAAAGATGAAATTTGTTTCCAAACACCTCCTGTATATTCTATAAATCCAACCAATCAGAAAACTGTAAGTAAGGCATAGGTAGGTAGGCGCGCAGGACTTGACCCTGAGACGACTATATAGTCAAACATACGGATGGTCCCTATAGCTAGTCTGAGTTAAGAGTTGGAATAGGAGTGGAGGGGTGCATGCATGCATCTACTTTTAAACTAAATATATAGTGTGGGAGTAATTCTACTCTTAGGCCACTTAAGTCTCCAACACCACACACCAGTTGAGCTGGCCTTTTTTTTTTTTTTTTTTTTCAAAACAATTCGTTGTGAAGGCTACTCCCACGTTTTCCACCTTCTTCCCCAAATCTTCCATTCAGATGCGCCCCTCTGCCGTCTCCTTACCAACCCCAACTAAACATTGTAGTGGAATCAATCATTTTCAATCCATTTCAGTTTGTTTGCTTTCTAATGGAGATTTTATATAAAAGACGCCATTGGATTTCGTAAAGTGGTAATGAAAATATATTATGAAGGTCTACTTTTAGATGCGTGAATATCAACCATAAATGAAGGATAAAAAGAAAAAGAAGAGAGCGAGCTCATAAATGTCATTTGAAACTGTTGAAGAAAATAATGTGAGATGACAAAAAACAAATGCTAAGAAGACTCTGCAAATCTTAGAACAACCCCCCCCCCCCCCCCCCCCGCGTGCGTCTTCACGATTAGAAGCATGTTCCAAAATACCAAGTATTTTGAATGGGGACCTTAGGTTGCGTTTGTCAAACCACATAGCTTATTTTTATTGTTTCGACAAGTACGTGGCCATCGCCGACGAAGTAGACCGGCTCCTGGCTGCAGGGTTCATAAGAGGTACATTACCCTGAGTGGCTCTCTAACGTTGTCATAGAGAAAGCAAGCAGAACATGGAGGATGTGCGTGGACTTTACTGACCTGAATAAAGCATGCATGAAGGACTGCTTTCCCCTATCGCGGATAGATTTAATAGTAGATTCGACGGCTGAACACCCCCTGCTTAGCTTCATCGACGCATACTTAGGATACAACCAAATCAGGATGAACACCGATGATGAAGAAAAAATGACTTTCATCACCGACCGGGGACTCTACTGCTTTAAGGCAATGCCATTCGGTCTCAAAAACTCAGGGCCAACATGCCAGAGATTGGTCAACCGAATGTTCAAAGACGAAATCGGGCATAATATGGAAGTCTACGTGGACGACCTTCTGGTCAAGAGTAGAAAACCCGAACAACATCTTAACGATCACAAAGAAGCCTTCGGAGTGCTCAGAAAATACAAAATGAAGCTCAACACGTTATAATGTGCCTTCGTCGTCAAGTCAGGGAAATTCTTGGGCTTCATGGTCTCCGAGAGTGGAATCGAGGCCAATCCCAAGAAGGTCAAGGCAATTGTGAATATGCCGCAACCAGGGACTATCAACGAAGTCCAAAGGTTGGCAGGAAAAGTAGCTATCCTGAACCCTTTTTAATTG
This sequence comes from Juglans cinerea, assembly GCA_961763995.1. Taxonomy (NCBI): domain Eukaryota; kingdom Viridiplantae; phylum Streptophyta; class Magnoliopsida; order Fagales; family Juglandaceae; genus Juglans; species Juglans cinerea. The sequence continues at coordinate 21,542,798 of CAUIVZ010000011.1, forward strand.
CAAGGTCAATCGACCGTTTTCTTCCTTTCTTCAACATCCTTAGGAAAGCACAAGAATGGGACAACGAGTGCGGTCGGGCCTTCATCAAGTTAAAAGAATACATAGCCCATCCACCGCTCCTCAGTCAAACCAATCCTAGGGAGGACCTAACCGCATATCTGGCAGTGTCACCGAATGCCATATCCGCTGTCCTAACTCGAAGTGAAGAAGGGGTCCAGTGGCCGGTCTACTACATAAGCAGAGCCTTCTAAGGAGCAGAGGCCAGATATCCCCGAACGGAGATGTTCGCATTCGCGTTGGTCATCGCCGCCAGAAAACCAAAGCCATATTTCCAGGCCCACCCAATAAAGGTATTCACAGATGTCTCACTATGGAAAATATTGCAGAAACCTGATATATCTGGCCAAATGACTAACTGGGCGATTGAATTAAGTTAGTTAGAAATCGAATACCTTCCCCATACTACGATTAAAGGGCAGGTGTTGGCAGATTTCGTGGCCGAATTCTCAGACTTTCCAGAAGAAATAACTATTGCAGCCCAAGGCAAACCCTGGCAAGTCTAAGTCGACAGCTCATCCTGCCTAGCTGGGGGGTGCACATAATCACATAATCCGGAGAGGAACTCAAATACGCAATCAAGCTCAACTTCAAGGTCACCAACAACAAAGCCAAGTATGAGGCACTACTGGCAGGTTTGACAATAGCCCGGTCATTAGGTGCTACTGAGGTTGAAGTAAAAGCTAACTCCTAGGTGGTGGTTGGCCAGGTAACATAACAGTTTATTGCTAAAGGAGAAAATATGAAAAAGTACCTCTAATGAGTAGAATAGAAGCGTGACCTCTTCTAATATTCCTACATCCAACAAATCCCAAAAGGAGAAAACTGTAAAGCAGATTGCTCGGCAAAGACACCACAGTTCAGGAAATCGATATGCCAGCTATCGGAATCAGGGTAACCACAGTCCAGGTAACACAACTCCCAGAATGGCCCATCGACATTCTGGATGACCAGGAAGAAGCACGAAAGATCAGGAATAGAGCTACTCGCTTCGCATTGGTAGAAGGAACCCTATATAGGAAAGGCTTCGCCAAGCCACTCCTAAGATCTATACCATCCGAGCAAGCCCAATACGTGCTAGCTGAAATACATGAAGGAGTCTTTGGGAACCACTTCACAAAATGGGTGGAGGCAGAAACATTGGCAATAATCACAACCTGAGCAATCACAATGTTCCTCTAGAAATCTATAATCTGCCAATTCAGAATTCCTCAAAACTTTATATCGGATAATGGAAGATAGTTTAATTGCTCCCATCACTGAGATTGGTGTTCAGAACTCATGATCAAAACTGAATATTCATCCCCAGGACACCCGTAGGCGAACGAACAAGTAGAAGCCACTAACAAGACGCTGCTCAACATTTAAAAAAAAAAGCTGGGAAAACATAATGGTAGATGGGCCGAAGAACTCCCTAGTATACTATGGGCCTACCGAACATCAGTCAGGACCGCCACGGGGGAAACACCCCTCGCCCTTCGTTTATAGGACCGAAGTCGTGATCCTACCAGAGGTGGCAATACCTACATACCGGGTACAACACTTTAACCCGGAGCGCAACGATGAAGAGTTGAAAAAAAACTTGGATTTCTTAGAAGAGAAACGAGAAGACACAGCAAACTAAACATCCACCAACAAACGAAAGGTCGAACAGTACTTCAACAAGCCCAGTCCTTTGACTAGCCAAGAACGAAATTGGCTAAGGACCAAAGCCATGTGCTCTGCCCAAATAACAGTCAGTCAAAACATAAGTCCCTTGGCATGCCAACCTTCGTGCCAGGTTGCTACCTGCAATGCATTGGCTAAGGATCAGAGCCTTCGAGCTCTGCCCTAAACAACAGCTTGTCAGAACACAAGCCAGTCCCTTAGCTGGACTTGCCGACCTTCGCGGGGTACAAGCCTAGTCCCTTGACTAGCCAGGAATGAAATTGACTAAGGACCAGAGCAATGAGCTCTGCCCGAATAACAGCCAGTCGGAACACTAATCCCTTAACTTGCCGACCTTCGTGCCAAGTTGTTGCCTGTGATGCATTGGCAAAGGATCAGAGCCCTCGATCTTTACTTTAAACAACAGCCAGTAGGAACACAAGCTAGTCCCTTGGCTGGACTTGCCGACCTTCAAGGGGTACAAGCCCAGTCCCTTGACTGGCCACGAACGAAATTGGCTAAGGACCAAAGCCATGACTTCTGCTCGAATAACAGCCAGTCGGAACACAAGTCTCTTGACTTGCCGACCTTTGTGCCAGATTGCTGTCTACAATGTATTGGCTAAGGATCAGAGCCCTCGAGCACTGCCCTAACCAACAGCCAATCGAAACACGAGCCAGTCCCTTGGCTGGACTTGCTGACCTTCACAAGATACAAGCCCGGTCCCTTGATCGGCCATAAAGAATTAAATAAAGGCCAAAGCCCTTAGCTCTGCCTTGACAAATGGACGGATAAAAAAAAATAACAAATAACAAATGAGGAAAGATGAAGGCAGAAAGAAAGGCAGCAAAGGAAGTAAAAACACAATTATGAACAACAAAACAGAAGGTATATTCACATATTAATTTTTCATTACATTAAAAGCCCATGCAAGCATGAAGGTACAGGAAAAGAAAATATTGGAACTAAAACTTTAGAGGAGCACCATGAAAGGCTAGAGGCATCTTTTCTCTGCCTAAGGACTTCATATGGCGATAAGACTTGCAATCGAGTGGAAGTGTTTGAAGGTTGAAGGTGCGAAGGTCAGTAGTGGGGTTCTCCTTCATTTGGTCTCTCATGCGCTCAAGACCTTCTCTATATCCATAGCCCCAAGCTTCATTAAGGAGGGCAGGGGCCAATCGAATTTGGGACTCAATATGATCCGCCCGTTGCCGAGCGGCATCCAGAGAAGACTCCAAATGGGTAGCTTCGATTTGGAGCCGACGAGCCGAAATCCTTAATTTCTACGTCAACATAGTAAGCCCGAAATACTTGTGAAGCAATCAAGAATGCTCCTCGGTCGCATGCCTCTTCTCTCTAGCCAGCGTCTCGACTGCCTCTTTGTACCTACTCAGCTCCTCCTGGATAGACTCCAACTGACACTCCAGCCCCTCAACTTCCGCCTGGGCATTCCTCCTCTCAGTGAGAAGCAGTTCGAACCCCTTATAAAGGTCGTCGAGCTCCTTCCTAGTAGATAGCAACTCCCGAGTCTTTGACGCAAGCTTGAGCTCCCTCTCCTCGATCTCCAGGTCCCTCAGCTTGATTTCTTGATCCTTCAGCTTGATCTCTTGCTCCTTCAGCTTGATCTCATGACCCTTCAACCTGATCTCCCGATCCTTCGCTTCGATCTCCTTTCTATGAGCCTGCATCTTCTGCAACAGAACTCATTATCCTCCTCCAAGGAGTCACACTCCACGGACAGGTCATGGAGGTCGTCGCTCATCTTTTTGCCTTCAAATGCATAAGGTTATTCAATGCCCTCTGAGCCCTATGCTCCTCCTCAAGAACCTCGCGGTCCTTAGCAACCATCTCCGCAAACTGTTCGGCGGCGGAATGGAGTGAAATCATCAGAGTTGAAGAGAATATAACGATGTGCTTGAGTCCACGACGTAAAATCGAGGCTAAAAATTTAGTCTTATTTTTATTTAAATTTGAAAAAAAAATTAGATCACAACAATATTGAAGTCTAAAACTGATAAAGATATATTATTTAATAATCACTACTGTTAATGCAACAGGGAAAAAAGAAAAAAAGAAGAAGAAGAGTAATGAAACATAAGTGCCGCCGAAGAGGAAGGCTACATGGGAAGAAATGAAAAAAAAAAAGAAAAAGAATAAGAGAGTTTGGTAGAAGCCAAAGAAGAAAATAGAAGTAACACTTGGTAGCCTCACGCCAACCTACAATGACACTTTGCCAGGCCTAGAAGCTTCAAATTCAAAAGTTAGGTTTACATTTTAATAAATTTCTACTTGGGGGAAATTTAAGAATCTTCTTTATTTCTATTAGTAGAGCTTAGTGGGCTTTATTTTAAGGGTTTATATCCTGATAAAAGGCTAAGTTAATTTAGTTTTGGACAAATAAATGATTCTAGTAAATTTGGGGGAATTACATTCCGTACATTATAACAGCTTGAAGCTAAAGTTATTTTAAGGTTTACTGGTCAAGTTGTATATATCCGTGTTATTTCAAGGTCTGTTCCGGCATTAGTCTAACTACAGTAACCTATTTTTTAAAACCAGGAGTTAAGAGTTTGTGGTCTAGTGGTCAAGTTCTATTAATTTGCTGTCGAAGATCTTAAGCAATTTCTTGATCATTCGATCTACCTGTGTTAGCCTTGTATTTTGGCTAGGCGGCCACAATTTGATTGGCAATATAGGATGGTGTTGAAGAGTTTGTGTTGATAGTATATATGTTTATATCATTAATAGCATTTATATTACTATATCACTATATATAGTTAATAGTATCATAAGTGATGTAGTATTAGTATAACTAATACTATAGTGATTTATATAATAATTTATTTATAGACTTAAAGTATATTACTAATAGTAATAGAGTGTTAGTATAAGACAATAAAGTATAAATTTTAATTAATGTACATTATATACTAATGTATATTAGTATTACTAATTTACTAATATAATTATCAAAAGGATTAATATATTGAGAATTTATTAAGCCATAAAATGTTATTAATATATATTTTATTTAAAGCATATAATCAAATAAATATTCATGTTTAAGATTATAATAACCTTATTATATATATATATATATATATATATATATTATTAACAGAAAATTATAATAACATTATCTTATATATAATAAAATATAATTATATATATTATACAATATAATTATATATATTATATAATATAATTATATATATTATATAATATAATTATATATAATACAAAAAATATGATATTAACATTTCAATTACAGAGAGGATTGGAATATTTGGATCAAAGAGTACTGATCAAGCATAATATTAGTAAACACATTAGAAAGAAAGAGGTGTACATACAAAATATTAGTCAGCAAATTAGAATGAAAGCGTTGGAACCAACAATTTCTTTGAAGAGGGCCGATTTTTTTACTGTATGACACATTTATGTAAAATAAATAGAAATTAATAAGTTTATTATTTCTCTTATTAATTTTAATTTAATATTGATGGGATCACATCTTTGAAAATAGATATTACATAGAAAGTATACAAAATTTAAGAACTACAAGAAAAAAAAAATAGAGAGAGACATTTCTATATATATTGAATTTTACATTTATTTTTTTCGGGCCCTAAATGTGGTTCCGCCACTTCCCAAATGAACTAATGAAAACTAATGAAAATTTAAGTTGGTGCGCTACCTCAGTTTTTCACGAAATTTAAATGTCCCTCTCACGGGCAACACTGCAAATTATAGTATAAAGCGCCTTTATTCCTTCAATGTTCCAGAGTTTCAGATCATGAGTATCAACCAACAAGATTCAGCCCCGCCCAAGCCGTCAACCAACGAGATGCCAGCCCCGCCCACACACTCGTCAACCTTCATCGGAGGAGAACTGGACAAGACCAGCCACTACCACAACTTCTCCACACCACTGCCATCCTGAACCAAAGAACCACCAAGCAACGCCTAGATCAGCCTCTGCCTCACGTCGTTACACCATGCCGCTGCATCACGAGAAGATCAGCCATGACAAATCACATGAGCCGCGTATGACCACCACCCAATGAGGCCGAGTCCTCTCATGCACAATGGAAGTCCCTCAAACCAACGGCGCTGCCACCTTCCGTGCTTGGAAATCTGCATTGGAAGCCACATGTGAGAGTACGCGAAGAACCATCAACCATCAGCATATATATAAGTACCGATCCTGCAGCAGCCTCTGTTTTAAGCAAGAAGAACAGAGCATTATCTCCAAACCGAGGGCAATGTCTTGCTGCAGTTGGGCCACAACGCCACCCCAAGCAGCAACAGAACACGCCATGAGGCGGAAAACAAGCCTCCACTGCCCAGTTGATCGATGTTTAGCACCATTGTCCGTAACTCCGATCCCACGCCGTTTTATGAGTAAACCCCCTCACATCATGCTCTTTCTCTACATCTCTCTCTCTCTCTCTCTCTTTCTCATCACAATATTTATCCACGCTTCCACAGTACACTGCCACCTCCTAGCCACCTTGCAGCCACTTCGTAGCTACTCTCATGGAGAGTCTCCGTCGCACAACCCCTGTTTGGTTCTGCTCTCATGACTTTGCAAAAATTGTTACGAAGACACGGTAACTCCTCTCTCATTTTTCATATGTCCATGCTCTTCATCAAGCTTTGCTTCTTCATGTTTATGATTGTTTGTTGATGTAGTTTGTTGAACTAGGTTTCTGTGGGACTGCATGCATTGGAGGATCAAAAATCCTAATCTCAAGTTTTGTTTTTTTTTCCCACTTTGCAGCTGTGGCCTAATTAATTGACAGGCATGTGATCTGATCTTCCTTTAAAATGTAGAACAGACTGCTCTGTTTCAAGCTATGTAATACTGCTTCAATATTACTTATTTCTTCTTAAATATTTTATATAACTTGCCAGTACCCATACACGTTGACATGAAGAAATGCAGAAAGTGGGGAAATGCAGAAAGAAATATATTTTATATAACTTGCCAGTACCCCATAATTACTTTTTTTGTGTTTTGAGCGTATGTCTTACATTATTTTCGACAAAAAGAACTGGGTTGGTTGGATCTAATTAACATAGTGAATTAATTAGAGCAAATATAATATATATATATATATATATATATATATATATATGTTTGGAAAAGGGAAATAAAAAGATCGATCAATATTGCTTCTTATTTTGTTAACTTCTCCCACTTTCCATCTATTATCTGACAATTTCTGATGTCTCTCGCTCATGCATTGGGACGTTATGGTACTAGAAGCACTTCTCTGCATTGTTTGTGAAATGAAGAGATGAAGTATACTTTTACGAAAGGCATCTGGGAAATGAACTGTGGAAAGCTGTACAAATTATGTTTGGCTAATCTATCTGTAACAGAGTTTCAAAATGTTTTGAGTTTAAATGTCCAGAAATTTTTCACATGTAATGATTTTATATATAATTGTTATTAAATCACTTTGATGTGATTTGATTTGTAATTTTCTTTATTATATGAATAATGATACATCATATCATATTTATTATTAATTTATATATTATATTTTTTTATTGTGGTATATCATATTATTGGTACGGCCTAAACGGTGTTAATTAATGCAATGCGCGGGCAATGAACTAGTGGCGACGTTACATTACGCCATTAATTTATGGATTGCGGTGGCAACATACTCATGGCGGCGTTTTATAGACATCGTTAATTTATTCAATATGTCGCCAACGTACTATTAGTGGCATTTAAATAAATGTCTCCAATTTATATGATGCTTCAGCAATGTAATAGTAGTGGCGTTTATGATAACGCCGTTATTTTAATTAGTGGCGGTGTTTATATTAATGCTGTTAATTTAATAAATAGGTCACAATGTACTATTGGTGGCGTTTAGATAAATGTCCCCAATTTATATGATGCGCTGACAACGTACTAGAAGCGGCATTTATGGTAACACTGCTATTTGAATTAGTGGCGGCGTTTAGCTTAATGCCGTTAATTTATTCAATGTGTCGCCAACGTCCTATTAGTGGCGTTTAAATAAATGCCACCAATTTATATGATGCGTCGGCACCGTACTAGCAGCGGGATTAAGTAGTACGTAGTACTGGAATGAATGAAAATGAATCATGAATAATATTGCAAGATATCCTTAGAGTACGTACTACGTAGTACTACTAGCTAGCTCGCCTATAGTACAACATGCATGCATATTAATTAGGAAAATGTACATTTCATTGAGCAGCATTAAAAGAAATAAAATGGTAAAAAACATTCACCATTTTACACCTTCTCTTCAATTATAATAAGATTCATGAACCCTTTTTTTTTGTAATATATATTATTAGTGATCTTAGACTTGATTTGTCAAATCCCAAGAACACATGTAGTAGCTTGAGACCCAAATTGATTTCCTTAAACGGATATTTTGAAGAAAAATAAATATCTTAAGTACTAGATATATAATAAGACGGTCAAATTACTTTCTTTACCCCCCCCCCCCCCCCCACACTGCACATCATGATCAGTACACATGATTAATTAATTTGGTCAAATATTTTTATATGAATATATAATAATTATTAGATAGTTTCAGATAAAAAAAAAAGTAACATTCTCTGACTATAAATCACATAATTATGTCAAGATTGGTGATCATAAAGATAATTTTAATGATTTGATATTTTATGGTAAATACACAATTCCAATAAATTTGTTTTACTAAATGAAAAAATCAACTTATTTTGCAATAATAATGGGCCAAATTAAGTCTACAAATCAATTCATTAATTAAAAAGATCAAGTAATTATTCGCAAATTAAAACCATTAATAATATTGACATTGTGAAGGGAGAAAATCCCTTATGTTGGGCCGAAAAATGGGCCCAGGTCACAACTCAAATATATGGAAGGGACCCGGGACAAAAAGCATGCTGCATTCAATGCGGCCCAGAGCAGAAAGCATGCCGCATTTAATGCGGCCCAGAGCTGAAGGCATGCCGCATCCAATGCGACCCAAGGCCCGAGCAAAGCACAGCAAGCCTGAGCCCTTCACGGCTCGGCAAGGTGACGACACAAGAGTAGCTCGGTGAATCAACAGCACAAGCATATTATCTCCTGCTATGCAACACCCCACTATGGTGGGGACCTGGTAACTATAAATAGGATACTACCAGCAGCGGACTAGGTAATCAGTCAATCAATCACTGTCACCCTACACTCTCATCTTCATTACAGTTTATCGTCTCCTTCACCATTACTGACTTAAGCATCGGAGGACCAACGAACCCTGAGGTCCCCCTTTAGTTACTGTGCAAATGATCGCTCGAATACCGACGGCATGAAGTTGCCCAGGCCTGCGAAACACGACATCAACAGTGGCGCCATCTGTAGGATCTCTGTTGTCCCATAACTAGTGTGTCCTTCGTATGCCGGCAACAACCCGCTCTCAGCATTCGCAGCGTGAAATGATGCAGTCCAAAGCAATGGAAGCAAGATTCAATCAACAAAAATGAAGCAATATAGAAACTCATGGCAGATATGGAGACCCTCCGACAAGAGAACATTGCCTTACGAAGGAATGAAGAAGAACTTGAGGCAGACCAACAGAGTCATCACTCTGGGGACCATCCTCAGCCTAATGCAACCACCGTAGATGAAGAACGACGCAGAGTAAATTTGCAAATCCAGATGGAAGTAGCAAAGCAGATAGGTTAACCCTCCACGGTGGACCAGCTACTCACCAACGCTGAACTACCATACAATACTAGGATTTTAGTTGTATCTATACCTCCAAAGTTTAAAGTTCCTCATATGGAAGCATACTATGGGTCAAAGACTCGTTGGAACACTTGGGGACCTTCAAAGCCCATATGACTCTCTACGGCTTCCCTAGTGAGATAGCATGTAGGGCCTTCCCCCTCACTCTGAAGGGGGCAACACGAGTGTGGTTCGATTCTCTAGGACCTGGAACCGTAGATAGTTTAAACGAACTGGCGCATCAGTTCTTAACGCAGTTCATGGCCAGCCGAACGAGGAGAAGGCCAACGGCCTATCTGTTGACTGTTAAGCAGAGGGATGATGAGAGCCTTAAGTCATACCTCACTTGGTTCAACAAAGAACGAATGATGACAGACGACCAAGACAGAAAGATCACTCTGGCCGCACTGTTAGGAGGGGTCTGGCCTCGTAACCCCTTTATGACAGAGATCGCCCTAAAGACCCCATCAACCCTGAGAAAATTTATGGACCGAGCAGACGGTTACATAAACGGAGAGGATACACTCCAAGCGTTAACTACCCCCAGAAAGAGTGACTTGGAAAAGGCGGACAAGAAAACGGCAGACCGGCATCAAGGGTCAAACCAAGGGGTCTACAAGAAGAGGACTTACGAAACAAAGGGCAAAGGAAAACCTAGCCCCCATATACACTCTAATCTAACGGTAGAAGCTGAGGAGGACCCGAGTCAACAAGAAGAACAAAGACAAAGTGTGTCGCGCCCAAAATATTTTTCCTTCCATAGGAGTAGCGGACATAACTTGCAAGATTGCTATATGAAGTGGAGAAGATTTGACGGTCCAAAGATTCGTGCCGACCAATATAAAGACGAGAGGGATGAGCCACGACGAGACTACTGTCCCTACTCTTGGAGAAACCAAGACCGAAGCCCCATTCAAAGAAACCAAGACCGAAGCCCCATTCCGAGGAATTGGGGTCCAATTCGTAGAAGTTACAGCCCGACCTGCAAAGACCAGAACCCTGCTCGGAGGAATAATGGAAGCCCCAACAGAAGAAGAACCACAAACCCCCGTGAAAAGAACCCGCGTCAAGGAAACTCGATAAGAGAAGAACCCCCAAAGGCGAAATCAGCACCATAGCTAGGGGAACAACTTCCTCAGCACGGAAGGCCCATGCAAGGAGGGCCAAGTACGAAGAAGTATTCTTCCCAACGACCATTCCACAACAACATAGACCCCCCGTCCGGAGAATATCTAGTGACATTCAACGAAGAAGATGGAGAGGGTTTGACGCGCCCTCATGACGATGCACTGATAGTAACAGCACAAATTGCTAACTATCGGACCAAAAGAGTATTGATTGACAATGGCAGTTCTGCCGACATCCTCTTTTGGGAAGCATTCATTAAAATTGAAATCACTCCCGATAGGTTGTGGCCATCACCTACTCCCCTCAAAGGCTTCACAGGGGATACCATCCAACCAATCGGAGCAATCACTCTGTCTGTATTGGTAGGAATAGCTCCCAAAACAACATCCCTCATGATAGACTTCTTGGTGGTAAAGGCTTCTTCGTAGTACAATGTGATCCCTGGACGCCCATCCTTGAATCAAATGAAGGTTGTAACTTCCACATATCACCTGAAGGTAAAATTACCGACCTCATCTGGAGTATGAGAAATGTGTGGTGAACAGCAGACCGCAAGAGATTGCTACACTCAGGACGTTGCATTGTCAAATGTTGCAATTTTATGGACTAATGTCAAATGTTGCATTATTGTGTCTCTTGTAAATAGCTATTCTCACCGTAGTCTAAATGACTTGTCGAGGTTCGTGCAAAGACAATAAACGATGCGTTGGTGAGGGAGCCGGGCTCTCTGGCTCTACCAACCAATAAGTGCCAATCCACGAAGTATAAAGTACAGGAACCGAGCCATGACCTCTGGCATGCTAATAGTTATTCTCAACGCAGTCTAAATGACTTGCCGAGCTTCGTGCAAAGACAATAAACGATGCGTTGGTGAGGAAGCAGGGCCCTCGGGCTCTGCCAACCTATCAGTGCCAATCCACGAAGTATAAAGTACAGGAACCGAGCCATGAGCTCTGACATGCTAATAGTTATTCTCAACGCAGTCTAAATGACTGGCCAAGCTTCGTGCAAAGACAATAAACGATGCGTTGGTGAGGAAGCAGGGCCCTCGGGCTCTGCCAACCTATAAGTGCCAATCCACGAAGTATAAAGCACAAGAACCGAGCCATGAGCTCTGACATGCTAATAGTTATTCTCAACGCAGTCTAAATGACTTGCCGAGCTTCGTGCAAAGACATTAAACGATGCATTGGTGAGGAAGCAGGGCCCTCGGGCTCTACCAACCTATAAGTGCCAATTCACAAAGTATAAAGCACAGGAACCGAGCCATGAGCTCTAACCTGCTAACAGCTATTCTCAACGTAGTCTAAATGACTTGCCGAGGTTCGTACAAAGACAATAAACGATGCGTTGGTGAGGGAGCAGGGCTCTCTGGCTCTGCCAACCTATAAGTGTCAATCCACGAAGTATAAGCACGGGAACCGAGCCATGAGCTCTGACCTGCTAACAGCTATTCTCAAAGCAGTCTAAATGACTTGTCGAGCTTCGTGCAAAGATAATAAACAATGTGTTGGTGAGGGAACAGGACACTCGGGTTCTGCCAACCTATAAGTTCCAATCTGCCAAGTATAAAGCACAAGAACCTAGCCATGAGCTCTGACATGCTAACAGTTATTATCAACACAGTCTAAATGACTTGTCGAGTTTCGTGCAAAGACAATAAACGATGCGTTGGTGAGAGAGCAGGGCCCTCAGGCTCTGCCAACCTATAAGTGCCAATCCACGAAGTATAAAGCACAGGAACCGAGCCATGAGCTCTAACCTGCTAACAGCTATTCTCAACGCAGTCTAAATGATTTGCTGAGTTTCGTGCAAAGACAATAAACGATACGTTGGTGAGGGAGCAGGACCCTCGGGCTCTGCCAACCTACAAGTGCCAATCCACGAAGTATAAAGCACAGGAATCGAGCCATGAGCTCTGACCTGCTAACATTCTCAACGCAGTCTAAATGACTTGTCGAGTTTCGTGCAAAGACAACGATGTGCTGGCGAGAGAACAGGACCCTCAGGCTCTGCCAACCTATAGGCATCAATCCACGAAGTATAAAGCACAAGAACCGAGCCATGAGCTCTGACATGCTAACAGTTATTCTCAACGTAGTCTAAATGACTTTCCGAGTTTCTTGCAAAGACAATAAACGATGCGTTGGTGAGGGAGCAGGGCTCTCTGGCTCTACTAACCTATAACTGTCAATCCACGAAGTATAAAGCACAGGAACCGAGCCATGAGCTTTGACCTGCTAACAACTATTTTTAACGCAGTCTAAATGACTCGCCGAGCTTCGTGCAAAGACAATAAACGACGCATTGGTGAGGGAGCAGGGCCCTCGGGCTTCCCCAACCTATAGTGTCAATCCACGAAGTATAAAGCACAAGAACCGAGCCATGAGCTCTGACATGCTAACAGTTATTCTCAACGCAGTCTAAATGACTTGTCGAGTTTCGTGCAAAGACAATAAACGATGCGTTGGTGAGGGAGCGGGGCCCTCGGGCTCTGCCAACCTATAAGTGCCAATCTACGAAGTATAAAGCACAGGAACCGAGCCATGAGCTCTAACCTACTAACAGCTATTCTCAACGCAGTCTAAATGACTTGCCGAGCTTCGTGAAAAGACAATAAACGATACGTTGGTGAGGGAGCAGGACACTCGGGCTTTGCCAACCTATAAGTGCCAATCCACGAAGTATAAAGTGTAGGAACCGAACCATGAGCTCTGACTTGCTAACAACTATTCTCAACGCAGTCTAAATGACTTGCCGAGCTTCGTGCAAAGACAATAAACGATGCGTTGGTGAGGGAGCAGAGGCCTCGAGCTTTGCCAACCTATAAGTGCCAATCCACGAGGTATAAAGCACAGGAACCGAGCCATGAGGTCTGACCTGCTAACAGCTATTCTCAACGCAGTCTAATTGACTTGTCGAGTTCTTGCAAAGACAACGATGTGTTGGCGAGGGAACAGGACCTTCAGGCTCTGCCAACCTATAAGTGTCAATCCACTGAAGTATAAAGTACAAGAACCGAGCCATGAGCTCTGACATGCTAACAGTTATTCTCAACGCAGTTTAAATGACTTTTCGAGCTTCATGCAAAGACAATAAACGATGTGTTGGTGAGGGAGCAGGGCCCTCGGGCTCTGCCAACCTATAAGTGTCAATCCACGAAGTACAAAGCACAAGAACCGAGCCATGAGCTTTGACCTGCTAACAACTATTCTCAACGCAGTCTAAATGACTTGCCGAGCTTCGTGCAAAGACAATAAACGACGCATTGGTGAGGGAGCAGGGCCCTCGGGCTCCGCCAACCTATAAATGCCAATCCATGAATTATAAAGCACAGGAACCAAGCCATGAGCATTGACCTGCTAACAGCTATTCTCAACGCAGTCTAATTGACTTGTCGAGTTTCGTGCAAAGACAACGATGTGTTGGCGAGGGAACAGCACCCTCAGGCTCTACCAACCTATAAGTGTCAATCCACGAAGTATAAAGCACAAGAACCAAGCCATGAGCTCTGACATGCTAACAGTCATTCTCAACGCAGTTTAAATGACTTTCCGAGCTTCATGCAAAGATAATAAACGATGCGTTGGTGAGGGAGCAGGGCCCTCGGGCTTTGCCAACCTATAAGTGTCAATCCACGAAGTATAAAGCATAGGAACCGAGCCGTGAGCTTTGACCTGCAAACAACTATTCTCAACACAGTCTGAATGACTTGCCGAGCTTCGTGCAAAGACAATAAACGACGCATTGGTGAGGGAGCAGGGCCTTCGGGCTCCGCCAACCTATATTTGCCAATCCACTAAGTATAAAGCACAGGAACCGAGCCATGAGCTTTGACCTTCTAACAGCTATTCTCAACGCAGCCTGAATGACTTGCCGAGCTTCTTGCAAGGATGCAGAAACTAACGACCAGCTACACAAAAGTATTTTTATTATATGTGCAAACCAACCTTCACAAGATACAAGCTCGGTCGACTAAGTGAAGCAAAAGTTAACCGGAAAAATGACGGCTTGGAAGAACTTCACATTGGCAGACCTTTCACTGCTCGGATTCAAGAATCTCAACATACAAGAGTGAAACAAAAACATCGTAGTCCTTTTATTTCCCGAACAGGGTTACAAACAGGGAACAAGAAGAATATTGCTTCAACAAGAGCGGAATATAAACAAAGAGTCTTGCAAACAGATATACAAAAACATCGTAGTCCTTTTATTTCCAGAACAGGGTTACAAACAGAGCAACAAGAGGAATATTACATCGACAAGAGCTACTAAAATAGAAAGAAAGATCTCATCCGGATAAAAACAAGATGATCAGCAGTGCAATATCTCCATTAGAGAGGAAGGCGTCCAGTAGGATCCCACCCTGGCTAGACAGATAGAGAGCTCAACAGCGCCGCCCTGGCCAGATGGAATAGGGAGATCGGCAGAGTGACTTCCCCCTCATAAAAGATGGGAGCCCTGTCGGTCTGGGTTCGTCTGAGCTGAACTAGGATGCTCAGCGGTGTAGTTACATCCCCCACGAAAGGACACTTATCTTTTTTTCTCAAGAAGAAGGGAGTCCGGCGGCACCCCACCCAGGTTCTCTGAAGGGCGAACTGGGATTCAGGGTTGAGCAAGGGGGGCATCCTAGGAACAGAGGGTCGGTAGGGAGGCAAGAGAAATCAACTTCGAAGATTTGATTGCCCCCTTGAACTGTCTGTTCCTGCCCTCCTCTACCGTGGCTGCCGCACGACCTCCTTGATCGAGCACCGTACAGAACTCGTAGGATGTGAGTTCTAATGCAATGCTTACGGAGATTGACCCCCGTAATCAAGGGGCAAGAACAAGCGAGGCGCCATAAGCAAAAAGGCAAGGACAAGAGATATTGGAAGTTTGTTTCTTCATCGATATTCGAACCGCCATAACCAGCAACAGCCTGAGAACCAAAAGAGAAGGCATCGCCCCTAGTAAAACACGAGAGGAAAGAAGAAAGTTATAAGAGATCGCCAAGTTTGGGAGGAAGAAAAAAGATGCGAGGTGGGGTGAGTTCCCCAGGAATAGGGAAGAGCCCCTTTTATAGGCAAGAGAGACGTTTGGCGTTCCCGGGATACCATAACTCCTGGGACCTCCCTGGGCAACCACGTGTCCTTAAGGCCTCCCAAGTTGTCCACGCGTCTCCCATGGGAAAACGTAGGCCCTTGAGATTTGAGAATACAGGAATCCCAATCGGCGCATTTCACGAAGTTCATAAAGCAGTTAATGGGGAGATTAATTACAGGAAATCCCAACCGATGCATTACACGAAGTTCATGGAGCAGTTAATGGGGAGATTAATTCCTGGAAATCCCAACCGGCGCATTACACGGAGTTAGAGCAGTTAATGGGGAGATTAATTACAGGAAATCCCAACCGGCGCATTACACGGAGTTCATAGAGCAGTTAATAAGAAGGTTAAATGCAAAGCCTCAACTGACGTGATGCACAAAGCACGTGGAAAAGTTAACAGCAGGCACGACTGTGCCAACAGGAGTGGAACAACATTCAGATTGAACAGGGAATGAAGAGACGTCAGTAAAAGTAGTTTCAAAATAAACATGAAATCAACAGTAGATTAAGACGCCCATGTGCATTAAAGTGGTGCCGCGCAGTAAAACACTTTGTTCAAAGAGGTTTTTACGCGGTGAAACACTTGAGCATGGGTTCAACAGTAAAGGACTACATAATACAACAAGCAAAAAAGGAGGAAAAATCAAAAGTTTCGAATCAGCCGAACCTAGACAAACCAGAGGTATATTATTTTGTATGAAGTTATCAAAATTACATCAAAAGCCAAAAGCAGGTCCGAGAGCAGAGAAAATGGAACACGAATTATCAACATACGTCCACACAAACGTAAAGACTTAACAAGAGTCAAGATCGGTGCGAAGAATCGCCACCCAGCGAGCATCCCAACAAGAGTACCTGCTCAACAAGTAAAGGACTACAGAATACAACGGGCAAAAAAGGAGGAAAAATCAAAAGCTTCGAATCAGCCGAACCCAGACAAACCAGAGGTATATTATTTTGTATGAAGTTATCAAAATTATATCAAAAACCCAATGCAGGCCTAAAAACAGCGAAGGTAGTGTACAAACGGTTAGCATACCTCCATACAAATATGAAGAGTCGACAAGGATCAAGATCGATGTGAAGAACCGCCACTTGGCAATCATCCTTACAAGGGTACCTGCTCGATACCCATCTATACGAAAGGGTCTCACTCGCCACTCTGTTACTGTTGAATCTCCACTAGCAATGAATGGAGTTCAACAGTTCAGTAAAGAAGAAAGGCCAGCAAATACAATAAGCAGTACGACAACAAACGAGAGATGTATGTGAAATTAAAAAGGCGCCATTTCCATTGCTATCGTCAACATTAAAAAAAAAAAGGCAAATACACACGAGCAACATAAAGGGAAGCTGAGAACTAAGAATGAGCATCACGAAAGGCTAAGGGCATGTTCTTTACTCCCCACGTCAGCATTTTCTCGTAGGCATACGTGTTCGGCGAGATCTCTCGAAGATTCAGAGTACGAAGATCGGTCTCGGGGTGCTGAAAAAGCATTTCCTGAAGACGCTCGAGACCTTCCTTATACCCATTGATCCAGGCTCTGTTGCGAAGGACGGGAGCCTTTCTGAGTTGGGACTCTAGCTGGTATGCGCGGAACCGAGCTGCCTTTAGAGAAGACTCCATGCGGGAAACTGAGGCTTGGGCTAAAGCCTTTGTTATATCTCCTCATCTGGCTATTCCCAAGTACTTATGAAACATGCGACATCGAATCTGGGTGGCGCGCTTCTTCTCATTCGCCAACGTCTCGATGGTTTCCTCACTTTGCCTCAGCGCTTCCTAAGCGAACTCCAGCTCGACCGCACGTTCCTTCTCATTTGCCAATGCTTCAGTGGTTTCTTCATTCTGCCTCAGCGCTTCCAGAGCAAACTGCAGCACGTGCTCTAGCCTCTAAACCTCAGCACAGGCATCTCCCCGCTCGGCAAAAAGGAGACCGGACTGGACTCGAAGATCCTCAAGGTCTTTCTTTGCAGACTCTAAACCTTCGAATGTTAAGGACATCTTAGTTCGCATTATGTCCATCACCATGTTCTTCAACTGGATCTCCTTATCCTTAAGCTCGAGCTCCATGGCCATTACCTTCAGCAAACTTTCCATCTTCTTGGCTTCCTGCCGCTGGTCACGGATCTTCTGATGGCAGAGTGCATTGTTCCCTTTCAGGGACTCTTTCTCCACCTCTAGAGCACGGAGGTCGCCCATCAACTAGCTGATCGGCAGCCTAAGAAATCAACAGTCACAAAATTTGCCACTTCTCGTTGGCCTTCTTCACTAGAACTACATTAGATATCCATTTCGGGTAATGGACCACCCAGATGAACCCTGTCATTAGAAGACCGTCCACCTCGTCAACTATCGTTGCATAATTTTCGGCGCAGAAGGTTCGCCGTTTCTGCTTGACTCTCCGAGCTGCTGGATCAATGTAAAGCCAGTGCTCAATGATGGACTTGTCAATCCCTAGCATATATCCTCATGGCTCCAAGCAAACACGTCCCGGTGTTTTGTTAAGAGGGATATCATTGTCGTTCTCATCTCCGGGCCCACCTTAGTCCCGATCCGGACCTTTCGCTCTGCTGTCAACTTGTCAACTGCAACCAGCTCCAAGGGCTCATTGGGTTTTGCTTGCCGAAGAGCCTGTTCATCACGGATCTCTTCATCCCATTCAGTCAGGGGCGGAGTTCAACCTAGCTTGGGTGCTTCTTCTGTCCTTTCGACGGCCGCGACTAATTTGACATTGTGCCTCAGCTTTCGGTCCTAGCATTCCCGGGCCAAGACCTGCTCGCTGCGTACTTCTCCCACCCCCGAGTCAGTGAGGAACTTCATTTTGAGGTGGTAAGTGGATGTTACTGCCCTCAAACTATTCAGGGTGGGGCGCCCCAGTATGGCGTTGTATGAGGATGGAGCCTTGACGACTAAGAAGTCGGACATGATGGCCGCAGTTCTGGGAGCATTCCCTACCAATACTGAAAGGGTGATGGCTCCCATTGGTTGAACAACATCTCCCGTGAAGCCTTTGAATGGCATTGGAGCAGGACACAGTCAGTCCAGGCTGATTCCCATCTTCACAAAGGCTTCACAGAATAGGATGTCTGCCGAACTGCCATTGTCAACTAGGATCCTCCGGGTTTTGAAGTTTGCCACTTGCATTGTTACCACCAGTGCATTATCATGCGGGTGGAGGATGCCTTCTTTGTCTCTCGCGTCGAAGGTTAACGTGGGGCCTCCGGTGCGCTGTGGGGGCCTGTTTGCAACTCTTTCAACGGCAAACACTTCCTTGTACCGCGCCCTCCAGGCATGTGCTTTCCAAGCTAATGAAGTTGTCCCGCCTCGGACATACCCCCCGATGATTGTGCTCATCTCCCCGAGTGGCCTATTCTCTACAGGGGGACTCCTCCGCGTTTCATCCCGCATTCCCTACCTTCTCGAACTCCCACCCTGCCGGGGACCCGCGCGCCTTCCTCCGAGTCGATCTACGCAGTCCTCTGAACAGTGCTTTCGATTACGCTAGTCTTCCTCCCTCAACCCTCTTTAGGGTTTAGCAGTCTCGTGAGTTGTGTCAGTTATTCATGTGGAACTCACAATATGGGTGATTTTCCTCATCATGGGGTTGCTCACTTCGAGGGCCCGTGCGACAGTTCCCTTCCACGGCCAAGTTCGTGTGTGCGCGGCTTCCCCCTTGGGGACGTGCCGACATTTCTCCCATGCTCTTCGTATTTGTCCCTCCCCACTTTTCCTGGTCACGACCTCCTCGCGGGCCTGAAGCCTTCCAACCCGTTCGCTCCATCTTGGACCGTCGTGGGGGTCTTTCATACTATCTCCGACATGAACAGATTCAGAGGCCAGATTCCTCCTAGGAAGGCCGCCAACGTGATCTTCTCGTCTTGGTCGTCGGTGGTCATACACTCCCGATTGAACCGCGCGAGGTATGACTTCAAGTTCTCACCATCACGCTATTTGACGGACAGGAGGTAAGCTGCCGGGCGTTTCCTTTCTCAACTTGCCAGGAATTGCGCTATGAAGAGTCGGGCAAGCTCCTCGAAGCTATCTATTGTTCCTGCTGTCAGCGACCCAAACTAGATCCGGGTGGCTCCTTTCAGCGTTTGTCGAAATGCTCGGCAAGCAACTTCCCCCGGGAACCCATGCAGGGTCATGTGGGCTTTGAACGTCTAGGTGCTCCAGTGGGTCTTTGGACCCATCGTACATTTCCACCTAGGGGACCTTGAACTTGGGGGGAAGTGGCACTACCATGACCCCCGCACTGTATGGGAGGTCGGAGCTCTCGGAATTGAACGTGCATCTTGCGTCTCTCTTCCTCCACTTGGACCCGTCGTGAATCATCGTGTTCATTACGACTCAGTTCTGTGCCTCCCACTAGCCCTTTGTTGGTGCGCATGAGGGCCGCATTCTCCTATCATAGCATCCCTGCTTCTTTTGTCAATTTCCTTACTATCTCCTCCATGTTCGCAAGCCTTGCTTCCATCATCCCTTTCTCGTCGTCTCGCCTTTGTGTAGCTTGTCACCGTGTCGTTGCCGGCATACGAAGTACACACTTTTATAGAAAATTCATCTCACAGACGGTGCCATTGTTGATGTCGTGTTTTGCAGCCCGAGCACTTCCACAATGACCAAGCTCACGCTCCCTGCAAACAAGGAAAAAAGACTCCAGTGACGTCCCAGATCACTCTAATGCCAAAGTCAATGAACTAATTCTCTACAAATAACTCTGAAGTATAATAAGTATAATCAACAGATGAGAGAGCTCCGATAGAAGGGATGCCCTTTATTTATACCTGATGCGGGTCCTGACGGAGGTCTTGGCTTGTCAGGTATCAGTCCTGCTTCCACTCATTTCCTGTTGCCAGTGTGTCAGCCCGCGGCTCTGGCTGCTGAAGGAGATCGTGGCGTGTCAGCCGTACTAGGCCTGTCCTGCTGCTGAGGGAGGTTGTGGCATATCATGTGTCAAACCTGCTACCACTCATTTCCTGCTTCCACGGTGTGTCTGCCTACGGCTTTGGCAACTGAAGGGGATCGTGGCGTGTCAGCCATGCTAGGCCTTTCCTGCGGCTTTCTACAAAGGTTGGATGTCAGGTTGTGGGCGAGCCGTCCTTCATACGCAGGGTGCGCCGTTGCTTGTTGGGTTTCCTGACACATGCATTTGAGTGTAGAGTGCAACTGGGCGTCTTGCTCAGCGTCCTACAATAGGTCTCGGTAGGCTACCGAGCCCCAAGTCGATCTCATTGGCATATCCGAGCTCGGCGCTAAAAGGCCTTCTCGGATAGGTTTGTGGTCACGGGCTCAGCACGTGATTCTCCGGCCTGGACTCTTAGCTCACAGAAGGGTTTCGTCCTTGGGCCTAGAGTTCCTAGGCTTGGGCCCTTCAGGTATGGGCCCCTCCCTCACAAGTTGAGAAGAAGAAAAAGAAAGTTTTCGAGGAACATGAGAAAATACATGACAGGAGAATAGAAAAGAATGCGAGAAGAAAAGAAGGTGACGAAAGCATAAGAGAGAAAACAAAAGAAGTAAACGAAGAAGATGAAAAGAAGAGGGAGAATGGAGTAGGAGTCGGAAGTGGAGGTGGAGGAGGAGAGAAGTAGAAGAATGAGAGGAAGAAGAAGTAGAAGAAGACGAAAACGATGATGATGGCGGGGAACGGGAAAAAAATGAGAAAATGAAGAAAAAAAATTAGAATTTTTAGGTTAATTTCATAAACATATATATTCCCTAGTAAAAGGAAAAATCAGAAGCGGAGAGTACATTATACTAAAAAAGAGCATTATAACAAAATAAATATTGATAATATATCATACATTATTGAAGCCATCAGAATGTTTGACGCAACTACTCCAATAAAGTTCATGCACCTTTATATGATAGAACAAAGACCAAAATATATTCAAACAAGGTTTCTAGGTATAATATTGAACGTGACTGCTCCAATATGTTCCTTGTCAGATATTGTCTGTAATACAGGAAAAAAAAAACAATTGCCTTGCAAAGTAGCACATGTATTGAAAGAAGCACCTCTATAGCTTGATTACAACTAATGGAGTTCCTTCTAGATACATTTTCAACCAAATAAATAACACATTTTTATAAATAGAGAAAAAAAAATGAGAAAGCACTACTAAAAAGTAAGAAACAATACATTGTACGTAAATGTCCAAGTTGAGTTCCTCCTACATATAGTTTCAATCGAATACCAACACACGCACACAACCACGCGGACACTCACCCACCCCACCCACATGCACACGAACACACACCCCTGCGCGTGCACACCCAAACTCACGAGCGCAAACCCACTCACAACGAATAATAACACACATAGTTTCAAAATAACACACAAGCCCAAAACCACAAGCACATGCAAACACGGATGCACACCCACCTACCCATCCACCAACATGCACACAAATACACACCCACATATCCAAAAGCAAAGCAAAATTTATGAATATTTAGTTTTTTCCCTAGTAAAAGGAATAATTATTGAAGCAGAGAGTATGTTATTATACTATAAAAGAACATTATAACAAAAACACACAATAACAAATAAATTATAGACGTAATCAGAACCACGCCCACACTCACAATCACACAACCACGCATACACATGACCAAGGACGCCCATTGACCCACCGACCCACACACACACTCACCTTGCACGTGCACACACAACCACACCCACACTCACACGCACCCAAAGTAAAGCAAAATGAAGAGAAGATGAGGGGAATGCGAAGAAATGAGAGTAGGGAGTTGGAGCTGGAGTATGAGTAGGAGGAGGACGATGAGCTAGTGGAAGAATGAGAAGAAGATGAAGAGAATGCGTAGAAGAGTGAGAAGGGAGTTGGAGTAGGTGTAGGAATCAGAGTTAGAGTTGGAGTAAGAGTAGGAGGGAGGAGGAAGAGGAGAGAGGAGGTGGTGGAAGGATAAGAAGAAGAAGAAGAAGAAGAAGAGAATACGTAGAAGAGTGAGAAGGGGGTTGGAGTAGGAGTAGAATTAGAAGTACAGTAGGAGAAGGAGGAGGAGAAGAGGAAGGATTAGAAGAAGATGAACAACGTAAAGGAAGGAGAAGGGAGTTGATGTAAGCGTCGCAGACAGAGCTGAAGTCGGAGTGGAAGTTGGAGTTGGAGTCGGAGTAGAAGGAGAATGAGGAAGGAGGAGGGGGGAAAGCAGAAGCAGAAGGAGAAAAAGTAAATGAAGGAGTAGAAGAAGAAGATGATGAAAATAAAGACGATGACAACAACGATGACGATGAAAATAGCTGTAGTAAACATTGAGAAATAAATTATACCTTACTGAAGCAATGAGTACATTATACTAAAAAAAACATAATTTTGAATGAAAACATTGAGAAATAAATTATACCTTATTGAAGCCATCAGAATGTTGGAGGTGACTGCTACAGTAAAATTCATGCACGAAGCTTCTTATATGATTAAACAAAGGTCAAAAAATATGTTCATTGTCAAAGATATTGCCTGTAGTGCGAAAAACAAACAAAAGAATCTATTGTTTTTGCAAAATAGTGTACATGTATTAAAAAAACAGCTGTAGAATGCTGACCACAAATTGGAGTTCCTCCAAGATACAGTTTCAATGAAGCATTGCTAAATAGTAATAGAAATTACCTTTGCATGCTTGTAGAACTTGTTGATGTCCAAGCTGAGCTCCTTGTACATACATTTTCAATTGAATACTACACACAAGCACACCACCATGCGCACACGCAAACAAGGATGCACATTCACCCACCCACCCTCACGAACACGAACACGAATACATATCCCTACACATGCACTCACACCAACACCCACTACACTCACCCAAAACCAAAGCAAAATGAAGAGGAGGAGAATGCGTAGAGATGAGAGTAGGGAGTTTGAGCAGGAGTAGGAGTCGGAGGAGGGGAGTTAGAGGAGCAGGATGGTGGTGGTGGTGGAAGAATGAGAAGAATATGTAGAGAATGCGTAGAAGAGTGAGAAGGGAGTTGTAGTAGACGTAGGAGTTGTAGTTAGAGTAGGAGGAAGAGGAGGAAGGAGGAGTAAAGAGGAAGGAGGAAGGAGGAAGGAGGATCGAGGAGGAGGTGGAAGGATGAGAAGAACATGAAGAGAATGCGTAGAAGAGTGAGAAGGGAGTAGGAGTAGTAGGAGTAGTAGTAGGAGGAGGAGGAGGAGTAGAGGAAGGATATGATGAAGATGAAAAGAGATTTAAAGGAGGGAGAAGGGAATTGGAGTAAGCGTAGCAGTCAAAGTCGTAGTTAGAGTCGGAGTCGGAGTCAGAGTTGGAGTTGGAGTTGGAGTCGGAGTAAAAGGAGGATGAGGAAGGAGAAGGAAGCGGAGAAGCAGAAGCAGAAGGAGAAGAGGAAGAAGTAGAAGAAGAAGACGATGAAAATGAAGACGTGGACAACGACGGAGAATGAGAAAATTATTGAAACAATGAGTAGAATGAGAGAAGATGAGAAAAATGAAGGAAAAAATTTATAATTTTTAGGTCAATAAAATAAATTTAAATAGTCCCGAATAAATAAAAATTACTGAAGCAATGAGTACGTTATACTAATAAAGAACATAATTTTAAAAGTAAACATTGATAAGCAAATCATACCTTATTGAAGCCATCAGAATTTTGTACGCGACTGCTACAGTAAAATTCATGCACGAAGATTCTTATATGATGAAATATGTTCCTTGTCATAAATACTCCCTATTATGCAAAAAAACATACAAAAAAAGTCATTGCTTTGCAAAATAGTACATGTATTAAAAAAACACCTATAGAGCCTGGTGACCACTAATTGGAGTTCCTCCAAAATACAGTTTCAACCGAGTAAATAATACACAAAGATAAATAGAGAGAGAAAATGATGAAGCATTGCTAAATAGTAATAGACTTACCTTTGCATGCTTGTAGAACTTGTCGATGTGCAAGCTGAGCTCCTTCAACATAAACAATTTCAATCGAAACCCACAAACAAGCGCACAACGCACACGCGAACAAGGATGCACCCTCACCCGCCCACCAACACGCACACGAACACCTACCCTTGCTGCACAAGCACTCACACCCACACCCACCAAAACCAAAGCAAATTGAAGAGGAGGAGGTGAATGCGAAGAGATGAGAGTAGGTAGTTGGAGCAGGAGTAGGAGGAGGAGGAGGAGGAGTTAAGAGGAGAGGAGGAGGATGAGGTGGTGGTAGAAGACTGAGAAGAATATGAAGAGAATAAGTAGAAGAGTGAAAAGGGAGTTGGTGTAGGCGTAGGAGTTGGAGGAGGAAGGAGGAATGAGGAAGAGTTGGTGGAAGGATGAGAAGAAGATAAAGAGAATGCGTAGAAGAGTGAGAAGGATGTTGGAGTAGGAGTAGCAGTAGCAGTAGCAGTAGCAGGAGGAGGAGGAGGAGGAGTAGAGGAAGGATGAGAAGAGATGAAGAATAAGAGTGTAGAGGAGGGAGAAGGGAATTGGAGTAAGCGTAGTAGTCAAAGTCGTAGTCAGAGTCAGAGTAGGAGGAGGAGGAGGCGGAGAAGCAAAAGGAGGCAGAGAAGCAGAAGTGGAAGGAGAAGAAGTAAAGGTAGGAGTAGAAGAAGATGATGATGAAAATTAAGATATCGACGACGACGGAGAATGAGACAAGATGAGAAAAATGAAAGAGAAAAATTATACTTTTTATGTTTATAAAATAAATTTAAATAATCCCAAGTAAATGAAAAACTACTAAAGCAATGTGTGTACGTTATACTAAAAAAGAACATACTTTTAACAATAAAGATTCAAAAATAAATTTTACCTTATTGAAACAATCAGAATGTTGGACGCAACTGCTACAGTAAAATTCATGCACGAAGATTCTTATATGATGGAAGAAAGGTAAAAAAATATGTTCCTTGTCATTGATATTGCCTGTAATGCAAAAAACAAACAAAAAAAAAGATATTGCTTAGTAAAATAGTGTACATGTATTAAAAAAATACCTATAGAGCCTGACCGTGTAAATAATACACATAAAGATAAATAGAGAGAGAAAATGATGAAGCACTGCTAAATAGTAATAAACATTATTACCTTTGAAAGCTTGTAGAAGTTGTAGATGTCCAAGCTAAGTTCCTCCTACGTATAGTTTCAATCGAATACCACACACACACATACAGAACCACACACACACATACAGAACCACACACACGCAAACAAGCACGCACACTCATCCATTGTCTCACCGACCCACACGCACATTCTCACCCCTTGCATGCATGCACGCCCATGCGCACCCAAAGCCAAGCAAAATGAAGAGGAGGGAGGGGAATGCGAGGAAATGAGAGTAGGGAGTTGGAGCAAGAGGAGGAGTATGACCCGGTGGAAGAATGAGAAGAAGATGAAGAGAATCCGTTGAAGAGTGAAAAATGAGTTGGAGTAGGCGTAGGAGTTGGAGTAAGAGTAGGGGGAAGAGGAGGGAGGAGTAGGCAGAAAGAGGAAAGAGGAATGAGGTGGTGAAAGATGAGAAGAAGATGAAGAGAATCCGCAGAAGAGGTAGAAGGGGGTTAGAATAGGCGTATGAGTAGGAGTAGGAGGAGGAGGAGGAGGAGGAGTTGATGAAGGATAAGATGAAGATGAAGAGCGTAGAGGAGGGAGAAGGGCGATATAGTAAACATAGCAACGAGAGAGTCGGAGTCGGAGTCGGAGTCGGAGTAGGAGGAGGATGAGGGAGGAGGTGGAAGGAGGAGGAGGAGGAGGAGGAGAAGCAGAAGCAGAAGCAGAAGCAGAAGGGGAAGGAGAAGAAGTAAAGGAAGGAGTAGAAGAACAAGATGATAAAAATGAAGATGATGCTGACGATGGAGAATGGGAGAAGATGAGAAAAATGAAGGAGAAAATTAATAGTTTTTTGGTTAATAAAATAAATTTAAATAGGTCCTAGTAAAAAAAAAAATTACTGAAGTATAATTTTTAAAGTAAATATTGAGAAATAAATTATACTTTATTGAAGCCATCTGAAGGTTGGACGCGATTGCAACAATAAATTAATGCACAAATTTAACAAGGGAAAAAAAAATATGTTCATTGTCATATATATTGCCTGTAATGCAAAAAAAAAAAACAAAAAAAGCAATTGCTTTGCAAAACATGTATTAAAAAAGCACCTATAGAGCCTGGTGACCACTAATTGGAGTTTCGCTAAGATACAGAGTTTCAACCGAGTAAATAATAGACATAAAGATAAATAGAGAGAGAAAATGATGAAGCATTGCTAAATAGTAATAGACGTTACATTTGCATGCTTGTAGAACTTGTTGATGTCGAAGCTGAGCTCCCCTTCCTACATGCAATTTCAATCAAATACCACAAACGAGCACACAACGCACACGCGAACAAGGACGCACCCTCACCCACCCACCAACAAGCACTCGAACACGAACACCTACCCTTGCACATGCACTCACACCCACCAAAAACCAAAGCAAATTGAAAAGGAGGAGAATGCGAAGAGATGAGAGTAGGGAGTTGGAGCAGGAGTAGGAATTGGAGGAGGAGATGGTGCTGGAAGACTGAGAAGAATGTGAAGAGAATAAGTAGAACAGTGTGAAGGGACTTGGCATAGGCATAGGAGTCAGAGTTGGAGTCGGAGTCGGAGTAAGAGGAAGAGGAGGAAAGAGGAAGGAGGAAGATGAAGGAGGAAGGAAGAAGAGGGAAGAGGAAGTGGTGGTAGAAGGATGAGAAGAAGATGAAGAGAATGCGTAGAAGAGTAAGAAGGATGTTGGAGTAGGAGTAGGAGTAGGAGGAGGAGGAGGAATAGAGGAAGGATGAGATGAAGATGAAGAGTGTAGAGGAGGGTGAAGGGAATTCGAGTAAGCTTAGCAATCAAAGTGGCAGTTGGAGTTGGAGTAGGAGGAGGATGAGAAAGGAGGAGGAGGCGGAGAAGCAGAAGAGGAAGGAGAAGAAGTAAAGGTAGGAGTAGTAGAAGAAGATGATGAAAATGAAGACGTTGACGACGACAGAGAATGAGGGAGGACGAGAAAAATGAAAGAGAAAATTTATACTTTTTAGGTTAATAAAATAAATTTAAATAGTCTCAAGTAAATAAAAAATTACCGAAGCAATGTGTGTACGTTATACTAAAAAAGAACATAATTTTAAAAGTAAACATTGAAAAAATAAATTATACCTTAATGAAGCCATCAGAATGTTGGATGCGACTGCTACAGTAAAATTCATGCACGAAGATTCTTATATGATGGAAGAAAGGTCAAAAAATATGTTCCTTGTCTTTGATATTGCCTGTAATGCAAAAAACAAACAAAAAAAGCTATTGCTTTGCAAAATAGTGTACATGTATTAAAAAAATACCGATAGAGCCTGAACGAGTAAATAATACACATAAAGATAAATAGAGAAAGAAAATTATGAAGCATTGCTAAATAGTAATAAACATTATTACCTTTCCATGCTTGTAGAAGTTGTAGATGTCCAAGTAGAATTCCTCCTACGTATAGTTTCAATCGAATACCACACACAGACATACACAACCACACACAGGCAAACAAGCACACACACTCACCCATTGACCCACCGACCCACACGCACACTCTCACCCCTTGCATGCACGCACGCCCATGCACACCCAAAGCGAAGCAAAATGAAGAGGAGGAGGGGAATGCGAAGAAATAAGAGTAAGGAGTTGGAGCAGGAGCAGGAGCAAGAGCAGGAGGAGGAGTACGACCCGGTGGAAGAATGAGAAGAAGATGAAGAGAATGCGTTGAAAAGTGAAAAGGGAGTTGGAGTAGAAGTAGGGGGAAGAGGAGGGAGGAGTAGGGGAAAAGAGGAAAGAGGAATGAGGAATGAGGTGGTGAAAAGATGAGAAGAAGATGAAGAGAATCTGTAGAAGAGTCAGAAGGGGGATGGTGTAGGCGTAGGAGTAGGAGTAGAAGTAGGAGAAGGAGGAGGAGGAGTAGATGAAGGATAAGATGAAGATGAAGAACTTAGAGGAGGGAGAAGGGAGATATAGTAAACATAGCAGTCAGAGAGTCGGAGGAGGAGGAGGAGGAGGAGGAGAAAGGAGGAGGAGGAGGAGGAGAAGCAGAAGCAGAAGGAGAATGGGAGAAGATGAGAAAAATGAACGAGAAATTTATAATTTTTAGGTTAATAAAATAAATTTAAATAGTCCCAAGTAACTAAAAAATTACTGAAGCAATGAGTTCGTTATACTAAAAAAAGAACATAATTTTAAAAGTAAACATTGAGAAATAAATTATACCTTATTGAAGCCATCAGAAGGTTGGACGCAACTGCAACAATAAATTAATGCACAAATTTAACAAAGGTAAAAAAAATTTGTTCATTGTCGTATATATTGCCTGTAATGCAAAAAACAAACAGAAAAACAATTGCTTTGCAAAACATGTATTAAAAAAGCACCTATAGAGCCTAGTGACCACTAATTGGAGTTGCTCTAAGATACACAGTTTCAACTGAGTAAATAATACACATAAAGATAAATAGAGAGAGAAAATGATGAAGCTTTGCTAAATAGTAATGGACGTTACCTTTGCATGCTTGTAGAACTACTTGATGTCCAAAATGAGCTCCTCCTCCTACATGCAATTTCAATCGAATACCACAAACAAGCACACAACGCACACGCGAACAAGGACGCACCCTCACCCACCCACAAACACGAACACCTACCCCCGCACATGCACTCACACCCACCCAAAACCAAAGCAAATTGAAGAGGAGTAGGAGAATGCGAAGAGATGAGAGTAGGGAGTGGGAGCAGGAGCAGGAGTAGGAGGAGGAGGAGGAGGAGATGGTGGTGGAAGACTGAGAAGAATGTGAGGAGAATAAGTAGAACAGTGTGAAAGGACTTAGCATAGGCGTAGGAGTCGGAGTAAGAGGAAGAGGAAGGAGGAAAGAGGAAGGAGGAAGATGAAGGAGCAAGGAGGAAGGAGGGAAGAGGAAGTGGTGGTGGAAGGATGAGAAGAAGATGAAGATAATGCGTAGAAGAGTAAGAAGGATGTTGGAGTAGGAGGAGGATGAGTATAGGAAGGATGAGATGAGGATGACGAGCGTAGAGGAGGGAGAAGGGAATTCGAGTAAGCATAGCAATCAAAGTCGGAGATGGAGTTGGAGTAGGAGAAGGAGGAGAAAGGAGGAGGAGGAGCCGGAGAAGTAGAAGCGGAAGGAAAAGAAGTAAAGGAAGGAGTAGAAGAAGAAGGTGATGAAAATGAAGACGTTGAAGACAACAAAGAATGAGGGAAGATGAGAAAAATGAAAGAGAAAATTTATACTTTTTAGGTTAATAAAATAAATTTAAATAGTCCCAAGTAAATGAAAAATTACCGAAGCAATGTGTGTATGCTATACTAAAAAAGAACATAATTTTAAAAGTAAACATTGAAAAAATAAATTATACCTTATTGAAGCCATTAGAATGTTGGACGCGACTGCTACAGTAAAATTCATGCACGAAGATTCTTATATGATGGAAGAAAGGTCAAAAAATATGTTCCTTGTCTTTGATATTGCCTGTAATGCAAAAAACAAACAAAAAAAGCTATTGCTTTGCAAAATAGTATACATGTATTAAAAAAAATACCTATAGAGCCTTACCGAGTAAATAATACACATAAAGATAAATAGAGAAAGAAAATGATGAAGCACTGCTAAATAGTAATAAACATTATTTCCTTTGCATGCTTGTAAAAGTTGAAGATGTCCAAGCAGAGTTCCACCTACGTATAGTTTCAATCGAATACCACACACAGACATACACAACCACACACACGCAAACAAGCACGCACACTCACCCATTGACCCACCGACCCACACGCACACTCTCACCCCTTGCATGCACGCACGCCCATGCACACCCAAAGCCAAGCAAAATGAAGAGGTGGGAGGGGAACAAGAAGAATTGAGAGTAGGGAGTTGGAGCAGAAGGAGGAGGAGTATGACCTGGTGGAAGAATGAGAAGAAGATGAAGAGAATGCGTTGAAGAGTGAAAATGGAGTTGCAGTAGGCGTAGGCGTAGGCGCAGGAGTTGGAGTAGGAGTAGGAGTAGGGGGAAGAGGAGGGAGGAGTAGGTTGAAAGAGGAAAGAGGAATGAGGCTGTGAAAAGATGAGAAGAAGATGAAGAGTATCCGTAGAAGAGTCAGAAGGGGGTTGGTGTAGGCGCAGGAGGAGGAGTAGGAGTAGGAGTAGGAGAAGGAGGAGGAGGAGGAGTAAATGACGGATAAGATGAAGATGAAGAGCGTAGAGGAGGGAGAAGGGAGATATAGTAAGCATAGCAGTCATAGAGTGGAGTCGGAGTAGGAGGAGGATGAGGGAGGAGGAGGAGAAGAAGAAGTATAGGAAGGAGTAGAAGAACAAGATGATAAAAATGAAGACGACGCTGATGATGGAGAATGGGAGAAGATGAGAAAAATGAAGGAGAAAATTTATAATTTTTAGGTTAATAAAATAAATTTAAATAGGTCCTAGAAAATGAAAAATTACTGAAGCAATGAGAGTGATACTAAAAAAAGAACATAATTTTAAAAGTAGATATTGAGAAATAAATTATACTTTATTGAAGCCATCAGACGGTTGGACACGACTGCAAGAATAAATTAATGCACAAATTGAACAAAGGTAAAAAAATTATGTTCATTGTCATATATATTGCCTGTAATGCAAAAAACAAACCAAAAAACAATTGCTTTGGAAAACATGTATTAAAAAAGCACCTATAGAGCCTGGTGACCACTAATTGGAGTTCCTCTAAGATACATAGTTTCAACCGAGTAAATAATACACATAAAGATAAATAGAGAGAGAAAATGATGAAGCACTGCTAAATAGTAATACACGTTACCTTGCATGCTTGTACAACTTGTTGATGTCCAAGCTGAGCTCCTCCTCCTACATGCAATTTCAATCGAATACCACAAACAAGCACACAATGCACACGCGAACAAGGACGCACCCTCACCCACCCACCAACAAGCACACGAACACCTACCCCTGCACATGCACTCACACCAACACACTCACACCCACCTAAAACCAAAGCAAATTGAAGAGGAGTAGGAGAATGCGAAGAGATGAGAGTAGGGAGTTGGAGCAGGAGTAGGAGGAGGATGAGGAGTTAGAGGTGGAGGAGATGGTGGTGGAAGACTAAGAAGAATGTGAAGAGAATGAGTAGAACAGTGTGAAGGGACTTGGCATAGGTGTAGGAGTCGGAGTCGAAGTCGAAGTCGGAGTCGGAGTAAGAGTAAGAGTAAGAGGAAGAGGAGGAGGAAAGAGGAAGGAGTAAGATGAAGGACGAAGGAGGAAGGAGGATGGAGGGAAGAGGAAGTGGTGGTGGAAGGATGAGAAGAAGATGAAGAGAACGCGTAGAAGAGTAAAAAGGATGTTGGAGTAGGAGTAGGTGAAGAAGGAGGAGTAGAGGAAGGATAAGATGAAGATGAAGAGAGTAGAGGAGGGAGAAGGGAATTCGAGTAAGCGTAGGAATCAAAGTCGTAGATGGAGTTGGAGTCGGAGGAGGAGGAGGAGGCGGAGAAGCAGAAGCAGAAGCGGAAGGTGAAGAAGTGAAGGACGAAGAAGATGATGAAAATGAAGACGTTGATGACAACGGAGAATGAGGGAAGATGAGAAAAATGAAAGAGAAAATCTATACTTTTTAGGTTAATAAAATAAATTTAATTAGTCCTATGTAAATGAAAAATTACTGAAGCAATGTGTGTACGTTATACTAAAAAAGAACATAATTTTAAAAGTAAACATTGAAAAAATAAATTATACCTTATTAAAGCCATCAGAAAGTTGGACGCGACTGCTACAGTAAAATTCATGCACGAAGATTCTTATATGATGGAAGAAAGGTCAAAAAATATGTTCCTTGTCATTGATATTGCCTGTAATGCAAAAAACAAACAAAAAAAGCTATTGCTTTGCAAAATAGTGTACATGTATTAAAAAAATACCTATAGAGCCTGACCGAGTAAATAATACACATAAAGATAAATAGAGAAAGCAAATGATGAAGCACTACTAAATAGTAATAAACATTATTACCTTTGCATGCTTGTAGAAGTTGTAGATGTCCAAGCTGAGTTCCTCCTACATATAGTTTCAATCGAATACCACACACACATATACACAACCACACATGCAAACAAGCACGCACACTCACCCATTGACCCACCGACCCACACGCACACTCTCACCCCTTGCATACAAGCACTCTCCCATGCGCACCTAAAGCCAAGCAAAATGAAGAGGAGATGGAGTGGAATGCGAAGAAATGAGAGTAGGGAGTTGGAGCAGGAGCAGGAAGAGGAGTACGACCTGGTGGAAGAATGAGAAGATGATGAAGAGAATGCGTTGAAGAGTGAAAAGGGAGTTGGAGTAGGCGGAAGAGGAGGAGTAGGAGGAAAGAGGAAAGATGAATGAGGTGGTGAAAAGATGAGAAGAAGATGAAGAGAATCTGTAGAAGAGTCAAAAGGGGGTTGGAGTAGGCTTAGGAGGAGGAGGAGTTGATGAAGGATAAGATGAAGATGAAGAGCGTTGAGGAGGGAGATGGGAGATAGAGTAAACATAGCAGTCAGAGTTGTAGTCGGAGTCAGAGTTGGACTCGGAGTAGGAGGAGGCTGCCCTGGACGAGGAAGGATGGGAAGCAGAAGTGGACGGAGAAGACGTAAAGGAAGGAGTAGAAGAACAAGATGATGAAAATAAAGACGACACTAACGACGAAGAATGAGAGAAAATAAATTTAAATTGTCCCTAGTAAATGAAAAATTACTGAAGCAATGAGTACGTTATACTAAAAAAGAAAATAATTTTAAATGTAAACATTTAGAAATAAATTATACCTTATTGAAGCCTTCAGAAAGTTGGACGCGACTGAAACAGTAAATTCAAGCACAAAGCTTCTTATTTGATTGAACAAAGGTTAAAAAAAAAAATATGTTCATTGTCATACATATTGCCTGTAATGCAAAAAACAAACAAAAAATGCAATTGCTTTGCAAAACATGTATTAAAAAAACACCTATAGAGCCTGGTGACCACTAATTGGAGCTCCTCTAAGATACAGTTTCAACCGAGTAAATAATACACATAAAGATAAATAGAAAATGATGAAGCATTGCTTAATAATAATAGACATTACCTTTGCATGCTTGTAGAACTTGTCGATGTCCAAGCTAAGCTCCTCCTACATACAATTTCAATCGAATACCACAACCAAACACAAACGCACACGCGAACAAGGACGCACCCTCACCCACCCACCAACAAGCACACGAACACCTACCCCTGCACATGCGCACTCACACCCACACATCCACACCCACCCAAAACTAAAGCAAATTGAAGAGGAGGAGAATGCGAAGAGAGAGAGTAGGTAGTTGTAGCAGGAGGAGGAGTTAGAGGACGAGGAGGTGGAGATGGTGGTTGAAGGCTGAGAAGAATATGAAGAGAATAAGTAGAACAGTGAGATGGGAGTTGGCGTAGGTGTCGGAGTCGGAGTCGGAGTAAGAGGAAGAGGAGTAGGAGGAAGACGGAGGAAAGAGGAAGGAGGAAGGAGGAGGTGGTGGAAGGATGAAAAGAAGATGAAGAGAATGCATAGAAGAGTGAGAAGGATGTTGGAGTCAGAGTAGTAGGAGGAGGAGGATGAGGAGTATAGGAAGGATGAGATGAAGATGAAGAGCGTAGAGGAGGGAGAAGGGAATTGGAGTAAGCGTTGCAATCAAAGTCATAGTCGGAGTCGGAGTAGGATGAGGAAGGAGGAGGAGGCGGAGAAGCAGAAGCAGAAGGAGAAGAAATAAAGGAAGGAGTAGAAGAAGAAGATGATGAAAATGAAGACATCGATGACGACTGAGAAAGGGAGAAGATGATAAAAATGAAAGAGAAAATTTATACTTTTTTGGTTAATAAAATAAATTTAAATAGTCCCAAGTCACTGAAAAATTACTGAAGCAATACACACGTTATACAAAAAAAGAACATAATTGTTTTAAAAGTAAACATTGATAAATAAATGATACCTTATTGAAGCCATCAGAATGTTAGACGCGACTACTACAATAAAATTCGTGCACGAAGATTCTTATATGATGGAAGAAAGGTCAAAACATATGTTCCTTGTCATTAATATTGCCTGTAATACAAAAAATAAACAAAAACAAGTAATTGCTTTGCAAAATAGTGTACATGTATTACAAAAATACCTATAGAGCCTAACCAAGTAAATAATACACAAAGATAAATAGAGAGAGAAAATGATGAAGCATTACTAAATAGTAATAGATTACCTTTGCATGCTTGTAGAGCTTGTCGATGTCCAAGTTGAGCTCCTCCTACATACAATTTCAATCGAATACCACAAACAAGCACACAACGCACACACGAATAAGGACACACCCTCACCCACCCACCAACACACACATGAAATCAAACACCTACCCATGCACATGCACTCACACCCACACCCACACCCACACCCACACAAAACCAAAGCAAATTGAAGAGGAGGAGGAGAATGCGAAGAGATGAGAGTAGGGAGTTGGAGCAGGAGTAGGAGGAGGAGATGGTGGTGGAAGACTAAAAGGAATATGAAGAGAATAACTAGAACAAGAAGAAGGGAGTTGGCGTAGGCGTAGGAGTCAGAGTCGGAGTAAGAGGAAGAAGGAGGAAAGAGGAAGGAGGAAGAGGAAGGAGGATGAGGTAGTGAAAGGATAAGAAGAAGATGAAGAGAATGCGTAGAAGAGTGAGAATGATGTTGGAGTAGGAGTAGGAGGAGGAGGAGGATGAGTAGAGGAAGGATGACATGAAGATGAAGAGCATAGAGGAGGGAGAAAGGAATTGGAGTAAGCGTAGCAATAAAAGTCATAGTCGGAGTCAGAGTAGGAGGAGGAGGAGGAGGAGGAAGGAGGAGGGGGCGGAGAAGTAGATACGGAAGGAGAAGAAGTAAAGGAAGTAGTAGAAGAAGAAGAAGAAGATGATGAAAATGAAGACGTCGATGACGACAGAGATTGAGAGAAGATGAGAAAAATGAAGGAGATAATTTATAATTTTTAGGTTAAAAAAATAAATTTAAATAGTCCTAGTAAATGAAAAATTACTGAAGCAATGAGTACATTATACTAAAAAGGAACATAATTTAAAAAGTAAACATTGATAAATAAATTATACCTTATTGAAGCCATCAGAATGTTGGACACGACTGCTATAGTAAAATTCATGCACGAGGATTCTTATATTATGGAAGAAAGGTCAACTTGTCATCGATATTGTATAGTGTACCTGTATTAAAAAAATACCTATAGAGCTTGGTGACCCACTAATTGGAGTTCCTCCAAGATATAGTTTCAACCGAGTAAATAATACACATAAAGATAAATAGAGAGAGAAAATGATGAAGCATTGCTAGATAGTAATAAACATTACCTGTAGAACTTGAAGATGTCCAAGCTGAGTTCCTCCTACGTATAGTTTCAATCGAATAGCACACACACACATACACAACCCACACACACGCAAACAAGCATGCACACTCACCCATTGCACATGCACGCACGCCCACACCCACACCCACACCCACATGCACCCAAAGCCAAGCAAAATGAAGTGGTGGAGGGGAATGCGAAGAAATGAGAGTAGGGAGTTGGAGGAGGAGGAGGAGGATGAGCTAGTGGAAGAATGAGAAGAAGATGAAGAGAATGCGTTGAAGAGTGAGAAGGGAGTTGGAGTAGGCATAGGAGTCGGAGTAGGAGGAAGAGGAGGGAGGAGTAGGAGGAAGGAGGAATGAGGAAGGAGTGGAAAGATGAGAAGAAAATTAAGAGAATGCGTAGAAGAGTGAGAAGGGGGTTGGAGTAGGTGTATGAGTAGGAGAATGAGGAGTAGAGGAAAGATAGGATGAAGATGAAGAGCTTAGAGGAGGGAGAAAAGAGAAGGGAGATAGAGTAACAGCAAGGTCTCCTTGAAGAAAATCCCTTCCAGGAAAATCAGAATTCTCTTCATTAGGTTTATCTTTAATTTGCCTTCACGGCTCTGTAGGTCCCAATCCACTTGTCTTAAATCCCCACAAAGTTGTTAGGCCTCCCAAAGTGCAAATTGGAGAGAAATCACCTCCTAGGAAGAATCTTTCAGGCAAGGGCGATGGCTTGTCCAAAAATCCACGGCCCCATGGAAATATAACACCACCAGAGATCCCAAAGTTGAGTGCAGCATGATAAAAGCCAAAGGGTACAGCATAACGAAGATCTAACTCC
Organism: Juglans cinerea; assembly: GCA_961763995.1. Taxonomy (NCBI): domain Eukaryota; kingdom Viridiplantae; phylum Streptophyta; class Magnoliopsida; order Fagales; family Juglandaceae; genus Juglans; species Juglans cinerea. Next base: position 21,579,719 of record CAUIVZ010000011.1, read on the forward strand.
TGACGCAAAAACCGCAAGCTCCTGGGTTTCACACTTGAGAATAAGTTCTCGTGAGTAAGAATATAAATAAGCTTACCTGACTCAAATCCTTTTAAATATCGATATTCATCATGTGGGTCCTTGTGATTTGCTCACCCTGATGATGCAACTTCTCAAGGGTCCTTCTTCTAGCATCTTCCCTGTTGTCCTCTGCAATCTTCAGGCAGTTGTTAATAGCATAATTCTCCAGTTCTTGACACTCTGTTTCTGCAATCCTCCCTAATCACGGAAATTATTTCTATATATCTCTTGCCACTGCAGAACTAGAATACGAGGATGACGATGAAGAAGGCCCTCCTCTTCCAGCATCATCGTCCTCCTCGTCAAAAGGGTTGGTATTAGAATTTGGGGTTATCGGCACATGTTCCGGAGCAGTTCGTCTTGCAGGCTTAGCATCAAATTCATTATCTGAATCAAAAGGGGTTAGTTATAACTAGAAGAAGATGGAAACCCAGAATCCAACGTTTTCTACTTAGAAACCCTATTGCCAGGCGATTTCAAAAATCCAACATTGTGACAACAAAATAAGATTCCTATACCAACACGAATATTGCTTCGTTCAAGGTCTCTAAATCAAAAGAACGGCCTGCCTTTCATTCAAGTGTTGTACCGAGAAACATGGATTTTTTTCAATCAGTAAAAAGGTGCGGATCTCTTTGATGGTTCCACTATGCTCTAATCTGAAAGAATGATATTATAGGATAATTTTGTAAATGCCACAATTGACTGTTCATATAACGTGTTCTTCACGTGAAAATGCAAAAGACCCTTAATGGCGAACAGCTTGGAGCGACACCCAGAATGGCATCACATATGTCTACTCAATTTTTTTTCCTTCGATAAGTACTATGAACTTTTAATTATTATAAGAAAGAAAACCCGGATGTACCAGAAGTAAACATGGAATTTGACAGATTTTTACCCAAATCATGCCAATACGAAAAAAACATGGCAGAGATAGAATTTGACCTTTTCGGAGACGATGTCTAGCATACTTAGGATAGATGCAGCAATGTGAATCAAGAACTATATGTCACACTAAATAGCTTTTCTGAAAGCCAATGACAGAGAAGTAAACATCCTAAGCACAGAGAGAGAGAGAGAAGAAAGGAAAATTAGAAATGGCACTGCTGCATTGCATTGGTGTGCAAAAGAAAAAGATGTACCATTGAATACAACTAAAGCAGCCATTCCCCCTTTTTCTCCGCTACCAAAGAAAGCAAGAAAACAAACGTATGACAAGGAAGAAAGATCGAGATCCGGGAAAAGAATCAGAAGAAAACAACAAAAGCAGAGGAGTACCAAATGGGTGCCTGAAATCAATTACCAAGAAGAAAGAAATTCATACACAAACCAATCTCTCTCTCTCTCTCTCTCTCTCTCTCTCTCTCTCTCTCTCTATTTATGTGTGGGTGAACAAGATGAATCACATATGAGAGGCGTCGAGGAAATGCAGTACTCAAACGTTGGAAATTTTCGACTAAATTTCGGACCGTTGGAATTCCTTGCCGTTTTTTGAAATTTTTTATTTTTTTTTCAAATACCCGTTTTTTGAAATTTTGGATCCGTTCTTTTTTACTGCAAATTTCATTTTTTACTGCATATTACGGTTATTTACAAGTTTTTTTTTTATAAGGACGGTTATTTACATGCTAATGGTACACAGTAAATAATAAACACACCATATGAATTGTCACTAGTATAAAACTATATATAAATATAAATATAAATATATATTTCTTATTAAAATACCTTTATTTGCAAATTAACTCAAATTATACTAAGATATATAATATAAAAATCATTTTTTGCGCAGTCTATTTTTAAAAAAGTGGACCCTACTATGAAAATGTATAAAAAGTCTGCACGGAAACTTGTTTATTTTGAATTTATACCAGCTAACATTACTCTATACCATTAACGTGGAGGATATAGAGACATAACACATAAATAAATAAATAAAAACACATTTACAGATAGTTTTATTTTTATATTTTATAAGTAATTGGGGTAAAAAAAAAAGTTGTATAAATCATCTGTATGCTTATAATCTTCTCAGCATCCAATCGTGGGATAATGGGTAAATAAAGAGAAAGTAGCATTATTTATTGGGATCATATAACATTAGTACGTTGACACAACAAATATTGCAAATAACAAAAGTATATATAAAAGATATTTAAAATGGCAGGCTTGTGGGTATTTAATAGGATACTAAACAACCTTCCAGTAGAATTTTTAAGAAAAAAAATTAGAATGCATGCATGCATTTAATATAAGAAGTCATTTAGCTAAAAGCCTGTAGTCTGGTTGGCATAATCCCCAACTTTCAAAATGGAGGTCTGGAGTTCGAAATCTCTCTCTTCAAATCAATATATATATTTATATATATATAAGAAGCCATTTAAAACACTTGTTAGGCTCAAGTTTAGATTAGTAGAAGCCCGACACTCAAACTTAGCATGATTTTCAAAACTTCAATGTATGGTGATGGGTAATTGGAAAAAATGATAGATATATTTTGCACCCTTAGATTATTGAGATTTTATATTTTGTACTTCAATTATGCAATGGTACTATGCAAAAGTATCATTGCATAATTGATTATAAACGATTAGAAGTTTGCATGGTACTTTTAAGTCCAAAGTGGTTTTCCATTCTTTAAGACACATCGATGGACAAAAATTTATATCATGAACTCGGTTCATAAATCAATAGATCATGAATAAGCTAAAGACATTATCACATCCTCCATATGTACATGTTTTTAAAGTCATCGCAGGGAGAGTAAGCATTGTGAATTTATCCCAACAATCCCTCATTCACGATGACGCTTTTACGTCTCAAATTCATAAAATCTAATTCTGATACCATTTGGTGTACCGAGATTTGTCAATCCACCTCAATTAAATGAGTATTAGGGAAGACATTCAAATTTTTATGGCATTAGACTTGAACCATGTAGGCCAATTTCTAGAGTCATCGCAAGGAGCGACATTAAACTTGCACCATACATGCCAATTTGTTGAGAAACTAACGAGGTCTTGGAATTTTGTTAAGGGAGATTTGGATAGCGAGTTGAGATGAGATGAAAGTTGAATTTTTGTTTTTAGATTTGAAAATTTTGAATTGTTTATTGTATTTTGTGTGAGAGTTTGGAAAAGTTATAATGATGAGATGAAAAGAGATGAGTTAAGATGCTCTCTCAATCCAACATGTTTCCTCCTTTGTACAAAGCCATTGTTTTAGAGGATAGAGATTAATAAGACCCCATCTCATTTCCAGATCATTATACTTTGTCATATAGTCTAAAAGATGTGATGCATGGGTCTAATGGATGAGGATGATGTTTCTATGATAAGAGACAGGCCGTCGTATTCCCAAAACGACACAGTCACATGCAAGGGGTCACAGATTTCCTTTGTGTCTGGTCACTAGGGCAACCATTTTTTGGATAGCAAAAGTGGCGCATGCACACACACAGAATCCTTCATATTTGGAGCTTTTAGGTTACATTTGGGTAATAAGGTGATTTCAGATATTCTGTGAATAATAGGGAAAAAGTAATGATAAAATATTAAATAATAGTGAATAGTAGTAAAAAGTAATGAAAAGTATGTGAAAAGTAATGATAAAATAATTAATAGTAATGAAGTGTTCTAACACTCCTATTAACGTCGTATTTTGCACGCCTTTGGACCGAGTTCCATCAACTCCGGTCTTCAGACCTTCACCTGCACATTTAAGCAAACACGGAGAATGAATGGCCTTGGTGGTGGCCGAGGAGTCTCCGATGTTAAAGTCAATATATCTCTTTAGAAGTTTGTGTGTGAGCTAAGAGGAATCAAAAAGAGTTCTTCGTACCTGGGGATCAACTTATATACTAGGACTTTGGTGGGGACGACTCGTACCTGGCTTTGAGGAGCCTATATCCTTTCCACAACTCGTTTTGTCAGAATCATTTAATGCGGCGTGGCTTCTAAGGCGGCGTCATTAATGCGGCGTAGAGCTTGGGGAGTAGTGCCATTAATGTGAAGTGGCTCCCTGACTCACTTTTCCCTGCAGACGCTTCCTGTTAAGCCCCTTCATGCCTGTTGTCAAAAGATCAAGGGTTCCTCGTATTTCCTACTCACATGTCTGCACAAGCTCTCGAGGGTAGGGTGTCATCGGGGAGGTGTTAGGGTGAGAAGTCTCATCTACCCCTACCGTCCGCTTTTCCCAAGCGTGGATTGCTTCATGGGTGAGTTTCGCTAGTGGGCCGAGTACTCTACAAAAGCTCACTGACTCCTTTTAGAGAAGGGTCGTTGGCCCCGGCCGGGCTCCCTCACTTACTTCCTAGAGGCCTCTCGTGGGCTTGCCCTGTGGGCCAATAGGGGGAAAAACCCCTTACAACTCCACTACCCAAACGAGTCGTTTAGGGAGTGAGATGAGATAAGAATTTTGTAAATAGTAGTAAAATAGTTTCTAAATTGTAGTGAGATAGTTTGAGTTGAGTATTTTTTAGATTTTGAGAAAGGAAAGAAAAAAAGTTGAATAAAAAATATTATAAAGTTAAAATATTGTTAGAATATAATTTTATAATATTATTTTTGTTTGGAAATTTGAAAAAATTGAATTATTTTTTATTTTTTGTCTAAAATTTTGGAAAAGTTGTAATGATTAGTTTGAAAATAGTTGTATTTGAATTATGTTTGGGAAAGAGATGAGATGAGATAAAATAAGAATCTTGGGATGAGATCTATTTCCAAACAGAATCCTTCAGATTTGGAGGTTTTAGGTTGCATTAGGTAGTAAGGTGATCTCAAATATTCTGTGAATAGTAGTGAAAAATTAATGATAAAATATTGAATAATAGTGAAAAATAAGTAAAGAATAATGATAAAAAAATAAATAGTAGTAGAGTGTTCTACCCAAACAGAGCCTTAGTCCACAATAGAAAGTTATGGGCATAACCATGATGGAAATTGTTAATTTCCTGTGACGCTGAAAACCAACCCAACATAACTCAGCTTTCCCTTTTAATATTCGACAAAATCGGCCCCTCCAAACCTGACACCAATTAAAGTCGATATGATTAACGAAAGTTAAAGAAATTAAGAGTTGGGACTCAATTACAAACTAATTCTGTTCATGATTAGGCTTATGATCTTATTGAATAATATTCTCTTTCTTTTTTACTTGAAATTCTCATTAATTACGATGTCGTTGACTCAAATTTCATAATATATATCCTAAACAACATTATATCTATGTCTTCTATGGGACCATAGTAGTTGAAACTTGCTGTTTCAAGATCAGGAACTTTCATCATGTTTCTCTTAAAATTTGCATTACAAACTTGGGTCTAAGTTTTTTGTTATTTAATGATGCGATTAGTGTATCATTTATAGTAAACCATATGAAACTTTTTTTTTTCAAAAGTATATATTGATATATATATAGAGAGAGAGAGAGAGAGAGAGAGAGAGAGAATTATATTTTTCAAAAGTATATATGTATGTGTATAAGCCCTCCTTTGAGAGTCCATTCTTTATATGAACTCAATGTATTATGATAGACGCTTTATGATTTTAGAACTGCATGACTGTAGTCTGACTGAATACTATATTGCACGATTTTTTATTTTAAAGAATAAAAGGTAAGGTAAAAAAAAGTGAGAGAGAAAGAAATGTATGACTGCATGTAATGAGGTTAATGAATTGACCATATAATGATGAGAATGGTATCACAAAGGTTAGGATGGATGGCAACATCGGAATACATCATTGACGATGAACCTAGTCATAACCCATTTTTGAATTTCGATTCTTAAGCCAGTTGCTCCAAGAAGAACTATTGATCATGAGGGTTAACACACGGGTTAACAGTGTATAACGACCATAATATTGATGAAGTAAAGATAACGAATGATTGATGATGTTAAGAAGATTAATGTTTATGCTTGAAGATGAGGTAAAATGATGTTTCTTAATGCCTTATTATTAATGTTTGATTTATGCTAGTTTAAGTGAAGTTTTTCTCCCTGATCTCCTAAAGGAAACCACTAAATTACCTGTAACTAGAAATTTACACTTATGGACTAGATTTCAATCACTTTTTAACTCTTTTTTTTTAATGTTTTTTTAGCTAGGTTAATTGGTCAATCACATTAACTTGAATCTTAGTAGGGTCCTCTTTAACCTAATTAAACTAACAAATTGGCCCCTTTCTCCCTTGGAAGTAACGATCCGGTTTTGAAAATGGACCTTCACGTACGGCCACTAAAGACGACTTAATTTTATGTAAAATTTAACACTTCCTGACGAGGTTTTTACTGAAAATTAGGCAATGAAACTTGTTTTCATTGGCCGGAGCCGGTTTAAATGTGATGAAAACTTCTTCTTTTATTTCACTTTTTTTTAGAAGCTAGTGCCAGGTCTGTTTAATTTGTATGTGAAAGATCAGATCCCATGATATAGATCATCCCCTTAAAATTGTTTATAACTCAGGCGGAAGCATCTGGATAGTGAAAATATTTCATCTCATTATTATAACTTTTTCAAATTACTACACAAAATGCAATAATTAACAATTCAACTTTTTTAAATTTTAAAACAATAATAATATTAAAAAATAATATCCTAACAATATTTTATTCAACTTTCAATTTTCATTTAAAACCATCTCATTTCATTTCACTATCTAAACCATTGTTTGCCATTTAAAGTACTAGCTAGATCCCAAACTGGCCTAGCTAGCTAATATTCTTAGAAAAAATCAGATTCTATATAAGATGCCTTGGAATCTTATGATTCATTTTTCAAAAGTTGCTTAATTTGATGCTTATCTTTCTCAATGTTTTTATATATTAAGAACAATATCGTTGGTCGGTCCATCTTGATCTAAACATGCAACTTTTTTTCATCCCGGGTAGGCCTTAGCTAATTAGACTCGGGAGTTCAGTAAGTTCTTATTGCAATTAATGTATCCCCGACCATTTTGTTCAAACCCCACTCGGAGTAAATTAATAAATGGAAAAAACTACTTTGCCTCCAAAGATGTACCGCTTAACATTTGTTTTTTAACTTAGTGATTAAGGAAGTGATTTTATGTGTATTGGTGTATTTTTTTTATTTTTATAAAATATTTAAATATATTAAAAAAATGTGAAAAAAAAAACTAAAAGGTAACAAGCTGTCAATTTGAGCGGGCTACTCTATGTGGCAGAGTAGCCTGACTCATTCACCCAGAGCAGCCTGACTCATTAATAAATATTCATACACTTGGAGAGAACATTGGGAGCCAATGTAGCATTGTCTGTGCATTATATAATATAGAAAAACTCAAAATGCAGGCATAAAGGGGTAGGTCTCGTGCACACCAACCAGCGTGTATTAATGATATGCTGTGTACAGTAAATTGAGAGGATTTAGAAGGATGCGCATATGCGGCCTCGTGGGACAAAAGTACCTTCTGATGTAATGGTGCATTTCATTAACGTAACCCTAAGCCTCCTGCAGTTCGAATCCCTTCTAAACGAGCAACCTTTTTTTTAATTCATCAGCTTCGTATCTTCTCCCTAGTTGTGAGTCCAAATGCTTCAAGCGATTGGATAAGCAAGATTCTCACAGTACACAATTGGGATCTAAAAAATTCTACAGTAACAGTTAATTTGTATACATCCAGCAGTGTTGAACTCTAGAAAGAATCACTCACAATTTAGTCAATATAACACCCTATACTGATGCGGGGAAAAAACAAACCAACTAAAGAGAATAGGAAGTGAAATGAAGGCATTGAAGGGACATACACATATTGGAGTCAAATTGAGGTTTTAAAAGAGGTTTCCATAGAAAGTAACACTAATGGGTTTCCACCAAAATTTAACCAGAAATTTTTAGAGAGAGAGAGAGAGAGATGCATTAACGATGGAAAGATGGATTCGTTTTCCAAGTGGTTTAAAGTGTAAGAGAAATTTTAGTAGCAAACTCTTGAGGAACGTGAAATGGGTTTCATTTTCCTAGTGGTCTGTATATAGATGGAAATGGGTACTGCGTTTTTCTTTCTTCTTCCTACGTTTTGTTTCTTTTTTTTTAATATAAGCGTTGACACGTTAATAGTGTGCACAATACCTCCAGACTTGTACTTGTACGTAGCAGAACTGTTCATTACTGTGCCGAACTGACATTCCTTTCTCACCAAAATTATGATGTGACCAAGCTAATAGTTGACCATAGAGGTCTACAGGAATCGAGTAAACAGGCCGAAAATCAATCAGACCGGCCGTTGGAGCATGGAACTAGCCGAAATTGGCGGGGAGCCGATCGGCCGACAGTGGAAAATAAGCGTCGGCCAGTTCGGTCTGGGTTCGACCCAGTGAAAAATCGTTGAACTAATCAACCGGTTCTACCATTTTTTTTCATTTTATACCTATATAAAAACGACGTCGTTTCACTTAAATGAGTGAAACTGCGTCGTTTTGGGCCCCCTTAGTTGAAAACGAAAAAATCACGGTGCCGTTTGGTTTCAACCAAACGGAATAATACATACATATTGCGGGTTTAAATTGAATGGTGCAAATAGGGTACCTTGAACCGATTTCATCTGACTAAATCGGCTGTGAAAAGGAAGAGGAGGAGATGCTAGAGAGTGGAGGAGAAGGGATATAGAACTCATAGGATAAGTGATCGCCGGCCGTGAGGTTTGTACTATCCTTGGTCACTGGTGGCTGGTGGCTGGTGCTGTCAGTGGCAGCCGAGAAATGGGAGAAACGGAGAAACAGAGAGTGAGAGAGAAGGGCGTTGGGGGCTAGATCTCAAGGTGAAGCTTGTTGTATGGGTGATGTCGGCACTGTCTGTGGTGGTCCGAGACGAAACTAGAGGCTAGATCTGCTGCATACGGTGGTTGGCAACTCAATGGGACTTCCTTAAGGTGACTACACGGCGACTGCGAGAAGGGAACGTAGGAGAGAACCATAGAGAGATATTGTTAGGCGTGCTCTGCAGCTACTTTTGGTGGCAAGCGTCGTGAGGCGAAGAGAGAGAAAAGAGGAGGGGTATCAGTTGAGAGAGAACTCGGGGAGTAAGAGGGAGCTAAGAATGATAGAAAGGGGTTCCTACATGTGGTCTGAAAAGACCCAAAGGGCCAAAACAAAGTTCACCAGTCAAACAGGGGTAAAAATATAAACACGTGAAGTGAACAAAGCCAATCAGAAGGGCAAAAGCAAAAAATGAGAAATGCGGAGGAACGCAATTGGAAACAAAATTTGGAGAAAACTATGGTTCGTAAATGGATAGACGACAGGCTATAGCCAACCAAACAGGGGCAAAGACGTAAATTTCCCAATAAAAGAAAGGGAGAAAAACGTAAATTTGTGAATAAAACAAAACCAATAACAAGGACAAACGGGAAAAGCAGAAATAAAGAGGGACAAAATTGGAAAATGAAATTTCGAGAAAATATACTATTTATAAACTGATAGCCTGTTTATAATAGAATAGATATATTTATATATATATATATATATATATATATATTTGGAATATGGTATGTTTTCACTCTTCATGTTCGTCGTTCTCCATTCCCATAAGTGTGACTATTTTCCCAACTGTTTATTTAGTCGGTGCATAACTCGATTGGTCGGATCGAGGTCCTCATTAAGTACCGTTGATCATCTTATATATTTTTCCTCAAAATGTTTCCATGCAAACCTTTAATTTGTGACTTCATGCATGTAGATCATTGTGTATATACGTACCTATTTGACCGAACACATCGAAAGCTAAAAGCATTTATTATATGTAGATAATTGTGTAACGAGATTAATGAACTGACCATATAATGATGAGGACGGTATCACAAAGGTTAGGATGGATGGCAACATCGGAATACATCATTAACAATGAATCTAGTCATGACCCATTTTTGAAGTTCGATTTTTAAGCCAGTTGCTCCTAGAAGCACTATTAATCGCGAGGTTGTCAACTCTAACACATGGGTTAACAGTGTATAACGACCATAATATTGATGAAGTAAAGGTAACGAATGATTGATGATGTTAAGAAGATTAATGTTGCTTGAAGATGAGGTAAAATGATGTTTCTTATTGCCTTGTTATTAATGTTTGATTTATGCTAGTTTAAGTGAAGTTTTTCTCCTTGATCTCTTAAAGAAAACCACTTAATTACCTGTAACTGGAAATTTACACTAATTAACTAGATTCCAATCACTTTTTAAACATTTTTTTTATGTTTTTTTAGCTAGGTTAAGCAAACCAGAGGCTAGATCTGCTACATACGGTGATTGGCAGCTCAATGGGACTTCCTTAAGGTGACTACACGGCGACTGCGAGAGGGGAACGTAGGAGAGAACCATAGAGAGCTATTGTTAGGCATGCTCTGCAGCTACTGATGGTGGCAAGCGTCGTGAGGCGGAGAGAGAGAAAAGAGGAGGGGTATCAGTTGAGAGAGAACTCGGGGAGTAAGAGGGAGCTAAGAATGATAGAAAAGGGTTTCTACATGTGGTCTGAAAAGACCCAAAGCGCCAAAACAGAGTTCACCAGTCAAACAGGGTTAAAAATATAAACACGTGAAGTGAACAAAGCCAAACAGAAGGACAAAAGCAAAAAATGAGAAATGCAGAGGGACACAATTGGAAACAAAATTTGGAGAAAACTATTGTTTGTAAACGGATAGACGACAGGCTATAGCTAACCAAACAAGGGCAAAGTCATAAATTTCCCAATAAAAGAAAGGGAGAAAAATGTAAATTTGTGAATAAAACAAAACCAATAATAAGGACAAAACGGGAAAAGTAGAAATAAAAAGGGACAAAAGTGGGAAATGAAATTTGGAGAAAATCTACTATTTATAAACTGAGAGCCTCTTTATAATATAATAGATATATATTTATGTATATATATATGGAATATGCTATGTTTTCACTCTTCATGTTCGTCGTTCTCCACTCCCATAAGGGTGACTATTTTCCCAACTATTTAATTAGTCGATGCATAACTCGATCGGTCGGATCGAGGTCCTCATCAAGTACCGTTGATCATCTTATATATTTTTCCTCAAAATGTCTCCATGCAAACCTTTAATTTGTGACTTCATGCATGTAGATCATTGTGTATATACGTACCTATTCGACCGAACACATCGCAAGCTAAAAGCATTTATTATATGAAAAACTCTATATACCATATTATCATCTTATTATGTAAGATGTGATATATTTATCACCATTAAATAACTTTTATTTGCTGATTTTTTATCACATAATGGTGATAAATATGATATATCTTATATAGTAAGATGAAATTAAGATAAGAGTGTAATGTATAACATTACTCTAATTATATATATATATATGTAAATTAACGTTGTACATACGTGGCGCTAGGTGGCACGTTCCGTAAAAGCGAGTTGCGTGTTTATTCGAAAACAAGATGTTGTAATTAGGGGTGAAAACCCGACCCTCGGTTCGGTTTAATGCGAAAATCGAAACCGACCGAAACTGATGTTTTGGGGAAGAAAACTGGTCGTGTATGAGGTAAAACTGACCAGTGCAGTTGCAGGCCGGTTCACAGTTGGTTTGGTGGTTTGTTGGAAATCAGTTGCTGGGTGTCTTGCAGTTCAATTGCCCAAAGTAGCTATTCAATCCAACCACAAAATTCAAAAATATACAGCATTACAGCAATTTCGAAATCAGATAAATCCCAATCATCTAAGAATCCAAGAAAATAGTAAACAACAGAATCAAGAAAATAGAAATAATACTAGACAAAAGATTTTTCAGATTGAAAAGGCCAGTGGGTCCATGGGCGTGGGATGCGCCGTTTGCCGGAGGGACGTGGACATCGTGAAGGCTGGGCCACTATCGTTGCCGATGCTGCTGCCGATGCCACTGCCACTGGAGAGTGGAGACTGGAGTGGAGGGCGAGGGCTGCGGAAGCTGGAGAAGATGAAATGAGGGGGACGGCTGAAGTCTCGAATTAGAAGAGAAGAAGAGGGAGGGGATTTGAATAAGCCTTAGGAAGAAACAGCGACGTTCCTCTTTAGTTTTTTTTTTTTTACTATTATTGGACTTGGTTTTAGTACTACTACTACTACTGTACTACTATCTCTGGACGGAAAAATAATAATATTGGAGCGCCTCCTTATAAACATGCAGTTGCCCTGCCGACAATTCACCGGCAACTACGTACGTACTGCAAACAATATGCATGAGCTCGATAGATTTCACCAGCCATGCATTCAGTCACAACTTCTAAATTACTAGAAATAATCTTCACAGCACCCACTGTTTGGCTACATCCATTGCACACATGACGTGTGGACCGGACCAGAAGACACTGAACCGGGTTTGCTCCGTTCTCTCAGCCCTCACTCCCTCATTCAACATTTCGCCCCAAAGCCCCCTTGAACCTAGCAAACCCTAAGCCCGAACCTCAGAGCCATCGACCAAGCTCGCGGTCACCGACCTCAACCCTAAGCCACCACGACCCTCAGAGCCCCCTCGACCCCAAGCCCTAAGCCCGAACCTCAGAGCCATTGAGCTTGCAGCCACCGACCTCAGCCCTAAGCAACCACAACCCCACCACGACACCATTTCGAACCAAAGCCCCACCATACTACAAACTCGGTTACCTAGCCCTCGGTGCCATTTCAGTCCGTCTGGAGCATCTCTGTCCACCAACGAAGCCCTCGCCACCACGACCCAGCCCTACCCACCACGACCTCAGCCCCAAGCCAGAAGGTCCCATCTCAGTTCACCGAAGCCGCCCTCAGTCCACCAACGAGGGTTAGCATACATTTTATTTCCCCTCTGTTTTAGCATACATTTTGTGTATACAGATTAAAAAATGTATACACAAAATTTATACTGTGTAGCATACATTTTATCACAAAATTTATACAGGGACCTTTTGACATTTTAGCATACATTTTACTTTGACTGAGAAGGGTTAGCATACATTTTTTTTCCCTCTGTTTACTCCATATCTATATCATCACTTAGTCGATTTTCATCACTTAGTAAATTTAGCATACAGGTTTTCAAGTATAAATTGAATCTACACTTAAAAATTGGAACAACTTAGTATAAATTTTCTAAGTAAATAGAATAATGTCTTTATCATCACTTAGTAAATTTTTAAGTCTAAATTTAATCTGCACTTAAAAATTGGTTGAATATTTAGCTTGGGACAGTTGCCTTTAGGATTTAAGATTCAACGATTTGGTAGAACCATAATTTATATGCATTTTGTGATGATGTGGAACGAACACACCAAGGAGCAGGACCTATAGAAGCATTATTTAAGTGCATTGAAGGTAACTAGAAAGAATTGGAAAAATCTATATATGAATCAGAACCTACACCATTTGTTTAAGTGCATTATTTAAGTGTGAAGGTAGCTTCAAACCTATTAAAAATCACATCTATCTACTTTCTAGAAATCAGAACTCATTACTTATTAAAGAAAAATAATAATTCATTGACAACAAATAAATTATGCTAGAGATCATGATTCTTATTTGTTTGACTGCCCAAACTATAATACGGTAAAACAACTTTGATATTTGTCATATTTGCATATCAATTTGTTGATCAGCGAGGTGTATTTCATCATGTTAATTGTGGGAGTGCGCACTGTGTGCAAGGAGATACAAGGTGTGAATTCTTCGTATGGGCGGATATACTTCATTTGCTAGAGGAGAATTTTCGTATAAGAGAGAATAAGGCTTCGAAGACGGGGATGATATACTACAGTGCGAGTATGATGTTCGGAAAAGAGAAGATAAACTGAGAGAGATGGCGAAGAATCTGAAAAGTGAAAAGCGAGAATTATTGTGTTTGTACTGGGTTCTCATATTTGTAATAGTGTTTGCTTGGTTCGAATGAATTCCATGTAAAAAGCACGTTGTATGCATTAGATTGGTAGCTCATGAATGGAAACAGCTTGTTAACATCATGTTTTGATGAAAAACATGTAATGAAGGAAGCTAAATCAACCTATGTAAGGAATCTCTCTCTCTCATTAGCTCGGTCTTTCTCACTCATCAGCTCCAGCAGCTCGGTCTCTCCCTCTCCTCAGCTCTCTCTCATCTCTCTCATCAGCTCGGTCTCTCTCTCATCAAGTGTCTCCACATCAGCTACGTTTGCACCAGGCGCTTGCACCAGCGTTTTTCTAGTTTTAGTACTACTACTACATTATTACTACCTCTTGATGGAAAAATAATAATATCGAAGCTCCTCCTTATAAACATGCAGTTGCCATGCCGACAATTCACCGACAACTACGTACGTACTTTAGACAATATGCATGAGCTCGATAGATTTCACCAGCGATGCATTCAGTCACAACTTCTAAATTATTATAACGAATTAGTCTACATACAGTCTCTATTTAGAAATTGTCCATACATACAGTTATGTTTTAAAAAAATTTAAAATTATAATAAGATCTTTTATAAAATTATGTTTTTCTCCTTTTATCCATTTTTATCAATGGAACTGTACACGCAATCTCCACTTATCAAGACTGCAAATAGAATTTCTATGTGTGTGTATAATTTAAGGAAATTAATTAGATAGTCATGAATTTCGCCTATGAAAATATGCAATACGTACCCTAGCTACTAGCTAGTTAGTGATCTTAGACCCCTTTTTTTTATGTAATATTAGTGATCTTAGACTTGATTTAATTTGTCAAACCCCAAGTACACATGTAGTAGCTTGAGACCCAAATGTCCCCCCCCCCCCCCCAACAGCACATCATGATCAGTACTACACATGATTTATTAATTTGGTCAAAATATTTTTATATGAATATATAATAATTATTAGATAAAAAAAAATAACATTCTGACTATATATCACACAATAATGTCAAGATTGGTCACATAAAGATAATTTTAATAATTTGATATTTTATGGTAAATACACAATTCCAATAAATTTGGTTTACTCGATGAAAAAATCAACTTATTAATGGGTCAAACTCAGTCTACAAATCAATTCATTAATTAAAAAGATCAAGTAATTTCAAATTAAAACCATTAATAATATTCACATAAATAGTATTATTTGAGCCATTTGTGTACACCTAGCTTATTATAAACATTTTACAATTTAATGTAGCATTACTCGTCACGTCAAGAGTCAAAATTATTAGATAGAAATCAAAATGAAAGTAAACTTGAATCAAATAGTAATAAAAAAAAGGTAAATTACGAAAAATCACCTCAAACTACTACTGCAGGTATCATACTGATCTGAAATGCACACCCGAGAGACGTGTATGAATAGTACAAAATGATCAGTACTCTCCACACTCAGAAGCTTTTATATTTACTTTTTGAATTGCCCATTGGATCACATTTGAGACTTAGGACTTATATTTTGGATATACAAAATTTTTAAAACTTCTCGTAGATTTATTTTCAAATTTCAATCAAATATAAAATATTTTTTAATTTTTAATTTTTAATTTTTTAATCTAATCATTATCTAATTATTATTCAAACACAAAATAAATCTTCGATTATAAAATTATATTCAAACAATTTTTTAAATTTATAATTTTTTTATTCAACTTTTTTCTCACATTTTCCAAAATCTAATAAAATATCTTCGCTTAAACGTTTCATTATTATTCACAAAATTATGAGATACTCAAAATAGTATCCAAACATGCCCTTAATGTACGTGTGGACATATCATTACCCTAACTAATTGATAGTTCAAATAACATGATCAGTGAATTATATTATTTTGATCGTAATGAGGTAGTGGCGGGGCCACGTATATGGATGCAATTTCACCAGTGAAACTACTATTTGTCTCAAAAATATGATATAAGTAAAGTTATAAGTTAAGAAATGAATGAGGATGAGTTGGGTAAGATAATTTAAAGAAATTAAAATTATTCTCATCATCCGTCATTATTCACTATCTCACACCCCACATCTTATAAACAAAAACTGTCACGTGTTGATTATGGAGGTGAATAATAGTTTATGTATAGCATTCCTATAATTTAAAGTATCTTTTCTCATGTAAGTAAAGTTAAGATTTACTTTATTTTTGGATGAAGATGTTATTTTTGTTGTAAATTTTATTATCCAATCATAGTGTTAATATATCTCTTTCTAAATAAATATCAATAATATAATTATTATAATTAAATAAAAATAAAAATGGTTCTTTTATCTTTAATAGGACGCTGTTACTATGTCGTTCAGTGTGTACCGTTGGACATACCTCATAGTATATTTGCACTTTTTATTATTTTATATATTTTTTAAATATATATTTTTTATATATTTAAATATTTATAAATATATATATATATATATTTATATATATATATATATATACAAATTCATTAATAATTATTTATTTAATTATTAAAAAATTAAAATAAATCAGGAGAAATCCAATGGCATAATATCATTTTCCTCTCTAATGCGAGACTCACTCGTTAACTCATGCGCGTGGGGCCTCCGCCACTCCATGCTCAAATAACAGACTCCCGTACCATTTTTAGACTTGACGGCGATTTTTCTTACTTTATCTCTTTTCTATTCATCACTCTCTCTCTGATTTCAATACGATTGACGAGACAAAGCTTTCAAGAATACCTTCAAAAAGTTCGTAAACTAGCTACGCATCTTTCCGGACCCGAAGGAACGCCAAAACCCTAGCTAATTAACTTCTCCCCTTCTCTCTCTCTCTCTCGTCGGAATTCATCTGAATTCCCACTCGAAATCCGATTTTCGAGCACTCGGAATAAGAAGATCATTTTTTGTATTATGGACGATGGAGATCAATCCGATACAACGATCGTGTCTGCCGGTGACTCAAGCTGGGCTCTCAGGTCTGACTCCGATGGAGTCTACTTCTTCACCAACCACCGAGAAAGCAGCATATTCAGTAAGTTCAACTGGAATCTTCATCCTGATTTTCAGATCCGGAATATTGGCTTCTACGATGGATCTGATTTGGCGGGAGGCTTAGGATTCCCGGACGTCGATAACAAGTGCAACAACAGCAACAGCGCCTTGCAAAGCTCCGACCCGCCCCTTCTAGTTGGTTCAGACAGTAAAGCGGGTGGAACCGCAGCCCCAAGCAACCCTTCGGTGTCTTCCATCTCAAGCGAAGGTCCGCCGGAGAAGTCCACGGGCTCCTGCAGAACACCACCCGTGATACCGTGAGTTAGGTTCCGTGAATACATATACATATACATACATCACTCCATGTAACATAACTAAACTTCACTTTAACTCGATTTGGCATGGATAAATCAAAATGGCAGGCTTTGAGTTGTAGATTAATAGGGGAAGAAAGAAAAGATTCCATATCCGATTACTGTAGGTTTTCCGTTTGGAGTCAGGAGGGAGCCAGTGCAACTCCGCTTCCGTACCATCTAGATACCACCAACTTGTTCATGCAAGTAAGTTGGGTCTAGGTAGGCCCGTACGTAGTTTCACCATAGACTTGGGGTCTTCTACCGGGAAATTGTGCAAATTTCAGGGGCCTTTTGGCACCACCGCTAGCTATTGCAGCTGGAATGGCTTGCCATCACTTTTTCTTTATTTTTTTTCAACTGTAAAGTTATAAATTTTGACTTTCTTTCAAAAATAAATATACGATATTTATATAAAAAAAATTAATTTTTTAATAATTGATGTCACTCCTCTTAAAAAACAGTGAGTAAGACTTAGACAGCCTACAACTGTATCAACATTACTCGTTCAATAATTAATTATATATATATATATAGTTTCATGATCATGTTATTATAAGCTTACAACATCGATCGCATGTTCTTCCTTATAATTCATATATATGTTTTCTTTTTTCTTAATACTAGTACTGCTTCATTGTTTAATTTATATATATTTTAATTGTAGATGAAATATTTTGTAGGAATAAGGTTAGAAAGAAAGGGCAAAAGCGAGTCCAGCAGCCACGTTTTGCGTTTGTGACGAAGAGTGAGGTTGATCATCTTGAAGATGGCTACCGATGGCGCAAATATGGACAGAAGGCTGTTAAAAATAGTCCATTTCCTAGGTGGGTCATGTGTAGCTCTACTTCGATCTCTTCAGTTAAGGAAATAGAAAATTTTCAGTCTTTCCCATGTCTTATGTTTAACTCTCGTTATTTTATAATGCATTAATGAAACAAAAATAAATTATTTAAGATTTCCGTTTACAAATTAATTACAGTACTTCCCATTTCCTACTTATTAATGTCATCGTTTCTAACTTGTTCTGATCTGTTTATTTCAGTTTATAAATTTTTTTATGACTTCAGTTTTTATTAGGTCAAAAATATGATCATGAACCCTTATCTTCTCAAGACTTGTATTGCATTCATGAATACGTCACTATGCATGCCACGTAGTACGCAATCATGATTGTACTGTACGTATGTTCGTTTGAATTCATGATTTTCTCACATCATACAGAGAAGAGAAATGCAAAATGTCAAAAGAGAAATATATATATATATATATATATATATATATATATATATTAGCTTGCTGATGCACCGGACGTAAATGCATGCAGGAGCTACTACCGCTGCACAAATAGCAGATGCACCGTAAAGAAGAGAGTGGAACGCTCATCTGAAGATCCCACTGTCATAATAACAACATACGAAGGCCAACACTGTCATCACACAGTACTTGGATTCCCCCGATCAGGTCATGGAGTCATTAATATTCATGATCAGAACTTTATAAGTAGTACTGGTACTACTGCTGGGCAGTTGGGCGCAGCTCCTCCGGTCTCACAATTTTATTATCCAAAAGTACTTCTTCATGAGTTACCTAAAGATCAAAATCCTTTTAGCACGATACAGTACTACTCGACTCATGATCATCATCAACAGATCATACCACATCATGAAGTTGGTAAAATATCCCATGCATTTCCCGAACCAATCCCACTACAGCTGGCTCCTACTGATGAAGGACTGCTTGGGGACATGGTGCCTCCTAACATGCGCAACAGATGACGATCATAATTAGAAAGGTACGTACGTAATACCGTATCATGTTCTAATTCTTACAATTTCTTTCGATTTACAGTAAATATATATATGGTACTACTGATCTCAATATTTTAACATGCATGTGTGAATTTAATGTGCGTTTGTGTCGGGGTACTGAGTAGCTAGCTGCGTACTCTTTGAGAGAGAGAGAGAGGGAGAGAGAGAGAGAGAGAGAGAGAGAATCCATTTTGAAACCATGCATTAGATCTAGTTCTAAGACTAGTAATATTAGCACACTAACCCAAGCGGACCAGCAGGCCAGCCAACAAGTATTCATGAGCCTTAGTTCTGAGGATGTCGAAGTACCGTACGTACAGTTTCAAATGTTCATATGTTTGGCCAGTTTATTAGAACCTTGAGAGAACTTGTCCTTCGTACATTTAATTCGTAGAATAACGCCTGCCCGCGGCCTACGTACCAAAGATTTACATTTTTCAGTCTTATTCACATGAACAGTACGTGCAATAATTTCCTAATTGGCTTTATGAATCATTCCTTAAATATGATTCATAGAAAATGAGTGTGTCGGTTAAAAGTTTTCTACCCCATATCCACGTGGCAGACTTTGAGCTAGCCAATGAGTCATTTAAATGAGTGATCAGGATGACTATTTTTATTATTTGTTTTTGTTTCGGTTATTATTGTAATAATTACAATCATCATTATTATTATGACTCTGATCATTGTGTTTATATCCAGCTTGCCAGCGCGAGATGCTTAAAGAAAACTTAAAATAGAAAAGGAAAGAAACTACAATGCTTTGAAATGATTAACCTATCTAACCGACAACAGGAAAATTACTTAATTAATTGTGGTTAATTATTTTATATAAAAATATTATTTTTTGTTAAAATATATTACTTTTTATTAAAATAAATATATTTTCATCACAAATAATTATTCTCACCAAATTATAATTTGTCCTAAATACTCGTATTTCTAGTGCAATTTTACTCCTCATATTTAGGTTTACTTCTATGTTGAAAAATCTTTTGGTTTTTTTGTACGTGGATTGCTGTCAGTGCGAGATGCTTAAAAAAACCTTAAAATAGAAAAGGAAAGAAATTACAATGCATTGAAATGATTAACCTGGAAGTTGACCTGTTCCTGATCATGTTTAGGTTTACTTCTATGGTGAAAAATCTTTTGCCTGTTTTTGTGGACCGCTGACGTCTAACATGACATAACCACATTCAACAGCATCATGAACTATACATGGGTGACCTTTGCTCCCTTAGAACAATTACTTGTATTGGAGCGCTAGCTGACGAGAGCCATCCACACGCGTAGTAATGGATATAGCATTATGCATGGCAGGACATGAATGCTATGCTAATTCTGATTATGATACATGAATAGTACTGTACGTGAACTAATTCATATAATTTTCTGATCGATCATTAAATTGTCTGTAAATTTATCCGCTTCTAGTACTTTTGTCTTGGCAATTTTCCCACTTGATCATCATGAAGATCAGCTCTCTAATAACCAGGTGAATGCTGTCAAAGACTCAAATGACGTCTGATTTCACATTAATAGAACAGCTATTACGATTATTTTTTAGGTTCCTAATTGATATCTCAGTACTCATATTTTTTAAGGATGGTGATGATATTGATGAAATCATTAACTATATATAGAGGACGTAGCTAGCGTGATGTACATGGGTGATTAATATCCCAAACTGACACTACAGAGAGTCAAAAGATCAACTTCCTGAGCTCTTGATATATTATAAGTACTGCTAACCAACCCGATCTTTCTCAAATTTCTATCTCGAATTTCAATGATTAAACACTGTCGATTTGTACGTACAGGCCAGACATGCATGCAGTACGTAGATGGAACAGATCAGCTAGCGGACAGTACTATATCCATCTTCAAATTAGACATTGTAATGACAAAAGCAATTTTCATGGCGGTAGTTAATGAAACCAGCTTTCATCCCCAAAACCTTTTTTTTTTTCCTGTCATACATTTAGCGCCTGCATGCATGCATATTCATTGGCGCCTTACGTACGTACGTACCATGGATTGATCATAAATAATAGATCATGAGATAATTTGTTTCAGTTTTGAAGATGATGATATATAATACATTACTATGTATATAATCTCTTTCAAAACGGCTGTATAATTAAATAGCGTAACTTGTTTTTCTTTTATTAAATTAGGTTTCCATGAGCTTCCATCTTGATGTTATATAAGAGTTAAACATGGATCATGTGAACCTTAAACCATCTTTATTCTCACGCTATACAAGAAAATTACTTATTTGCGATCAGTTAATTCCAACGAAATGACTATTTGTAACTAAAATTAGTTACAAATAATCTTTTAGTTGCAATAAATTCGTCATAAAAATCTATTTTTCTTGTAGTGACGACTCTAGTTTTTGTTATGGAGAATGTTTCAGTCAAAATAAATTTTATAAAAATAAAGAAAACATTCTTCTCATCAGTCACTAATCACTACTCAACACTCCACATCCTAGCTATAAAACATCTCTACACTCTATAAAAAACACTCATACACTTTATGGAAAAAAAAACTATAGTTATGTGGTGTGAAAATAAATAGTGACTAATATATAAAATTTATTAAAAATAAATCAGCATAAGTAAAATTATTTTTATTATAAATTAATAGATATTACTTACTTTCTTATATAGTAAAAGTAGTAGCCGCTCTATTTGGCTACTTTTTGGCCTCAGCTCGTTTGGGAGTTCTTACGTGAGAACTCTGAAATAGTACTGTAAATTAAAAAGATAAAAGAACTGAACCAGTGGTCGGACCGGTTGTATGCGTGAACTTCGATGTTGCTTCAGATCTGTAGCCGACCTTGCCTTTTTTATGATTTTTTATTTTTTTAAAATTAATTCTTGGGGTGAAGTTACGTTTCACCGTGATGCGCGCCGCAGTGCGGCTTTTCTGGAGTTTCTTTTGTCTTTGCATGGCAAGTGTCCTTACGGCTTACAGAACAAAATTCTGAATCTTTTGAGACCATGATAAACCCTCTCCTCTGTTGCATGCGCTGTCTCGTAGTGCAATGTACGAAGTGAAAATATATTTATAATTATTAATTGTGTAATAGTTAGGTAATTGTTTTAAAAAAAATAAATAAAACATGAGATCTATATGAAAAAAATTAATTTGTTAATAATAGACCTTATTTTTTTTAAAGTGATTACGTGGCGTTTATACACTTCACAGTTATATGTAAAATTACTAATATCTGAAATCGAAAGCTATTTGGTTAAAGCTGGTATGTTGTATTTAGAGATAGTTTTCCTGCACATCATTTAAAATATTAATTGAATTCTTATACTCATGATAATTCATAGTACACCATAAATATTTTTGTAAGAAAACAAAATTAAACATTATAAAAATATATCTAATATATGATGTAAAAATGATGAATATAATTTTTTTTTTAGAGAATATTCCACTGAATGTTTTGTAAACGAATAATATATCGCATCTAATACTGGAAACTATAAGCAAAAGATATTTGCTAGGTAGAGAAATTTAACTATTTTCTCATTTGCGCCAAAAAAATAAAAGTACGTACGTAATTTGATCAACGTCAAAAAGTGTAATAGCTAGATTATATTAATTTTGTGATGCTCATCATGTACTGTACTTCACTTTCATATAGGTCACGAGGCCAAGTGCCACCTACTACTGATAGATGATGTAAATTGAAACAAGCTGCATGGTTATAAGCTAGCTTTGATTAGAGGGACCGGTTGATTACAGGGCCTCGTTTGGTTTCACAGATGGCCTCAACCCATCTCATCTGATTTTATCTTATTAGTTATCTCAACATCTAAATATTATTCAAATACAAACATTTTTCAATTGTAAATTTTTAACTTTTTTTATCTAATCATTACCTATCTAATCATTACAAGTTTTCCAAACTTACAAATAAAATACAAAAAATAATTTAATTTTTTCAAATCCAAAAACAAAAATTATAGTAAAAAATTATATTCTAACCATATTTTAACTTTACAATATTTTTATTCCGTTTTTTCTCTTTCATTTTCTAAAATTTCAACTCATAAAACATTTTAACTCACGCTACTATTCACAAATTATTATATTGTTATTCAAATATTTATCATCTTATCTGTGTAACGTCGTAATACTTGACTCCACTTTTCTTTTAAAAAAAATTTCGAAATTTATAAATTATAAAATTATATTTAGTAGTACTTAATATATATATATATATATGTATTATATTATATGTATGTATGTATGTAAACACGAGAGCTCATAATTATTTATAATAATTATGCGAAAAAGCTAAGCTATATATATACGTACGTTGGTCGATCAGGGCGTGGAAACTGGTCAATGAATGCAATTAATTATATTGTCACGTACATATTTTTAGGGCATAGCTTTTCGACCCAGTTACCAGTTATCTGTTTCAGCGGCGCCTCTACCCGGCCCCGGTCTACCCCTATTATTAATATATATATATATATATATATATATATATAGGATGCATCATTCGATCATCTTGACGCATCAAATAAAATTTTGAGATTCTCACACGTGATGTTTGATTTGGAGATTTGGAAAGCAACCCAACAATTCCTACTAATTGCATTCTAACATTGATCACTTCCAGTAAGGTATCAATGACTGCATATAAAATTGAATTCATATAATTCTGACGTATCATTCTATCATAAAAATAGACATTTTTTTATTAAATTTTAAGTGTTATGTTTATAAAGTAGTAAACATTTTACATTATAACCATTGTAACTTTTAAGTTTAATTTTTTTTTTCTTACGTATAAATATTTAAATCGATTCAAAACTCCATCTAAAAGCACTAATTCAATATTTATATTGTTTTGTATTTTAAGCGAAGTCATATGACTCCGATGTGGCATTCTATCCATAAAAGTAGGCATTCTACCCATTAAACTTGAAGTGTTATGTTTATAGAGCGGTAATCTTTTTAAAAATAATATTTCATTATGAACTGTTGTAACTTTTAAGTTTCATTTCATTTCTTACAAATAAATATATAAACTGATTCAAATCTCTATCCAAAGGCATTATTTCAACATTTATATTGTTTCTTCAAATAAGCCGCCGTATAAACTGTTTCGAATTTCTCTACTGTAAAATTCAGTTTCTCTCTAAATCTCTCTCCCTCATACACAACAATCTACGCATTGCGCAGTTTAGAGCCTCGTAATTATAATTTATATATATCACTTATATCTTAAAAGTGACTATAAGGTAATGAATAGTAATTAGTATTTTTTTCTTCTATTTTTTTCATTTATGCCCTTGTCTTGTTTTGTCTTATTATGTTTTTGTCCCTTTTGAAAAATCTGGTTTTTTCTCCATTTTTTTTTATTTGCCGGTTTGTGTCAGTACGTTAATCATATTGTGTTAGTGTCTCATTTGTTTTCACAACTATTCTCATCTCATCTCATCTAATCTCATTTAATCATTACAATTTTTTTAAATTCTCATAAAAAATAAAATAAATTCAACTTTTTCATTTCCCAAAACAAAAAAAATATTAAAAAAATATATTCTAACAATATTTTATCCAACTTTTAACTTTTATCTCAACACATCTGCGAAAACAAACAAAGCAATGGGTCATTTGTATTTTTGTTTATCCGTGTGAATAGTTCATGTTTTGTGTGATACGTCGTTTTTATTCTTGTGTATATTTTTTGTATCCGTTTAAGTGATAGTTTATTTGTCTTTAGGTGTAAATGGGTCAGATGAGGCAAAAACATTTTAAGCACATATATATTGCTTAAAAAGATGGCAGTCATGAAATTTCGCATATGAACGTGCCTAGTACATTGCTCCACTACTAGTGTGCGTATATATATATATATATATATATATAGGTAGTCTTAAAAAAGAAATGTTATATCGATCCTAGCTACGTACTCATGACAATCTATTAATTAATGCACTACCAAATTTGCAATGGTACAAGTACGTAGATATATATATCATCTCATCTTAGCTTTGAAACTATAAAAATCCCATAAAATATAATTTAAACATGAGTTAACTGAGAAAGATAAAATGTAAGGCAATCATTATCTATGATTTTCATATCATTTTATGCTCTCGATCAATGCAAGATAGTCGAGATCATCTAAAATTTAGAATGTGAAAGAGGTAGATACATAAAATGATCCTGTAATATTTATTAAACATTTAATGTTATTCGAAGAAAACTTTTATAGATGTATTAATTCATATATATTCGAGCAAACGGAACAGCTATAAAATGAGAATCATAATATTTATTGAGTAATATTTACTTAAACAGCTATAAATGTACGTAGTGGACTTGCTTGATGGGTCTATTTCTCCCATTTCAGGCTAGTAGAAACTTTAGAGGATTCAAATCCTATATTTTTTTAATTGTCATTTTTTAATAATAAGACATAAAGTAACAGGCACATTAAAAATAATAATAATAATAATAATAATAATAATAATAATAATAAGTTACTCATTAACATTAAAAATATATATATTTTATATGGAAAAAGCTATTTTGCCGCCTCAAGGTTACCGCTCTAGGTGATTGTTTTGGAAAATTTTTTATTTTTTATTTTTAATTAAGAAAGTGATTTTTAAGTGTATTGATATATTTTTTTATATTTTAAAAATATTTAAATATATTAAAAAAAATTACAAAACACACTACCGATAACAACGAACGGAGTAGCACCGCTCATTTTATATACTCATAATTCATATACCACACATTTAATAAGAGAATAAAATTAAAGAAATTATAAAAAAAAATAGTGTGTGGTGTATGAGTTTTAAGAATAATTTTTCTTTTACAAAACATGTATCCAATCCGAATGCCAACTGGCAATCAAGCATCTGACACTCAGGACTCTTGAGTTGTGGGTCCACTTGTAAGCACCTTAATCTAGGCCCATCGTAATTATGGCAATCTGACTAAGATTGGATCTGCCTCCACTGGTCCAGTACAGTTTAGCTCAACCGTTATTTCTGTAAAGCATCTTAACCAGAGCCCAACTACTTTTCCCTGACAAGACAGGCGTTTTTTTTTTTTAATTAGTTTTATTCTTTTTAAATTCATTGAATTGTTTTACTCGTTATCCAGAAATCATATATTTAGTAAAAATAAAAAACGTATGATGTGTGGTGTGTTGAATAATAATTAAATGATTTTATTTAAGATATTTTATTGAATTTTAGAAAATGAGAAAAAAATTAAATTAAAAATTTGTTTGAATATTATTTTTTTAAATATTATTTTTATTTAAAATTTGAAAAAATTGTATTATTTTTTTATGTTTTGTTTGAGAGTTTAAAAAAATTGTAATGATAAGGAAATGATTAGATGAAAAAATTGGAGAATATTTGAAATCAAAAGTGTTTTATGTTTAATAATAAAATATTTGAGAATATCTAAAAATGTCATTTTACAAGTTTCATGTTTCATATGTAAATATATTATTTATTTTGAATTTATCTTTTTAAAAAATGTCAATATTTTGTTTTTATCTTGAATAATGTATTAGGCCTTCATATTTATCATGGGCTAATATTAACAAATTTATAAATAGAATTATTCGGCCGGCCGTTACAAATACAAAATTTTATTTTTTAAAAAAAATCATGTAATTTTCTGGTATTGTTAATTATTAAAAAAGAAATCCTTGACAAGCTGTTAATTAATTGCAAAGTAGTAGTTGAGTTTAGTATATGTATAATATATTAATTCCATACTCACAAACTTCAAAGAGTATAGATTATGTATATTTTCAAAACTTAGAAAATGCATTTTTAAATAATTAATGTTCACAATGATCTAACGAATCGAATGACATCATTGTTTTCGAAAACAATTCTGCTATAGACAGTCGTTATTTACAGTCGGTGCGCAGTCGTTGACGCCACGTCAATTTAAAAAAAAAAATCTGAGCTTTACCTTCTGGGTACGCCAACCTCATCATCACCAAGCTAGTGCATCTCAAAATTTCAAGCTGCAAAATTTCAGGTAATGTAAAACCCATCTCAGTACTTTCCCTCCACTGGGTAGGCTCAACAGCTCCATGAATGGTACTTTCCCTTTTGATTTCCCTCCACTTGGTAGGCTTAACTTCCTCAACATTCACTTAATAATTTCACACTAGTAGTTGACCCAGACAAGTATCGGAGATTTGAAAAATCCGTGTTCATCCAGTCTGGGACCTCAATTTTCAATACTTCCAAAACACCAAGCATTGATCATTTCCAACCTCATTCCAAAACCCCACCTCACAGTCGCAGACTCATCCAAAAACACAACCCTTTGAACAAAAACTCAAGCACTAAAAACCCGAAATCAAAATAACAAAGCTCTGGTTCTGGGTCTATCATGTGCATCTGCGTCAGTCTTTGTTTTCATGGCCATCTGTATGGGTTTGTTGTACGGAAGGAACATACTTGCAAGACAGAACAAATGGGCAATCTCCAAACCTGTCCAATTGCCCTTCAAGTACGAGAAATCAGGGTAGTTTTCATTCGAGACGGAGTCGAGAAATTCATGGGTCGCGGACATCAAAGAACCAACCTCGGCTCCAGTGGTGATGTTCGAGAAGCCATTGATGAATTTGACCTTCAAGGATCTGATCGCCACCACTTCACACTTCGGCAAGGAGTCCCAGCTCGCAGAAGGTAGGAGTGAGCCCGTGTACAGAGCCATCCTCCAGGGAGAAATCCATGAAAATCTTTTAGAGAGGTCTTCGTCTTCGAGGGAGAGAATCACATAGAGTCTCGACGAAATAGAATTCATCTTTGAGGGAGAGAAACACAAAGTGGGAGGGAAATAAAAGGAGGGAGTGAAACGATGCGTTTTTATTTTTCCACATCAGACGCATTTGCACCGCGCTTGCACCAAGCGACTGCGTATAGCTTTTTTCTTTCGAAAATTGTGGCATGTTCCATTTAACTTGTTTTCACGAAATTAATATCTCAGAAAAGCGCAGATCCTTACAAGAAAAATGTAAAAAATAAAAATAAAAAACAATTTAGGATGGCCGCTCAACTTATAGACAACTTATAAAAATAAAAATAACGAATCGAATGAGATCATTTGGTAATCAAAAGAAGTGAAATGATTTGTTCAAGTTTTAAATAGACAACTCTCATACAAACTCTTGTAAAAAAATGGATCACACATTAAAAAAGTATAAAAAAAAACTATTATTTATTAGTGGGACCCATTGTTTTACAAAAGGCTTGTATGTGGCTTGTTTATTTGGGACTTGTATCTAGCCGTTTTAAGTAAATTTTAAGAAAAATTCTATACATTGCACTATTATTTCACTTTCATCCTACTATATATGTAGGATGTGGCATATTTATGACTATTGAATGACCCTTTATTAGATCATCCAATGCTGATAAATGTGTCACATCTTACATAATGGAATAAAAGTAGAATATATAGGATCAGTATGGTATATAACATTACTCGATTTTTAAATATCATGAATTTGGATCCTACATAGTTTTTTTTTTATATTTTCTCCGAACTTTAATGTTTAGATCGGAAGAGAGATAGAAACATAAAAAATCATACAACATTTTAAAATTGTCTGAATGAGTCCTTTGGATATGCAATATTGATTGCTATAAAACTTATTTTATGTGGCTATTTTTAGACCTTATAATTCGGACAAGAATTCTATATATGTATTAATTGTTTTTATGTTTTTTGTTGACGATATCAGCAAGTAGAACCCACAGCTGCATGCCGGTAGAAAAGTAGAAAAACGTTCCAATATGATCGATATTCCACATATACACTTTACCGTCTTGCAAATATTTCACTAGATAGATATATCGGTCGGTCGGTCGGCCGGAGTGAAAAATCTCTCCTTTCGTAAAAGACATCCTATGGATTCTTAAAGATTTTTCATCTCTCAAGATATACAAAAGTGTCAGTTTTATCAAGCATCAAGCACAGTCTTGTAAAGTATTCTGAATCCAACCATCCCACTCCTCACTTTCAACCCAAGTTTCCTTAATTATTCTTTATGTTTCTCCTTTCCTAATTATTGCTGGACGGCAATCCTTCGCATTCCGACCTATCGGCCCGTTTGACTAACGGGCAAAAGGCAAAAACTCTGCTCGTTATTCTAGACGTACGGGCGGATTCATTTACAGATAAAAGTAAGCGGGCGGGTGGCGGACATGGATACCCACCCACCCGCATAAGTATATAAGGCTGAAAAAAAAAACCTAATTCTATTCTCAATCTCGACTCTCTCTCTCTATATATCTTGCTTATATACTTGTGTTTTACTATGGTAGTTCCTCGCCATGATTGGAATGCATTGTTTCTCATTAATAGTTTTGTCATAACTATTTAACTTATCTATGGTTTCATTCATCGGAACAATAGACTTTAATGTAGAAGTAGCCCTAAAAAAGGTTCCTTAGGAAGAAGGACTGACCCCGCCCGAGTGATAGTAATGGAGGCATGTCGCTGTTAATAGTTGTTGGTATTATTTGGGAGATGTACTATTTAGTTGGGCAAAAATCATGCTTGATCTGTTGTACTCGGATGTATGAAATGAACAAACAGTAATGTGTAATATTATTTAGAAAGTGATAGTGATATATGCATATTTGTCTTAATGAATGAACCTATTTCCAATTTAGACCTCTATTATAAATAGCATTTAGTCTCTAACTAAACATTTTCTTATTCTGCTACAATATAGATGTCTATCTACTTACACGTGCACTTCCTTGTGAAAACTGCACTCCTATTCCCGATCAAGTTTCGAGGTGTTGTCGACTAGATGGCACCCTTGACACTACGAACCACGCCAGGTCCTTTGCGCGCTAGAGTTTGGTTTTGGATTTTGGAATTTTTTTTCTTAGGTTGGTTTTAGGTGGTGCTTTGGGCGGTGGGGGGTTTTGGACAGGGTGGGCGGACGACCGTGGGGGCCAATCCTCTCTCAGGCATTCAGACAGGGGCACCCATCCACGAAGGCAGGGTCAGGCCCTGCGGGCACAACTCTCCTCACCCACCCAAAAGGCAGGGTCAGGCCCTGGGGGCCCAACTCTCCTCTTCCTTGGCCAATGCGAGGGCAGGGGGCGAGACCAGGGTGGCCCGGACCACCAGAGCTTCTCTTCTCGTCGATTAATGCGTGCAACATGCGTGCCCATACAATCCCTCATGCTACTAGTGTTTCATCCTTCACCAAATCTGTCTGATCCTCTCTCTCTCTCTGTATGTTATTGATTTCCTCTAAGACCAAAGTCACCATACAACTTTCTCCCCAAGCTTTCATCCATGACCTAAGTCATTGTACTCCTCTGTTCGAGAGAGTTGATAACCACAACATTCGGTTCCATAATAACAATCACAAATATACACCAACAACAGCAGCACAACTCTACAATAGACATTGCTACCCCATAACTTAGGAAAGCAGTCCCATCATGAGACCGTACAAAAAACCACCAATCAAGGTGCTCTTCTCTTAGGCCTCATTTGAGAACCCATCTCAACCCATCTGATCTCATCTTATCTCATTCACAAACATCACTCAAACACAAACATTTTTCAATTTTAAATTTTTAATTTTTTCATCTAATCATTACCTAATTATTACAACTTTTTCATACTTACAAATAAAACACAAAAAATAATTCAATTTTTTCAAATTCTAAAACAAAAATAATAATAATAAATTATATTCAAACATTTTAACTCTGTAATATTTTTATTCAACAGTCTCTATAGATATATTTCCAAAATTTTATTCTCTTTTGTAGCTTGGTGGAATTTAATTTGGAGTAGTTGTTGGGTTCTCCACCCTCTTATATGTTATTTTGAATTTCTAATGGTATGAATTGTTTGTCAAAAAAACCCATGTCTCATAATTTTCTGTTTGAAAAAATCTTCTTCACTCTACTATTTATCACACACTCAATACACTTAGTGTATTGAGTTTAAAAAAAAAAAAAAAAATTGAGTGCATGGTGTGTGAAGAGTATAGGTAGATATGTAAAATTGCTCTTTCTGTTTTTATTTCAATATTTTGTTTGTAATCTTCTAGCTCATAACACGAAAAAAAAAAGGGGGCATTCCAATTTCCTAATGGCTAAAGCTTGGGGGATGAGTGGCAAAGAAATGAGTGTAATTCCAATGGCTCTCCCACCGCAGACAATAAAGTATAACCTCACGTACATGTCGAAATAACATGTCGGTGTACTTCAAGCGAAGCCGTATTACGCCTTGGAGCTGATTGGATATAAAGTTAAAAAGTCTTTAAAAAAACTGTTTAGTCCCAGCAGCAGCAGCACTTTCGTCGAAATGGCAATGGACTTGGACATTGCTGCATAATGGTAGACCCATTAAAAGTGCCTTTATTAAATTGCTTGTCTTCTTTTCCCATATAGTTTCTGAATTTTTTAGAGGAGCAACGAGGACAAACCCGTATTCAAAACCCACTTTAACCAGCAGCACCTTGCTTGCGTGAGAGTTTCTCCTTCACAGCTGTTCCTCGATTCAAATGATCATGCAAGCAAGCTGACTCCAACCCATTTCACAGATTATGAGAGCTGATTCTCTTCGAGTGCTTCTTGATTCTGCCTGATGCAAGCTGACCTGAGCCCCATGAAAAAGTTGTCCCTTTCCAGACCCAGAAAAAAATAAAAAAGAATAATTAGAATAGGACAGGAAGCAGATGCAGAAGATAAATGGAATGATGCAGATCGATCAGTAACAGCCACCTCCTCCTCCTTCCACTCACTGTTTCACCCTGGAATAATGATAAGTGCTTCGACTTTAATTCCTTTCATAGATATTAATTATCCCAATCAAGCCTTTGAGCTCGAGAAATTTACTCAACCACTCAAAAATATTCCCCTTTTTTGCCGACCCATTTAAGTAAGTGAAATGGAGAATCTTCAACAGACTTGCTGTTTCACAAAGATAACTGAGTTGCAGCCCTTGTCTGCACTAAATACAAGGAATTTGGTTGAATACAGGAACAAGAAGAAGTAGGGCCATTACCATTAGAGACATCACTAATCCAGCCAAATTTCTGTGGGAAATTCAATATCAGATGCGTTTCAGGCAGCAATTGCAGGGAATAATGAGTTGGGACTTCACCAATATTGACTATTGACAGTGTATTATGAACGTGAAAACACAGTGGTAGACATCGAACTTCAAGAGGAAACTTCCCTTACAACCTTAAGAACGAAACTTTATAAACCCCCCATCAAAAGCAGGTGGTCCTCGATTCTCTATTACACTTGAGAAAAGTATTTCAACAGTGAAATTTGTTCAAGTGATCGTGTGTGTGTGTGTGTGTTATATAGGGGATTGACGTCAGACCCTTTTTATGGGAAGCTTTTGAAACCAGGGCCTAGCTCAACCCGGCCATCCCCATCCAAAGCATCACGTACGCTATCCAAGATCCAAAGCTGAGAAATGTTCAGAGATGTTTGCAACATATGGAAGTATATTTCATTTTTTTTTTTTTTGATACATTTGGGGAGGGGTATTTCGAATCCAATGGAGGTTGGTTTCGAATCCAATCAAGTCACATGCCTTTGGCGGAAGTATATTTCATTAGACGAGGCTAATTAGAGCGAAAGAATTTGAAGAAATGAAGAAACTAATTCAGTACACATATGTCGGGTTTGTGCTGCTGTAGACGAATGAACTCAACATTTCCGGAGTTAATAACATCAACAATAATGCCTCTCTTGCTCCTAAATCTTGTCATCTTCGAGCATACTTATAGCACATCTTAAATGATTTCAATTTACCAACCAAAGCACTTAAAATGTGCCACGTTACGTGTGTGATTGAGATGGCATAATTTAGGAGGAATCGCACTGCTCTAAGAACATTAAACAACTAAAGAAATGATATTCAAGCGCAGGAAAGAGTGCTGCTTACAGTGAAGAAGCAGTAATGGAACATTTAGCTCTACCTAACACCCTTGAATCTGAAGCAAAATGAAAAACCAAAAAATCTGGCCAACTTGTCTGTACACCCTCGCATCATAATGGAAGTATGACCAAGAATTTAAAAGCTAACCACCAGCAAAGTCATGCTTATGGCTGCTTGCAACCTACCATGGCATGAACTCAGCCTGTCCATCTGCCTCTTCCTCGATAGGTGCAGGAAGATTAAGATCAATTAGGCCAGGAAACTCAGGGAGCTCTTGCTCGATGATAATAGTTTTTTCTTCAGAACCTCCGTAAAAATGAGACCTCTTGTGACCACCTAAAGCTTGTCCCGACCTGAAAACTCTGAAGCAGATTGGGCACTCATGCCCTTTGCTTTTCTTTGGCTTCTCAGAATGGCCAGAGATGCTTTGATTATTTGAGATTTTGACACCGCAAGACTCGAGGGTTTTACTGCAATGCTTTGGGAGAGGAAGAGAATGATCAGTGTCTGTGTTGTTTTCGCCACTATCATATATAGACTCCCAGCACCCATTGATCTGTGTATGGCTGGCTCTGTGCGCTCCTAGAGCCCGACGAGAATGGAAGAACATGTCACAATTCTCACACTCATATTTCTTTCTCTTCTGAGCATAAGAACCATTTTTGGTTCTCATTCTCGAATTACCCACCACGAAAGCTCTCCCCACTTGATCACATCCTTCATTTCTAATCAATCCCCCAAATTCAGACGTTACACAATTGAATCTGTTCGAAATTTTAGCCAATTCAGCATTAAAGCCTCCAGCTCCAGATCTATATTCCACTTTGGGCTTCTTCAATTCACCACTAGTAAGGGATCCATCCACAGAAACATCTGATTCAGCCTTTTTGGGTCCATTCTTAAAATACCCAGAATCAGAATTATCGGAAAAACTAATCTCAGAAGTTTTCAACTCATCTCTTTGCTTCTTCAACTTAACAGACTGATTCATGTCAGATGCATAATTCCCACCATTCTTCATTGTAATTTTCACCTCGATGGACGATGATTTGGCCTCTAAAACCACTGAATTGTTATTGGAATATTCCACCACCGAACTGAAACCAGCTCTACAACCAGAGTCCCTTGAGAACATCATCAAACACATAGCCGCCTCTTCTTGTTCTTGTTCAATCTCCGAGACAGATGAAGAACCGTTGGCCAAAGGGTAATCATCAAGAGTCTTGTACCTCGTTCTGTTCGATCTCCTAAGCTTCCCCGAAGCCGATTTCCCGACAACTGATTGACCATCAATTTC
This sequence comes from Juglans cinerea, assembly GCA_961763995.1. Taxonomy (NCBI): domain Eukaryota; kingdom Viridiplantae; phylum Streptophyta; class Magnoliopsida; order Fagales; family Juglandaceae; genus Juglans; species Juglans cinerea. The sequence goes on from CAUIVZ010000011.1 coordinate 21,614,064, forward strand.
GGGTTTCTGGTTCTCATTCATCTTCTCTTTCTCGGAGTGACAAGCCATGTGACCACAGAGAGCTTTCAACGACTGAAAGCCTTTGCCACATTCTTTACAAATCCTTTCATGCAATGAACTAGAACTCGAATCCACAAACCACCGTGTCCTCTTGGGCTTCTCTCTAAGACCGTAACTGGAATTCCAACCGCCAGTTTCAGACCCTGGGTCTCTCTTGTTCTTGCTTCCGCCATCCATAGATGGAAACTTCATTCCCTTTCCATTACCTACTGCTTCTTCTTTTTCAGCTGAATTCTCATTCATGTGGGTTCTGATGTGCCCACCCAAGGCCTTCCCGGATGAGTACCTTTTGTTGCAAAACTTGCACACAAACTTCTTCCTTTGCTTTTCTTCCATAGATTAATCAGACCACTTAAACCAAAGATACCCAGCAAGCAAAACAAAATGAGAAAACAAAGTCTTACCTCCAATCTGCAAGAACGTTACATTCCATAATCTTCTTCCACCAAGAGCAGAAGAACTGAGAAAGCAGACCCAGATCGAGGAGTTCAGCGACAGATCACGAAGTTTCTTGCTTTATACCAGTGGCGATAAAGAAGAATCATAAAGGACTAGGATGTGACAGTTTGGTGAAGTACGACACCCGACCCACAAAAAGGGTACCTTTAAGCTCCATCTCCATCTACTCTACCCCCTCTCGAATGTTCAAAATGTAATGGATTTGAGAAGAAAATTCGAAATTGTGAAGAAATGGGTCGCCAATGATGGAGACGAACAGGCCTAGGAAGAAGTAAGAACAATCAAAGCAAAGGCTAGACTCTGTCTCTCTCTCTCTCTCTCTCTCTTGTGTTGTTGTTGGAGGAGAATTCCATGCATGGAAGCAAAAGACTAAAGAAGGGAATAAAAGATAGGCAGCACGTGTACTCCGTTGAGAACCATTCGCTGATAGATTGAACGGTCAGGATTCGTGGGTGTTCAGAAGATCTGACGGGGTAAGGAATACCAGAAATGGCAAACTGAAACTGAAACATCCAAACTATTCCTTAATTTTGTCTTTGCTTGGGAGAGCTCCAACAAGCGAAGGGTCATATGTATCTCCAACCGTTATTGTTTTGAGCTCCCCCATTTTGGTCCCATCGAAAGGGATATTTATTTATTTAGGATAATATTGTCGTCACCTTCTCTTTGTTTTGCATCGGCTAGAATGCCCATCTCCATCTTTTCTTCTGACCTTTGGGAAAAAAAAAAGTACAAAAAAAAAATAACACAAAAAGTTTCATCAAGATTCAATATAATCAAAATGCAGTTAAAAAATTAATCGGATATTTTTACCGATGAAATGAGATGAATTAAAAAGTTTTATGAAAATAAAACATTTCCCCTTATGTTATTAATTTGTAGCATATAAATGGAGCCATTTTGCAGCCATTGATCAAAAGTGCTTGCATTGTCAAAGATGAATAAAAGCATATTTAGCCACATAGAAAATGAATAAAGTGAAAAGGGTATGGAGGGCTATGCCTACATAAAGCCTATGAACTATAGATTCATCCAAATTCCCACCGGTTAAGAATACTCTTAAGAGAATTGGATTGTTGAATAGCTTGAGCTGTTTGCAGTTCTATCAATTTAAGCCCACCACTGTAATGATTTGTTTCTTGGAATCTGCAATGCTAACTTTCCAGAGGTAGATGTGCACTGTTGATTTTTTTTTTTTTTTTAAATGCATTAAGGGGAATTCATTTTCTATGTTGAAAAAGAACGTTTACACCCGATACAACATAAAAATAAAAATATAAGATATTTAAAGTTTATTAAGTACTGAATTTAATCTAATAGAATTCTACTTATCATCCAACACACCATATACTATACTTATTTTAATTTTTTTTTATTATTCCTACAACAAATATGTGGTATATAAATGATAAATAGAACAATTCAATTATTTTAATAAGAATAAAATAAAATAAAAAATAATATTAAAATATATAAAATGTGTAGTATAGAATGATAATTACCATCCCTCTTTTAATAATTGCACCGTTTTAGTTTACATATCAATTCAATAGTAACAGCACATGCCATCTAAATTAAAGAAAGCAAATAAGCATTTACGAGATCAGAAATGTCTTCATAAAGTGAAACCCTTTAAAACTTTCTTTAAAGTTAAAACATTCAAGGGAGACATACCAAGAAAGATTAAAAAAAAAAATCAAGCTTACAAGTGGTTCGATTATACAACCTTTGCAACCATTCCCTTCTACAAAACTTTTGCAAAGCAAAAATTCCTACTTGGCACGACCAAACAAGTCAGTGTAGGCATTTACTTTTGGAAAAAGTCTAAAGTCAAGCATGCTTGGGGCAGGCCCCGTGCACGGCGTCCAGCGTGGCTATATGAAATGGCAGCGTTGCATCTTGTTGAAAACGGTGCGTTTAAGAAAATTTTCTAAGCCCCTTCATACTCCCCTTCTCCATTTCTGAGTGAGACGCCGAACCCTAGCCACTTCATACTGCCCCTTCTCCATTTCTGAGGAATTCCCTTCTTCTTCAAACTCTGCCTCATTGCCTCCGACACAATCAACACGATCTAACCGAACCTAACTGATTTCCCTACAAAAATGTATGGCAGGGATTGCAGGATTGCCTTGTATGCACCCGTTGATCGAGTTATCTCAAACTCCGATCGGAAATCGATATCGATCAACAATCTCTCCCCCACCACTATTACATCTATGTAGTTGTATTCCCCTAGACCAAAACCAAAGATTTTTTTTTTTCCATTTTCTTTCATGATTAAAATGAATTAAGGTAATACTATTTAGAGAGAGAAAGAGTACCGACTGGGTAAGAGGATGATTTGTCCCATTTGGATTTGCAAATTGAGGAGTCGTAGCCGAGAGATGAGAGATAGTTAGTGACGATGATTTTGAGATTGTCTTTTCGTTTGTGAATTTTGTTGTTCTTCTCAACAATCTTCGACGTGTCTGCTAAGAGGTTTCTCTCCACAATGCCAGAGCAAGGAATTAGAGTCTATTGCAAAAAAAACATGATTAAATTGAGCTCTTAGGAGTTTTCTAATAATTCTTTAACCAAAACTATGCTTATGCTCCGTTTGGTAGCCAAGAAATTAGATGAAGTTGAGAAACTATGCTTATGCTCCGTTCGGATGAAGCTCAAATGAACGATGGTGTCTTCTTGCCGCTGCATTTTCTTCTTCTTTGAAGCTTGAAGCCTTGAATGAACGGAAGGATGAAAAAGTCTATTTGCCACTGTTTTTTTTTTTAAATATAATTGTTGACGCCACATTAGTGGTGTTCGCATACAAGCACAGGTCTTTGCCTGTATGTAGCAGTACTGTTACTTTTGAGTGCTAAAGCTCTAATCAATTCACGGCTCATGATTGAAGTGTGTGTATCCAGACCAATTGAGACTTTGTCTTTGTAGCAGTTCTCATATAATTAATTTTAAAATATAATACTGTATAAAAGTGATTTTTACACTTTTTAATAAAGAATTGACACATCGGTATTAAATGATGATTAAAATATATCCACACACAATCAAACACAAATTTAAAAAAAAAAAATCAAAAACACATTTATATTAAACGAAAGACTGCCTAGCCATCAGCTAGAATATGTCGCCTGCCGGTCGCCGCCCACCGCCACACCTGAAGATAATGGTAAGGGATTTTAGGGTTTATACTTTATATTTTTATGCCAAATTCAGAAAACATGCATTAAAAAAATATGCATGCATTATATGGCATATCGCCATTGAGATTGTAAAAGCCACTTCCATACCACATCTTGTCCATTTTGTTTGTTGCATCTAGTTTACTAGAAGATGCAGGGAGGGCTAAGCCATTTTGTCAACTAGAAGATGGTTTGAAGAGCGTAGGATCTAAGCAGGATGGGCGATATTTTCAATTTCCCCAAAACTTCATGAAAATAAAGTTGCGAGCGAAATGAAACTGAGGAAATAATAGGCTTCAGCTTGCATGTTCTTTCCAGGTCACTTTCTTCTATAGACCACGGCTTCTATAATGCATCAGTATATGGAACAATACCTCCTTCGCAAAGCTCTGTCCCATTGATCCTGAAGTACAAAGTTGTATGCTCAACTTTTATGTATTTAACCAACGAGTAATGTGATGTGGTTCCCGTTACAACATGAATTTACATGTAAAGATTGAAATAGAACAAAACCTGGATTCTGGCCTCATTAAAAAGGCAGGAACTTAATGAATGTTACAAGAAATTAGCAGTTCACAAAAAAGAGGTATTTTTGTCGAACATAAAACATGCTAACAAATAGTAGATTCAAAGAAGGATGTATACAGAGCATCATTTCAACAAACCCCCCTTTCTTGCGACTCTTATTTACTCTGAGGGGGTAAAAAGGATTTACATAAAGGAAAATGGGAAAATCAGATCACCAATGCTTTAGAAGAATTGTGTTCTTGCAAGACGATTACACCTGCAAAGTCTCAAAATCTTGGCGGTCGCAAAGGCCACACCAGATATGATATGTACTAAGAAATGACCCAACCATCTCAAAGGGTCGCTAGTCGATGCCTTTTAGTCACCCATCATCTTTTTATCCGAACTGTCTTGTCCAAAAATCTCTTCCATCATGTTCCATGTGGATATAAGATCAAAACCTTTTAAAGATGCAGATGGGCAATTGGCATCCCAAACTTCAGCATCATAGGGCTCCAGTACATTAAACTGACCCTCTGCATCACTACACCAATCGGCTTTGCTCTGCAAGCATTTACCATTCTCACTTTTAACTCCACACACTTTAAAAACAGTTTCGCTGTTAAAAGGACCACAAGAGCTAGCCATGTTGGCTTGACAATCGAATGACAAGCATGAGTCGTCCTGTGCATTGAGATCCTCCTGATCACTCCCTGGAGTTTTATCCACATGCTGACCTAAGGAGTCAAACTTCCTCTCGTCAAGAGACTTGAAAACATCTGCATCTGACATGAGATCCATCCCACCATCTTCTTCAGAAAAATCTCTACCAGGTCCATCACCACGGCAGTCATCATCATCACTGCCATCATCTTCTTCAGAGGAATCCACCTGATTATGCCGGTCAACAAGAGACTCAATAGCAGAGTCTTCATCTTCTTCTGAATCTCCAACCACATAGGAGTCTCTATTGCTTCCATGCCATTCGTCATCATCACTGTCTATGTCCAGCAAATTAGATCTGTTCTGAGCAGCACGCCTCCGCAGCATGAATACATTGAAATAATAGCTAACAAGTTCTGTTCTACTTCGAGAAGGAAATGCCAATGACAGGTGTTTCCAAAAATTCCTACCCCGGGATGCAGGATTAGAGTAAACAACCTCATGAAAGATCTGCTCTTCTTCTTCAGTCCACCTGTCTGCCACCTCTTCGCCCATGTCAGACAACCCTAAACTCACAAATTTTTCATTCCCAATGGTTTTTTTTATTTTTTCCCGGGCTTCCATGACATGCTGGTGTGTGCATCTAACAGAGCCAGAATCCAAACAGTGACAATCGGTCCTACCATTTCCAGCATAGTCACCCATGCCTGTAAAGAAACCTGAATCAGGCATTTGAATAACACAATCCCCCATCAGCTTCTCCTCACTGTCAGTATCATCTATGTTTTGGTTATATTTCTCTGTCAGGTCTAACTTGTTCTTATTTATACGTTTGCCCCACAATGGAATGCTGGCTTGATAATTTGTGCCAATTGGAACCTGTTTTCTACGAGAGTGATCCCAGAAAGAAGAATAGGTGTCCTCATATGGAACAAATCTTCTGGATGGGAAATCTAATTCAAAATGTTCTGTCGAGAGGGACGAGTATGCTGACGTCCCCGATCCAGCATCTTCTTCACTTGAACTGCTGGAAAACCATGACAAGGGATCATTGGTCTCAAGACCCTTGTCAACCAAATTTGAAACATCTGTGGCAATGTGTTTTTCAAGTGCCTCATGCCTCTGAAAGTTATGGAAGCCATCATTTTCCTCCCCTGATTCATTAAAAATTTCAAACCTCAAGATACATTTCACAGAATGGATAGTTCAGTCACGTTAACGGCACTAGATACCAAACACGCTACACGATATATAATATAATATTGAATCCACCCATTTCTACCTGAAAAAATAGGTTCCTGTGGGGCATTCTCACAGGGAACAAGTTCAACAAATGGATTAGGTGTATTGCTATGCTCAAGCTTCCTTAGGTGCTTACAGGGAAGCTCTGGGAACTCTTCATCAAAACACCTTTTAGATCCCATCCTAATCTGCAAGAAGCACAATTAAAGATTAAAGATTATCATGAAGATCATTCACAGAAATTAGAAACAAAAACCGTAACATAAAGAAAAAGATAAGATTAACAACTATAAATGTCAATATATCTAAATTAGGTGTGTATTTGTACGCGCACTCAAAGATACAAAATCTGAATGTACGAGGCATGCAGCTATGCATTACATGCTTTCCAGTTTCTATACATATGGAGGAAACCCAGAAAATCAACAAACTAATCTACCTATTTTAGTTTTAGTTTTTTTCACTTTTCAAAGAGTATTCCTCTAATTAATTAAGACATTTTATAGTAAGTAAACCAGCTGAAACTTACGATTGAGAAGCATTTAAAACCCAAAAATAGATTTTTATTTTAAATAGGTAAAACCCAAAAATAATCATACTAATGACGACAGAAATTGATAACTAAAACTAATAATATGAATATAACAACAACAATAACAATAATACAGTCATGGAAATAGAAATAACAAGTATTTTACCTCCAAATTCTTCGAATTCAAACTTCGTAGCACCACGAAAGAAAAATGACAGAAAAATGAAGGTACCCTAGAAGCCTTAATTCAGATAAAAGATCACTGAATCAAACACAAAAGGTAATTTCCCTATGCCTTTGTACGTATCCCCAACTTAATTCCACCAACTAGAGATGTCCCAAGTCTTTCCGAAACCCTAACCCTAGACCAAACAATTAGACACAATAATTGCAGGTCAAACCACAAAATAACAGCTAAAAAATGGTGGAAAACAGTCACTAATTGGAAAATGAACGAAAACCCTCAAGTAATTTAAGGAACGAAGAAACCCTAGCGAATCGAACGCTTCGAAACCCTAGAAGTTCGAACGGGACAAGACAATCGAAAAAATCAGGACCAGATTAGACAACGGGAATTGATGAAAACACGAAATAGAAGATAAAAGGGATAAAGGATTGGAGGATTAGAATTGATCTAAAGGTCCGATTCGGAACCCTAACCCTAGAATCGGGTACGATCAACGGCTGGAGTTAAATTTGGGATCGATTAGCAGAGAATACAAAGAATTGAAAATACTCGTTGCGATTTGAAGATTATAAAAGCTATCAGAGGAAAATCTGAGGTAGATCAAAGGAAAATCGAAGGGACAGAGGCTGAAGGTCGAAGGGTACGGTCCGTGGTTTTTGTAGACTTGACGGTCTGAAATTATTAGGGGAAAAACAAAAAAGGAAAAACCGGGTTAATCAGATTTCCGACATCGTTGTCTGGTCTAGGCTAAATAGCCAAAAGTTCAAAACCGGCCCGCATATGGAATTACGATAAAGTCCTCATAGGGAGTAAGGTTCTAGGAAAGTAAACAAAGTAACAAACAACTTTTTTTTTCAGAAAAAAAATTATTCTATGGTTTATTTTATAATCAATCGGTATTTAATTTCATTCCATGAAAAAGAATATTAAAATAATTTTTAAAATGTTAAATCACCTTCCATCTAAAATAATTTACTTAATATGGTAGTGCTATTTCATAAAATAATATTTAAATTTCAAAATTTTTATATTCAAATTTTGAATTTTATAATTGGCTTTCCGTTTTTATACGAAATTATAAGGGCTTATTTAGTTACACAAAACTAAATTATCTCATCTCATATAATTAGTACAACTTTTTCAAACTCTCGTATAAAATATAATAAACAATTCAATTTTTTTAAATCTCAAAATAAAAATAATATTATAAACTTATATTATAACAATATTTTATTCAACTTTCAACAAAACATATAATCTCATTTCATTTAAACTGCGTAACCAAACCAAAGCCTAAAAGAAGTGTATATTTTTCAGCCCGCTCGCTCGCCCGCCCTAGGCATTTTCTTTTTTTAAAAAAAAATGCAAGTTCAAGGTTAAATTATACTCGCAAGTGACCACATAATCTTGACATACAAATTTCAAATACAAACTTCTATGGTTTAACCAAATGATGTGTTTGAGAATTGTCAAGTTGATATGAAATCCAAATTGCATGATCATTTTAACCTTCTCATGCAGTGGAGTCCCTTTGCAATGTGAAACTCTAAACGAAGGCACACTCCTATGAGTCCTATCTCATAAAAGAAAAAAAATAATGTATATATTACGCTATTATCTTAACTTATAAACTTGATATCTTTCATTATTATTTGATCATTTCTTACTTTAAAAAAATAAAAAAATTGTTGGAGGCTCTTGGAATTTGAATTGCAAACATGATAACGAGGGAAGACAATTATTAATTAGAATGGAGTTTCGATTTATTACAATTTTATAACATACAAAAAGTACATATCCGATTTCCTACTCACTAAAGACAGATTCTTCAGAGTTCCGACAGTAGAGTGTCTTAAAACCATCTAATTTGAGAACAAAAATAAGAAAAAAACCCGAAACAAGAAAGAACATTGTAAAAATATTATAGGATCTCTCACCACAAGACCATATGGATTATGCTTCTCCATTATTATAGTTATGCCACAGCGGGCATGTCCTTGAGCCATGAATCTAGCGGCTTCCCAATGGAGTAAACAATAAACCCAATTTCCCTCAACTTCTCAACATCCACAACATTGCGTCCATCAAACACAAATGCAGGCTTCTGCATGTTATCAAAAATCCTCTGGTAATCAACCTTCCTGAACTCATCCCACTCAGTCAGAATGCAGATTCCATGAGCACCCTTTGTTGCCTCATAAGCATCCCCAACCACATTAACTTGTGTGATGGAGGTAGGATCTGCTGATTGAAGATGAACAGGATGATCCCAATCAAATTTCTTCATCGAAAGATCCCTCTTGATCTGATCCTCAGACACCTGTGGATCGTAAATGCTTAACTGGGCTTTGTCCCCCAACAGTCCTTTACACACATCAATGGCTGGGGTCTCCCTAGTATCACCTGTGTCCTTCTTGAAGGCAAACCCAAGAATTGCAATCTTCTTCCCTGATACTGTGTTGAACATTGAGGAGACTACCCGATTCACAAACCGTGTCTTCTGGTAGTCGTTCACCTTAATAACCTGCTTCCAGTAGTTTGCAACCTCGGGAAGGCCATTGCACTCACAGATGTAGACCAAGTTCAAGATGTCCTTCTGGAAGCAAGACCCTCCAAAACCAACACTAGCATTCAAGAACTTAGGCCCAATTCTTGAGTCCTTGCCTACAGCATGGGAAACTTGGGTGACATCTGCACCGGTGGCTTCACAGAGTGCTGACATGGCGTTCACAGAAGAGATCCTCTGTGCCAAGAAGGCATTGGCAGCAAGCTTAGAAAGCTCAGCAGACCAAAGATTAGTACAAATTATTCGTTCCACAGGGACCCAATGTGCATAAACATCTTTCAAAGCTTGTATTGCCTTTGCACCTTCTGGGGTCTCCCTACCTCCGATGAGAACCCTATCTGGATTGAAAAGGTCTTGAATTGCAGTTCCCTCAGCAAGAAACTCTGGGTTGGAGAGAATTTGGAAGTTGATCTTCTTGCTATTGTGGGTCAGAATCTTTTCTATTGCCTCAGCTGTTTTCACTGGCACTGTTGATTTCTCAACCACAATTTTGTCAGATTTTGATACATCAGCAATCATTCGAGCAGCACTCTCCCAATATGTCAGATCAGCTGCTTTGCCAGCTCCAAGACCCTGGGTTTTGGTTGGGGTGTTAACCGAAACAAAGACTATATCAGCCTCTGAAACATGTTTCTCCACTTCGGTAGAGAAGAAGAGGTTCTTTCCTCTGCACTGCTTTACTACATCTTCAAGGCCAGGCTCGTAAATGGGAAGCTGCTCACTGTTCCAGGCATTTATTCGCGATACAGATATATCGACCACAGCTACTTCAATTGCAGGGCACTTCAGCGCAATCACAGCCATGGTAGGTCCACCGACATAGCCAGCTCCAATGCAACAAATCTTGACCATTTTTATTTGTTCTCAGCTGCCTACAAAAACAACAGATCAAAATAAACTGCATAATATAAAAAAGAGAACCTTTTTTTTAAGCTCTTGAAGTTCAAAGTGACCATTACTTGTATGCTTGATCCAACAATCAGGGTTTGATATCAACAAATATAAATAAACTAATCAGGTAATTACTAGATATTAACGAATATAAATCAGATAATTAATCATCTAAACAACAGCAACCGTTACATATATATAGTCTTATCACTAATTTGCCGCAATATCCATGTGCTCTAGAAGTAATACAGAGGGAGATCGTTTCTATGGATCCCAATGTAGAAGAAGACAGCATAAAAGTTGCAGATCCAGGAGATCTAGTGTAGAAGCAAATGTAATTGAGTCGCAAACGCTTATCTCAGCCGACAACTAAAAAAAGTGAGATAAAACAAATTCAAAAATCATATTTGCACAGAGAGCATGACAAAGAGCAACAGATCTGTCCATAAACAAAAAGATACACCCACAACAACAAAAACCCAACATTTCACCAAATATCAACACGCGAGAAAAACAATAATACAAACTTCTTTCAAAGAAGAAACCCAAGTCAAGCACAACCCACGATGGAAAAACAGAGAGCCAAACCGCCCACAATCCAATTGACTATAAAACAAATAATTACCTCTTCACAGAGAGAGAGAGAGAGAGAGAGAGACTTGACGCAGAAGAAGGGAATGAGAGAGCTTCTGCCGAAGAATGAGGGGGAACTAAAGACCCTCCCTTGCATATATATTTATTGTACACCCACCACTACGGCACTACCCAGGCTTTCTATTTCTCGGATTTCCGTGACCAATTCCTCCTACCACCCATCAATCGTGATCCTACATCTGACTACCAACCATTTTAATTTCGTTTAGATTCTCAAAACTTGTATTAAAAGTTTGGTCAGAAAATTCAGAAATAATTCCATCTACGGTAAAGAAGTGCCATTCAATGAATACCAAAATATATTTTACTAAATTGTTTTATATCGTATTTTGCTACTTTAAACATATTATTTATTATAAAACTATAATAAATATAAAATATAATTTTTTTTTATGTGACATACTTCAACAATAATATTTTTTAGGTAAAGTTTGGATAATGAGATAAGTTGAGAAGGTTTTAGATGACAGTTAAAAATTGAATAAAATATTTTGATAATATTATTTTTTAATATTATTATTGTTTTAGTTTTTAAAAGGTTTAATTATTTATTATATTTTGTGTGAGAATTAAAAAAAAGTTACAATGATAAAATGAGACGAGATGAGATGAAATATTTTTTTAATCCAAATCTAATAATTTATTAATAAATAAATTTATAAAGAGAACTTTTCTGCGATATATAGCATCCATTTCTATTCTATCCCATCTCTCATCAATCTGAATTATATTTAAAAATTAAAAAATTAAAAAAAAAAAGAAATAATGAATAATATCATATCAAGATAATAAAATAAAAATTAATGAAGTAATTTGTATAATATTTTTTATATAAATATATTTTTTTAAAGTCATAAAACATGTGTAACTACTAATTAGTGTACCGACAAAATGCATGGACTGGACTCCCATAAATATTGAAATTGATAATTGTACAGAGAAAGCTTTAAATCACAGAAAGAAAAAGCTGGTGGGTCCAAATTGACAGAGTGAGATAAAAGCAAATTTAAAAATAGGAGAAACTTAAATAGAATAAAGAGCTTGGCCTGAATAATTTTAGAAAATGAGTGCTACGGTAAAAAAATAATTTTATAAAATAATTTTATAAATTGACGAAATTTTATGTGATCTATTATATCTGTTTTACAATAAAAGTAACTTTACAATCTAACAAACTATATTAAACCATATCAATTTATAGTATTATTTTTGTATAATCATTTTGTTTTAGAGTATTTGATTCTCATTTTAGAGTGGTTTGGTGGACCAACATTAATAAAAATTATTTTATTATTATTATTTTTCATATGCGGAAGATTATTGCTGTAATTATTTGGCAGATGCGTGTGACACTACCACATGAAGTTCATCGATTTGAAGGTTGTTTATAATTATTAATTTTATTTCATTACTTATATATAGAGTATAATGAATAACTTCAAATTTCAATAAAAAACAAATTATTTTTTGATACATTAGAACCAATAATATCCATTTTACAAATGTAAGAAAAGCTGTGATATTCGTTTGGGATTGAAGGTCTTCGTTTGAATGCTGAAAGCAGCTCAGATTAGTTCCTTTTTAAACTTCGTCTGCCATCCAAATGTACTTTTGAGCTGAGTTTCAAACCGTAACTCATTTTTACACTGTAGATGAAAGCGACATTGAACTACTTTGCAGAGATTCCTGACTCGTCTGCCCATTTGAATTTTTTTTTTCATTCTGTTACACCTCCTCTACTGTCTCTCCCTCTCTCTTTCCCGTCCTTCCTCAACAATCCCAAAACTACCGTTTCATTCAAAATCCAACGGATTCCTCCATACCAATCTTCATCGCGCGCCTTAGGAATGTTAGTTGGAATCGCAAGAAGGCAACTTGAAAACTAGCGGCAATCGATGAATCGTATCATCGTCCCCCGTATTTGACGGGTTGGTTGTTAGATGTGTGCAGCCCCTGTTTCAACGGAAGAGCTTCCCATCGTGAAGGAAACAGTCGTCTGCAGCCCGCGTGCTCCAACAGTAGTGGAAAAACCTTTGGGCTTGTCCTTCCCGTCTAAACCTATATGTAGCCCCCTGGCGAACATCCCTTCGGCGTGGTAAATAAACAGAACACATCTCAGTACAATTTGATTCCTTACCTCTGCTCTCAACTCAATTCTTTCCAATCACTTTCAGGTGCTAGTACAAACCCGTGTGATCATCTCCTCTGTTGTATTCCTATATAATGGCCATGCCGAACTCAACTAAAACCACCACGATTTTTTTACTACGGAAGCAAAGCGCCTCCACGGTCAAGCTTCGTAACCGAAGGCGAACCATCAAGAGATTAGTAATCACGGCTCCGAGGACGCGATCTTATCGAGTAAGCGACTATCTGAACTTTATTTTACACATTTGGCGTATATGCATTTCATCAGAATTTAGTCAAACATGTGGAGTGCAATGTATGATTTACTTATGAAAGATTGGTATGGTAGCTTAATCAAGAGTTTATGTGATTTCATTAGTTTATATCTTGCACTTAATTCAAAAAATTACTTTTCTTAGGAGGATGGAAAGATTGCTATCAGTGCAAGATGATGTCTCTTTTTCTTCCTCTCACAAACAATGTTTGTATGAGTCTGAGACAATATTTATTCCAAATAAAACTCGCTCTTTGCTTAAACCGTCCACTGATTTTGGTTGTTAGGCGTGACTTAAGTCACTTAACTAGTGGTTTGTCAAATTTGTTGTATGGAGGTTGTTTTGTGCTAAATTTTGCTTGAATTTTGAGAATTTTTTTGTGCCCATCAACTGTTTGATTGAATTACTGAACTAAAAGGAAATTGTGTGTCCAAAATTTGCAGTTTGTGTGTGCCCATCGACTATTGTTACACACACTGAAACCCTCATTTTGAAGTTTCAATATTTTTTTCCCATTTGTCTTTGTTGTTTTTAGAATGATCTCTGTATTATTTCTGTAAATTTCAAACATATTTTTTGGGATGTATATGCTATGATGAGATTAAACACTATATGTGTTTTGGGGTAGAGGACGAGATTGTTTTCTCGCCATGAGCCCATTTTACTAAACGATTTCTCCTTCCACTAATCACTCTAGTCCCAGAAAAATACTCCCTTGCTATTTGATATTGAATGTCCTTTGAAGATGCATGGTTTTTTAACATGAATGGGAGATTTATTTTGTGTTTTCTTTTTTGGTGGGGTTTTGGAATATGATATGTAGATGGGATGTGTATGGAGTTGCGTCCATTACCAATTCTGGAACTCCCCCAAGTGCTACTTTGTACTGATAGGCTGAGATAGCAATTATACTTGTTTTTGGTTGGAAGGTTCGAAATAGATCCTTATACTTTCTGAGGTGTATTGACTTCCATTGAGAAAATAGTAAATAAATGCATAAATTGTGTCTACAAATTATGGTACTTCCCTGTCATCAACCTTATGAAACCCATAATTAGTAATAAACAGGAACTTGTGATGATGGGCACAGTGCTAAACAAGTTTGTGATTTTGGCAACTCAAGTTTATGAGTGGTATATTCTCTTTGTAAGAATGTCCATCATATATGCCCAGATTATTATCCATCACTTCAAGCAGGCAACTAATCACTTGAAGTAACCAACTTTTATGAATAAGGTGAGGGGCAGCAGATTAAAATTATATTTTAATTTTTTGTCTCACCATGTAAGTCGTAAGAAAATTCATCCAAACATATAGTTTGGCATAAGACCCATCATTTCATGAATTTGACAGGCCAAAGATGTAGATGCTGCGAATGGGTAAGAAATTAAAATACCAGATAAACGTTACTTTTTGCATAGGACCCATCATTGTTTGTTCGGGTGAGCAAAAGCACCTTTAAAGATTAAGGTGTTCCTTCTCCACCATATTTTACTTGCCACCACAGCAAACTCCTGGATGATCTTGCTTTCCATGGTTTGAAATAAGGCTTCGAGGAGTTGTTTCATAGACATGTATGGAAAATGGCATTTTTGTAACCTCTTTGAACATTGACTCCACACATCCTTGGCTGATTCACACCCCCATATAGCATGAAAAGAGTCTTCTTCCTCCACATTGAATATAGGGCAGAGAGTGTGTTTAACTACCTTCTTTTTGAAGAGATTAGACTGGGTTGGAAGTGCCTCTTGACATGCTCTCCAAAGGAAAACTTTAAACACTAGGCTGCACTTTTAACTGCTCATTTGCCTCCCTAATTTAATATCATAGTATTGTACCTACATGGACATGATTTGAGTAATGTCATGATTTATTTACTCTTTCATGTCAGCTGGCCAGAATGATAGAATTCTAAATAGTTACATAGCGTGTTTGGTTGTCAATAAACAGATTTGTAGATAAATTTTTAACATCGAATTACTAAGGGGCATTGATTTGTGAGTACTGGTTATGGCATTCACTCAAAAAGATATATATGCCGTGTGGAATGTTAAGAGGTGGCTTGAATTCAGCTGGAACAGTCCATGTGTCGTAGGTTCGCTCGAGCGAAGGTTCACTTGGCTCGAGCGAAGTCAAACAGAGAGCTTCGCTCGACATTCGCTCGACACTCAGCTCGAGCGAATTCAGGCAGAGAGCTTTGCTCGACACTCGCTCGACATGCAGCTCGAGCAATATCCAAGTCAGAGAGCTTCGCTCGACTTTCGCTCGACACTCAGCTCGAGCGAAGTCAGACAGAGAGCTTCGCTCGACATTCGCTCGACACTCAGCTCGAGCGAATTCAGGCAGAGAGCTTCGCTCGACACTCGCTCGACATGCAGCTCGAGCAATATCCAAGTCAGAAAGCTTCGCTCGACCCTCGCTCAACACCCAGCTCGAGCGAAGTCAGAGAGAGAGCTTCGCTCGACTCTCGCTCGACTGTTGGCTTGAGCGAAGTGCAGAAAACCTACGTTCGCTCGACACTCGCTCGAGTGTTCGCTCGAGCCAATATAGGATATGATTAGTTCTAATGCTCATAATTTAGTTCCATATACATGAATTACTGAGTCAGAGAGTCATCATATTGAATCTGCAAAGATATTAGATATATATAGAGAGGGGAACGCCAATCTGTGCAGAAGGAAAAGCGTCTAAATTATGAATTTTCAATTTAACTGTCAGAACTGTAAGAGGCCTGTTCTGGTTTTAAGTTTGTTAATCGAGCTCACTGGAAAAAGTAGGATAAGAAAACTACTCTGTTCAGTTAAATCATTAGCTGAAAAAATGAAAAGCTACAGGCCTCCATCATAAACTCCAAACTGATGTCATTGATTACTTATTATCAAATCCCTACCTCGTCTTCTTTTGGATTGAAACATAAAGAAGCTGTACTCAAATGATTGTGTTTACCTGCATTTGGTCTTCCTTTCAGTCCATTGCATTTGTTTTCTCCTTTTTACCTATTAATTTTTCTTCTGCACACACACACAAGGGAACCTACATCTTACAAAGCAAACCTCATCTACCCAATCTTTTTCATATTCTTTTTTCTTTTAGTTTTGTGTGTTAACAATTTGAATTGAGAGTTGTGGATTGCAAAAAGTAAGCAGCTGCTTCTACAGTTTACTCAAAATAGACTTAAAAACCCATGACTGCAGATTATTATTATTTTGGCAGATTTCATTCTAATTGCTATGTATGAATTGCAGCCCTACTTTCTTCGCTCATCCAGCAGGTCCTCGTACAAGGTATTAAAACATTTTCAGTTCTAATACATTCTAAATTGTTCTTACTCGTAAGTGCATTGTCTATTGTTTGCATTGTCTATTGTTTGCATTGTCATTGTTCGCCATTAGCAGCATACCATGGATGACGTAGAGGTTATACGTGATCGTGAACTGTGGTCTGGTGGGTTGGAGGAGATGTTAGTTGATATTTTGTACCAGGAAACCTTGGAGGGTAAATTGGTGGGGTCTAGAGTTACAAGTCGTGACATAGACCGACTTGTCACACGCCTCAATCAACTTGGAATTAGACCAGTTAATGCATTACAAGTGAAGGGGAAAATTGCCCGTCTTAAGAAGACGCAATGCAAGTTTACAGATTTAATGGGCCAAACGGGGATGGGTTGGAACCCCATCACAAAAACTGTTGTTGCTACGGAAGAACATTGGGCAAACACAATCCGGGTAAACACCATCTTCATTTTGCTTAACCTTCATGTATTTGAGATTTCTTGCATTTTCTTTATATAACTTATGGCTAAATATATGATTAAATGCTTTTATCAATTTATAATTTATGGCCAATTAAATGATTAAATGATTTTATCAATTTGTTTCAAAATAGTAGTAATTATTTTTTACTATTCCTTAGGTCCGATCCCAGTGGAAAAAGTACAAGACCAACGGCTGTGCCAACTACGACATCCTTTGCACGATTTTTGGTCAGGCCTTCGTAACAGGGGTCTTACATTATGCTTCAACGCAGGAACCCCCTTCTAGAGAGGAGGAGCAGCACCTGGAGGAGGAATTGAGGGCCCGAGGTCCCGTGTTGGGTAGTGGCGTTGGATTAGACTCGACGGTTGATTTGGATGACATTTCCATGACTCCATCGACGCAAGGAGGGGTCTCACAGCGAAGGGCTCCTCGTAGGCGACGTAGGGATGCAGCCGGACCATCAATCTCACCAGTGCTTAGTGCTGCCATACAGAAACGTGCTGCCACTTCTGAACAACGGCTAGAATTGGATGCAAAGATGTTTGAACTTTGCAGCACCAAGCGAAGTAGAGGCGAGGGATCAAATAGTGGGTCGGATGCAGGCTTTAGCAGTGTAGCACAGTGTATGAAGTTTTTGCAGGATATCACCCCTCCCCTACCACCGGACGTTCATCTTCGTGCAGTAAAAGCGTTTATGGATCCTCATGTCCTAACTGTCTTTCAGAACATGACCCCATCGATGAGAATAGATTGGGTTTGGTCACTACACTGACCATACCCACTCCGGACTTGCTATGTTTTTCTAAACTAAATGAGACTTTATTTTTATGTTTAACTTTATTAGATGGTGTGTGATTTCTAACAATCTTATTTCGTGTTGTCTAATTTAAGTTCAAACTTGGTATTTGGTTTTAAATAATTTTGCATTGCTAATTTCCTGCTCTATATGAATTCATTTTATTCTTTGGATGACAAATTCCTCTGCAATATGTATTTTTTACTGTTTGTGTGAAAATCTTTTTTTCAAAGGAAAGCATGGACAATGATAGCGATGCGTGGAATGATGACGACAATATCGAGAAGAATGACACGAGTGCGGAGGGCTCTAGTAGTAACGCATCAAATACATTTGATTTTGATACGTGGGCGGAATGGTACGCATGGTCTAGTAGTAACGATGGTACGGAAGAAGCGGCTCTTCTTTTAAGCATGTTGATGGAGGAGCAGCAATCCCATGCCCAACCTCGTATGCCCAGGCCACAACATAACATTGGCTTACGTGGTTATCAGTACATCATCGCAGTACTTAATGGACATCCTGACACCTGTTACGAGATATTCCGAATGGAGGTATATGCATTCCGTACTTTATGTGATCGTTTACGTAGAGATGCTAGCTTGCGTGATTCGTCACGAGAGGTCACAGTTGAGGAAGCCTTAGGAATGTTTTGCTACACTGTCGAACATGGTGTCGTTCAACGGAATGCAGCTAACTTGTTTCAACATTCGGTTGAAACTATATATCGACATGTGTACAACGTAATGCGTGCATTATGTCGCCTATCGCGCAGTGTGATTAAACCAAGCCAGACAACTGGGGTGATGCCTTATATTGAAGGAAATCCAAGACTTTATCCATGGTTCGAGGTAAATATTGGCCATTACATGATCGGTCCATTCGTATCTTAAAATTTTACAAATGTCAAAAACTGTTTGCAATATGATATTTTGGAATTTATTAATTTAAAACGAAATCTGCAGAAATGTCATGGTGCGATGGATGGAGTCATGATCGACGCAGCTGCGCTGGGTTCCATAGCAAATGCATACTTAAATCGATATCACAGGATTACCCAGAATGTCTTGTGTGTATGTGATTTTGATATGAAATTCACATTCGTATACGCTGGGTGGGAGGGTACAGCCCATGATGCTCGTGTTTTAATTGATGCGTTAAGCCGTCCGGGGAACCATTTTCCATGGCCTGAAGAGGGTAATTTTTGTATGATATTTTATTTGTACCTTGGAAGTTTGCGAGAATTTGGATTCTTCAAACATTACAAATGATTAATGTTGTATTCTAAATTTTCAGGTTATTATTATCTAGTAGATTCGGCATTTCCCTGTACCAAAGGATTTATGCCACCGTATCCGAGGGTAAGGTACCACAAGTCTGAACGAAGAGGCTCTCGTACCTTCCAAGGATATAAAGATCTGTTTAATTATCGGCATTCATCCATTCGGAATGTCCTTGAACGAACTTTCGGTGTGTTGAAGAAGCGTTTTCGAATTTTAAATTTAATGCCCCCATACCTTCTAACTCGGCAACGATATCTTATTATTGCATGTTGTACGCTCCATAACTTCATCCGCACGTTTACACGTAATGATCGGGATTTTCTATTATATAGCAATCCCGATGATTATCCAGGAATGGATGCGGATCAAAACACCAGTGAAGAATTTCATGTTCCTGACATGTCAACTGCATTAGCACAGGCAATGGCCGCAACTAGAGATGATATTGCATTTCCTATGTGGGAGCATACTTATGGTCAACAAGGAAACACCTAATTGCTAGTATGGTGTTGCAATCTTTTTTGTTACGTTAGTATGAAACAATAGATTGTCAATTCGGGACCCTTTATTTACATATATCGATGTTTAATTTTGTAAATAAATTATTAAATAAAATGTGGCCATGCTCCTTTTGTGTATTTTTTCCCACTAATTCAATAACTTTTTTTTTATTATTTTTTACATTTCAAGAAAGAATTTACATACAAAATGTAGTGGAAATTCCGTTTTTACATGCATTGACTAATTTAAATAATAAAATGATATTCTTTATTAATTTTGTTATTTGTAAAAAATTAAAAATAACAAAATCAATAAATATTTTATACAATCAAATAAAAACTTTAGGAAAGATATATAATGGTACTTGGCACTACTAATTTTACTCAAATCATAAATAACAAATAATACAAATAATGAAATAAAAGTGATGAAAAATAAAAATAATGAAATGGTAATATGAAAAATGATACCAAAGGAAAATGGATAAAAAAAATTAAAGAAAAAGTAATATAAAAAATAACAATAATCAAATACGGACACTATTCACAATTCAAAAAAAAAAAAAGGAGCAATTTTCCATGGCCTGCATGGTCAAGGTTGGCGGCATGGCTACAGTGCCAATGGAGCCACATTAAAAACACATGGAGTTTCTTGGCGCCAGATACGGAAATCATTCCGTTTTTACTGTAATATGAACAGTATAAAATAATGGTGGGACCCATTTCTTTTACAACTTTTCATAAAAATATATCTAAACTTATCTTAACATCCAAACATATTTTAAACTCACTTTAAGTGGACCCCACCAAACTCATTCAACAATCTCAACTCAACTATTCATCTCAACTCATCTCAATTCTCTCAACATCCAAACGCAACCTGAATATGTCAGTATGATAGGTTAGAGGAGTTTTTCAAACTTTTGGAGGGTCCCGTCATGGCCGCCGCCTAATGGCCGCCGCCTAATCTAACGGATGAAATTAAATTCTGGATAGTTGATGAAATGAAATGATTTTAAATAAAAATTAAAAATTGAATAAAATATTATTTTTAAATATTATTATTGTAACGTCCCAATGGAAGACCCAAACCACATGGCCTATATTCTAAAAGGACTAGTCAATGATAGAATTGGAGCCCCACTAGAACCTTATAAAGAGCAAGAATTTCTCCTTTCCCAGCAATGTGGGATCTCATACACCACCTATCCTTATTCATATTATATAGGGTATCACAATTATGATTTATTATATTTTATATAAAAATTTAAAAAAATTATAATGATAAAATAAAATAAAATAAAATAAAATAAATTGGGATAATTTCTCAATCCAAAGAAGATTTTTCTTCCATATATATAGGATTTTGTCAGTTTTGTTGGCTTCTTTACCGGAGGGCAAATGGAGAATATGTGAACCTTTACAAAAATTTCATTCTTTTTTCCTTCATAAATGCTTTGATTCCCCAATTTGAGAAATGCTTTGATTCCCCAATTTGGGTTCTGAAGTGTGTCCCGAATATATATATTTTTTAACTTAGTGATTAAGGAAATATTTTTTAATGATGTTGTAATTTTTTTTTTTAAATATTTATGATGATTAAAAAAATACATGAAAAAAAAAATTAAAAAAAAAATGAAATATACTATTCGGTAGACTAATTCGGGCCACTTTTTTGATAGCTATAGACTATAGTAGGACTCTTTTTTCTTAGACCTAGGCATTCTAAACTCTCACGACCACGGATGATCATATGATATGATCGTATCGTCATAGGGTGTATCTACTATTCTTCATGCAAAAAAAAAAATGATTTGTATAATTTTAAAATATGCAAGTATTGCGTATTTTTAAAAAAAATTAAATAAATTTATGACTAATTTAAAAAAAATTATTTTTTAATGATAGTTCCACTTCAATAAAAATAGGCGAGCATCCTAAACTGCATTTAGTATTGCTGATGTCAAAGGCAATTCTAGTACTGTTTTCAAAGTTGGTTCAACTTTTTTTTTTTGGGTCAATTCCATTCGAGAAAACAGATCAAAAAGTCACTCTCTATGCAGAAAACTTGCTTAATTTGTCTATATAACTTGACAACTGATGCGCTATCTGCGGCGTTACTTGGGATATAGAAATCTTTAGGTCGGCCAATGATAGACAAACCCTATTCACCAAAGATGCATTGCTTGGATTCAAAATCCCTTCTTCAACGATTAGATATTTACCCACTTGGCTAATTGCAAGTTTCTATCCAGTGCGAGGTCTCTCTCTGATTGAACCAAAACTCTCTATCCTCTACTAGAATGGATAATAGGTCCAAAGTGGTTTTCAAGATCCAACCGAATGGGATATCTCATCAAGAAGGGAGTGAGAATGGAAAGAGAAATGGGTGTCAATGTGTTAGGAGGAAAATAGGGAAGGGGACATAAAGGAAGCAAGGGCATAAGATAAAGGAAAGGGGGAGGAAACCAGACGATTTCGAAGACTTTTGGCTAGATATCTTCTTTAGCTTCTTCAACCCCACGAGAGGGACTCGAGTGATGAGGACTCCACCAAATAATAAAGCTCTAATCTCCATTATATAGAGATCATGAGAGATCATGAGAAATTCTAAACCAAATATGTTATAGTGGACTCTCCCCTCTCCAAACCCCCGTTGACACAGGTCTAATGCCGAACCACTTAAATTTGTATCTCCCTCTATTTATTTTCTTTGTATTTATTTATTGCTCACTGTCATGAATGTATATACGGACACCGTACAGCCATACCGGACCACCTCTAGGGGCTCCACATAACACCGATCGAGGCCCATATCGCCATAGCAAGCCGAGAATAACTCTTTCTCATCTTACGACCTGTTGCACAATTTTTAGATGTTAACATCTACAATTTCACTATAGTGTCCACCTCCAAGACCGGCTCCTTTCCTACCCCTCCTTGCTAGATGCCTCAATCTAGTTTTCTTCCCTCCTTGTCGGATGCATCAATTTGCCTCAGAGATCTTAGCCTCCGTAGCCCCATAACTTTCAATGCACCACCCCCTTTCCGACCCTCCCATCGTCCCGATGAATCTAGCTCCATCCCATCTGGAGGGCACGGGAGCCACAACCGCCACGCATGGGACTCACGCAACCCACTTACCTCCCAAAGAGGAGAGGGAAAAAAAAAAAAAAAAAAAAAAAAAAACTCTCAAACTCAACATCATCTCACTCTGCTATCATAACAATTTTTCTATAATCATTTGATATATGAGTTATAGCCACTGCCAAAACTCACCATCTGGGAGCTGTAATCAGATGACTGATGTTGGGATACAATTCCAGATATCATATTTGACCAACGTCAGAAAATCTAAGGCAAACACTCCGGCCAAGAAGATAAAACTGCATTCGAACACATTGGTGACAATTTTGCTGGATATTAAGCGAGTATCTTTCTGTTCGATGAAAGGGTACCAAAAATCAATTTGAAAACATGAAGAAAGGAGTCTGGGTACAAAAACAAATATGAACAGCCTTTATTCAGCAAAATGAAAGGGGAAAAAATATCGGCCGCCTTCCTTCCACGAAGCTTTAGGCAAAATCTCAAACTTTGATCTCCACCTAAGTATGAAGCTGCCTGCTATTGCTTCTTAAGTGCGTTCATTTTGTCTCTGAGATAGTAAAGCTTGGCCCTTTTCACCTTCTTCTTGTCCAGCACCTTTATCTCCTTTATGTTAGGTGAATACCTGTCATGAACCCAAACCTTTGGCCATTACGTAGATGTAGACATTATCAACATAAGATTTAATAAAATAAAATAAAAACTATGACATAAGAATTAATACATTCAGCAAGTACAGTATTTAATATGCCAGCATCCAACAAAGCCAAGCAATAATTATAAATTAGAAACTTATAGATTTGTATTTTACCACAAAAGAACTGCATATACTAATATCCACATAAGAATTGTTCAAAGATGAGCCTTACATGATCCTTTTTTAGAAGATTAAGTACAATTTTTTATAGGTAAAATAAAAATTAGAAGAATAAATACAAATCACCATGTTTATCATCGCTCAGAGATCAGTGCAAGACTCATTTTCTTTTCATGAAAGGTAAAGGTGAACATAACATAAAACAGAATAAATGCTTGGATGTACCAAGATACACAAGTTCAATTGGATACACCTGTGTACAGGATTTCAAGATTTAGTCAACAACATATTATGAATCTAGAAATAACTGTTTGCACTATCTAAAGTTGACTAAATGAAAAGATGCCGCAGCGGAATGTTATGTAACCATAAATCTTATATGCCAAGATATTAGTGTCCTATTTTTGCTGCTGGGCCATCCAGCAGAAAAACAGGAAGTTTCAATTCCAGTTCAAAGCATAGTGAAGCCCTTTTAGTTAGAGAGAGAGAGAGAGAGAGAGAGAGAGAGAGAGAGAATGAACTTTAACTACTCACAGAGGGAAGAGAGATTCAACTCCAACTCCAGCTACTAGCCTCCTTATTCTAAATGTAGTATTTAAACCAGCATTACGTCTTGCTATAACAATGCCTTTCAGAATTGAAACCCGTCGCTTGTTCTCAGGCACTTCCTGTTAATACAAAGGATCATATCAAACAACTTTAGATAATTTCGTTCAGAAGCCTTTCATCTGTAACCAATATAACTACATAAACCGCATCCCCTTCCAAAGAACTTGTCATACCACTTTGAGTTGGACGATGTAGCCAGGTTTTATATCAGGCATTTCTTTCTTTGACCTCAATTCTTCTACAGCTTCCTTATCTAGAATCTGAGAAGTAAAATAATGACTATATTCAAAATGACAAAAGTAGCTATTACTTAAACATATAATACCAATGCAAAGATGCATGCCTGCATTATGTGCTTGGCAGTCTTGTCGAGCCTTTTAAATTTGATGCGGGGAGCTACATCGGAGACAGACGCAGAATCTTGAGAAGCCGATTCCACAAGATTTTCAGCCGTTGAAATGCACCGGCTACGGAAAGAAGGTATCAAACCTCCCGATTGATACAAACCCAGCCGAGAACTTATGCATGATGTTGATACCAACGGCATACCATTATTAGGTGGTGTTGATTTCTCAGCTTGGGAGCCAATTCTAGCCTGCTAGAATAATTTTGTAAACATATTATAAATATAGTCATTTGAGTAAAAATGATACCTAATAATCAAACTAGGAGAAAAAATTTCCCTTTTAATGAATATAAGAAAAACATAAACATCGAATGTTTTATGGCCCTGAACCTTCATAATTCAGAATATGAAACAGATAAGGCTCACTGGTTCAAAGTTAATACTCTCTCATTTCAGTAACCATATGCAAGACTAACATGTAAGAAGCTATGCTGACATCACTTCTCTAGATGTTAAAGTGGGAGAGGTGGAGTAGAAGGTAGATAACCAGTGAATACAACTTTGCAAATCTACAGAAATGACAACAACAAACCTTTATCAGTCAGCTTTGTGGGCAACTGTCAATGGTAAATCTCTCTATTGTGTCGAAGAGCCAAAATATTTGGCTCTTTAACCCAAGATAGAGATGCTATATATCTTAAAATAACCAATCATTTTATCCCGGCTATGGTACATCTACATATTGCATAGACCTCAGAGGATTGGTGACATCTACCTTTATGATTCCACCCATCAAGCTCTATTCATTAAATTAGCCAATAACCTGTCATTCGAAATGTCCAGCACAAGCCTTTATAATAAGCCATTATCTGATGAGCACGAATGGCTCATACCATAATGAACAAAGAAACATTTTCCGTGCATATCTCAAATATTAAGAAAATTCAAGAACTGAAAGGAACGGAGAAGCACAGCATAATGCTGTTTCAAAACTCTATGTGCCAGCCTATATTTTACAAAATTTACCCATAATCAACCTTGATTTAAGATTATAAAGTCCAATCAATCACAATAGTCAAATGAAATTGGCTAATTCCAAAATACATACAAAAACACAAGGCCCATTATCTCCTTCTCCAAATCTCAGAAAATCCACACTCCTATTGATCAATTTATCTCCTATGGTTCCTACTCTCTTGACTTGAGCACAAGTCCACGTCTAACAACATTGGATCCGCCCGAATATCACGCGTAGGCCTTTCATCCTACAAATCCAACCCCCTCCCAGCCATCCCTTTCTTCAGAGTATCAATCCTAGTGGTCGTCCTCTTCCAGATCAAAATCCAGAAAGAGTTCCGCAACGAGCAGGCATATGATTAAAGTCGACCTCCGATAGCTAGCTCGACCGTAGGGAGAGGGGACTGAAGTAGAGCTCGACTGAAAGGAGAGGTTCACTCTGTTTCTTTGATTACGGAATGTGGAATGCCTTTCTGAATCTAACCTACAATAAATGGATTTTCAAGAAGAACCATTTCATGAACAAGTTCAGTCTGCTGCATCTACTAGTCCCATCATCGTTGGCTAGTTACATAGCATGGAAAAAGAACCTAGTATGGGCGATCCGGCTTAGTAACAATTGGTTCTTAGTTACTCAACAGCATGTGGCATTCAAATGAGCTGTTGGGAAAAATTCACAAATATTTACACCTCAGCAATTAAAACTGCATCAAAGACATAATCAGTCTGCACAAAAATGCCCAGACCAGATAAGGAATTATAAAAAGTGACACAGACTTAAACATCCAACAAATTGAAGTTTGCTACAAAGACAACCTATTCACCATTTTCTCAATTAATTAAGCATATAACTTTGATTCTTGTCAAATAGAGCATAAGGAATCAGAAACAAACATATGCGAGAGCCGGCTGATAAGCGAACTTGGAGGAAGACCTGACTAAGCTCCCATGAAATTTGGCAGCAGCAAAGCGAGAACCACTTGATTTGAAATCAACGTCGTTTAAGCTCCCAAGTCCTTGCCTCCGGACCAATCGGACACACCCACGTAGAGATTGCATTTTTCAGCAAAATAAAGGAGAAATCTGCATATTGAATTCAAAGGAACGATTAAAAATTCAATAAATTCCCATTTCAGATATGCCGGAAAAAAATGATTTCATTTCTTGAAGTTCCATAGGAAACCAAAAAGATGTTGAATTAGAGAAATTTTTGCATCGTATTACCGGCGGAAATTGAGCGATTACTGGCAACAACTCTCGCTCTTAGGGGTGTAACGGGTCCGGTTTTTGACAAAATTTAGGACCAAACTGATATGTACCGGTTTTGCATTTTCAAAAACCGATTAAGCACCGGTTACCTCCCTAAACTGGTACTTCCGGTTTTAATAAAATGCAAATTTAAAAAAAACAAAATCTGTTTATTAAAAAAAAAAAAACTGCTTTAAAAAAATCTGTTTTATTCCAAAATCTGATCAGTACAAAAAATTCAGAAGATTGATGTTTAAAAGAACTCAGAAGATTGCAATATAAATGACAAAAAAAGAATTGCAATATAAATGCATGATCAGTACAAAAAGTCAAATCTTATATATCATATGTTGTCTAAACATACATACATACACACATACATATATATATATATATATATAAGCAAGCTGCAGGTTTTAATTGTTAGGGGAATAGATGTTAGCTTATCCTGATAAATCCAAATGAATAGATCCTCTCTGTGCAATAAAACACGTTAGCTAGATCCTCTCTATGAATTGGTTTGAAGACCAAGACTTGTTGAGACTGTTGAGGGCCTATGTTGTGTATGGAAATGGATGGAGGGAATGGAATGAGTGTTATGTTGTAATCTGTGCTGTACATAGATCTTCTCTCTATCAGTAAACTAAATCCAACATTCATGTTTATGGTTTAACATTTGCTACTTGAACCTTAGAACTTGTAGAAATTAATTCCTAGCAACCTCAAAATGTTGTGCATTGCTACTAACATATTATAAGTAATAAGAATAATATTCATATAATTATTTTACAACTTAATGTGATACTTTCATTTCATTAAAAACATTAAAATTCAAATTTATTTAAATTCAAATTTTACATAACTACCCTCCATTTGGAACAGGGTTGTAAAAAGAGTTATAGCAAAATAACTTACCTCTATAACTAAATATAGGCAGCCTGCAATCTGAAAATTCGAAGGGCTACCATGCAAACTACATCGGATTAACACAAACATTTATAAAAAGTTGCATCCAAGTACATGAAAAACAACTAACACTTACATATATATATATATATACACACACACACACACATACATATACAGATATTACAGATCACTAGCTATATATAAAGTCTGATTATGTTATGAGATATACACATCCGAGATTGTTCCAAAGCTTCTTCATATGATTCATACCAGATTTCAAAGCTTGTTCATATGATTCATACCAGATTTCAAAGTATATGATTCATACCAGATTTCAAAGCTTGTTCATATGATTCATACCAGATTTCAAAGTAATTTCAAATAAATTAAATAAGTGAAATGAAAAAAAAATAAGTGTGAAAAATTACCGTCGAAGACAGAGAGACGTGAGAGAGGGGCTGCCGGCTGCGTGAGAGATGGGAGGGCTTCGTGAAAGAGAGACGGTGAGAGACAGAGAGGGCAGCGCTGCGTTGAGAGAGGGGCCGAGGGGCAGTGTGTGCGATGGGAACGGCTCGAGAGGTGAGGCCGTGAGGGGAGGTGCAACGGCGAGAGAGCGGGTCCGTGTTTCTGAGGGGGCGACGGCGAGATGTGCACAGTGCAACGGCGTGAGCAGTGGCCGCGTGAGAGGGCAGAGAGGCAGAGTGAGGAAGAGGGGCGAGTCTTGGACTCGGGGTTTTTTCAATTGGGAATTTGGGATACTGGAGAGGAAACGGCGCCGTTTCCTTACACAATAATGTATTTATCAAAATTATTACCGATAGTCTAATACTATAGTAGTAATATACTATAGTCTAATATATTATACAATGGTATTAATATTAGATTATTAGTATAGCTATATATTAGTATTAGTTATAATGATTTAATATAACTATATTAGTATAAGTATAACTATAGTCTATATTAGACTATTAGTATTAGAATAATTATATATTAATATTTGTTATAGTGAGTTTAATTTATTATAACTACATTAGGTTATAAAATGTAAATTGTAATTAATATACATTATATATGAATGTAGTAATGTATATTAGCATTACTAATTTACTAATGTATTATGTACTTATCAAAAAGAATCTATTGAGAATTTATTAGGCCATAAAAATTTGGTAATTATATTTGAGTGATTTTTTTTTTTTTTGGTAAATAATATTTTCGTGATCTTATTTACAACTTTGGTATATTATAAATGATATTTAGGATTTGTTTTTCAATTTTAAACTGATTTTACGTGATAAAAAAAAATATTGATGTGATTTATCAATTTTAGTTTAAAGTTTTACAATTTCAATTTATTTTTAAATTAATTTATGATAAAATTTTATTTATATATATATATATTATATTTAAAGCATATGATCAATTAAATTTTTATGTTTAAGATTAAATTTTGATTTTATAAATTATAATAATATTATCTTATATATAATTATAATTTATATTATTATATATATTATATATAATATTTAAATAAATAATTTAAAATACATATTAAATGGAACCGGCCTGGTCCTGGCCTAAAAAGCCTAGAATCAGAACCAGACTGGTTCAGGACGGTTTTTCCATTGCAGAAACCGGTTCCGGACCGATTCGACCGGTTCAAACCGGTTTTCTGGGTTTTTTATACAACCCTACTCGCTCTACTTTTCTTGGGTCAGTATTGAAAGCTAAAACCCTTCCAACCCTAATTGTTTCTCCTAACTACGCTTACCAGTACCAGGAGAGGGTTTATGGATTATGGATCCGGGAAGGCCCGAATCGACAAGAAAGCCCATTATTTTTATTCAACATTTCCTTTATCATTCGTTAATAACAATTTGATCATCTAGTATACATTTTTTTTATACTCTTAAATATTTTTTTAAAAAATACAACATCATTAAAAAATATTTTTTTAATCATTAAATATAAAAAACCACCTATCGAGACCCACTATCGATGGATTTAGTGTTTTCCTTTCTTTTAATACAAAACATCAATTAAAGATAAATTTTTAGTCAACCTAGGTCCTAGACATCTTAGAAAATTAAACTTACAAATTGATATAGTTTGATGTCGTGTATCAAATTAGAGTAATGCTACTTAACATTAATGTTTATTCGGGTTCTGGATTGGGTATCTGGGTATACCCGGGCCAAGACCCGGATGAATCTAGGTTTTCAAAACCCAAAAATCCAGGTTCTGCCCTGTACTCGAGTTTATTTCTTTAATTTTTCTTAATAGAAAATTCTATATGTTATTAATTTTTTGTAAAAAAAAAAAGTAATGTTGAAAAGCATAATATTTTTTTTAATCTAAAAGCCTATATTTCAAAAAATCACGTTAAAACACATAATACTTATGCATTGAACATTGTCCATAATAATAATAATATATCAAAATGAAAAACTAAATTTTATATAAAAATAACTGAAGTTAGAAACTAATTTACAATTTAACTAAATGCATGCAAAAGAAAATACATACAATATTCATCATGTAAAAATGCATACAACACAAAATGCAATTCACTAAATTATTTTGTATTTATACATCATATTATAAAATAAAAAATTACAATATATGAATTATTTTGAATTTGGAGACATCGTTTTGGTCATGGTCCTCTCGAGTTTGGTAGTAGACTTTGGTTTCATCAAGTGGAGAGCTGGAGTAACAACAATCTAAGAAATCTTGATTCTTCAATCAGAGAAGGAAACTATCAATATAAAAAAAAAACAAAAATACTAGTTGCACCCGGGACGGGAGACACGCTGCGTACCCGGGTTCCAACTTAGCATTATTGAAACGGTGCGTTTGCACCTTAAGTCAAACGTACAGTTTCCCTCTTAGGTCTGTTTCATCGTCAAAATGTGTAAAATCAAACCATTAACCCGCAGAACGATTCCGCTTAGGTCTGAAGACGAACCCGAAACACCCATGGAAGCCCATGAAGAACCCCAATCTTCACCTCGCACTGTGAACACCTCCAAGCTTCCCATGCTTGCTACGAAGACCATTTCCCCACGAAGTTACAATGGGTGGCCACAAACTTCTCCTCAAACAACCTTGCCCACCGATGTGCTATCAAAGCAAAGAATGCTCATACCCACAACAAAAAACTTAGATGCATAAAACAGGAAAAAAAAATTATTTGCTCAGATGGCCATGGAAGACAGTAGGAACACGATGAAGAAAAATCAAGAAAAATAGAAAAAAAATGTGCATAAAACAGAGCATGGGTACGACGGCACTCACTTGAAGAATGACGAACCCGTTTTTCTTTTAGCAACAAAATAGTTTTAGAACTCGGAACCCGCATAATGGTTTCTGGTGCTTTTCTTCTTCAGCACAAAATGGTTTTTGGTGCTTCTCTTTTCAGAGCAAAATTGTTTCTGGTGCTTTTCTTTTCAGCGCAATCGGACCACGATGAAGAACGGCTATCGCGCAGAATGGTTTTGGCGCTCATTTCTCCTTTCCGTCTTTTTCTTTCTTCTTTTCCATTTTTTTAATATAATATAAAGCTGACGTGGCATTATTCCGCAACGGGTACCCGAATACGGGTATATGTAGCGGAATTGTAAAAAAAATTAATTACCTCTTGATTCATCTAGCTTGTACTAATATATAGTAATAAATTGACATTGTAGTATATAGATCAATAAAGTAGTATAACCCATTTCAAACACAATGTTTTCTCACACCCCAAATCAAAATAATAGCACCAACATAGAAAGAATGTATTGAAATGGAGAAAAATTGACTTTAGGTTGTAGAAGTCGACGACCACAAGGAACAGAGCTTTAATTAGCAGGTGAAGAGTGACAGGAGGTTAGGATTTCGGCAGAGAGAGAGAGAGAGAGAGAGAGAGAGAGAGAGAGAGAGAGAGAGGAGAAGATGACGACGATGGAGGGAGAAGACGACTGAGAGAGAGATAGGGTTTCTGAATCCAATTTCAAGAGGAAGGTAGAGAGAGAGAGAGAGAGAGAGAGAGAGAGAGAGAGAGAGAGAGAGAGAGAGAGAGATTTGAAATCGGGGGGTTTGGAAGATTTTTGATTAGTTTAACCCAAAAATCTAGGAATTCGTTTGTTTTTGCAAATGAGATAAAAGTTGAAAATTGAATAAAATATTGTTAGAATATATATATTTTTAACATTATTTTTGTTTTGGGATTTGAAAAAGTTGAATTGTTTATTTTATTTTGTGTGAAAATTTGAGAAAATTGTAATGATTAAATAAAATGAGATTAAAGGTTTTGTAAAAGTGAATGAGACCACGACGATGGGTATGTTTTTAAATAAATCAGTAAAACTCTGGTATCCAGTTAAACCATTTTCGTAAGAGAAAAGCTTGGGGCTGGATGGGTTTAAAATTGGTTTTCGCACAAATAGTAATGTGCCGCGTAGACATTCCAGAAAAACACCAGCTGAACCCGTGTCCACCCGATCCTCATCTTTTCCTCCGAATCTCTCCCTTCCCCGCCCCACCCCATCATCTGCACGCAAGCTTCTCTCAGAGAAAAAACAAAAACCCTATTTCTTTGAGTTCTTTCAAGTCTATAAACTCGGATATAGTATTAGATGATACGTAATGAAACCCAAAATTCAAACAAAAAAATCTGATGCGGATAAACTCACAAATCCGAGGAGAAACATAAGGAACTAGGAAGTTGGAGATTTTCACACCACTATATTCAGTTTTTTTGTAACGAGAAAGTCACAGATCTAAATGTTCCAATTTCGTTCTCCACAAAATAATAACGCCGGCTTCTTGTTCCAACTCCGTGAATGATTCTAGCAAAAAGTAAATAAAAATCCGACTGATTTGGAGAAAATATAGAGGTTTTTATGGTTTAAAGCATAAATGAAAAAAGCAAACGCAAGAGATTTTCAAGGTTGGAGGAAGAACCAAGGCTTCTGCAGAAGGGAAAAAAAAAAAAAAAAAAGCAAACACAAGAGATAGAGGAAAAAAAAGTACAGAACGAGAGAGAGGGTTTTTGTTTTTTCTTTGAGAGAAGCTTGCGTGTAGATGATGGGTGAGGGAGGGAGAGAGATTCAGAGGAAAAGAGGGGAATTGGGAGGACGCGAATCCAACTGATGTTTTTATAAAATGCCTACGTGGCACAATATTATTCGTTGGTGCAAAAACCTCTTTTAAACCCATTCGACTAAAAGTTTTTCTCTTTTCGAGAAAAGCTTGGGGCCAGATGGGTCTAAAAGTGGTTTTCGTACCAGCCAATAGTAATGTGTGGCGTAGACATTCCAGAAAAAACACCAGCTGAACCCGTGTCCACCCAATTCTCATATTTTCCTCCGAACCTCTCCCTCCCCCACCCCACCCCATCATCTGCACACAAGTTTCTCTCAGAGAAAAAACAAAAACTCTCTTTCTTTGAGTTCTTTTCGATCTATA
Source organism: Juglans cinerea (assembly GCA_961763995.1). NCBI lineage: Eukaryota > Viridiplantae > Streptophyta > Magnoliopsida > Fagales > Juglandaceae > Juglans > Juglans cinerea. Next base: position 21,647,245 of record CAUIVZ010000011.1, read on the forward strand.
AACTCGGATATAGTATTAGCCGATACGTAATGAAACTCAAAATTCAAACAAAAAAGTCTGATGCAGATAAACCCACAAATCCGACAAGAAACATAAGGAACTAGGAAGTTGGAGATTTTCACACCACTATATTCAGTTTTTTCGTAATGATAAATTCACAGATTTAAATGTTCCAACTTCGTTCTTCACAAAATAATAATACCGGCTTCTTGTTCCAGCTCTATGAATGATTCCAGCGAAAACTAAATAAAAATTTGACTAATTTGGAGAAAGTATAGAGGTGTTTATGGTTTAAAGCATAAAAGAAAAAAGTAAACGCAAGAGATTTTCTAGGTTGGAGGAAGAACCAAGGCTTATGCACAAAAAGAAAAAAGAAAAAAGGGAAAAAAAAAAGAAAAAAGAAAAAAGCAAACGCAAGAGAAAGAGGAAAAAAAAGTACGGAACGAGAGAGAGGGTTTTTATTTTTTCTTTGAGAGGCTTGCGTGCAAATGATGAGTGGAGGAGGGAGAAAGATTCGGGGGAAAAGAGGGGAATCGGGTGGACGCGTAATCAACTGATGTTTTTATAAAATGCCTACGTGGCACAATATTATTGGTTGGTACAAAAACATCTTTTAAACCCATCTGACTAAAAGTTTTTCTCTTTTCGAGAAAAGCTTGGGGCCGGATGGGTTTAAAAGTGGTTTTCACACCAGCCAATAGTAATGTGTCGCGTAGACATTCCAGAAAAACACCAGCTGAACCCGTGTCCACCCGATCCTCATCTTTTCCTCCAAATCTCTCCCTCCCCCACCCCACCCCACCCCACCCCATCATCTGCATGCAATCTTCTCTCAGAGAAAAAACAAAAACCCTTTTTCTTTGAGTTCTTTTAGGTCTATAAACTCGGATATAGTATTAGTCGATACGTAATGAAACTCAAAATTCAAACAAAAAAGTATGATGCGGATAAATCCACAAATCCAACGAGAAACATAAGGAACTAGGAAGTTGGAGATTTTCACACCACTATATTCAGTTTTTTCGTAACGAGAAATTCACAAATCTAAATGTTCCAACTTCGTTCTCCACAAAATAATAATGCCAGCTTCTTGTTCCAGCTCCGTGAATGATTCCAACGAAAGGTAAATAAAAATCTGACTGATTTGGAGAAACTACAGAGGTGTTTATGGTTTAAAGCATAAAAGAAAAAAGCAAATGCAAGAGATTTTAGAGGATGGAGGAAGAACCAAGGCTTTTGCAGAAGGAAAAACAAAAACAGGAAAAAAAAGCGAACGAACAAACACAAGAGAAAGAGGGAAAAAAGTACAGAACGAGTTAGAGTGTTTTTGTTTTTCTTTGAGAGAAGCTTGGGTGCAAATGATGGGTGGGGGAGGGAGAGAGATTCAGAGGAAAAGAGGGGAATCAGGTGGATGCGGATTCAGCTGATATTTTTTAAAAATGCCTACGTGGCACATTATAGTATTGTGCCGCGTACACATTCCTGAAAACCACCAACTGAACCCGTGTCCACCCGATCCCCATCTTTTCCTCCGAATCTTTCCCTCCCCCACCCCACCCCACCCCATCATCTGCACGCAAGCTTCTCTCAGAGAAAAAACAAAAACTCTCTTTCTTTGAGTTCTTTTAGATTTATAAACTTGGATATAGTATTGGCCGATATGTAATGAAACTCAAAATTCAAACAAAAAAGTCTGATGTGGATTAACCCACAAATCTGACAAGAAACATAAGGAACTAGGAAGTTGGAGATTTTCACACCACTATATTCAATTTTTCGTAACGAGAAATTCACAGATCTAAGTGTTCCAATTTCGTTCTCCATAAAATAATAACGTCGGCTTCTTGTTCCAGCTCCGTGAATGATTCTAACAAAAACTAAATAAAAATCTGATTGATTCGGAGAAAGTACAGAGGTGTTTATGGTTTAAAGTATAAAAGAAAAAAGCAAACGCAAGAGAAAGAGAAAAAAAAAGTACAGAACGAGAGAGAGGGTTTTTGTTTTTGGTTTGAGAGAAGATTGCGTGCAAATGATGGGTGGGGGAGGGAGAGAGATTTGGAGGAAAAATGGGAATCGGGTGGACGCGAATTCAGCTTATGTTTTTATAAAACACATGGGTTTAAAAGTGATTTTCGCACAAGCCAATAATAATGTGCCGCATAGACATTCTAGAAAAACACCAACTGAACTTGTGTCCACCCAATCCTCATCTTTTCCTCCGAATCTTTCCCTCCCCCACCCCACTCCATCATCTGCACGCAAGCTTCTCTCAGAGAAAAAATAAAAACCCTCTTTCTTTGAGTTCTTTTAGGTCTATAAACTCGGATATAGTATTAGCCGATACGTAATGAAACTCAAAATTCAAACAAAAAAGTTTGATGCGGATAAACCCACAAATCCGACGAGAAACATAAGGAACTAGGAAGTTGGAGATTTTCACACCACTATATTCAGTTTTTTCGTAACGGAAAATTCACAGATCTAAATGTTCTAACTTTGTTCTTCACAAAATAATAACACCGGCTTCTTGTTCCAGCTCCGTGAATGATTCTAACGAAAAGTAAATAGAAATCCAACTGATTTGGAGAAAGTGCAGAGGTGTTTATGGTTTAAAGCACAAAAGAAAAAAGCAAACATAAGAGATTTTCGAGGTTGGAGGAAGAACCAAGGCTTCTGCAGAAAATAAACAAAAAAAAAAATCAAACGCAAGAGAAAGAGGAAAAAAAAAAGTACAGAACGAGAGAGGGTTTTTGTTTTTTCTTTGAGAGAAACTTGCGTGCAGATGATGGGTGGAGGAGGGAGAGAGATTCGGAGGGAAATGTAATGCATATCAGAATTGAGAACAAATAATGCATTCAGGGGATTGCAGCATGTACATTCCACATGCCTTTGCTTGGAAATGTAAAGTTGATGTACCTTAATTTTTTTCCGTCAAGGACTGCAACATGTACATTCCACATGCCTCTGCTTGGAAATTTAAAGTTGCTACAAATTAATTTTTCTCCATCTTCATTCAGTTTTCTCTCCATCTTTGATTCTTGTCAATTAGAACATAAGGAATCGGCCGATAAGCGAACTTGGAGGAAGACCCGACTAAGCTCCCATGAAATTTGGCAACAGCAAAGCGAGAACCATTTGATTTGAAATCAACGTTGTTTAAGCTGCCAAGTTCTTGCCTCTGGACCAATCGGATAAACCCACATAAAGATTGCAATTTTCAGCAAAATAAAGGAGAAATTCTGCATATTGAATTCGAAGGAACAATAAATCCCATTTCATATATGCCGAGAAAAAAATGATTTCATTTCTTGAAGTTCCATAGGAAACCAAAAAGATGTTGAATTAGAGAAATTTTTGCATCGTTTTACCAGCGGGAGTTAAGCGATTACGGCCGGGCAACAACTCTCGCTCTGGTTTTCGTGGGTCGGTATTGAAAGCTAAAATCCTTCCAGCCCTCGTTGCTTCTCCCAGCTACGCTTACCAATACCTGGAGAGCGTTTATGGATTATGGATCCAGGAAAGCCTTAACTGACGAGAAAGCCCATTATTTTTATTCAACATTTCCTTTATCATTCATTAATAACAATTTGATCATCAGGTATTTCTTTTAATACAAAAAATCAAATTATAGATAAATTTTTGGTCAACGTAGACATTTTAGAAAATCAAACTTATAAATTGACATGGTTTGACGTTGTGTATCAAATTATAAAATATTTTGTTATTATAAAATAAATCTAACATACTATATCAAACTAAATATTATATAAATTTATTTTTGTAAATCTTTTATATAAATCTCCACACTTTCCATTATTGAAACCGAAGTCCAATCCTCTTCCTCCTCCTCAGCCATTATAGGAAAAGTGATGATACAAACAATCCTTTTTACGATTTTTTATACAATTATATTTTAAAATGAATGTATAAAGAATTATAAAAATGATTTTAAGTGTGGCAATTAAGCAAAGGAAAGTATGCAGTCCAATGCATCACCACCATTGCGACTTTTGTCTCCTAATGAGATGGTACCAAAAATCATCTTTTATGTAATTTTATAAGTGAGGAATATAGGCCTAAAATTGGCATCGTAACCCTTTTTTTTTCTTTTTTCTTTATTATAAGGCGGGTGGGGTGTTCGACCCCAAGTTTTCTATTTGGAGAACTATACTATATGCTATCAAGCTATCAAACTCTTGTAAAATGATATATATATATATATATATATATATATATGTAAAATGATATGTATCGAGGTCCCTCACATCCTCCTTTTGTATTTATTTTTAATTTAATGAAATGTTTGCTTATATTAAAAAAGAAAATAATGCTCTAATAAATTAAACAAATGTGTACCTTACCCCTCCTTTTTTATTTCTCTTTTTAATTTAATGAAATATTAGCCCATAAAAACAGATAAAGGAAAATACTACTCCAATTACACTTTTCTTTTTTTAACTTTCTTGAGCCTTACACAACAACAATAAAAACAACAATAAATGCATTCAGGGGACTGCAGCATGTACATTCCACATGCCTTTGTTTGGAAATGTAAAGTTGCTGCACCTTCATTTTTCTCCATCTTCCTTCAGTTTTCTCTCCATCTTTTAAGTAGAAATCAAGCTGCCAAGAAGTTCTTAAACCATTGAACAGAGTCCTTGGGATATCTCTTGAGATTGTCCTTGTAATCAACAAAATAGAGACCAAATCTTGAACTGTATCCAGCTGCCCACTCCCAGTTGTCTAGTAAAGACCATACAAAATACCCTTTTACATTGCATCCATCTTCCCTGCATCATCATCAAAAGCAAACCATGTCAAATCCTATCAACATACGAGACAGTTGAATGAATTCTGTCGTACTTAAGTCCGTGTGTAAATATACCACTTGTAGATGGACAAGAAAGTTATAAAATGGAAGATTTTCACATCATCAACGTTTTTAAGTATAAACAGGCATTACAGCATACTTGATTGAAGCAAGCAAGTTCGTTAGATGATCAGTGTGATATTTGATCCTTTTCTCATCCTTCAGTGCATCTTTGATTGGGGTAAAAGGGCTGTTTCCATCATCCATCCCTGTTCAACCATGACAGAGAAAATAAGCTTTATGTTTTTTGTTACATGTGATGCACTAATGATGAGTTATAGATAGATACTAATGATTCAAGTGTTAAAGGATTACCATTTTCAGTGATAAAAACCAGAGGGTTCCCATACTTTTGCTTGACGTAATTCATTAAGCTTCTGATCCCATGAGGTACTATGTACAACCATATGGAATTTGCCTGCAATTTATCATGGAAAGTATATGATCAGGTAGCTAGACAAATTGAACTGTAAAAAAACAGATTATATTTTCTACTCTCACCAAATTCAAGCAAGTCATATAAAGGGGATGGAAAAATTGAAATTCAACCAGGAAAAATCATTCCATTATGCCACTCGTCTCTACTAAAAACTATCCATTCATCTGTCATTTTAGATGGGTCTAAATTAAACATGTTTAATAATAATAACAATACCTTGCCTCCAATGGCTTTCCCATCTTTGAATGCTGAAAGCAAGAACACAAACCAACACAACAAAATCTGAATACATTAAACTAAATGATGTAATAAGAGAAATACTAGGTCTACAAAGAGACTTTACACAAAAAAAAAAAAAAAAAAAAAAAAAGGGTATAAACTTATGTGGCTTGATATGATGTCTTAGAAAATAAAGCACTTTTTCTTGTAAAATAGATCTGACGTATCACATTAAGTCACATCACACATCAGCTTATAAACTTATTTTCGTCCTGTTGTAAAGGGGTCACTGTATACTTACGAAGGGTAATGACACCAGAGTCTGCAATGGAGTCGTTAAGTAGTACACCAATGAGATTAGTTGAATTATTTTTTGCATAGAATGTAGTGTAGTAATTAATGCCAACAAAGTCAAAGGAACCCTTGACAAGAGCCGCCTCAGATTTAGAAAATGCAGGCAGCCGGCTTCCTACTCTACTTTTCATCGAGCTTGGATAATCCCCAAAGATTATAGGCTCAAGAAACCTGCAATTAAAACATTACAATTTCATTAAGTAAATGCATAACTGTACTCTACTTTTCATCTCAGAACACAATTCTCTGATGACTGCAGCGGTATTTTCACAATTCCTTGAATTCTCTGACTTAACAATGTATGTAGATCAGTAAACGTTACCAGCCAAGCTGAAAATCTTGGGCTCTTTGAGCTGCTGCAATGTCTTCTGTGGAGTTTGTAGCTGGTTCAAACCAAATTACATCAAAAGATATCCCAACGGATCCATGCTGTTTTGACTGCACAATGACTTGGAATATTAGGAATTAGCTGGTGTTGTTTAAATGTAGATAGCCTTAAGTTCTGCCAAGAAATGCTAATGTGCATGCACAGGCTATATGTACCCAAAATACCAACCACTGGTTTCACCTAAGGTTTCAAGTTCAATTTCCATCAGATCTAGTTCCTACCTCTGATTTAGTCAAAGTGGATCTCGTTTTTTATTTGTTTCTTCTTCCACTGTACCTTGACATATATTCCTCATCACCCAAAACAGAAACCATTCGGTGATTTGATTTAGTAGCTGTCATCTTACCTTGTAGTTTTTTCTGTACATTTGTGCCACCTTTGCATGAGAAAGTAGAACATTGTGAGCAACAATGTAAGGCTCGGTTGCAGAGTTTCCTGCCCTACAGAAAAGGCGAAGTAGAATGGTGCACCGTCCCGGTGCCTGAAGACCCACATCATACCCTTGGGTGGCAAATGTATGGGGCTCATTGAATGTGATCCAGTGTTTCACCCTGTCACCAAATTTCTGAAAGCATGTCTCGGCATAGTTTGCAAAGTCCTCTCTGTAGCAGATATGATACAAGTTATTTTGACTGCAGAAGTATTTTCTAATGGAGAGAGAAGTACAAAATAATGGTCATTTACATGATTTGAGGGTTCAACCATCCATTGTATTTGTCTTCCAGGGCTTGAGGAAGGTCCCAATGGTAGAGGGTCACATATGGTTCAATGCCTGCACATGTTGTCTTCATATAAGCATAGCTCCTTAGTGATATATTTAAGGATATGTGCCAGATAATGATGTATTGGTTTAATTCCTTTGAGAGATGCATCAAAGTACTCATCAACAATCTGATGGTTACCGACAACCATTATAATGGTCTTGAAACAGGATAATGACCCTTAGAAATGGGGATTTTAGTTTGAGTTAATGGTATAGATCAATGCCAGCCTGATTTACAGATAAGTAAACATACCTTTGGCTAGTAAAGCATTGATGAGGTTATTATAATGATCAACTCCTGCCTGATTGATTTCACCACTTCCATCTGATAGAAAGGACCCAACAGTGAAAACTTCATCTTTGATTCTCCCCTAATAAGTAGTATTGAAAAATACACAAGATCTTGAATAACTATCACACAACAAATACACAAAGCGCGTTGAAACCGCCCCAACATATTTCACATATGTGGCCTGCATTTCCAGTAAGCAAATCTATCCTTAAACTATCCATATTCCAAAATCATTTTGGTTTAAGCACTACAACTGTTGATTGAAGGCTTTACTAGCTTGCTGCAATTGTGCTAGATGAGCATAGATACTAACTCTAGAGAAAACTTACTAGGAAAAATCCGAGACCAAGCAATCGAAAACCTATAGGCATCCATTCCCATGTCCTTCATTAGTTGTACATCTTCCTGTTTGCACAAAAAAGAATACAAAAATCAAAACAAAATGGACGACTTTTCACAAATAAGAATCATGGGAACAGCAATTCGATATTTTTACATTGTAACGGTGGTACTGATCCACAGCAACATCTGCATTACTGAAATCAGATACTTTGCCTGTTACAGAATGCATGGTAAAACAATAATCAGAGCATTCCTTAGGAAACTGGATTCTTTCACAAAGTTGACTGGCACAAAGATCCGTCTTGTAATTTATATACAAGCTAGGCACATAGCTAGAGGCATGCACATGATGTATGTCATCAGTATGTGGTAGTTGATTTTAAGCTGATATTGCAGGGGAAACTGATAGTATATTTACCAAAAGTATGTGAAAAAGTGTCCCAAACAGTCGGGCCCCTCCCATCTTCTTTCACTGCTCCTTCATACTGTAAAAATGGGAACTCAGAGACAGCATAAATTGCAAGTTCAATGATCCATAGAAAACACTGGACCGATTGAATGAAGTAGTTCCAAATTACCAAATGCATTTGCTGACTTTTTGGCTTTGCAAACAATCCTAGCTTTGTATAAGGACCCATCAAGCAATGTTAATGCTAGGTAATATATAAAAATAACCATACAATTAAGGAAAAATATTTGCTGCAGCCTACAGCCGGCGCACATTCAATGCATTGTGTAAAAAAAAAAAAATATGTGAAGTGTGCGCCGGCTGTAGGCCGATGTATAGCAGATCTCTACAATTAAACCCTAAAGAGACATTGAATCCAAAAGAGACATACCATAAGAGAAAAAAGTGTCTTAAATTTGGTTGATAATTTGCTATGTTTATATACTTTCTCAAGTCCCTTCAATCTTTTTTTTTTTCTACATAAAAAAATCATGAAAGAGAAACACCATGAACAAATTTCAATATGGATCATAATGTAGCATATTTTAGAAAACATCGATCTATCAATGGATTGACTGCAAAGCAAAATCTCTAAGCCTGGTTTGGATAGCAAGAGCCTATCATCTCATCTCATTTCAATATTTAAACTTCACAAATACAAACACTTTTCAATTTCAAATTTTTAATTTTTTCATTTAATTATTACTTATTCATTATAACTTTATCAAACTCTTAAACAAAAAATAAAAAACAATTCAATTTTTTAAAATTTCAAAATAAAAATAATATAATATTAAAAAATTATATTCTAATAGTATATTAATTTTATAATATTTTTATTTAACTTTTTTTCTTTTCTTTTTCAAAACTCTATAAAATATTTTAATTCAAATTATTTCACTCACATAAGATTATCTCATCTTTCTATCCAAAGGAGGCTTAAAACAATTTTTTCATGCATATAGCTTCGAAATAAAATCCCCGTTTGATGTTTCGATCTTAGAATTAACCAACAAATTATGAAATCCAACTCTCGATCGGCCCGTAACTGATCATTCATTGTTCATAGGATAACGGTCAGCCACCCCATGCATGACTGTCCTCAACGGTATAGCCGCCTTTGTCGTTTGGCTACCAGACCAAGGAAGACTGCTGCTCGACCGAACCTTGAGATGTCAACTTAATTAGTGTCACGAGCTGGTTCGCCAGTCTGACAAATTTTCGTTCTAAATTTTATGGGCCAATATATAGGTTTTACGAAAAAAAAAAGTGTGAAAGCAAGCTCGGATACGGCCAAAACCATCTCGATTAAACTACCTAATCATTATAATTTTTATATAAAATATAATAAATAATATAATTTTTTTAAATTATAAAATAATAATAATAAAAAAAATATATTCTAATAATATTTTATTCAATTCTCAATTTTTATATATATGCCTCAACTTTTATCTGAAACTATCGAATATGTATCCCTACAGCTCAGGACGTTGCAGCCTATACCCGCCACTCACTGCTTCGTATTGGTTTATGAAGAAGAAAAATCTCATATCTTAAAGATTCTTTGCGGATTGCATCGATCTGAGCATGCAAGAATCAAGGATTTCTATAGGAAATTAAATAAAATCGTCGTTTAATTAAGATATTTCCAGAACTATTTATCTTACTGTTGTTCTCTATCTTGTCACGATTACAGTGACTGCAATACACTTGTGAAATCTGAATGAATAAAAAGCAGAGCATCACGTTCATTAACAAGGCATCGGATCCGATCGGCCAAAAGAAATAAAGGTTAATTGATTAACACTCTTTTTACTTTTTCCGTGAACACAAGCTGGTTGCATGTTATCATGTTGGTGAAAAGGAAAAAGAAAATAATATATCTGATAAATATTTTATATATATATATATATATATATTTGAATTAATGGTACTTATAATGGGAACAATACCAACCTGGAAAGCAGAAGAGGCAGTCCCAAAAACAAAATCCTTTGGAAAGCTTCCTCTGGTAATCTGTGACAGACATGTCTGGATATTGATAATCCCACAAACCACCACGAGTATCACCAAAACAATATTGCCTCTTCTCATCATCATCAGCATCGTAGCAACCCAATGGAATATCAAGTTGAGAGATCAGAAGGGAAGTGATTAATATTCTGTACCGATCGATGACCTGAGACTAAGACTGGTTTAGATTTACAGGAAGAAAAAGATGGAACATTTAAACTCGACCGTAATGTTCATGAAGAACAAAATACTAGCTACTAGTTAATTTGGATGTATTAATAGGAACAAGAAAGGAAGAGATGGAAGAGACAACAATCCGAGAAGTGAGAAAACGTAAAATGGGTTGTTGAGTAAAAGCTAAAAACAATGGTGGCGCTGGCTGAGTAGTGGTGCATATATAATGTATGGGCGTACGTGGGCGTGGCTACAAAAGATGGTGGGGTTTTGGTTTTGGGGGCCTGGGGTGCTGGGGGGGCTGGTGTCGGTCGTGAGCTCAAAGTCCTCAGTTCACACGCTTTCGTTAATTTGCACCAACCATAGATCCATGGGATTGCTTTTTGTTGCTCTTTCGCTTAACTTAATTTCATTCACGGGTATATGTTCTTTTCTTTTCTTTTTTCATTCTGTTGTGAGATTGAGAAGTTATTGGGGGTTGCATATATATTCTTTTATGTTTCATGTTTTCAACGCTACTTGTGTGAGTGGGAAACGTATTGGGTTCTGGAACAGTGGTCATGCTCTGCGCATCGAAAGTTGCATCTAGAAATGAGCTTTTCTTCGCGTGTTGCTGTTGAGTTTTTCTGATACCCAAGACCATACTTTTCTCACGATCAATGCATATGCCTCGCAGTGTAATAACTGCCATCTATACTTCGCTTTCTTGTAGAAAATGAATATATGGTGGTACGACTACTGTGATTCATTTGTCACTGTCTTTTTCTTTCGTTATAGCTAAAAAAAATTGTTAATTATGGTATTTCTAACTGTTTGATACGGAGTATCCGGATCTAATGATGCTGAGTTATTGGCAGATTTTACGTTGATAGCGTTAGACCAACTCGAAAAGGCAGGTTAACACAAATATGGCAAAATAAATGTGAGACTTCTCAAATTTGCACAATATTATTTTTGCACGCGTCAATATTTTAGTCATAACTTTTAAATATTATAGACGATATTTAAGCCTAGTTTATGGGTTTCAAAACCAGTTTTCGACTTTTATGAATAAAGTCTAATCTCAGAGTTTTCTCTCTGTTTTACATCATTTTCAGAAGAGGTTTAGATTCTGAGATGAGTTGAGATGGTTTGTGAATAATAGAATAAAAGTTAAATTATTTATTATATTTTATATGAAAATTTGAGAAAATTGTTTTGGGATTTGAAAAAGTTGAATTGTTTATTATATTTTGTGTAGAAATTTAAAAAAGTTGTAATGATGAGATTAGTTGAAATGAGTTGAGGTGAGTTGAGATGAGTTTTGAATCCATACCTCTCCTCAATCTCAATTCCTGATTTCTGTTGATTAACTAGTCGTTAGAATGATTTTTATTCTACCCGACGTCACTGTTGATTACATAATAATATTTAAATGTATATAATTGGAAAAATGATCGATTTGTGCATTCCCTTAAAAGAAAAATAGGATCCACCGATAAAAATGTATTTTCTTATGATGTGTCTCACTTATTTTAAAGGTATGCACGAAACTTATACTTCCTATAATTAAATAATAATAAAAAATAGTGTTTTTCTTGCGGCCATAACTATCACAAATGTACAGAAATAGCTTTTTAAATTACATTAAGCCACATTTGGATTGAGAGTTAATGATCTCAACTTATTTAATCTAATCATTACAACTTTATCAAAATTTTTATATAAAAAATATAATATAAAATAATTCAATTTTTTCAAAATTTAAAATAATAAAATAATCAATTAAAAAATATTAATATTTTAATAATAACTTTTTTATCTCAACTCATTCAGTCTTTCATATCAACTCATCTCATCTCAACTCACTATCCAAACCTCACCTAATTTTCACAAAAAGGGAATAGTGCTACTCTCCACGCCGACCTGATCTGCAATTATGACCATTACATGATGAACAATGTGAACAATTAAGTAAATTAAATTTGTTGATAAAAAAAAAAAGAAAATTAAATTTGATCCACCAAAAGTATGAGCCGCATAATTAATATTGTTGGCAAACATCATGATCACTGTCCACTTATATATGATAGATTGAATATACAAAATGTCCTTTTGATTGACTTACAGAAAAGATAAGAAAATGAGAGATCTAAACAATCAAACAAATTAACTACTATTATTAGTAAGGATGAATTCTACGCAAATCCAATTATATATATATATAGAAATAATTAGTGTTCTTCACGATAAGAAAAGTACGTGATGTTGATGATGATGATGATCAAAAGAGAGTTGATCAAATGAAACAAACTCCTTTAATTTGTTCGTGTAATATTACGTACTCATTCAAGCTTAAACTTGGAAGCAATGCAACATACATACCCGCCATTTGGTGGGCACCTTCCTTAATTTGGTTTTGACGTCCGACAAGTTAAAACAAACGTGTATGTTTTGTCAATCTCTCCTCTTTTGTCATTGGAAATGTTGGAGCACCAATATTGCATGAAGATCATCAAGTCAAGAATCGTGTCGAGTATCAACATCGATCGAGCCTTATTTAGCTTGTTAAAATATAATTTAAATACTTAAATGTACTTATTTTTATCGATACATGTTATCATAATAAAAGTTTTGAGTTTATCTTATTTTTAATTTAAAATATATAATACTATTTTGTCTACTCAATTTGCTCTATTATTTTGACAGCTCGTGTATTTATTTTTATTTTTATTTTTATATTTTTTATTTACTGATTAAGGAAGTGACTATTAATGTATTGATATTTTTTTTATTTTTTAAAAATATTTAAAGATATTAAAAAATATCAAAAGAAAATATCAAAAAAATAAAAAACATGGATTTTGTCTAGGCGGCACGCCCAGCAATTGCTGGGCGGCAATCTAGCATTACCCTTTAGCCCCGGTTTGGATTGGAAACTCACTTTAATTCATCTCATCTCATCATTACAATTTTTTTAAATTTTTACATAAAATATAATAAATAATTTAATTTTTTAAAATTTTAAAATAATAATAATATTAAAAAATAATATTTTATTCAACTCATCTAAAATTATCTCAACTCATCTTAAAATCCAAACGGTACCTAATTTAATACAGTTTATCAAATCGTAACTTGTGTTTAAACTGGGATAAAACACAGTTTTGGTTTATCAAGGATTCATGTGATAATCAACACAAGTACCCCTGTCTTGATTTTGATCCATTGTTAGTTGGCGTACGTACATGTATCGAAAAACGAATTAATGCATGGTTAACATGATTCGCAGCCTGTTCTTAGATATACGTACATAGAAGTACACTCACACTACCTAGCTATTGCAGAAGTGTTTGTCGTTCTTCCCCACCTAGACGAGACCGGCCGAAGTACTTTCTATGCATCAGTTTCTTTTGTCTGTTAATATTTTTTTTGGGACATATCTGTAGAAGCAGGAAAATATGTGAGGAGCAGAGACCCAAATTCGTGGCTTTCTGTGGATGGAATTTCGGCCACCTCTACAGCTCTCACTGGCAATTTCGATCTACTCCTCAATGACTTCCTCTGCATCGTCTCCGGCCCCTCTCGTTCACTCCCTCAATATAATCTCTCTCTCTCTCTCTCTCTCTCTCTATATATATATATATATATATATATCTATCTGGTGTTTGGTTTCCAGTAAATTTGTTGATAGGGACGGAAGCAGATAAGTTTTATTGCTCACATGCTTTTGGCTATTTTGGGTTTTGTTTATGTGGGATTCCCCTTATGGTGGGTGCGGATTTTGTCTATTCACTTGCGTTTGTTTTCCTAGAAAAATGAGGAGATTTGTTTCTGAATCTCTGATAAAAGGAGTCGATTTTATGTGGGTAAAAGCCTCTGGGTAAAGGAAGGCTTTTGTTTTAACGAGGGTAAAATCGATATTTCACAGCCGCTGATGCGGAGGCTGTGGGTGTGCTAAATGTTTGCAACTCGACTAAACAAACCACACCAGCAGCACCCAACGTAAACGTGCTCTTTTCTGCACTCGCCGCCTTCCCACGAACCTTTGCCCTTGGGTCACCCATCACTTTCCTTCCTCTTCCGGTTGTGCCAACTTTCAATTCGGCGGCCAAAATATCGAATTTCTCACCGGAGCCTGGAGCTACAAGGTTGACCCTCTGGATTCAACTATCGGGGAGGAGATAAAACGCTTCCTTCTCTGTGTTTTTCCCATCTCCTTCCTCACTCTTCCCCTCTTTACGCTGAGCTACCTCTCTCGCTTGCGTCTCCACTTTAAAGGTATCTTTTTCATATCTCAGATCGTAACCTTTGGGTGATTAGGGCTACTTTTTTTCCTTTAATTAAGTTCTTCCGGAATCATATTTTACCGGTCCGGCTGATTGGAACTTACACATGTTTTATCCAAACCGAGTTTGGCTTTCCATTAGTTCTATTCAATTCATTCTTTTCTTTTCTTTTTTTGGTTTTCTCTCAATAATTTTTTAACTTTCGGTCCTTTGGGTTATTTAGATGCTGTATGAATCGTTATTGTTGTGCTTATTTGTTAATATTTTGTTGCTAAGAGGCAGTGGTAGAGCAGAGTTCAAGAACATGAGCATGTCTCTTCTGTTTTCCCTTTTAACAAGTATTAATCTTTCTTACTTATGCATAATATATCATTTTTTTTTTATAAGTTTCTTTGTACAATATATAATAACACGAAGGTTTCCTAGATACTGTGTGTTTTCTTGCAATTGCGATCGATATAGTGATCTTTTGTGGTTTTAAGAGAGAAATAAGATAGAACCATTAACAACAAAATTTAACAGATTTACTCAGTTGCATATAAAGCCATGACCCATACTCATTCTATGAGGTTTAGCGAAGAAGTATATTTATATTTCATGCTTGTAATTTCTTTTGCAATTTATTAGTAATAATTGATAAAAAATCCAGTTCCTTTGGTGCCTAGAGAGTATTTGCTGTGGCTTCACAAATTTAAGTATCTGCTTGTAATGGCTTCATGAATTTAACTACCTGCTTGTAATTAAGTAACTAGTTTTTATTATTATTATTATTATTATTATTATTTATCTGTGGTATCAATGTAATTATTTGAAACTTAAAATTTTGAAGATTTTTTTTTTTTTTTAATTTTCTTTCAAAATTGCTAATTTGTGTCTTATAAAAGTTGTTTATTTTTGTGGGAATTACATAATAACCTCTAGAGTTTTACCTTTGGTTCAAGGTAAACCATGAGTTCATATTGAGTTGCTTTTCTATAAAATCTGTAGTTTCAAAATCAGTAGGATTTAAATTTAAACCCTCAGTGGTTCTTTGTGGAATAAAGTGAAGAACAGACACTTGGACTTGAGTCCTTTATACCTACTGAGAAACCCTTTACAGGAATGCCATGCAGTATTTTAACGAAAGAAAGAAAAAAAAATCTTTATTAAACTATGTTTGTTTTTAGGATCTTTTTATGTACGATTAAGTTATTTTGCAAGTCTTTTAAGTGCATTAAAATGAAGAGTTTTAGGATTGAAGGGCAACTTGCGAGGTTTACCGCCACTCTAATTTAACAAGAGTTATTATGGGTTCGTATTATAATGATTTTGAGACTGTAAGAATGGACAATCGAAGTGTGCATTTTCTACTGGTTCCATGAACTTGATATTTTGTTGTTCCAGCATGTGCTATAGCTGTATTCTACAAATTACTTTGAAGTGTTTTTTTTTTTTTTTTTTAATACCACAACAGTTTATTTAAAGACTTCCTAATTTCAGAACTTTTTTATCGCATGGCTCCATTCATAGGGCAGAATAATACACCCTCTGTCCCATATTGAGTGTCACATTCTTTTTTTTTAATATCCACAAATGAGCATCTGCTTTCAAATAGTCAAAGTATATCTTTCCATATTACCATCAGTAATCATGGAACCAATCAAGACACATCTTATTTGATCACATGGCTCTGTACATAGGGCTGAATTATATGCCCATATTGAGTGTATTGCTTTCTTTTCTTGATGTCCCCGAATGAGTGTCTGATTTTAAGAAGTTGGAAGTATTTTCATATTACTCAGTAATCAAGGAACAAATCAGGCACGCCTTATAGTATACATTGTGTCATTAAATATCACGTTATTCTTGTTGTTTTAAACCAAGACACTTCGATGGGGACAAAGGGGTAGAAGAAAATACATATTTTAGATAATTAGAGACAAGGATCTTTATTGATGTGTTCATTGATTTTCATGCAGTAAATAGTTCTCTGGTAAGAAGCGTAAAAGTTCAAATTTTTGTCAAATGGCTTTGGTTGTAATCTGTGGGCAACCGTGCAGTGGGAAGTCCACAGCTGCCGTATTCCTATCTGAAGCTCTCAAAGATACAGAATCAAAGCTGACAGTTAGGATCATTGATGAAACTTCTCTTCATCTTGATCGCAATCAGAGTTATGCCAATATGACTGCTGAGAAGAACTTAAGAGGAGTGCTTAGGTCTGAAGTTGATAGATCAGTCTCAAAAGATAATATTATTATTGTAGATTCTTTGAATAGCATAAAGGGTTACAGGTATGAGTTGTGGTGTTTGGCTCGTGCTTCAGGAATAAGATACTGTGTGCTATATTGTGATGTGGAAGAAACCCATTGTAGAAAATGGAATGAAGAACGAATGGAAAAGGGAGAAGCTTCTTACAATAAGGTGATATTTGAAGATTTGGTAAGAAGGTTTGAGAAACCGGATAAGAGAAATCGATGGGATTCCCCTTTGTTTGAGTTATGGCCATATAAAGATGGAATAGAGAAATCTTCTGTTGCCATCTTGGATGCAGTTTCATATTTGACAAAGAAGGTGGACTCAAAAACACACGATGTAAAGGTTTTGCAGCCAACAATCGCAACACAAAATGCACGATTTTCGGAGGCAAATTCTCTATACGAGTTGGATAGAGCAACGCAGGAAGTCACTAATGCTATTGTAGAAGCACAATCCCTGGCATTTGGAGGGCCTCTAAATGGGGTATCTCTTGGCTATGGATTACCAACCATCAACATTTCAAGATCAGTTGGGTTGCCAGAACTACGTAGGCTGCGACGAACTTTTATTAAACTGACTGGACAGACGAGTTTAAGCGGGCCGCCGCCACCGTCTGATGCAGATAGTGCCAAGAGGATGTTTGTGGATTACTTGAACAGGGAACTAGGAACTGCTTGAAGGAATATAATTTCGAGTATCATGTTTATGTATTATGGAGATTGCCATTGATTTTTGACGTGAAAAGTAACAAATATCAAGTAATTTGTTTTTCTAGGTTATGTGAGACTTTTGAGTTCTTCTACGAACAAACATATATGGATGCGCTGGTTTTTCATAGGATTTGTATTACACTTTGGAAAATGCTATATACCGCATTTTTATTTCTCTATCAGTTGCTGTATCGATGTCACATTATCCATCAAGAACTTATTCTTTTATAACTTGTTCTCTTACAGAAAGTGGTAGGTCGTTTCAGATCCGTTTGGAAGATCATAATTTCGTTCTCATTTTCTATCTTCCCTTTATGTGAGTACTTTTGATGTAATGGTTCTTGCATGACAGATCTGTAACCAGAATGATAAAGCTGTAAACACCACCAAAAGCATTCTCATCTATTCTATCCCGGACGGCTTTCTGAATTCAAATTATATCTTTGAACCACCATGAACTCTTTATTCCTTTTCCTTTTTAATTTGTTTTTCTTTTCTTTTCATTGTAATTTTTGTTTGATCTTGTAACAGTTCTCTAACATAGAGCGATCTTTGTCCATTTTTGTCATATGGCTAGGCCTAGTTGAGCACCCCCACACGATTAGAATGGGTACCGTTTGAATAATGAGTTGAGATGAAAGTTGAATAAAATATTATTAGAATATTATTTTTAATATTATTATTGATTTGAAAAAGTTATAATGATAAGATGAGATAAAATAAAACACTTTTTATATTCAAACGAGCCTAAGTTTTTAGTAGGAGTGTAGGACAGAATGATTCAATCCTAACAAGGTGAAATCGACCTTCACACGACAAGTCCACACAACCCAAGTCCACACAACAAGGGCATGACCGAATGGGTTGGGCCTCAGTCGTGTCGATTTACCCAACCACAGTAACAAACGAAAAATGGGACTGTTTCGAAGAGTGTTTGATTTTTTTTAAAAAAAAAATTAATTTTCATGTGAATTTCATATTTACTTATTTTAAAAAAAAATAACTATGCCTACATTGAAACATGTTTTATTCTACGTTGATAAAAATAATAGAGGTACAAATTCCGTCCACTAACAAATATCAAATCATATATAAATAATAGAACTGCCTTGAATTATGGGCAAATCGTGATGTATGATCATATCATCATAGTATTATTAAATTATTTGTATAAATTTTAGGACACAAGTGTCGCACATTCCTTTAAAAAAAAATTAGATAAATTTATGATCCATTTAAAAAAATCTATTTTGTAATGATAGGTCCCGTTTTTTCAATGAGCATTCTAAAATTTTATTTAACTATGCCAAAAGGCAATTCTAGTATTGTTTTCAAAGTTAGGGTCAACTTTTTTGTTAATTACATTCAAGAAAACATATCAAAGTCTACTTAGGCAGAAAAAGTAATGTTATTCATTATTCATTTTCTCATCATCCTATGATGTGATATTAAATGATTGGAGACTAAGTATTATGTTTCATTTGTTAATTTGCCTATACAAGATGACAATTGCTACGCAATCTGCGGCATTACATGGGATGATTAATATCGTAATCCTTAGGTATCGACTCACACCATTTTACTCTAAAGCCATCCAAGCATTCTATATCGATTTCACCGACCCAAGTGTGGTACACATTGTTCATTTCGATATTTTGGAATATTAGGTATTTCTATTTAATTAACAGATTTTTTATTGTTGTATTGTAGGGCTATCATGGTCCCGTAAATCCATACTACCCGACATTTTTTATGACACCAAATACATATTCAAATCCATATCCGTATCATTGGAGTAGCCAAGTAGATGTCTTCTTTTATTTATTTTTTTAAATTTCGTATGTGAATTACTAACACAAGGCCTAATTGCAGCATCCATCGGGCAATGAGGAGGTGTGAGGTTTTGCTTATTTGTAATTGTTTCTACCTTCATTTTCGAAAGTTATCATGCACGTGATATTGAATATTATTTGTGTTGTTTCAAGTGTGTGACCATATTGATGCGATTTAATTCCATGGAGATAGTTGCCTCAGACAATGTATGAAAATTTTACTTATTAGTATTCTCTCAATAATTTTTAACTTTCGGTCCTTTGGGTTATTTAGATGCTGTATGAATCGTTATTGTTGTGCTTATTTGTTAATATTTTGTTGCTAAGAGGCAGTGGTAGAGCAGAGTTCAAGAACATGAGCATGTCTCTTCTGTTTTCCCTATTAACAAGTAGTAATCTTTCTCACTTATGCATAATATATCTTTTTTTTTTACAAGTTTCTTTGTACAATATATAATAACAATGTATCTTGCAATTGCGATCGATATAGTGATCTTTTGTGGTTTTAAGAGAGAAATAAGATAGAACCATTGACAACAAAATTTAACAGATTTAGACTGCGTTTGGATATTGAACTGAGTTGAATTGAGTTGAGATGATAAAATATTATTAGAATATTATTGTTTAATATTATTATTATTTTAAGAGTTGAAATGAGTTGAGATAGGTTTAAGAAGCAAACAAAGCAAATTTATAAAGCCATGACCCATACTCATTCTATGAGGTTTAGCGAAGAAGTGTATTTATATTTCATGCTTGTAATTTCTATTAGTAATAATTGATAAAGAATCCGGGTCCTTTGGTGCCTAGAGGGTATCCGAATTTAGGTATCTGCTTGTAATGGCTTCATGAATTTAACCACCTGCTTGTAATTAAGTATTTATTTTTTATTTTTATTTATCTGTGGTATCAATGTAATATTTTGAAGTTTTTTATTATTATTATTTATTTCTTTCAAAATTGCTAATTCACGTCTTATAAAAGTTGTTTTTTTTTTTGTGGGAATTACATAATAACCTCTAGAGTTTTACCTTTGGTTCAAACTAAACCATGAGTCCATGTTGAGTTGTTTTTCTATAAAATCGGTAGTTTCAAAATCAGTGGGATTTAAACCCTCGTGGTTCTTTGTGGAATAAAGTGAAAAACAGACAATTGGACTTTGAGTCCTTCGTACCTACTGAGAAACCCTTTTACAGGAAGAGTTTTGTTATGTACAATCAAGTTTGCGTACTAATCTGTATATTAATATTCTTGTCTTCATATTCTAAATTTAAATTTGCACTGTTTTCAATATTATTGTCTTCAATATTCTAAATCATATTGAATGAGTGCGCGTATCAGTACGCAGAATCGCTTACAACTAGATTTTTCCTTACATGAATGCCATGCAGTATTTTAACGAAAGAAAATACACAGAAAAAAAAAATCTTTACTACACTATGTTTGTTTTTAGTAGGGGTGTAAAAATTAACCGGAAAACCGGTCCGGACAGGCTCGAAGCGGTAGAACTGGTCTGGGAATGGTTTCCTTAGTTCCAAAATTGGCCGATACCAGTCCGGTTCCGGTTCTATGCTTTTTAGGACCGGACCAGTTCGCCATATTATATATTTTAAATTAAATTTTTTTAATATTATATATAATATTTTTTATATTATATATAATAATATAAATTATAATTATATATAGGATAATGCTATTATAATTTATAACATAAAATTTTAATTTTAAATATGAAAATTTATTTGATCATATGTTTTAAACATAAAATATATATATTAATAACATTTTATGGACTAATAAATTCTCAACATATTCTTTTTAATAAATTTATAATACATTAGTATATTAATTACATTTCACTTTAATTAATTAGTATACATTAGTATATTAATATATTAATTACATTTTATGCCCTAACACTATTAGTAATTCACTTTAAGTCTATATATAAAGAACTATATAAATCATTATAGTATTAGTAATTATACTAATGCTATATCACTATATGTGATATAGTATCATATAATGATTTAGTAATACTAATATTATTAGTATTAGTTTTTTTTTTTATAAGAGATAAATATTATTGATATGAATGAAGTAGACATAGACCGTGTACAAAAGAAGTATACAGAAAAATACCTAAATACATTCTAAGAGCGATAAATTAAAAACAAGAAATAATGAGCATTGTCCCCATTTAGTACAATAGTGGAAAACCAAAGCAGTAAAGTGTGGAGTAAAAAGTTCTTCAGCTCCTCCATTGTGCGTTCCTTGTCTTCAAAGCAACACGCATTCCTTTCCAACCACATACACCATATGATGCACAACGGGATCATCTTCCACACGACTGTCACTTGATGACAACCTTGCATCTTCCTCCAACAACCCAACAAGTCCACCACCCTCAAAGGCATAACCCAAGCAATATCAACCATTTGAAAAATCTCATCCCATAACACCCTTATTACCTCACAATGCAGTAAGAGATGATCCATATATTCTCTATTTTTTTTACACATATAACACCAATCAATCACAATACAACTTCTCTTCCTCAAATTATTTGTGGTCAAGATCTTCCCAAGAGCAACATTCCATACAAAAAAGCCTACTTTAGAAGGCACACGAGACTTCCAAATATTCTTCCAAGGGAACGTAGTATGATCCTATGTTGATAAAATTTTATAGTACACCTTAATCTTACATTTCTTGTTATCATTAGACCTCTACTTCAATCTATCATGTTGTGCCGTAGGAGTCCCCATGGAGTATAGTAGGTTGAAAAAATCTGATACGTTAGCTAATTTCCAATCATGAAAGTTTCTATTAAAAAGTATATTCCACTTATAAGCGCCATGAGAGAATAGACGCATATCTGCTACTGAAGCCTCCCTATTAGCTGCAATACAATAAAGAGCCGAAAAAGCCATTTCCAATGCATGTTTTCCACACCACATTCCTCCAAAAACTGATTCGATTGCCCTCTCCGACTACAAACATAATGTGTTTTTCAAAACAAGGCCACCTCCTCCTTATAAAGTTCCATAAACCCACCCCATACCCCCCCCCCTTCACACTTCATTTGAGCACCAACACCTCCAAGCAGCTCCATATCTAGTGTCGATAATTTCTTTCTATAATGATCCTCCCTTCGAATGATATCTCCATAGCCATTTTCCCAATAGAGTTTTATTAAAAATTCTCAAATTACACACACCCAACCTCCCATACACAACTGGAGCACAAACTGTCTTCCATCTAACCAGATGAAATTTCTTCTCTTCTCTCATGCTCCCCATAAGAACGCATTAAAGAGTTTCTCAATCTTGTTTGCCACCCTTGCAGGCATAGGAAACATGGATAAAATATATGTGGAAAGGTTAGTAAGGGTGCTCTTAATAAGAGTGAGGCAACCCCTTTTCGATAAATACATCTATTTCCAACCAACCAACTTGTCTCTATCTTCTCTACCACCCCATCTCATATAGTTATAGCCTTAAAAGATGCTTCCAAAGAAAGACCTAGCTATTTTAGTGATATAGTTATATTGATAGTTATACTAATATTATTATATAGGTATACTAAATTAAAATCACTATAATAAATACTAATATATAGTTATACTAATCAGTAATCACTATAACTTATACTAATATAGTTATACTAAATCACTATAACTAATATCAATATATAGTTATACTAATCACTGATTCATTATAACTAAATCACTATAATTATATATAGTATTAATATCACTATTAGTATGGTATATAGTATTAGTAATAATTTAGTATCAATGTATTATTATATATATATATATTCCATAATGTATAACATATAGTATTAGTATCACTATATCACTATAATCTATATATATACTATAGGTAGTAGTAGTAACACTATAATTATATAATATATAGTATTAGTATATATTAATATATTATAAGAGTTATAGCATAAATAATTTTTTTTAGTAATTTATGTGCAAAAAATATAAAAGAATCACAAGCTAACAAAATACCTCATTCAAGAATCAAGAAATGGCGTCATTTAGTATAAAATTGGACCTAAACAACGCCATTTGAGTCCACTGGAAGAGCAACATTGAAATTGAGTTGCGGGTTAGTTTTTTTTTTTTTTAAAGAGAAAATATACGTACAACCGTGAATTGTGTAACTGCCGCGTAATCGCTTTGAAAAAAATGAATAAAACATGGGACCCACATGAAAAAAATTAATTTTTTAATAATGGACCCTACTCTTTTTCAAAGCGATTACGCGGCGGTTACGCACTTCACGAATGTATGTAGAATTACTCTTTAAATAAACCATATGTTGAAACAGCGCCATTTGGATCTAATTTCAATCCAAACTGCACCGTTTCAACATTACTTTTCATTCCCTCCACCTATTCCCCATTTTAATTTTAGTATAAATTAATATATTATAAGAGTTATAACATAAATAATTTTTTTTAGTAATTTATGTGCTAAAAATATAAAAAAATCACAAGCTAAAAAAATACCTTATTCAAGAATCAAGAAACTGCGCCGTTTAGTATAAAATTAGACCTAAACAACGCCATTTAAGTCCACTGGAGGAGCAAAATTGAAACTGAGTTGCTTGTTAGTTTTTTCTTTTAAATAAACCGTATGTTGCAACAGCGCCGATCCAATTTCAATCCAAACCGCACCGTTTCAACATTACTTTTCATTCCCTCCCCCCTTCCCGCCAAATCACACCCCCCCTGGGGGGCGAATCTCAATCCCCAATTACCCATTTTAATTTTTCACTTCTCTGATCTCTCTCTCTTCTCAGAAAACCCTAGCCTACCATCGCATCCCCCCCCATCTCCAGCCCCTCCCCTCTCTGAGTCTCCAGCCCCTCCGTCGCTGCCCCTGCCCTGCCCTCTCCGAGTCTCCATCCCCTCCCCTAAGGTATGGTTTCGCCGTTTATTATATTCTTAGAAAAATTCTTCCGATTCTCATTTTCCTTTGTTTTTCTATATATATATATATATAATATTGTGGGATGAATCTATTAGAGGCAGCTTTAGAATGGGTCTGGTTTCTCTGATCAGAACGTCACCTGATCTTCATGATCAGCACATGATTCTTGCACGAAGTTTCGAATAAATTAAATATATATATATATAGTACTTTGTTAATCTAACCAGCATCCATTGTTTTTGGTAATTGGTGGTGGTTAAATTGGGCAGTAAAATTGCCTTACTTTTACAGGTTCACCTCGCTGCTCAAAGCGGTTATGTTGGTTGTTTTGCATTAGATGCCTATGTCTCTTGTTTCGTGTGTAGCTTGGTATTATTGAGTGTAATAGAACTTAGTCCAGATATGTATTTTTGTCCCCCAACTGGCTTTAAGTATTTCTTTTCAATAATATGAAGTCATGTTCGACCTATTTGCAGCAACTCCACTGGCTTTAAGTAGTGTACTAAATTATTAAGTCTATATGAATCCCTACGAATCTGAAACTATATGTATGGTGATCATGAATGAAGTAATTAATTAAAATCATAATCCAACTTAGATAATAGATACCTGGTAAAAAAGGACGGCATACCATTAAGTTTTTTTTTTTTAAATTTGCTTCATATAGAGCATACTATATCAACCTGTGAAGAAGAAGAAAAACTATACAGCTTGCATTGGTAGACTTTATAGATGTATATGTTATTCTGACTTTGCTTCTTCCTATTTCCAGTTATTGGTACAGCCTTTGCATTGAATATGTTCTTCAGTATTCCTCTATGGTGTGGTGTTCTTCTGACAGGACTTAGTACATTGATTACTGGGAAATGGAACCATGTGACATTAGTTATTAGTTATTATTATGTGATTTGTAATTTGTAATATCACTTTATTAGTAGGTGGTAATGGCCGAAGCCTTTGATTGTAAATTGTAATAACTTTTGTGTCATTTACTTTACTTTTTTTAGTTTTTTAACTTTTCTTTTCCTTTTATTTGGACTCTTGGAGTTGGAGACTTGGGGAGTTGGAGACTTGGAGAGTTAGAGTTTGTGTTATAGCTAGTTTAATAACCTAGAAATCAATTTTAATAAAGGCTATAAAGCTGATTTTGTTAGTTGTTATAACTTATAGCTGATTTTATTTTATAGATTAGAGATTTTTGTTATTATTGATTTTAATATTTTATAATTTATTTTTGTTACTACAGATGGATCCTTCAAATGAAACAGAAACACTCTGCGATGTTCAACCTTCAACAGAAAGGACCATGGAATCAACAGCGACTAATAATCCGATTTCTCCCATATCTAATATAAGTAAGCCATCTACTGGTCCTGGTAGTGGTAGGAAAAGATCTATAGTTTGGGAGTATTTTACAAAGATTAAAACTGAGGATAATTCGAGACCTAGGGCTGCATGTAACTTTTGCGGGACTACTTATGCTTGTGATCCAAATATAAATGGCATAAAATCAATGTTGCAGCACTTAGAGAAAACATGTAAGAAGTCTCCACTTAGGAATGTGGATAGAAACCAATCTGTATTAGGTTTCAAGCCTGGAGAAACCAGTGGGGGGCTTGTACCTATTGCTTTTAGTGTTAAGGCTTGTAGAGAAGCCTTAGCAGAAATGTTGATTGTTGATAAGCTTCCTTTTAGATTTGTGGAAGGGGAGGGGTTTAAGAAATTTATGCTTGTTGTGCAACCTAGATGGAATGAGATTCCATCACGTGTAACGGTTGCAAAAGATATTTTTAAACTTTATTTGAGAGAGAAAGACAAGTTGAAAAGTGCTCTTAAGGGGCAGCGCATTTGTCTAACCACGGATACATGGACATCTGTGCAACCTGTGTCTCACCGCACATTTTATTGATGAAGATTGGAAAATGCACAAAAGAATTATCAGTTTTTGTAAGGTGGAAAACCATAAGGGTGAGACACTAGGTAAAAAAATTGAAATGTGTTTGCTTGAATGGGGGAGCCCCAAAATATTTACAATTACACTCGATGATGCAAGTTCAAATAATGAGGCAATTTCGTATATCAAAAGAAAGACAATGATAGAAATGATACGATTTTGGAACATGAGTTCTTGCATATGAGATGTTGTGCTCATGTCTTGAACTTGATTGTTCGGGATGGGTTGAAAGAATTTGATCAATCAATTGCACGAATTAGAGGGGCTATGAAGTATGTGAAATCTTCTCCACAAAAGTGGAACACATTCAAGCAATGTTGTGATAGTGAGGATATTACTTGTAAAAATAATGTATGCTTAGATGAAGCGACTCGTTGGAACTCCACCTATATGATGTTGGATAAGGTTGAAAAGTTTCAAAAAGCATTTGAACGACTAGAGGATGAAGATTCGGAATATGTTAAGAGCGTTGGGGAGGATGATAGTGAGGATGATGATGGTGTTAATGAGTTGAGTAAAGGAGGGGCATCCAAGTTAGGGCCTCCAACCAAGGTTGATTGGGATACGAGTAGGTTGTTTGTAAAGTTTCTTAAACTTTTTTACGATGCAACATTGTGTTTCTTGGGGGCCAATAATGTCACTTGCAACTGTTTTGTATTCGAGCTTGCGACAATTCAATATGCAATTAATTTGGAGTGTGTGGAAGAGCCTCATAATTTGAGGACAATGGCATTTAATATGAAATCTAAATTTGAGAAATATTGGGGAAATCTTGAAAAAATGAATCTTTTGTTGTATGTTGGGTTTGTTCTTGATCCTCTATATAAAATGCGTGGTCTAGCATTTTGTTTTGAAATAATATATGATCATAATAGTTCAAAAGTTCTTATGTTGGTGGATCGGGTTAAAGATGCATTGACTCGTTTATACGATAGTTATTGTGAAAATGACGGAGGTGATGTTGGGGCACAAAATCAAACTATGAGCCAATCAAGCGAGGGAGGGGCTAATACTACAAGTTTGATTGTTTGGGCAAGTGATTTCAGATTTCATTTGGCTCAATTTAAGAAACATTTGGAGTCGGAGAACTCTTTGGAGAGTAAATCTGAAGTGGATAGATATTTGTCTGAAAAATGTATACAAGATGATGCTAACTTCAACTTGTTGACTTGGTGGAAGGTTAACTCTATTAGATACCGCGTGCTTTCAAAAGTTGCGCGGGATGTTCTTGCAGTTCCGATATCTACAGTTGCCTCTGAGTCGGCTTTTAGCACAACAGGTCGAGTACTTGATCATTTTCGCAGTAGCCTCTCTCCACTTATGGTAGAAGCTCTTATTTGTACACAACATTGGCTCCATTCTTCTTCCCCGATTAACATTCACAGTTTAATGGATGATATTGAGGAGTTTGAGAAATTTGATACAGGTATATAGCATCATTCACCTTTTCTTTTATTGTTTCTAAAGAATATCATATTTTGATTTGTTTTAATTATTATGTATATTCTCTTTATGTTTCCTTTTGTGTAGAGCTCATGGAAGACCTAGGGAGTTCTTCAAGACCTACTTCTTTGGTTGGAGATGATTAAATTTAAGGTATGTCATCTTTTTACATCTTTCCTTGAGTTTTTTTTTTCATTTTATGTAATTAATAACTTTTTATTGGAATTAACTGCTTGATTTATTTTCATACAATTGCAAGGTTTGTTGAATAGACTATTGAAGTTGGTGGCTTGGTTCATAGCTGTTTGTTCTACTTGTAAAATTTCTTATTGGATGTTCTTGTAATTTGGACTTTTGGACTTGTAATTTGTTGGATTTTTCGACTTGTAATTTAGATTTTTGGACTTATTTTATTTCATAGCAGAATTTCCTTTTCATTGCAGATTTTTTGTTTTCAATTTTTGTAGCAGTTATATTTATAGGCTTATAGCATATATTATATATATATATATATATATATATATATTTATAGCATATTTATGTTTTCTGTTTTTGTTTTATAGCAGCTTTTTTATAGCAAATATATTTTTTTTTTACATTAAAGATTTTTTTATAAAGCAGATTTTTATAAATAATAAGATTTTTTTCAAAAAGTGAGTTTTTTTTTTTGAACAAATGGAGTTTTTATGACATTTGCATTTTATTAAAATTGGACCGAACCAGACCAAAACCGGTAAAATTAGAGGTACCGGTTTAGGAGGGTAATCGATGCGTAATCAGTTTTCGAAAATGCAAAAGTAGTGCATACTGGTTCGGTCTTAAATTTTGTCAAAAGTCGAACCAAATTGGATCGATTACGCTCTTAGTTATTAGGATATTTTATGTACGATTAAGTTATTTTGTAAGTCTTTTAAGTGCATTCAAATGAAGAGTTTTAGGAATGAAGGCAACTTGCGAGGTTTTCAGCCACTCTAATTTAACAAGAGTTATTATGGGTTTGTACTATAATGATTTTGAGACTATAAGAATGGACAATCGAAGTGTGCATTTTCTACTGGTTCTATGAACTTGATATTTTGTTGTTCCAGCATGTGCTATAGCTGTATTTTTTTAATACCACAACGTTTAAAGACTTCCTAATTTTATCGCATGGCTCCGTTCATAGGGCGGATTATACACCCTCTATCCCATATTGAGTGTGTCACATTCTTTTGGTTTTTTTTTTTTTTTTAATATCCACAAATGGGCATCTGCTTTCAAATAGTCAAAGTATATCTTTCCATATATATATTACCGTCAGTAATCATGGAACCAATCAAGACACTTCTTATTGATCACATGGCTCTGTTCATAGGGCTGAATTATATGCCCATATTGAGTGTATTGCTTTCTTTTCTTGATGTCCCCGAATGAGTGTCTGATTTTAAGAAGTTGGAGTATTTTCATATTACTCAGTAATCAAGGAACAAATCAAGCACGCCTTATAGTATACATTGTGTCATTAGTCGTTATTCTTGTTGTTTTAATCCAAGACACGTAGATGGGGACAAAGGGATAGATGAAATACATATTCTAGATAATTAGAGACAAGGATCTTTATTGATGTGTTCATTGATTTTCATGCAAACAATAGTTCTCTGGTAAGAAGCATAAAAGTTCAGTTTTCTGTCAAATGGCGTTGGTTGTAAACTTGTGGGCAACCGTGCAGTGGGAAGTCCACAGCTGCCCTATTCCTATCTGAAGCTCTCAAAGATACAGAATCAAAGCTGACAGTTAGGATCATTGATGAAACTTCTCTTCATCTTGATCGCAATCAGAGTTATGCCAATATGACTGCTGAGAAGAACTTAAGAGGAGTGCTTAGGTCTGAAGTTCATAGATCAGTCTTAATTGCAAATTCTTTGAATAGCATAAAGGGTTACAGGTATGAGTTGTGGTGTTTGGCTCGTGCTTCAGGAATAAGATATTGTGTGCTATATTGTGATGTGGACGAAACCCATTGTAGAAAATGGAATGAAGAACGAAGGGAAAATGGAGAAACTTCTTACAATGAGGTGATATTTGAAGCTTTGGTAAGAAGGTTCGAGAAATCGGAATAAAAGAAATTGATGGGATTCCAGTTTGTTGAGTTATGGCCATATAAAGATGGAATAGAGAAATCTTCTGCTACCTTCTTGGATGCAGTTTCATATTTGACAAAGAATGTGGACTCAAAAACACACGATGCAAAGGTTTTGCAGCCAACAATCGCAACACAAAATGCACGATTTTCGGAGGCAAATTCTCTATACGAGTTGGATAGAGCAATGCAGGAAGTCACTAATGCTATTGTAGAAGCACAATCCCAGGCACTTGGAGGGCCTCTAAATGGGGTTTCCCTTGGCCAAGGATTACCAACCATTAACATTTCAAGATCAGTTGGGTTGCCAGAATTACGTAGGCTGCGACGAACTTTTATGAAACTGACTGGATAGACGAATTTAAGCGAGCCGCTGCCACCGTCTGATGCAGATAGTGCCAAGAGGATGTTCGAGGACTACTTGAACAGGGAACTAGGAACTACTTTCGAGTATCATGTTTATGTATTATGGAGATTGCCATTGATTTTTGTGGTGAAAAGTAACAAAAATCAAGTAATTTGTTTTTCTAGGTTATGTGAGACTTTGAGTTCTTCTACGAACGAACATATATGGATGCGCTGGTTTTTCATAGGATTTTTTCATTTGTATTACACTTTGGAAAATGCTATATACTGCAGTTTTATTTATTTCTCTTATCAGTGTACTGTGTTGATGTCACATTATCCATCAAGAACTTATTCTTGTGTTTCTAAAGGATGGAGATTCTCTGCAACTGAGTGAAAGATGGACATGACATGTAGACTTTACACAAGATTTTAATATCAATTTTATTGCATACAGTATTGCAAAATGGGCTGCTTGGAACAACACCACCAAAAGCATTCTCATCTATTCTATCCCGGATGGCTTTACTGAATTCAAATTATATCTTTGAACCACCATTGAACTCTTTATTCCTTTTCCTTTTCCTCTTTAATTTGTTTTTCTTTTATTTTCATTGTAATTTTTGTTTGATCTTGTAACAGTTCTCTAACATAGAGCGATCTTTGTCAACTAGTGTCATATGGCTAAGGCCTACTTGAGCACCCCACACTATTAAGTTTTTAGTATGACAAAATGAGTCATTTTGTTCTTTCATTTTCGCTGCTTATATATTTAATTTTTTTTTATTTTCTTTAATGGTTAAGGAACTAATTATTAATGTATTGATATATGTTTTTTATTTTTAAAAATTATTAAAATATTTAAAAAATAAAAAAGTTAGATTTAGTTTGGCACGCCCAACTTTTATTGCCTTCACTGCTGGGCGGCACCCTAACACTTCCCATATAAGAGCATTCTCATTGGCTTGACTAAATTCATCTTCAAAATTTAGCCAATATCACACTTTTTTACATTTGCCTATTCCATTTAAATTCAATCTCCACATTGAATTAGCCATTTACTCTCTATAATTTAATAATTTTTTTATTTAATTTATTTGTATCACATTTTATAATTCTACCAATTTAATATTAATAATAATTATATTCTAATTAAATTAAATTAATATTTATTACATTTATTAAATATTAAATTAAAATTAAATAATAATAATAATAATATTCTAATTAAATTAATATTAATATTTATCAAATTTATTAAATATTAAATAATAATAATTATTATATTATAATTAACTTATCATTATAATTAACTTAATAATTAATATTCTAATTAATATTAACTAATTAATTTATTTTTATCACATTTTATATTTAATAATAATAAATCAAAGCAAATTTCTTAATTGCAAAACATACCTACATATTTTGTAAGAGAAGTGAGAATTGAATATTTTAATATTTGGCTAACCTACTGTTCATCAACAAATTTGGAGAATCACTGAAGCATAAGTTTAAAATTTTATAGAGATGACCAATCCAATATGATGGTTTTTTGGCACATATTGGCTAAAGTTTAGCTATCATTGGACTTTAGTCAAACCAATGAAGATGCTCTAAATAA
Organism: Juglans cinerea; assembly: GCA_961763995.1. Taxonomy (NCBI): domain Eukaryota; kingdom Viridiplantae; phylum Streptophyta; class Magnoliopsida; order Fagales; family Juglandaceae; genus Juglans; species Juglans cinerea. The sequence goes on from CAUIVZ010000011.1 coordinate 21,679,031, forward strand.
GGAAAATGCTATTTAGCCCTCTCAATGTTATCGTTTAAAGTTATTGCTCGAGCATTTTAATTTTTATAATTTTAAATTTTTTACTTAATGATTAAAGAATTGATTTTTGATAAAATTGTATATATTTTTTTAATTTTTTCTTAATATTTAAAAATGTTTAAAAATACTTTAAAAAAATATTGAAAAAAAAGAACTATAAATAATAGAACTCCCTTGAATTATGGGCAAATCCTGGTCTTGTCCCTACTTGTCGTGGAAAAAAGACGAAGGTGGAAAACAGTAAACAGGGATTTGACGTGCGGAGAAGGCAACAGTTATAGGTGGAATAATTGAACATAGCTGTGTCCCTATAGGTCAGTGTCGAGATATATACATCAGACAGCGTGGCTGTCTATCTTCTCCTCCTAAAGTGGTCCCATAATCAATGTCTCGTTAGTTCACTATCCGTATTCTTTGATATTAAATATTTTAATTATAAAAAAATTTCATAAATATAACTTTATATATATATATATATATATTAGATGATAAAATTATTTTTATTATAAAATACATTTGACATATCATTTAAAATCATGTAAATTTATAAATTTATTTTTATAAAATCTATTTTTAATTATAACACTTCAATTTATGATATACGATAAGCGGAAATGATTTATAAAAAAAATTCAAAATTATTGAATTTAGAAAAAAAAATGATGTTCTTCAGTCACACTGTTTATGTGACGTATTATAAATAATTTTATATGACAAACATTTAAATGAACAATCATTTGAAATATATCATTTGAGAAAGTACGATTGATTATGACAAAATGAATTATCTATTTTATGATAATAGGATTTTTTAAGTCTAAAATAACCCATCAAATCAAGTCAATTTTTAAATAATTTATTTACACTTGTCAGACAAACAAAACATTTCTAATCAAATAATGGTTACTTAACATTTTATAATAGAAAATTACTCTTTTTAAATATTTAATCAAATAATCGTTATAATTTTTTTTTTTTTTTTATTTAATGAATAAGAAAGTATTTTTTAATAATAATATGATTTATTTATTTATTTATTTGTTTAAATATTTAAAAATGTTAAAAAACAGAATAATGATTTACCTACAATACATTATACAACACATTGTATAACAATGTATTAAATGAGGGGTATTATTGTGAAATCATCTTATAAATCATTTTCCTTATGATATTAGATAGAGAAGTCTTAAGTTCATAAAAAGATTTTATAAAAATAAATTTATAGTGACTAAATATGATATATTAGATTAAAATAATTTTAAAATTTGATATATCACAATAAATTACATCAATTTATAAATTTTATTTTAATAAAATTTATTTGTGAACCAAATATTTTGGCATAGATATAAACCAAACTTAATTACATAAATTTTGTTTTGTATTTTTCAATTCGGAAAGTGAAAGTCCTAATCAAGACAACATAAAATAACTTCAACATAAGTCTGTGTCCACTCAATGGTAAATTAAAAAAAAATTATATAATTTTTACTGTTTGTTTTGTCCTATAAAAAAATTATTTAGGTGTTAAGGTTTTTTTTTTTAAAAAAAGATGAAATAAAATGAAATGAAATGAATTAAAATAATTTATAAATAATAATAAAATTATTAATTAGAGTTAAATAAGATTGGTAAGATGACACCCGCTTATGGATCTAATCATTTTTCCGTCGTCTCTAAAATGTTATGAAAAAAAATGACCCAACAAAAACACGTCCCAAGAACTCGAATCTGATAAATTTGGACTCTCTCTCTCTCTCTCTCACTCATTGGCTCTGAATCTGTGTCTTGATTCTTCAACGACCCAAAAGGGTACGCCCCCAAAACCCTACTTCCCACATTTTTGTTATGTTCGTTCACGCTGATTTTAGATCAATGTCCATTGGTCAGTGTGTTTGTATCTGGGTGGATAGTGGTTTGGTATTGGTTGGATTGGATCTGTGTTCATGTCTGTCCTTTTCAAGATCTGGGTTTCGCTCACTGGATTATGATAATGGAAAAGTGATGCATTTTTTTTATAATATTTTTGCATTTTATGCTTTTTGGTTGTTGGGAACCTTGGCAAAAGGAAAGAAAATTTTGGGATCTCATGAGTATATGTTATCTGTCGTGAGATTCGGTTATTTTGCTCAGCTACAGAACAGTACCGTTAGTGACCCATTATTCCCCTTCTTTGCAGGTTGATCTACTAGATTGAGAGGATTGGTCTGTCAGAATTGGCATTACTCAGTCGTGATCAGTTGGTTTATAGCCTGGCATCGGGCATTATTTGGAAGAATACTTCTAGATTTTTCTCTTTTTTGTGTTTTTTTAATTGGATAGTTGATCCATTGGTGGACATTGAAACTTGGGGATCTGAATTTTGTATCTCACATTTGTTTATGGTTGATATCTATTAGTTTTCACTGTATCTTATCAGAATTACGTGCGTCCGATGGTAAAATAAAGTGGGAAGAGATATAGCTGCCTTATTTGGGACATGTGAAGGGTTGTTGTTTCAATGTCTGTGGCAATAGTTCAGATTCATGATAATATGTATAGAAGCTCGTATGTTATGATAGGTGGTTTTTCCCGTTCTTTGATATATGGATTCGAGGAGTTATTTATTTAGTGGGTTTTCTTAACTTGATTCTTGGATTGGGTTGCACAATTTGGACATGAGAAGCTTTTGGTTCAATAAACTCTCTGTCATTTTTGGCCCCAGACCACGGGTCAGCTGGTTACTCTTGTGCCTTGTTAGCTTGCTCGCACTAATTGCAGTTTTAGGATCATCTTCTTCTAATGCCTTTGACTCTGTAACTCCTACACCAGTACCGGACATTTATTTAAACTATAGAAGGCTAAAGGAGCAAGCAGCGGTTGATTATTTGGAGTTGAGGTCTCTCTCACTTGGAGCTAGTAGGCAAAGAGAGCTTGGCCTTTGTGGCAAAGAAAGGGAGAATTACGTGCCTTGCTACAACGTTTCAGCAAATTTGTTAGCTGGGTTTAAAGATGGGGAGGAGTTTGATCGGCATTGTGAAGTTCTGAGAGATCGAAACCGGTGTTTGGTTCGCTCTCCCAAGGACTATAAGAGCCCCCTGAGGTGGCCTGCTGGTAGGGATGTGATATGGAGTGGAAATGTGAAGATATCCAAAGACCAATTTCTTTCATCTGGAAGCATGACCAAAAGGTACTTGTCAGTTAGAGCTAACTGTTGGAGTTTGTGAAATTACCTACAACTACAAAAGGGTCGGAGCCTTTTTTTTTTTTTAAATCGGTAAACAAAATTTTATTGAGAGTAAGAATAGGCAAGAGCCTTTTTAACTCACAACTTTCGCACATATATTGTTTTTTACATGTTTTTTTCTTGAGCTTGTGGGTAATTTATGAGTTGATTGTGTATACTATTTACAATTTGTTGTGATAGGTTGATGTTACTTGAAGAAAATCAAATTGCCTTTCACTCTGAGGATGGATTGATCTTTGATGGTGTTAAAGATTATTCTCGCCAAATTGCTGAGATGATAGGGTTAGGAAGTGACTCTGACTTTCTTCAAGCTGGTGTAAGATTTTTTTTTATAACTTATAGACATGTTTCTAGTTGTTACCCTTTGGACACCACTGGGTTTTTAGAAGTCTGGAATTTGTTGAATGCAATTCTTTATTGTCCTCATGATGTTTAACAATTAACTTTTTGAAGTAACAATGCCATAGAGTCTGTTTTTTGTTTCTTTGTGTGCTACTTTCTTTCTCCATTCTGGTGAAGAGCAGTAGAATATCAGTTGTGGTACATTTTTTCATTTAATGATGTTAATTACAGGTGCGTACTGTACTCGATATTGGTTGTGGATTTGGTAGCTTTGGAGCTCATTTAGTCTCACTGAAGTTAATGGCTGTTTGTATTGCGGCTTACGAGGCAACTGGCAGTCAGGTCCAATTGGCACTTGAGAGAGGTCTTCCAGCAATAATTGGAAGCTTCATTTCGAGACAGCTTCCATATCCATCCTTGTCATTTGACATGGTTCATTGTGCTCAGTGTGGTATTGTTTGGGACAAAAAAGGTACTTTCAGAGTTAGGTTAGGCATGGTTTCATACCCCTTATAGATGACATGCTTTCTTTTTAGTGTTGCAAAGCTTCTTGGTGCTTGATTCATGTCACTTGTACTTTTATTGCTTTCTTGATATCTTCTTGCCTTTTTGTTTTTGTCACGGATTCTCCATTGTTTGAATGCAGTAATAGTGGGATGGGGGAACTGAATGTGTCTGAGGAATTAGTTGGGGGAAATAGCCGTGGATACCCTTTCCAGAAAAAAAATAGAGTAATAGATATACATAGTTCTGACCTAGAGTGACAGGGCATCATAGCACCATAATTGATATTTTAAAGTTTCTAATTTTTGTTCTTTTATTTTTTATTTTTTATTTATTGTGGATCTATAGATTATGGGGTTGAGTATTGTTTGCGGCTGTAAAAAGCATGTCTTTGCTGTCTAATGATGGCTTCATTGAACAGATGGGATTTTACTCATTGAAGTTGACCGGGTGCTCAAGCCTGGAGGTTACTTCGTGTTAACCTCACCCTCAGGCAAGCTACATGGAACAGCAGTGGGTAAAAGGAAGAGAAATGTGTTAACTCCAATGGAAGAATTGACCCAAGAAATCTGTTGGAGTCTTCTAGCGCAGCAAGATGAAACTTTCATCTGGCAGAAAACTGTGGATTCTGATTGTTATGCCTCTCGGTTAGGATATGTTAAATGATGCACTGTTTTCCATAACATACTTTGCGAGTTCTGAGATCAAGAAACTACAGTTTTAGATTTGATTTTTCCTTGCTCCATTGAAGTAGTTTGGACCTGCCATGTTTTTCTCTTGAACTCACAGCTTTATTAATACTTCATTTTGTTCTTATTTGTAGTAAGCAGAGTGCCATACCACTTTGTAAAGAAGGGCATGATGTTCAGTCATATTATCAGCCCCTTGTATCATGTATAAGTGGGACCTCTAGCAAACGCTGGATTCCAATCCAGAATAGATCTGCTGGTTCGCAATTGAGTGCAAGTGAGCTTGAAGTTCATGGAAAGTATTCTTTTATTATGATTTGTAAGGTTAAATACACTTTTCACTCCTAAACTATTAAGTATTTGACATTTTGTAACACAAACTAATAAAACTGATACACTGACAATTGCACCCTCCTACTGCAGCCAGGTGTCAAATAGCTCTGTTAGGATCCAACAAGATTGTGCTACATTACTATTTATCATGATCTTAGTGGTGAAACTTGGACTAAAGGCGTTACTTGTCAGTTCTTGGTAGCTTGAGGGTGCAATGTGTCAATTTTAATAGTTTAAGTTGAAAAGTGTAAAATACATGGTAAATCTAAGGGTGAAAAGTGTTTTTAACCATTCTTAATTTTACTTTTTTGGTGTTCCATTTGTCTGGATGGTCTATTAATCAGCTCGTATCTTTGCAGGAGTTCTGCCCGATAATTTCTTTGAAGACTTACGGGTTTGGAGATCAGCTCTGAAAAACTACTGGTCTCTGCTTACACCCTTAATTTTCTCAGACCATCCAAAGAGGCCCGGCAATGAGGACCCATTGCCCCCATTTAACATGATACGCAATGTGATGGACATGAATGCCCATTATGGGGGTTTAAATGCTGCATTTTTGGAGGAAAAAAAATCGGTATGGGTGATGAATGTTGTACCCATTAGAGCTCGTAATACACTTCCTCTTATACTTGATCAAGGCTTTACTGGGATTTTGCATGACTGGTATGCCATTAATTTCTGTTCTTTCTAAAAATTATTCTTCTAAGTAGAATATTTAGGCCCTGTTTGGATTCAAAGATGAGTTGAGATGGTTTTAGATGAGTTGAATAAAATATTGTTAGAATATTATTTTTTAATATTATTATTGTTTTGAGATTTGAAAAAGTTGAATTGTTTATTATATTTTGTGTGGGAATTTAGAAAAGTTGTAATGATTAGATGAGATGAGTTTCCAATCCAAACCGGGGCTTAGTGTTTATCTTTACTTAAATCTCCCTTACCTAATTTTTCTACTAACAACTAATGGCAAATCTGCTTATAAAAAATTATAATTGTGGGAAATCTTATTCTTCAAGATGTCAAGTGATGTTCTAATTAAAAACCTTCTAAGATATAAGACTTGCTGGATTGGGTCTATGATGCACCCCTTGCCTGCTGGAGATATATATCGCAACTTTCGAATCAACTAGCTAATTAAGAAAAAGAAAAAGAGCAGAAGAAAAGAAAACTCCCAATTTCATTTCTCTTTTGGGGATTGAACTGGAAGTTTTAGACGTAGTATACATATACTTCACTTAATTGGTTTGGGAAAACATTCATGACCTTCGCTTCTAAAGAAAAAGCATGCCTCATTTCTTGGGTCCATTGACTATAATGTGTTTTTTTCCTTCAAAATTAGTAAATGACACTTTGTTAGAAATAGGTTGCTTTGCAGCTTAATAGATGTAACTATCCAATTGGTACACAGGTGTGAACCTTTCCCAACATACCCCAGGACATATGATATGCTTCATGCAAATGGGCTCCTTTCACATCTCAGTTCAGAGAGCTGCAGTGCAATAGACTTGTTCTTGGAGATGGACCGGATGTTGCGACCTGAGGTATTTGTATTGCAACTCAATTCTTTATTGCTTATGCTGGATAATGTGGTGGAATGTGAATTAATTATTTTGAAATTCAAATTAGAAGATTGCCTTCGAGACCTGTCCTTGTGTTATACTCTTATAGGGAGGAAGCGGACACGAGTTATGCTCCCTTTCCACCCTCTTTCATGTTCCTGTTCTGGCTTTTCTCTGCTGGAAAGTTTCATACAATATGGATTTATGGAAATTTTAATGCAAATTCAAAAATGCTTTTGGCACCTTTCTTTGTCTTATAATCCTTAGATGCTAGAAACCTAAGTAGGAGGGAGTTGAATTATGCCCCTTTTTCTCCTTTTTTCTTGTTCCTAATCTGACTTTCTCTAAGCAACTGCCTAAGATGGATCCCTCATACTTTAAGTTAATTTCATTCCCTCATACTTTCTTTTCTTTTTTCTTTGCTACTAGGTACATATGATGTGCTCTCTCTATAAGTTGTGTCCATGGTGTGTCTGATGCAATAGTTGCTAGTTGCTTGGATATCCACTGCTATATGATGAAGTTCATAATATGTAATATGAAATTCTGAATGGTTTTCAGGGATGGGTTGTTCTTTCTGATAAGGTAGGAGCTATAGAGATGGCACGCATGCTTGCTACACAAATACGGTGGGAAGCAAGGGTGATTGACCTTCAGAACGGCAGTGACCAACGGCTGCTTGTTTGCCAGAAACAATTCATCAAGAAATGATAGATTCAGCATCTAGAGGTCTCACCTCTGTAAACGTGTACACATCTTTGCTCTGGTAATTCTTTAAATCTGCCAGGAAATTAGGAAACGTTCAGGTAGATATAGTATTCAGTCAATAATGACCTGATGTTCCTGTTGTAGAGTCAGCCATACACCTTACAAGAGTTGGAAAAGTAAATTTAAAACCAGGAAAAAAAATTGTGAGGTTTGCGTCAGCTGTGGCTGACTTAAAACTGGTCTAGGCTTTGGAAGGTCCATCTTTGCCTTTGCACTACTGAATGAAACACAATAGCTATTTTGGTTACTTCCCTGTTGAAAGCAGTTCATTGCACAATAACAGAGGAAGCAGCTAAAACAACTATTTGAGCGTGTTCAATGTTTATAGCACATTTTAAGTGAGGTTCTTGAATGATTTTTATGTGTGTTAGCTTCACAATAATCTCATGTTATTATTGTCAGGGATATGAAATGTTTTGATAGCAAATATATGTAAGATGTGCTCCGAGACTGATGGATTCGACCTTGTCCACCACCGATCAAGATGTGGAGGCTGTACATTAAAGACGTTTGCCACACCAAGTAGCTGCAAATCTTTCTTCTTCTTTTTTTCTTCTTTTTTTCCCAATTGTCGAGTGTTTGTAGCAATTCATTCATTTAATATTTTTTAGCATTTCATTTTTGTTTTTGTTTTTGTTTTTAGTTTTTGATTCCTTCATTAATTGATTTTGGACACTTTATTTCCTAGTTTACAATCGCCATTGTTGGCCAAAGAATTTTGATTGGCCACAAAATGTAAGAGTTATATGTGTAGCAACTAGCAACTTTCTCATCTACCCTGGTCATTATAGATAGGGGTGCAACCGTGTCGGTCCAATTTTGGACATTTTAGAATCGAACTGGTATATACCAGTTTTGATATTTGAAGAACCAATACCGCACCGGTTATACCTCTAAACTAGTACTTTCGGTTTTACGGTTCCGGTCCAGTTTTTTCAGTAATTATAGTATATATAATATGTATATATATATATATACATATTATAGCATATAATAATATAGTGATAATATATTATAGTATATTATAATTGTATTTTAGACTACAGTGATATATTATAGTATATTATAATATATAGTGATATTGTATTAGTATAACTACTAATACTATAGACTATAGTGATAATATATACTTATTTATATATGATTTTAAAATTCAATGTTATATTAATTAGTAATTTAGCTAGGGGTGTAAATTTAAACCGGAAAACCGGTCTGGACCGAACCAGACCGGTTGGTCCGGTTTTGAACCGGTCCGGTCCGGAACCGGTTCCTATTTTATGAAAACCGGCCGGATCTGGTCCAATTTCGGTTTCGTAGTTTCTGGGACCGGATTGAACCGGTTGGAAAAATATATATATATATAAATTAATTTTATATATTATACAAAATATTATATATAATATATATATTATATAATTATATATCATATATGAAATAATTTCATATTATAATTTATAAGTAATAACATAAAATGTTAATATTAAATATGAACATTTGTAATTTGTTTGATCATATGTTATTAATATAATTATATATAAGATAATATTGTTATAATTTATAAAATAAAAATTTATTTGTTCATATGCTTTAAACATAATATATATATATATATATTAAATTATTAATAACATTTTATCATAAGAAGTAACACTTTATTATATTTTTTTTACATTTAAAAAAAATTGGAAAACCGGACCGAAAACCGGTAAAATTGGATGTACCGGTTTAGGAGGGTAATCGGGGCGTAATCGGTTTTGAAAAATGTAAAATTGGTACATACCGGTTCGGTCCTAGATTTTGTCCAAAACCGGATCGGACCGGTTACACTCCTAAATTTAGCATATAATACAAAATTATTTTATATATATTATATATAATATAAAAATCATATAAAAATATTTTATATAATATAAAATATTAATATATATATATATGAACTGATCCGGTGTTAAAAAAAGAAAAATCGAAATCGGACCGATTTCGATCGGTTTTGAAAAAAATAGAACCGATACCTGACCGAATCCACCAGTTTAGAACTGGTTTTTTTCAACTCCTAATTATAGTATGTTATTGGAACTAGGGCTGTATGGAAATCGATGGGACTGGTCGTCGTTGACGGGAACTAGTTGCCGGAGTCTGGAACCGGCCAAAACAGGCAGAGAATTGGTCGGCCGACGGTATAAAATTAAAAAAATTGACGCTGGCCAATTCAATTTCGGTCTAAACCAAACCTAAACCGTCGAACCAACCGATTATATATGTATTATACGTATATAAAATGACGTTGTTTCACTTAAATACGCGAAACGACGTCGTTTCACGTAAGTTTAATAAACCTCACTTCCCGGTCTTCTTTTTCTTCTTCTTCTTCCCCCATCTTCTTTTTCCCTCTGGTTCTTCCCTCTGCAATTGCAACTTTTTCCCATTGTCGGCACAGCACGCCGCTCACCTCCTCATTCACAGCGACATCAACGACAAATTGACGAAACGCACCGACTCACACCGACACTAAAAACATTGGTTTTTCCCCCCTAATCGGCCGGTTCTAAAGCTCTCCAAACACCGTCAGTGTGGCATCAGTTTTGGACCGAAATCACACTGAATACGTCAATTTTCAGCTCTAATTGAAACTTCTGCCTGAGAAATAAAAAACAGGACAAATATCAACTAGAAGCGATGGGTTCTATGGTGGTCAGGGAGTGTCCCTCTAGGATCATTTCATTTATCCCTAAATTACAAATCATTTGCAACTCCAAAGCCTCAATATGACCTTCCCTATTTTACTCATTTGCCATTATAACCTTTCTTTATTGTTGCACAACATAGCACCCTCTCCCCCCATTTTAGAAGATTGAAACACAGCACCATTAAAGTTAAGCTTAAACTTTCACTAAGAGAGAGTTTCAAGTTGAAGAGCTTTTTTTTGGAGATTGATTAATGCTAGATACAGTCATAATTTGTGCAAGTATTATTCACTCATTTTAAAAAAGAGTGAGATTTACTGTTAAAAAATTAATTTTTTCTGCAATCTACGATTATAAATATCATTTCTCTTGAAGATTAGTCTGTATTTCTTTCACTGTTTTGTAACTTTATACATAGGCCAAGCAACTGTCTTCTTTGGGCACAAGATTTGTCTCTTTGTGCGTTAGCTCCCATACCAATGAAGCAAACAATTCGATTTGACCAAAAAAAAAAAAAACGTCCATTATGTAATTGAATAAATCCTCGTCTCCTTCTCGTACCCCTTCTTCAAACACACCCTTCTATTTGAATTAGCAAATATAATATCTTCGTGCATAATATGAATTCAAAACATTACTATCTCGTTCGTCTTCATAAACTTTTTATCTCATCTCATCTAATTATTATAATTTTTTTAAATTTTCACACAAAATAAAATAAATAATTTACCTTTTTCAAATTACAAAATAAAAATAATATTAAAAAAATATATTCTAACAATATTTTATTTAACTTTCAACTTTTATCTCAACTCATCTCATCCCATCTACAAAAAAAAACATGGCCCAAATGATAATGAGCAAGTCGAATTATTTATCTCTTGTAATCGAATTACTTATCTCTTATAATCAATTAATTATTTTTTAATCTTGTAGTAACACTTTTAATACGTCTGAAAAAATAATTTTAAATTGAGTTTTACTACTCATCATTTTTATACCACACAACACATTTATTTTTATTTTATTTTTATTTTATTCTTCCTAAACTAATTAAATTCTTCTACATATCATCCATGTACTATGAGCAGTGCTACATCCACCGAGGAGGTAGCACGTGAGCCGTCCCGATAAGAACAAAAATGTTTTTTATTTGTTTTCATTCATTTCTTTTTATATTCTTAAACATTTTTTTTTAAATTCGCAATATCATTAAAAAATACTTCATTAATTACTAAGTAAAAAATAAATAAAAATTGTCGGGACCCAACATTTGGTGACTCTAGCATTTTTATACATTGGTAAGAGAAAAAAAAATTATATATAATGTGTGGTGTAAGGATGATGATGAATAATTTATCTTTTAAAATATATAAATCTTAAAAATAGAATTTTTATTAGAAAGAAATCGAACAGCAGTTACAGCACCCAACAAAATCTCACGAGTCGCGCGCTTCCTCTTTCAAAATCCCTAGAGTCCTGCCCCTCCGCCCAACTAACGGTCCGGATCTGGTCTTCCTACCCCAAAACTTGCTCGATCTTTAACATCTACCTTAACTTCCTCACTATATAAGCCCCCTCCCCCTCGCATTCGGAGCTTCTCATTTCGTTATTCTCTCTTGACTCTCATTTTCCCTGAGCCGAAACCTCCGCTGCTTCTCGCTTTCTGCTTTCTTTGCTGTCATCTCGCTTTGATCTCTCTCCGAGAAGAGCTAAAATGTCTACGGAAAAGGAGAGAGAGACCCAGGTTTATTTGGCCAAGCTCGCCGAACAGGCCGAGCGTTATGAAGGTTCTCTTTTCTCTCTCTCTCTTTCTATTCAACTTCCATTTAAAAAAAAATAAAATTATTTCTTTACTTGTTCATTTATTTGCTTCTCTGGATCCATTTGTGTATTGCATCGGCATTATGATTCGCCTTCTTAATGGTATAAAATTATCTGTGTGCCCGTGGAATCGGGATTTCTTTTTTCTATATAGTAATGCGAGAATGTCTTGACTGTTTGGAAATATGGCTGGAGATGCTGGTGATGAACCCAATTGTTGTGTTTCGTTTTCTGCTGTTTTACATTACTGCAATTCATCGGATCGGTTTGTCGATGGAAGAATTAAATCTTGTTTATCGTGTTTTGTTGATTTGAGACCCCATGGAATCCGTGGTGATGTCACCGTATCAGATTGGTCGGTTAGGAGAAAATTGGCACATTAGTCGAAGTTTCCTGTGTTTTTCCGCAGTGCCAAAAACCGACACTATTGATTGACATTGTTACCGTATTATTCTTACACTAATTGTTTTGGTCAGTTATCCGGGAAGACGAAGACAACAAAAGTATTTGGTTCCTGGTATACCTTTCTCAGTGCCCACCATTCTTCATACAAGAAAGGAAGGGGGAAAGGCCAAAAAGAACAATAATGCTTAAAGATGAAGCAAACCACCTTTTTTTTATAAGTAAAAATTTATTATTATCAATAGGTTTAGCCAAGTACACTGGATCTATACAAGAGAAAATATCTAGCTAGGAAGGGGAAATAGATTCAAGGAAATCATGAACATTAAGCCCGTTAAAATCTAAACTAATTTTGGGCATTTAACTCCCTTATATGTATAGATATATAAATTCTGATCACAATACTTTTTTCATATCTGATGCGGTTGACAATACACGTACTTGGCCATAATGACATGTAAATGAGTAAAGATCGGGTTAGTTAAGGTCTGTATACATAATACTTATAAAAATGTGTATACATAATGCAGCTGCTTATTTTAATATATTTTTGATGAAATAATTAGGTTTATCCAGTGGCTTTTAATAAGTGTATAGCTTCCTTTCGAATGTTTGGTAGCTGTTATGTAATACACTTAAAATGAAATTCACCTGCCTTTGTTCTACTGGCTCATTCTACTTATTCTTTATTAAAATTTTGGATACTGCCAGATTTAGTACTATGTACATCACCATGATAGGTAGAACATTAATGAAAAGGTATTTCCTTATTCAATTGGAAGGGATATTTAAAATTGGAAACTGTTCTCCAGTTACATTACAGGAGTGATCTCTGTTTGAAATTTCATATTTGGATGATGGCACAGAAATGGTCGAGTGTATGAAAAAGGTTGCAAAACTTGATCTCGAGCTGACTGTGGAGGAGAGGAATCTCCTATCTGTGGGATACAAAAATGTCATTGGTGCTCGCCGTGCTTCATGGCGCATTATGTCATCCATCGAGCAAAAGGAGGAGTCAAAGGGAAATGAGCACAACGTTAAACTTATTAAGAGTTACCGCCAGAAGGTTGAGGAGGAGCTCTGCAAGATTTGCAGCGACATTCTTGCTATCATTGACAAGCACCTGATTCCCTCTTCCACTTCAGGAGAAGCCACGGTTTTTTACTACAAAATGTGAGTCACGTTACTTTTAGGGTATGTTCCTTCATTTTGCCACTTGCTTGATAAAAAAACTCATGTAGAAATTCAAGAAATTATTTAGTTTTATGCTCATTCATTTTACTTTATTGATAGTCTTTATATATTTATTCGATGTGATTATAAGAGAATATATTCCAAAGGATTACCACCAGGAGAGTAGTTGTGTTTTGATAAGATTATATGTGACTGTTTCTGCCTCCATTGTGGTGGTCTACATGAAATAGTGTAGATTCTGATTCATCCCCTATTCCAGTGGTCAAAGATGTGGCTGAGTCATGGAATGAAGTAATTTATAAATTCTTCCCATTATCTATGCTTTTTTAATGTTAAATTGTTTTTTGGTTGATGTGTTATGCATGAATGCAGGAAAGGTGACTATTATCGCTATCTTGCCGAGTTCAAGACTGACCAGGATAGAAAAGAGGCAGCTGAAGAGTCATTGAAGGGATACGAGGCATGTTCATTTGACATAACTTACATTTCTACCAATGGCCAATCAATAAACTTTCATGTATTATTCTTTATTTCTGGTAACTTGATCTTCCCCCCTGCCATATTTTTGTTAGGCTGCTTCAGCCACTGCAAACTCCGATCTTCCATCAACCCATCCAATTCGTCTTGGCCTTGCTCTCAATTTCTCTGTCTTCTACTATGAGATAATGAATTCTCCTGAGAGGTATTATGTTTTTTCCTTGGTCATCTGTTCGGTGAATTCGAAAGATTTACATGCTAGTTAAGTCATGATCAATGTTGTTACTGAAACTTGCAGGGCCTGCCATTTGGCCAAGCAAGCTTTTGATGAGGCAATTGCAGAGCTGGACACCTTGAGTGAGGAATCATACAAGGACAGCACCCTAATCATGCAGTTGTTGAGAGACAACCTCACTCTTTGGACCTCTGATTTGCCTGAAGATGGAGGTATAATAGACCCCCACCCATTAGCAAAATGCATGAAACTCTCTCATGTTTAAATTTTAACTTGTAAATGCTCTCACGCAGGTGAAGACAACCTCAAAGGCGAAGAGTCCAAACCTACTGAAGCTGAGGCAAGTGGTTGCATGATTCCTTGAATATACACCACTTTTAACCAAAATACTGATTGCCATTGCTGTTACTAAAAAAATCTGGTTTAAACTATTTTGCAGCATTGACGGGGTGGAAGGCACCTGAGAGAGACGTAGTAGCTGGATAATATATCAATCATTCTACTTCGCAAGGGTGGCGGCTTCTTTGGTTTTCTCGCAAGAGGATTGATTGGACTATGCAATTTGGACATATTATAAATTTTGTTGATCTTTTTGGCCACAATCAAAAGCCATAAAGATCAATCAGTTCTCTTGACTTTTTTATTTTTCAATTAATTTTCTTTTTTATTTTTCCTCTTATTTTGGCTTTTCATCGAGGCGTGTTATTTAAGCAATGGATATATATTTATTTTTTTTCTGTGCTTTTCTTTCTTTTGAAAATCTTCCTTCTTTTACTCGGTACTCCTGTTTTTTAAGCAAGCATTTATATTAGTCAAATGATAATAAATATAAAAAACTCGAAAACGTGATTTGAACCCGCAAAATTGATTCCGAGTCTTGCGATGCCGCCGGTCCTCTCGTCGGAAATTTCTAGACCGTGTTCGAGGTGTCAATGAATGCTCGGACCGGGATGAAACTTGAAACTTCCAATAAAGTCAGTCGATTAACGCCTTGAGATCTAGCCGGTATTGACTGCTTGAGCCTTGTGGAATTGTTTCTCATGGCCCAATACCAATCACATGTCAGGATAGCAATTGGCTTCCAAGTTTTTTTTTCCTTTATTGTTTTATTTTGATTTGAAATCTCTACATTTTCATACTCCGACACTTTTTACGAATTGAATTACAATTAGAGAAGATATAGCATTATACACCCATTGTATTTCTTTTTAGGCCCAAATTACCAAATTGCAATATTTAGTAACGCTAAAAGTCTAAAAATTATCTCTCTCTAAATTGTAGAAAGTAATTTTAAAAAAAAAAATTGAAAGATGCGCAATGAGGGATCACTAACCAAGGAATTTGTATTTTGAAATTTGGGATAATTCGTGAGGACAAAATGTGACTGCACAACGCATCACAAGGACGATAGCAAGTCGTCTACAGTTTAAATCAACTATTGTTTCATTTGAGGAATATATACTCTTTGCCTAATTTAGATGTTGGAAAAGTTTACAAAAACCATACTTCGAGAGGCAATTCAAAAGGAATATATCACATTAAACCCTCTAAAAGCAACATCGATCTCCCATCAAGTCTGCGCCTAAAAGATAAAGAGAGAGAGATGGAAATGGAAGTTAGAGAAAGCAACCACTACAAAATCTAGCCCCCCCAAAAGAAGGGAGGGGTAAAGGATACAGCGATCATGTACTATACCATATGCTAAACAAAACAAGTTTAAACAAAACATGTACATATACCAAAACTGGCAGTTATGATTCTTCCTTGATGAAAAAACTTTGGGGCAAGCAAAAATCTTCCTCGTGATTCAGGATTTCCATCTCCTCATCATCTGGTTTCTGAAATTGAAAAACGCACACAGGAAGATCAGCATGTCAAAATAATCAGCTCTCAAAAGGAAAAACATGCATGATGTCCAAGGCGTAAGCAGCAGAAACACACATCAAACTTGTCTCCATTTGGTTTTTATTTTTTCACTTTCGGAGAGAAGAAAAGGGGGCGGGGTGGAACTCTATCATTTCAATGTTTTCATCTAGCATCTTACTATTCTGAACCTTTGCTTATGTATGCGTACACCCTCGGCTGAGCTACACTTTATTTTATGAAACATCACTTTGGTCATCAGGCATTGCAATGCACAAATTCACAGATACCCCATTAAACCAAAAAATAAAGGAATTTTAATATATGCAGCAAGTGAACTATAAAACTTGATTAAACAAATGAAACAGTTTTCAATTTACACGAGGCTTAGAAATTGTAACATTCCAAGGAAAGCCCAAGCCACATTTGGGCCTATACTACGAAAAGGAGCAGTCAAAGTTACAATTGGAGCCCCTTGGAATTATTATAACAGGCAAAAACTTTTCCCTCCCAAGCAATATGGGATCCCCCATTCATCATCTTCCTATATTCAATCCTAGAAATTACAGAAATTCAAACAGAAAAAGAAGAATGAAACAGAAACTTAAAAACTGAGAAAGATTCCTCAATTTATATTATAGCACATAGAGATGAGTTATGGGCCTATGGCATTTGATTCGAGTAGAGGGAAAGAAAAAGATATGTATCACTTAAACTACTTAAATACCAGCATTTCTAAGTTGTAAAAGCGATCCAGCAACTTCAGCACCTCATCAGAAGAAAAGCGTCGGTCAAAGCTGTCACAGTAATGTATATATTGTAAGATAATGTACCAGAAAATGAAGGTTTACCAAAATCTATGCTCCAAAACCTAGGGGATAGAAACGAACAAAAGAAATTTATTCAAAGGAACAAACCTTTTCCGAAGAAATTCCATCAAACCATAGAGGACAAAGTGGCGATGTATTCCTGCATGGAAACAATTTGTTGAGTGCTCATCCATCTCCAAATAATAACTAAATGCTATAGCCAAATTTTAATTACAATAATTGTTTTGTTCGATAAACAAACATATTTTCTCTACAATATGAAAGTTATTCCTTTACCCAATGCTTATTATAGTTCCTCTTCAACTGACTTAAGTGATCAGACTATATGTACCAGGCTCTACTCACAGTTTGTGGGTACTCATGATGTAATTCCACAAAAAGTGGAATCCAATACTTGTAATTATCATCTCTCTTTTTTCTTTATTATCATTTACAAAAGCTGCAGCTCAGCAAAGGAGGAAATTTACTGCTTGAGCATTTGATACAATTTGAAATTCTGTGTCGTACAAA
This sequence comes from Juglans cinerea, assembly GCA_961763995.1. NCBI lineage: Eukaryota > Viridiplantae > Streptophyta > Magnoliopsida > Fagales > Juglandaceae > Juglans > Juglans cinerea. Next base: position 21,696,513 of record CAUIVZ010000011.1, read on the forward strand.
AAATTGTTGATTCTCTACATGTCAAGCTTCAATCTATTTATATCAGAGAAATCTGCAATACATGGAGACGGCAAGATTGATGAAATTTTGAACTGGAAAATTTTTTTTTTCAATCATTCGCTCGATTCTCACAGGAAGGCCTTATATATATATATTTTTATTGGCACCGGGTGTCCGGAATAGCGTCCCGACTAATCCCGGGGGTGCACAGGCCCTCAGCAAGGAGTTTCCCGTAAGTGCACCTTGAGTAATTCAAGAAGAAAATCACCCAGTCCGATGGCCCCTAGAGATTATTTGCACCCAAGGGGATTTGAACCTTGGACCTAGGGGGAGCATACCCCCAAGCCCAAGGCCTTTACCACTTAAACCAAGCCCTAGGGGTTAGGAAGCCTTATACACATACTCCTCATTCTCTGGTTTCTATAGGGAAGTATCACATACATATAGAAAATATTACTTTTGTATAAGTTAAAAAATGTTGCATCTCAAACCCATTGCCATGGAAATATTCAAGCTGATGAAAGGTTGAACGTGAAAATTTTATTTTTCAGTAAGTAACGGCAAACTTTTTTTTGCCATAAATTAAAGCAAAAATTAAAAGTACTATGATTTTGGCTCGGAACTCAATGGAGACCACCAAAATCCTCAATATCAGAGTAACACAAAGAACAAGCAGATAACGTGCATTAGTTGCGAAGGACATTTCAGTGTATGCAGAGTTCGAACAGTTGAACTCTCTAACTATCTCAAGTAATGTGAGATGGTCACGGAATGTTTTCATTCACGTCATTGTACTCAAAACCACATCATGCAAAATACATACATATATACATACATACATGTGTGTGTGTGTGTGTGCGCACGCGCGCGCGCGTTCTTATTTTATGCCATTGTCAAGCACAGCGCAATTCGTTTCTAAATGGAGGAGCTGAAAAACAAACAACCATTCAGCTGGAAATGAAAATACACAGAAAAATGGGTATAAATAATATAAAAAATTGAAAATTCGAAAGGATTGATAAACCTGCCTTGTAGTTTAACCGGAGGATAAATTTCCAGCGCTTCCAACAATCTAAGCTCCAATTCGACCTGTGATTCCTCCTAATTAAGCATAAAGTTAATTAAAATCACATCCAATTTGCAGCGCATATACATATACATACATATCGATCGAGATAGAGAGATAAATGCCTTGGGGAGAGAAGAAGCAGAGGAAAGGGGAGCTTTGCAAGGAGAATGAACGGACATGCCGTCTTGTTCCTCGTCTCTTCCTTTGCCTCCACTGTCCATGTCCATTTATATATATATACGCACACTCAGAAAAAGCAACGGTCTTGTTGAGGGGATAATGCTTCCGATACTTTTTGGATTAACCAGAAAACGAAAGCATTTTGTTCAGGTCTTTCTTCGTTAGGGTTTCGGCGTTTGATCCAACGGGATTCCGATTCGGAGAACGAACTCGCGCTGGCAATGTGGTTGGTCTTGGGCGGACATAATGGGCTGATGGACTTTGCATGGCCCATAATGGGCCAAAAGTTCACGTTTGAGTTCATGGCCCATAACGCATAAACTTAAAACTAGTGTTATTTTTATAAGAAATATACTTGCAGTCGTGAGTACGTAAGTGTCGTACAATCGCTTTAAAAAAAGTGAATAAATACGGGACCCACATGAAAAGAAATTAAATTTTTAACAGTGAACCCCACACTTTTTAAAAGCGACTGCATGGCGCTTGCACACTCCACAATTGTATGTAGCATTACTCTATTTTTATTTTGCTCTTTTTGGATAGAGTAATGATACAGTCATGGGTTGTGTAAGTGTCGCGCACTCCTTTTGAAAAAGAGTGGAGTCTATCATTAAAAAATTAATTTTTTTATGTGAGTTCTATATTTACTCATTTTTTTTCAAAATAAGTGCGTAGCGCTTGCGCAACACATGACTACAAGTATTATTACTCTTTAGGATATGCTAAATTCAAAACCTATGATCCTTTCTATCAAATAAATGATAAAAAAAATTGAATATTTATCTTTCCACATGAATATCTATGTTAAAATAGAGCTTTGCTACTCATCATCCCATACACTTAGGGGTGAAAAAAAAATCGGTGAACGGGACCAAACCGGTGAGGTTCTAAATCGGTTTTATATTTTTTAAAATCGGTCCGGTTTCGATTTTCATTTTTCTAACACTGGACCGGACCGGACCGATTCATATAAATATATATTTTTAATTTTTGATATTATATAAAATATTTTTTATATGATTTTTTCTATTTTATATAATTTTGATATCTAATATATATAATTATATATAAAATAATCTTGTATTATAGGCTAAATTACTAATTAAAATAATATTAAAATTTAAAATCCTATATAAATAACTATATATTATCACTATTGTCTATAGTATTAGTAGTTACACCTTTAAACCAGAAGTATCGGTTTAAAGGTGTAGCCAGTGCGATATCGGTTCTTCAAATCTTAAAACTAGTGTATACCAGTTCGATTCTAAAATATGTCCAAAACCGAACCAAACCGGACCCGTTACACCTCTACACACACCATACTTAATTTTATTTTTAAAAATTTTTTAATTTTATTATTCCTAAACTAATTGATTTCTTCTACTCATCATCTATACACACCACACACTTGGTAAGAGAAAAAATAAAAAATAAAATTATGTATAATGTGTGGTATGAGAATGATGAGTATAATTTTTCAATAAAATAATTTACTAAACAAAACTAATAATGGATAGCCTATCTCTACTACGGCCGCCGTAAGTCCCACATCGTGATGTTGCGTGGCATGGAAGTAGTGGGACTCTCGACCGACGAAGCGGGAGCACCAAACATCAATCCATATCAATGTTTTTTTACATATAGGACCATTGGCCTTAAATTTAAAATACTCAAAAGACATAAGTCACAAATCTGTCAAATTAGAAAAAAATAAAGATAAATCCTTAGGGCCGGTCCGACTGGTTTTCACTCAAAAACAGCCTGCCACTTATACAGTTACATGTATGTCTTCCACCATATCTATCCTAAACCATAAAACATTAGAAAACTGATTTCAAATAGAGAAATCATCGCACCCCCCTTCATCCCTCGCACCCCCCTAAGCACCGTTCGTCCCTCGTCCCTCGCACCCTCTTTCGTCCCTCACACCATACCAAATTGCACCCGCACCCCCGAATCGCACCCCTTGGGTCGAAGCTCAACCCAAAGGAAATCAATCGCACCCCCTTCGTCGAAGCTCAACCCGAGGTTGCGGGTTTGCGATGATTTCACTATGATTTTGAGCTTATTCTCTATACTTGATGATTTGAGATTGCGGGTTTGAGATGGTTTTTACTGTGATTTTGAATGAATTATGGTTTGATTGTGGGTTGATTTTGGTTTGATTGGGTTTTGATGGAGATGATCAACGGAGATGGGGGAGATCGGCGATAGAGATGTGTCGGATTGAGATGGTTGAGTCGGCGTCGGTGTCGACATTGGCGTCGGACTGAGGGCAGAGAGAGCAACGAGGAAGAGAAGGCAAGGGACGGTGCAAATTAGGAAGAGAAGGCAGGGGACGGTGCAAATGAGGAAGAGAAAGCTAGAACATACGAATTGATTGTCTGTGGTGGGGTGTATTTCTCTTAGGGTGTTTTTTCCTACGTGGCTTGAGATGAATGGAGGGCTATTTTTGTGGGAAAACCAGCCTGACTGGTGTGAAGCAGTCCTTAAAATAAAACCATACTCTTACCGTTAAAGTGTCGAGAATATTTTTTTTTTATTTTTTTTTATTTTGGCAAACCACTAAGGCCAGTTTGGATAGTAAAATTGTTTCATTTTATCTTATCTCATAATTATAACTTTTTCAAATTTTCACACAAAATATAATAAACAATTCAACTTTTTCAAATTCTAAAATAATAATAATATTAAAAAATAATATTTTAATAATATTTTATTCAACTTTCAATTTTAATTTAAAATCATTTCATTTCATCCCACTATCCAAACCGGTGTTTTTAATCTCGTACCGTATTGGGCGGTATTTGCCGTACCGGCCACTGGGCCGGTACATGTATCACATATATTTCGTACCGGCCCAAATACCAGCCTATATTTCGGCCCGTACCAGCCTGTATTTCGGCAAGTAATTTTTTTTCTTATTTTCAAATTACAAGCTTATTTTTTTACTTCCAATTCAGACTAAACTATTTATAATTTATATATATGTATTTATATATAATTTAGTCATATATAGACTATTATTTTGGAATATAATTTATATATATATTTATATATATTTCATATATCGACTGTCTCAAAACGGTACACGAAATAGTATCGATATCGAAATATTTCGTTCTAGTACCTTGACCGGTAAGATTATTCAAAACATTGATCCAAATTGCAGCTAAATAGGAATATGAGGAAAGGAAAAACACCTTTAGGCAAGTGGAGAAGGAATCATGGACAGGGTTGTACCGTTGGTTACCTTTCTTAAAGTTTCTTTGAGTTGAGGCGTGAATGATGTCGAAAAAAGGAGGAAAAAAACAACACCTAACATCATCCTATTTATAGTACGGACACGCACGAGATGACGACGAGAGCGACAAGGAGACGAACTAATAATGCTTTAACGGCATGGCATTACTATTAATGCTTTATTGAGACTAAAATAAAAAAGGGGGAGACCATTTTGTAATTTTTTTTTTCTTTTTTAATATAATTTTTTAAACTTTTATATATTTTAGATTTTTATAAATTGGAAAAAAAAATAATATACGAAGAAGGAAAGTGGAGTTTATATATCATTTTCTATATTTTGATCAAAAATTCGAAAAACTGTTTAATTCTTTTTTGGTATCCTAAACCCTTAACCTCATACAAAATACAGTAGTCTCCCACACAGACAGCTGCCAAAAACTGTCAATATATATATATATATATGAAAAATAATATTTGCATTCTAGGATGTGTAAGTCCTGCATACTCCATTTGATAAAAATAAAAAAAATTTGAGACCACGTGATAAAATTATTTTTTTAATTATAAACCCCACTTTTTTCACATGAAGTGCGTGCAATTTGTATGCCTAGGACTGTATCTAACATTACTCTTTTATTTCTGGACATAGGATAACACAAGTCAGTCCCAACAATCAAGCACATTATTATCACTCAGTTATTGCACTCCAATGACATAAAAAGCCACAGTATTGACAGGGAAATGGAAAAGCCTACACTCCAGATATCTTGAACAACTGGGTTTCCCCTAGAATTCTTGATTCCAACCTTTTCAAGCTTAGAAAGTCATTGCCCTCTAGTTTCCCTCAAAAAGCATGGAGAGAATACAGGAATAAGGTGAAAGAAGTATAAATACGCCTTTAGGAGGCTCTGATTCTAACGCATCCAGCCAGGACTCAAATTTTTGAGTCCTATCTGATAATTTACAGAGGATGAAATCTCACTGAGAGAAGCTAGAAAAAATACTTGTGAATCTGGTGGTCTAATTTTCAGGAGTGAGATTTTCTGGACCGAAGAGAGCCAGGCCTGCAAGAAGAAAATAATCACTAATGAGCATATGCATTGCCAATGTTTAATATGCATTTAATGTTCAAAGCATATGTTAGAGATGAAAAGCAAGTAGCAACTATCTTTTATGCCAAGATGGAATAGATTCAGGACAATTATTGGTCAAGGGCAAACTGCAAAACTGAATTGAAAGTGCCAGACAATTTCAGTATCAGATATGATCTTCTGAACAGTCGAACTTGTCCCAATATCAGACCATCTGATTTCTATGCCTCACTTTAAACCATATATTTAAGAAATGCCCAAATGATTAACAGCCCAGCTTTGTCAGCAGAACTGGTTTGGGAAACAAGAATAACTACTTTCCATTCTTTTTTTGATAAGTAAACTACTTTCCATTCTTTAGTGTATGTACTCCCAAATTGCGTCCATTTACCTATCTGGAAAAATTGGTGTTGTACTCAAGATTGAACAGCATGTCCCTGCGATTCTCTGTACCCATTCGAATCTTGAACTTTCTAGCCAGGGAATCCACCCGGTCATCACTCTCATAGTCCATCTCACGAATACATCTCCTTCTAACCTTTTTAAGCATTTCTTTTGATGGTACAAATCCAGCAGTTACCTGCCCAATAGGTTCATTACACAGCATTAAATTCTTTCCAGAGATGACAGACCAAATTGCTTAAACAAAAACTGGATCGTAAACCAAATAAAAAAATGCAGTACCATCTCGTCGATCCCAGAGAGAGCAGCCTTTGGATCTCGGTTGATGAGATGAGCATCAACAAGCAATGAATATGACATTGCATTTGGTTGAACACCCAAACTTACCAAGTGCTCAAAAACTCTAGAGGCTTCGAATGTCTGCAAAAGAACTAGAAAATTTACTCAGCGAGGAGTTTGTTCTTGTATGTGTGTGTTGCCCATCTACAATGGATGTGCATAAACATGGACCCCAAGGACATATAAGTTTAGGCCAGTCCCTTAATCAGCCCCAATACCCGAAGTGAATAGCATGAGTACCATAAATGCTCATCAAATTTCTCCCGGATCAACTAGCTACTATGCTCTCCTCACCCAGGGACTCAAACCTAGGTGGAGGCAGATGAAGAGGGGAGTGTTAAGAGTATGATGCACCAGTTGCAAAGCGGGTCTTTGTGCGTGTGTATGAGAGAGAGAGAGAGAGAGAGAGAGAGAGAGAGAGAGAGAGAGAGAGGCATAGTCCTCCAAATATCCAACCTTCTTGAGTCTCCCAAATGCAAACATCAGAGTGTTGTATGAATGAATATCAGGGGTCAATCCAAAAGAAGAACCGATTGCCTCGAAAGTTTGGTAGGCACGATCAAGGTCCCATATATTTGCACAACCTAAAATTATGCAATTTAGAGCAGCAACAGACTTGTAGGGAGGATGTCCACGGCTCAAATTCTCCAGTTGAAAATATACCTGTGGAATATAATAATACAGATAAAAAAGAAGCTGCAAATGAATAAGTTAAGCAAACTAGAAGATTCAGCTCCTAATACCTAGTCAATATGAACCACATGTGCATTCTATAAACACCAGTGGGGGAGCACACGAGATCTATTCTATTCTGATGATGCATCAATCCTGGCGTGCAATGGCATGATCCTAGATAACAATTTGAATGTGCATTATATTGACAAATTGAAAAATGAATTAGAGTCCAGGCAAAACAAACTTAAACCACTGTAAATAACAATTTGAAGCTATATTAATTTACATCCTTTTTTTGTCCACAACTGATTTTTTTACAAGTAAAAAACAATTATTAAAACTTAGAAAGAGGCGTAGTCCAAGTACACAAGATGCATATAAGAGAAAGTCCATAATTGATGTTACAGAAACACAATTAGTAATTTATGCCCCCTGCAGCATAAATTAGTATTTTGAGCTTGAGCTCTACTTGGGCTACCTTATCCTAATCAAGTTGAGCCAAGCAGAGCTAGAGCTTTGAAATTTTTTCCACAAGCCAAGCTCAAGCCTGCTAGAAATCCAGTCGAGCCAAGCCTGAGAAGCACAAAGTTCATCCTGTTTACACCCCCTTACTAGAACCAATGCATACCTAGCAGAACACCTGAAAATATCTGAGAAAGACTATAATTAAGATGCTATGCATACAAGCACTTTATGTTCTTCTCATGTGAAAAATATTTGGCAAGAAAAAGTTTGTTTCATTTCATGTAAGCAAATAACAACGAACCTACAAGCATATAGAGGAAGGGAAGTTGAGAGGATATGTACATTTTTTTTTTTTTGACTCATTAGTGTTGCTAGGGTTTTAGATGAAAAGAAAACAACCATATTGGTTTGTATCTTTAATTTGCAGAAGCTTCAGAATGGTACAAAAATGCAGATTTATAGAAACTGGATACCGCTAGTAAATAAAATTTAAACTAATAAACAGTCCATGACCAGCAATATATAATTGAAGAGTGCTATTTGATAACTTTCACAGATAGAAAGACATACTGAGTCCAAAGTCTCAAAACCCTTTTTTGAGCATGCCACGACCAATGGATGTAGAGAGGTAAAGGGAGAGAACATTTCTTTTTCTGCTTCTTTAGTGGAATTACCATAAGTTGACTCAAATTCATTTAGAGTACCAAAAGCCCTCTGCAGATTTCCCAGTGATGTGAGAGCATATATCTTCCCAAGGTAAGATTCCGGGTTAGGGACCTTCATTTCACGCAAAGAGCGTCGTAGGATTGCCCATGATGCATCCAGGAGAGAAGAGCTGTAGGTTCTAGCAGCAGTTCCCAGTGCCGACAAAACTAATCCTTCATCTACAGAAAGCAGAACAGCTGGCCTCACTTGCTCACCCCGAGCAATCCATTTGGCCATAAATTCCAGTGCATAGTATGCTAACTTGCTATTATCTCCTTGCATGGCAATTTCTGAAATATAGTTGCACAAGTTCCAGGTAGGACAAAGAGCTTTGTTCTGATCCATTGTCTGAAAACACCAATAGAAATAGCCACACATTAGAAAGATTAAGAGAAAAGTGAAACTCCACACAGAGAATATTTGAGGTAGTAATCCATTCAGTCACGTACCTTGCACCTCTCAATAATTGAAACCAACGTATCAAGCCTGCTCTTATTAACACAGCTCCGCACACATTCTGTAAACACCTTCATTGATAACATATAGCCAGATTTTAAAGCCACATCTAAATATTTCAAGGCAGCATCAATCTCATCTGTCGAAAACAGCATGCCAATAACCAAGTCATATGACTCATCATCAGGCAGGGAATCTTTCCCTGTCTGCATCATCCTGATAACAATAAGCAAAGTACTCCATTAAAAATTTAATGCATACACGCCTACAAAAACCTAAGCATTTCCTTATGATATTATGCACAAACAGGCAACTGTAAAGAAAAAAGATCTTACTGCAATATTTTAGCTTGAAGATTCTTCACAAAAACCAAATATGTTGCCCAATAGTTCCATAAAATCTACTTATCAAAAAAATAGTTCCATAAAATCTAATGACTAGTTCCTTTACTTGTTGAATGTGTAAAGCAAGCGAGTAATGCTACTCGTCATCCTAATTCTCATCATCCTCTCATTATCCCATGATGTGACATTAGATAATTGGAGACTATTTATTATATTTCACTAGTAAACCTATCATCTAATGCCACATTATGGGATGATGAGAAAAATGATGATGAATAGATTTTTTCAAAGCAAAATGGTGTTGCTGCTGTTTACTTGTATTATGATGCCTTCATGCAACTTCCAGTGGAGAAAGTCTTGAACGATTTGAAGTATTTTACTAGTATTTCACCACCCCTCTTGCGTTTTAAATGTATTTATATACTTATATTAAGCGGATGCATCATTATCATTCGCAATGGAATAAAATTACCAAACCCATCTAAAAGCTAAAACTTAACATTTTTAAATTTGCAGGGAATTTCCATGATTGAGTTGGGTCCAGAGTAATGAAGTATTTCCTAAGAGTTCTAGGCGTGTTTTCTCTTATTTCTTCTTCTTCTCTTTTTTTTTTTTTTTTTTTGATAAGTAATAATGGTTTCTTCTTCTTCCTTCTCGCCTAATCCAGAATTGACTGCAGCTGAACATTCAATTATAGAAACTGCAAAGCTCGCAATTTGATCCATTTATGTAGAAGTATGGGTCTTTTTCAGTGATGTATTCCGAAGAGTAAAACCAAGATTTAAAACCATGTTTATTCAGTTATCGAGAATTTGTTTATTGGGTAAAAATGAAAAAGGAAATGAAAAACTAAAACTTGAACTTCATATAGAAGCAGAACGACTCAGTATTCCATTTTTAAGCACAAGGGCAATCCTATCAGCTTAATAACACTACAAGCCATAGCATTTTCAAAGTAATATGCATCCAAATAAGCATACATGCCACAGAAAGATTCCAAACATGTCTTACATTTATGAAGAAGAAGAATAAGAAGAAGAAAGAGTAAATGGCTAACCGTTCGAGCAATTTGGTGGCGGCCACGGTCTCCTTGGCCTTGTACATGGCTTCGAGGACCAAGTTGAAAGACGCCGTGTTGGGAAGGACCGCATAGTCCTCCATCTGGGCGACGAGGTCGAGCAACTCGGCGGCCGTGGCGTCGGTCATCAAGTTGGACCTCAAATAATGGTTGTAGAGATTGACATCAGGCTTGTTGGGCTTGCCGGCCTTGTCGAGAGCCCGAAGCCAGAACTCGAAGAGTTGCTTCATGTCGTCCCAGCGCTGGGAGGTCATCCAATCAGTAAAGACGTTCATCAAGCTATTGACATCATGGATTTGGGAAAGGGCCTGGAAGCGAGAGCTCGGGGATTGATGGAGAAACCCCAGGGGGATCGGTGACTGAGTCAGGGACGAATTGGGAATCGGGTTCCGCCAGTTCTCATTGTAGAGAGGACTTCCGGAGGCTGGATTGGGAGGCAGAGGAGTTGAGGCTGCGGCTGGCTGGGAGTGAGTTGCCTCGGCGAGCTGGGGCTCCTGGGAGAGGAATGTGAAGGTCGAGATGGTCTTGAAGAAGGGGCTGGAGTCGATAATGGTGGTGGTGGTGGTGGTGGTGGTCTTGATGAGAGTACGGGCGCGAGTGAGAATCGCCATTTGGGAAGCCATTGATTAGAAGCTTCCTTCAGCGGAGGAGCAGATATGAAGTACTTCTGGATATATTCTATAATATAATATCCATTTAGCTCCTTGGTTTTATTAGGGTTTTGGGAGGAGAGTGTCCGAGAGGTCGGGGGTTATCGCCTGGGAGAGAAGGGGGCGTTTTGGCTATTAGGTGAAATTAAGGGGCATTGTTAGAATTCTTGAAAAAAATTTGAAATATATTTGAATATGAGAGCTATACATTAGTCGCACTCTTTGCACACTTTACACGTTTGGTTTTTTTTTTTTTTTTTGAAAAATATTTGCTGCAGCCTAATATCCCAACGCACAGTTGAAAGAAAAAATAAAAAGTTTTTGAAGGGTGTGCTACAAATGTAGGCTAGTACCTAGCATTACTCCTTTTTTTTTATGAAAGCTGGGCATCAGCCGGAAGCCGTAGCAAACTCTTCAGAATTTTTTATTTTATTTTTTTATTCTTTAACTCAATACAGTGTGTTGAGGATGTAGGTTACAGTAAATATATATATTTTTTTATTCGGTGTGACCTATGTTGCGGCTACATGCTTACTTAAATAATTTTACTTCCGATATTCACATAATTGCATGAGCAAGGCGCAATCCACGTGTAGCCTGTATAGACCCAAGTTGACACCTACGCCTGACTTTTACGTAGTTTGGAGAGTGAATTAAAATGAGATAAATTAAAATAAAAATTAAAAATTAAATAAAATATTATTATAACATAATTTTTAATATTATTATTATTTTAAAATTTTGAATTGTTTGTTTATTATATTTTATATAGAATTTAAAAAAATAATAATAATAATAAAATAAAATATTTTCATTATCTAAATGAGACCTAAATTATTAGCAGTAACATGGCTTGTTTAAATAGATTATTAGTCAAAGATTAAATATTTTAAAATTAAAAACATAAAAATCCCTCTATTCAAAAAATAAATTACAAATAAAAAATATTATATTTATGAATAATTTTAATTAAAAATTTTTAAACTACACATCATCCACATAACATAATAAATTAGCGATAATATTACTATGTCTCCTAATTTATACCGCTCACTTTGTCTCTTGACATAGTACCACAATGTTGTGTCACGTGGTTTATTAAAAAAATTAAAAAATATATATTCAAAACAAAATAACTTTCAAAAATACAAAAAGATAAAACCTAAAATTTTAAAATCCTGCTACTCTTTTATGTTTGTGTTTTAATTTTTTAATAAGTCACGTAACCACATTATGACGCTACATCAAAGAAGCATAGAAAGTATGAATCGAATAGTCACGGGCTTAATAACTGGGTTGAAAGTTTCACCAAAATCGTTTCCTTCTTGTTGGTGATAACCATTTGCAACGAACCAAGCTTTATATCGTTCAAGAGATCCATCAGCCCGTCTTTTGATTTTGAAAACCCATTTATAGCCTACTAAATTCATTTTGAGCCTGAAAGGTATAAGAGTCCAGGTATCATTTTGCACAAGTCCGTAAATTCCTCATTCATGGCTTTACGCCATTCTAGAAATTTGGAGGCAATAGTATATGAAGTGGGCTCGATAAGTGAGAGACTTGTGAATTCTGCAAGTTGTGCCTTTGGAAGATAGGCCAATGTTCCATCAGACAAAGTTCTGGGCTTGAAAATATTGGCTCTTGACCAAGTCTTCATGGGATGTGGGGTGGATTGTGGTGTAGGAGTAAGGAGCTGAAGAGCTGGGTGCCGAGGAAGATTCTGTTGAAGATGCAGGTTCTAGTGTGGTAACAAGTAGATTCAAGCCTTCATCATTGGCAGTAGATGGAATATTCTATGGAGAGGAAGGTATTAGACAAATAGTGGATGGCAAGCCTGTACCTACAGAGAAATGTGGCTGAGGGGCAGGTGAACCTGTGAAAGAGTGATTAGCAAATGGAAACGAGGACTCGTTGAACATACATTTCGAGAGATGTACACACGGCCCGTGCATATGTCTAAACATTTATAACCTTTATGATGTTCACTATAGCCAAGGAAAACACAAGGTGGAATAATAATCAAGTTTATGACAATTATAGGGCTGAAGATGTGGCCAACAAGCACACCCAAAAGTTCGAAGAAATGAGTAGTCGGGCTGTTGTTTGTAGAGAAGTTCAAGATGAGTTTATTTTAATAACAGGTGATGACAACCTATTGATAAGATAAACAGCAGTAGTAAAAGAGGCATCCCAATATTTCTTTGGTAGGGAAGAAGCAGCAAGAAGAGTTAGGCCAGCCTCAACTATATGACGGTGTTTACGCTCAATAGATCCATTTTGCTGATGTGTGTGAGGGCAAGTAAGTCTATGAGCAATGCCATAGGATTGAAGTAAAGAATGAAGTTTTTGAAATTCACCACCTCAATCCGATTGTATGGATTTAATAGGGCGTTCAAAAAAAATTTCTACTTGAGTTTGGAATTGCAGAAAAATAGAAGTAACAACTGATTTATAAGACATAAGAAATAGCCAAACATATTTAGAGAAGTCATCCATAATACTCAAATAATATAAATTGCCATGACTTGAGATTTGAGGGGAAGGACCCCATACATCATAAACAAAAGTCGTAATGGTGATGTTGAAATAGAAGGAGATAAGTAAAATGGCAAACAATGGCTCTTTTCAAGTTGACAAGAGGAGCAAACTGGATTAGCTTTATTGGAGGTAGTAGACAGATTATTTTGAGATAAAACTTGACGAACAATGCGAAGTGATGGATGACCAAGGCGTGAGTGCTATTGTTCAACAGGAATCCGAGAGGTGAAAAAAGCAGCTAGACATGATGATGGCTTGTGAAAGTTGTGAAGTGGGTAGAGACCTTGATCACTCTGGCCTTGGAGAATGATAGCTCCCGAGGATCGATCCTTGACACAGAAAAATGATGGATGAAGTTCAAAATAAACATCATTAACTTTTGTGAATTGGTAAACAGATAATAAATTCTTTTTGATGTGTGGAATGTGAAGAACTTGATTAAGGAAAAAGGATTTAAAGGCAGAAAATATTATGGATTTGTCGAGATGATGTATTTTCAAACCTTTGTCGTTACCAACTAGAACCTGATCTTGTCCACAGTAGTCCTCAGTGTGAATGTTGAGGTTTTAGAGATCTGAGGTTATGTGATGAGTGGTTGAGTAGTAGTATGATAGGCCTGTGGAGCAGATGGTGTTTGAAAATCTTGATCAGATCTGTGCCAACATTTGGTGGCAGTGTGTCCTGCTTTTTGCCAGATTTGGCGAAATGGGCGAGTTGTAGTAGAGCCAAAAGAAAAGGAATTTGAGTTTCCATGACTACGCCCACGACCCTTACCACCTCAATTGCCAAATGAATCACCACGAGATTGGTGATTGGATGAGGTTCGACCACGACCTGAATTGTTAGAGTTCCGAGGAACAAAATTAGTAGAAGGAAGGTTTACCTCCGTGATAGCAGCAAGTTGTTCCAAGCGCATTTCATGATGCAACAGATGACCAAAAAACTCATCAAGGCCATTGGTTCAAGTCAGGTGTTGACTGATGTAATGAGGGAGTCATACTCCGTATGAAGGCCATCAAGGATATAGGAAATGAGTTCAGGTTCACCAACAAGTTGACCAATTGCAGAGAGTGTATCAGACAACTACTTTACTTTCTGAAAATATTCTTGAATAGGAAGGCTGCCTTTCTTCAAAGTGCTTAGCTGAAAAAGAGTGTTCATTACTCGAGCACCGAAGGTGGTGGAGAACATGCGTTCCAACGTAGTCCAGACATCACGAGAGGTTTCAAGGCCCGCAATATGATTTAGAATTGGTTCAGATAAAGAGGAAATAAGGGTGCTTAGAATAAGTTGATCTTGTTCAAACCACAAATCATAGTCAAGATTGGGTTGAGGGAGATCAGTTGGAGAAGGGGGTCCTATAAGAGCAGAAGGGGCTGAGATGCTACCATCAACATAGCCAAAAAGTTTCTGAACACGCAGCTAAGGTAGGAGTTGTGCTCTCCAAGATAGATAATTATCTCTAGTTAGTTTTGAATTCATAATACAATGACTTTGAATTTGATCTGCAGGTGCTTTATGATTTATCTTTAGGAGAGCTTGATCGAGTCTTGGAGTGATCCGTTTCTGCACATGAGTTATCTGCTGGATTGCTTGGCTGAGTGTTGTGGTGATTTGTATAATCTCATAAACTGACCTTTAATATGTCAAGTTAAATTTATTATAAAATAAATATAATATATTATATAAATTCATAATTTACTTTTATCAATTATCTTTATAAGCACTTCTCTTTGAGTAAACTACAAGCAGGAGTTTGCTGTATGGTAGGGCCAAGAGACAGAGAGACCTTTTGTATTGTGCATAAGCAGAGCATTAAAATAAAGGAAAAATCTAGTTGTAAGCGATTCTATGCACTAATACACACACCTATTCAATATGATTGGTCAGAAAGTAAACTTTATTGAAAACAATGCTAATTTAAATTTAGAATATGAAGACAAGAATATTAGTATGCAGATTAGTACACAAACTTATTTGTACATAGCAAAACTCTAAAACAAAAGTGCCACAGTAATCAACCCATGCTTATATGATTAATTCGCATAATCTCACATGATTCCAGCATGTCTTGGAGCAGTCATGTAATTTGGCACTTTTTATTATCTTTTCCTAGAATTTCATAAAACTATTGGCGCCACCGACCAACACATGTCCCATGCAGGCAGGCCGCATGGGTGTGACTGGGGTCCATTTATTCCGGTTAAGGAATTTCAAGGTACTAATCAAACACTTCAGACTTCGGAGACATCACACGTAGTGGGATTGAGATATTTGGGACAATATCGTTACTAAATTTCTATATAAATTATAGTAAATAATTTAATTTTTTCAAAATTTAAAATAATAATAATATTAAAAAATAATATTTTATTCAACTTTCATATCAATTTATCTTATCTCAATTCACTATTCAAATTAGACCTAAATGACTTTGAGCGAAATTTGCACGCGCCCCGCCCCAAGCTGAAGTCGGTACCAACCGGAACCAGGTTGGGTTAAGTTTTGATAACCGGAAGAGTTTAGGACCGTTAGAAACTGGGCTAACTAGCAAGTACACCAACAGTCAAATACGCGACAAAAGCTCCAGCTTGCCCGGTTTCCAACAACACCATACCACGTTCACGTCACAATAATATAATTACGGAAAAGAAAAATAATTTGTACAAAACTTAAATAGATAAATTTTATGTAAGTCTTTATAAAAAAATAAATTATATCTTAAAAAAATATAAAAAAAATTATTATTTATTAATAGAACCTATTATTTTATAAAAGACTTTGTATGAAATTTATGTATTTAAAATTTCATAATGCTAAATTATATTAAATCATACTCCCCTTAATATCTATAAAGGTAAAAATAAATACATAGTGGGAACACAAATGTGAAAATCACGAAAAGAGTCGCCCAGCCAAACATTATCAGATATAGACACTTTCCCCTACACTACCCACCGCCACCCATCTCTCTTTCTCAAGAAGTATCTCCTCCGCCCAACAGCATCATCTCTGTCTCTCTCTCTCTCTTCCTCAGTCGGACACACTTTCGCCCCCTTGATTTGAAGCTCAACCAACGCCCCTAAAAAGGATACTAAATCTTCTCATATAATTTGCTTTCTGCAATCTTTCATGATCTCATTCATGGCTGTTTTAGCATATCTGGTGCTTTTTTTGGCTCTCACTGGTCATTCAAGTAAGCCCTCCCACCTGCTTTTGTATTTTTTTTTCCTCCTTCTTCAACCTTAGATAAAAAGGTTTAGGATCAGTATGAGTAATGGTTTCTGGGATGGATTCGCTTCCTGTTTTTTGTTGCTTTTACCCTGTTTTTCCTCATGGAGCGAAATGGAGACAAGTTTTTTTTTTTTCCCTTCGATCTCTAGGAGCGTGTTATTTCTTTTGTATTTCTAAATGACAAACATTTTTCTCTACACACATGGCCAAGATTTGAGCTGGAGATCAGTGACTCTCTGTATAGATATATTTTATATATATATATATATATTATCAATTTCTGGACCAGTTTTTCCTGATTCCGTTCTGGAAAGCTGGATTGTAAACTAACTGATCTTTTTTTTCTTTTATTTTCTCTCTCGTATGTACTGATGTGCACGTTCTCCCCCGTAGGTGCTACTTATTGCATGTGCAAAGATGGGATGAATCAACAAGACCTTCAAAAGGCGTTGGATTATGCTTGTGGAGCTGGAGCTGACTGTTCTCCGATCCTTCAAAGCGGTGCCTGTTTCCAACCTAACACCGTAAAGAATCACTGCGACTGGGCTGTGAACAGCTATTACCAAAAGAAGAGTCAAGCTCAAGGGAGCTGTGATTTCTCAGGCACTGCCACCACTGCTATGACTGCCCCAAGTAAGTCCCCTTGTGCGCAAACACCCCCCCCCCCCCCCACACACACACACACACACACACTAATTCTGGATCCTCATTTCTTTTTTTGGGTGATTCACAGCTGCGTCTTCTACCTGTGTTTTTCCTTCAAGTTCCAGGTATGGTTCGTAGTCCTTTACGTCCAGTCTTTATCTACTTAATGTGTCGGATCATTTCCTCGTAGGAGGAATCTTTTTAGCTATTTCCTATAAATGAAAATTTTTTGCATTGTTTGTGGACTGAAGAATCTGGTTTAAAGCTTGGATTCCCTTTCTTTCCTTTTCTTTTCCATGTAGGGGACCTCCTTTCCATTACCCCGTGAACATTTTTTTTCCTCCATTATTGTAGGTGTAGTCTGTAGATTCTTCGTACTGATGAACTCTGCTGTTAAGAAATCTGATACTCTACTCTCTGTTCTGTGATTTTTTGTTTGTTAGAATATAATTTAAAAAAATTAAACTTTCCTTAATATATTCTTCAAAGTTTTGGAATTGCTATCAGAGTGAGGACTTGAATTCGAATCCTACTCTGTTCTTTTTTATTGTGGCTGTTTACAGAGATCTTGTTGGTTGTTCTGAACTGGGTTTTGGTTCCATAAGCAGTGGCTGCTAGTATTATGCTAATATTTTCGGTGCTCTCTTTCTATTCAGCCAAGTGGGAACAAACAGTACAACGACGCCATCAACAACTCCGACAACCACAACTCCAAGCACAAGCACGACGCCCACAACCACAACTCCCTCGACCACCACACCCACAACTCCCTCGACCACCACACCCACAACTCCTACGACCATAGGCACCACCCCTCCCACGGTCTACGGCGCAGGAATCAGCCCCACAGGGAGTGGCACCACGAGCTACAATGACAGTGAAGCCGTGCCTCTCAACAGAGGCATTGCCCTTTTCTTCTTCTCCCTTGCACTGACGTTCTGCTCAGTATTGCTGGGTGGCTGGAGGTGAAAAAGAGAGTCACGGGAGGGCATAATCTGTGGTGCACTACAGCAGGCGAGATGAGATTGATGATGAAGTGGGTCCTCCTCCTCCTCTCCTATGTCAAAAAAGCTGGGGAATTTGATTCCTTTTTCTGCCGTTGAGGGTAGAAGTGTAGAACCTGATCTCTTCTTTTTAGATTTGTCCTTTTTGTATCTAGAAAGTAGTAGTATTTAAAAAACGAAAAATTATTGGAACTTTATTTTACCTTGGGGGGATCTTTGGATCTTCCTAGTTAATTTCTCTTAGCATATTGAATGCCTCTGCAGGTTAATTAATTTGAGTAATGCAAGTTATAGTCTAAATTTAGCGGATTCATTATTGGAAAAATAATTTTTTAGTGACTGCTAAATTAGATTTATTTTTTATTTTTTAAAAAAATATATGAAATTTGCACCATCTAAAACTATAAATATTATTTTTCAATTAATTTTGAGCAATCTCGGATCACTCAATTTGATCACGTTTCTTAGCTCTCATAAGTCATATCCCTCGAAAGATGAAAAACACAATCATATAAAAAGCTTTCTCCAAACTGAAAATTCTGTTCAAATTATATATTTGGTAATTCTCGAAAAAAAAAACATCAGTAAAGAAGGAAAAGTATATCAATAATTCTAGATACAACCGGGTTGAGCACCTGCCGCAGAACCGGCAGCCGGTTCTTCGTGTAATATTTTAAAAAAAAAATGTGGAAGAAATGAGGGAAAACCGAAAACAAAAAACAGCGAGGGAGAATCCGAAAAATGAATTCTTGTTGTTAGTTCGAAACCAGAGAGAGGGAGAAACTAAAAGAGGTCCCGTCGTGCGTTGGATACATCATGCAGTGTCGTAGTGCGTTGGAGTGAAATCGAATCCAAAAAGCTGCTTTAGGTTGGATGCTATAGATCAAAACTAGAGAGAGAAACCAGAGATGTGATACCCCGATATTGCATCATAAGGTTCCAATGAAGCTCCAATTGTATCATTGACTAGTGGAATAGGCCATGTGGTTTGGGATTGGGGTGAATGGTATCAGAGCCTATCCCAACCAGAAATGTGGGACTTGAGCCGTGTAGGAAGTATAGGTCACCAGAGAGGTCGTGCAAAACTAGAGAGGTCGTGTGAAACCAGAGAGGGAAACCTGTCTTCGTGCGAAACCAGTGCGTTGGGCCGTCGTGCGTTGGATCTGTCTTTGCCATCGTGCATCTTTGGTTGTCGTCGTTCATCCGGCGTCACATCCTACAAAAAAGAGCTGCTTGATTCGGTTGAGATTTATTTTTGAGATTTCGCACTCTGCTGTATAGCAAAAGTAGATAACGAAACCACATTGATTCGGTTGAGACCCAGTCCTCCTCCGAACATTCTTGGTGAATTTCATCTGCAAAAATTTCTTCAGACATTGATATTTTTCGTTTTAAAATTTTTGTCAATGAATGGCTTTTGTATTGAACAGGTTGTTGGGTATTTTGACACAAGCACTGTAGAGTTCGTGGGCAGATCTGGTTCAAGCCATCATCTCAGTAAAAATCATTCGAAGCACTGGGTAATAACTTGGTTCTTCATTTGCTGATCTATCTTCCTTTGGTTATTGTTGGTGGAAATATTTCAGACATATTTGGAAGTGCTCATAGAAAGCATTGTTTGAGTCCCTGGCAAGAACTTGCTTGGCCCGAAATTTATATTTTTTTAGAGTGACTTCTGATGAGATTATATGTTCTATAAAAACTGTATGAGGCATTTCAAAACCAAAATGTGATTTTAGATAATTGATTAATACGTTCATCTTTTAGAGTTAGATTTCATAAAAAATAGGGGATATATGTTTTCTTATAAAGTATTGGAACATGATGTGCCGAAGATGGATATTATATGCCTTGGAAAAAAATGTTTGTTAAACTTTGTACAGTCCATGCAAACATCTGAGTGTAAAAACATAATGGTATTCTGTTGTGTACAGTTGCGGGACTTGCAGGAATTTTTTGTTCAATTGTTTTGGTGAAAGGCTCCATCTGAAATGATTGCTATTTTTTGGGTCTGGAGCTATTTTGTGGGACTTGTAGGAATTTTTTGGTATTTGATGGTATTTTTCTTAGCAAGTCCAAATTTAGGACCTCTCGTGATGGTATTTTTCTTGGCTGATATCATGTTGCCTCACTTGCCGAGACGTGCTGCTCCAAGTTCACATCACATGGAAGTTTGCTCGTTTGTGTCCATAATTATAAACTAAATATATTTATATTTTTGTCACAGCTCATGACACAGTCACTACATTTAAATACCAGATTTTGTCATGTCATTCATGCCAGTCCATAATTCCAGCAAACAAAGAAGCAAATTCATGTATCTGTGATGTACTAACATCACATGCAAACCCTAATCCCAAAGCTTGAAGCACTCAGTAAAGTAGTAGTACTAAATAATCTCCACATGCAAATTTTGGGAGTTTAAGATTACAAGTTAGCACTAAACTACAAATGCACTACAAACTACAACCAGTTCAAGTACTACAAATGCAAATTGAAATCTTATCAATTGGCACTAAACTACCAATATTTCCAGCGTTCTACTTGGACTGTTTTACAAATTGGTCAACCTCCAAAGTAAGTTTAAGATTACAAGTTAGCACCAACTTTGGGAAGAATCTAAGAACTTAATATATCTATATCAACTACGGAGTCCAATACAACAACCAACTACAAATGCAAAAGCCTAATATTGGATAGCAGCATCTCTCTCTAGTCTCTTCTCAATCTCATCCGATTTCTTATGGAGCTCAATCTCCCTCTTTTCGACATCGTCGAGTCTCTTCTCGAGTTCTCTCTCCTTCCTTAACAGTTCATTTGTTCTTTCTCGAAGTTGGAGCTCATTCTCTTGATTACTATTTGCCCACTTGAAAAGCTTGCAATATGGTAATCCCTAATCATTCATACATATATAAATATAAGAAATGTTAGATGTACAGGATATTAATCATTATATATACAAAACGTTTTACATACAAATGATGGACAACCGACCTTTGTGTTGTAGTTTGGACTAAGTTTTTTTATTTTATTTTAGAACTAGTTTTTTTTTTATATATTTTAATGTCTGCTCCTTAGTGTCTAGATATATTTCCATGCCTTAGTTACTTCCATGTAGTGCCAACTCCTAAGCATATATAATCAAGGACATCAAGGGCCTCCCTCTTTACTTGCAAATCTAGATCTCCTATAATTAAGAATATCATTTGCCTCTCAAATTCACCTCAAAATAGAAAGACTGCTAATATTTTTTTTATGTATTTTTTTAAAACAACACTGCATATAGTAATCCAAAAAGCTTACATTTTAACTTGGCAGTAGACTCCTTAAGCAAATATTGCTACAATAACTATAATTTTTTTTTTTTTTGTAAAAAATAATCTACACATGCATAAAACTTAATTAGCGAAGGCAGAAACAAATACAAGAGAAACCAGTGGATCCAATCTTACTTGACTACAACGTATTCTCATTCATGCAGAAAGCAAATTCAAAAATTTTTCAAGTAAAAAATAATCTACACATGCTTAAAACTTAATAAGCAAAGGCAGAAACAAATACAAGAGAAACCAGTGCATCCAATCTTACCTGACCACAACGTATTCTCATCCAAGCAGAAAGCAAATTCAAAATTTTTTCAAGTAAAAAACAATCTACACATGCACAAAAAAATAGAGTTATTAAACAAATTTTTTTTTTCAAAATTCAAAAGTCTCGCGCAAGGACTTCAAATTGGAAAGTTAGACAAATAGAGTTTTAGCTAATTACCTCCAAGATTCCATAAGCCATTATTAATAAATAGAACCAATTTTTAGTTAATCACTTTATTAATTGTACTCAGAAAAATATTTATTTGTTTAAAATAATAAATTAAAATATTACAAAGTAAACCAAACAAATTGAATCCTAGCACACAAAATATATATATATATAGATAAATTGGGTAAAAATGCTTTCTACTGGTTTCATGGTAAAGATCCAGAGTGAAAAGTTCACACTTTAATACACAAATTTACAATATAATACTGCATATAGAACAAATTGGAAAATCGAACCTTAACTGGGATTCCTATCTGTCTTTGTTAGCTCCTTGGTTCACTCCCACCACTGTGTCGTTGTTGTCAGTGAGGGTATGGAGAGTGTTTGAAAATTTGAACTTAGAAAGGGTTAGGGTTAGGGTTAGGGTTAGGGTTAGGGTTTTAGGGCATCTGTGGGAAGGGGAAATCAGATCTGGGTGGAGAAGAAGAAAGAAGGGGCTTCGTGGAGAAGACGAAGGGGGTGACGACGAAGAGAAACCAATGGCTTACTGAAGATTCGTGGGTATGGCTCTGTGGCTTCGTGGATAGGACGAAGAGAAGAGACCCCCCACCATCGTGGATTCGACTGTGTCGTGGAGAAGACGAAGAGTGTTACACAACGGCTAGGGGCAATGAAGTGAAGATGAGATGTGCAGTTGAGAAGGGGCGTACGAAGTGATGAGGAACGTGATGATAAATTGTGAGAAATTGGGGAAGAATAGATCGACCAAGCCCTAGAATGTTAAGTGCAATTATGGACTTCATGGGCCAAATGGAAAGAAGGGTATCGAGCTTCAAGTTACAAGGGACGTTGGCTGGAAGCTTCACCTATTGGACCATTGTTATTTGCTTTTATTTTATTTCTAATGTAATAACTACAGCCCATGATGTGTTAAGGGCAGTTTAGTCATTTTCTATTTTTAGTACTATTTAGGTATGTCACTCTGACATAGTTAGTTATGCAAAAACAATCCAGAATATTCTCTACTCAGAAATTGGAGGAGCCTCCCTCGAAGCAGGCTTTTTTTTTTTCATCTCTATCAATATACGAATTCTCATTTTCCAGTATCCATTCTCATTCATCATCTTATTACATTCATCCACTACAATTAATCTGTTACAAATGGTATCCAGAGCCCTCAGTCCTCTTCTTACAATGGCTAAAGGTACTCGTTTCACACAGCTCCAGGAAGGATTTAACTCCTTCAAGAAATCGACTGAAACCCATATGAAGCAGACTGAATCTCAGTTTACTACTATTGGTGTAGAAATGCAAGCTGTACCTCGGCAAATGGAGGCCATGATGAATCAGTTTACTGCTATGGCTTTAGACCTGCAAAACGTGAATCACCAAAAATCAACAAACACAAATCAGGCTGGAGGTTCAAATCAGAATGAACAGATGGTGCTGCATACAGGGGAAGTGTACCCGAGAGCTATAAGATTGGATTTCCCAACCTTCAATGGAGGTGACCCACATGGATGGTTATACAAGGTGAACCAGTTCTTTTCATTTCATAATACGTTACCTCAACATCGTTTGAGACTTGCTTCTTTCCATATGGAGGGCAAGGCCCTCGTATGGTTCCAAGATCTTGATGAGTCGGGTGTCTTAACATCTTGGGATGAGTTTGTTAAATTTCTATTGCTTAGATTTGGGCCAAGTAGCTATGATGACCCCATGAAGCAATTAACTAGGCTCCGACAAGTAGGATTTGTTGAGGAATATAAAGCTCAGTTTGAGTCTTTATCAAACAGATTATGAGGGCTCTCAGAATAGTACAAACTAAACTATTTTTTGAGTGGTCTACATGATGATACAAGGTTGACAGTCCGCATGTTTAACCCACACAACCTTCTCTCAGCATATGGCCTTGCAAAAATTCAAGAGGAAAAAACTTCCTTACATAAGAAATTCATTCCCAAAACCAGTAACCAACACCACTTTGAATCAGCCACCTTAAAAATCAATCCCACCCAACCCACCCAACTTGACAGCCAGAAACACAATCCTAAAGCTATTGTACCTGTCCACAAGATTAATCCAGCCCAAATGAGAGAGAGGCGCGAGAAGGGCCTCTGCTATAATTGTGACTCCAAATGGCACCCAGGGCATAGGTGCCAAAATCCTAAACTCTATATCATTGAGGAAGTGTTGGAGGATGACACTTTAATAGAAGAACCACCAGACATTTTGCCCTCACAACCTATTTGTTCAGATCTGCCCAGACCCAAAAGAGAGCCTGAAATCTCACTACATGCCATTATTGGCTCTCCTAATCCTAAAACCATGAGGGTTAGAGGGAAAATTGGCAACCAAGGTGTCACTATTATAATTGATTCAGGAAGTAAACATAACTTCCTAGATACTACCATTATCTCACGTCTTCCATTGTCAGTTTTCTCTGATCAAAAAGTTAAAGTTAAAGTTGCTAATGGAGATCAGCTTGAAAGTGAAGGGAAGGTGATGGGGGTCAATATCAGCATCCAAGGGGAGGTGTTCCAGGTCAACATGTATTTGCTGGACTTAGCTGGTTGTGACATGGTTTTAGGGGTCCAATGGCTACAAGCATTGGGATCCATCCTGTGGAATTTCAAGGAATTGACCATGCAATTCCAACACAATGGCAAGGCTATAATAATGAAGGGGCTGAATGCTCACCACTTGCTTGAGGAGGAGTCAATGCAGCGAACTAATCATATGGAGACTAAAGGACTGTTATTGCAGTTGATTGAAGAATCCACAACAAACCCACCCGATTCGCTACCTGAACCAATTCAGCACCTACTCAACAATTACCAAGACATCTTCTCCACCCCAAAAGGCCTTCCCCCTAGCCGTACACATGACCATTCTATCACACTGCAGCCAGAAACAAAACCAATCTCTGTGAGGCCATATTGCTACCCCTATTTTCAGAAGAAAGAAATTGAAAATATTGTGAAGGAACTCATGGAATCAGGGGTTATACGACCATCTCAAAGCCCTTACTCATCTCCATGCCTTTTGGTGAGAAAGGCCGATGGGACTTGGCGATTATATGTGGATTACAGGGCGCTGAACAATGTTACTATTAAGGATAAATATCCTATTCCGGTGGTGGATGAGCTAATGGATGAACTCTATGGAGTTAAAATTTTTTCTAAGCTTGATTTGAGGTTGGGTTACCATCAAATCAGGGTGCGTCCGGAGGATGTTCCTAAAACTGCTTTTAGGACACATGAAGGTCAACATTTCAAAGCCTAATGAACCAGGTTTTTAAGCCCTATCTCCGTCGCTTTATTTTGGTATTTTTTGATGATATACTAATCTATAGTAGTGATGTTGAGATGCATTTATCACACTTGAAAGTCACTTTTGAATTACTAAGACAACACCAATTCTTTGCCGAGTTGAGTAAGTGTTGTTTTGGGCAAGAAGAAATTGCCTATTTGGGCCATCTCATTTCGGGCCAAGGTAATAGAGCTGATCCAGATAAACTGAAAGCCATGAAGAATTAGCCTGTTCCAAGGTCTATCAAGGCCTTGAGAGGATTTTTGGGGCTAACGGGTTACTACCGACGATTTGTGAAAGGATATGGGGCAGTTGCAGCAAAGCTAACTGAACTGTTAAAAAAAGACAGTTTTAAGTGGAGTGAGACAGCCCAAACTGCTTTTGACCAACTCAAACAGGCCATGAGTTTGCCACCAGTTTTGGCCTTACCTGATTTCCAATTATCTTTTGTAATTGAATGTGATGCCTCCGGGGAAGCTATTGGAGTTGTGCTAATGCAAGAGGGAAGACCGCTAGTTTTTTTCAGTCAAGCTCTTAAGGGCCGAGCACTGGCTATGTCAACATACGAAAAGGAACTAATGGCGCTAGTTTCAGCTGTACAGAAATGGCGACCCTACTTGTTGGGCCACTCTTTCGTAGTGAAAACAGACCACCAAAGTCTGAAATTTTTACTAGATAAGAGAGTGGGCACTCCAATGCAGCAAAAATGGATATTGAAGCTCATGGGGTATGATTTTTTTGTGGAATACAAAAAGGGCAGAGAGAATGTGGTGGTAGATGCCTTATCTAGGCAAGAGCTGGAAAATGAAGTGACGGTGGCTCTAATTACACTTCCTAGCTGGGATTGGCTCACTGAAATTAAAAGCCTCTATGATTCCGATGCAGAAGTAACATCATTGTTTCAAAAACACCAAGAAAACAGGTAGCCTCCTCACTATGTGGTCAAAGATGGGGTCTTATTTTATAAAAACAGAATCTATATTCCAGCCCACTAAGACCTCATTGACAAAATCCTACACTTGGTGCATAGCAGCCCCATAGGAGGACATTTGGGATTTGATAAGTCCTTGCATAGACTCACTAAAGATTTATTTTGGCCTGGTTTAAAAAGAGATCTAAAGTTCTTTCTAAGGAGTTGCGACACATGTCAAACAATGAATGTGGATAACACACTACCTAGTGGTCTCCTACAACCTCTTCGAATACAACTAAAGCAAACCCTAGCTCACAATGTGAACCCACTTCCTACCCTACCACCAGTTAACTCAAATGGCATTTTGAAACCAGAACCGGAAGAAATAATTTCAAGGAGGATGAGAAAAGTGAAGAACCTACCTTTAGTAGAAGTGCTAGTTCGCTGGCAAGGGCAGCCCGTGGAGGAAGCTTCTTGGAAACCTTACCGATAGCTATGTGGGGACTTCTCTCACCTTGTGGGCAAGGTTCTCTAAGGGAGAGGTATTTGTTACACAACGGCTAGGGGCAATGAAGTGAAGAGGAGATGTGCAGTTGAGAAGGGGCGTACGAAGTGATGAGGAACATGATGAGGAATTGTGAGAAATTGGGGAAGAATAGATTGACCAAGCCCTAGAATGTTAAGTGCAATTATGGACTTCATGGGCCAAATGGAAAAAAGGGTATCGAGCTTCAAGTTACAAGGGACGTTGGCTGGAAGCTTCACCTATTGGGCCATTGTTATTTGCTTTTATTTTATTTCTAATGTAATAGCTACAGCCCATGATGTGTTAAGGGCAGTTTATAGGGGTGTAACCGGTCCGGTTCGGTCCGGTTTTGGATAAATCTAGGACCGAACCGATATGTACCGGTTTTGTATTTTTCAAAACCGATTAAGCACCGGTTATCCTCCTAAACCGGTACTTCTGGTTTTACCGGTTTCCGGTCCGGTCCGGTTTTCCGGTTTTTTTTTAATGTAAGTTTCACAATTTGTCATTAAAAATTTGTTTATAAAAAAAATAATAATAAAAAAAAAAACTGATTTAAAAAAAATTGTTTTATACTTTTATTAATATATTAGACTATATAATAGTATTAATATTAGACTATTGATATAATTATAAGTTATATATTAGTATTAGTTATAAACTTTTAGTGATTTAGTATTAACATTTTATGTAATAATTTATAAATTATAACAAGAAATTATTTCATATATGAATATATATAATTATATATATAATATATAAAAATTTCACATAAAAGTTTATAATTATACATTATATATAAAACTTATATATATTAATATTTAATATATATAAATATTTTGTATAAAACTTATATATAAATTTTTTTTTTTTAATCAACCGGTCAGTCCAAAAAATCCCAGAACCGGCCGGTTTTTAGATTTTAAAAAACGGTTCCGGACCGGACCGGTAAAACTAGTCCGGTCCGGACCGGTTTTCCGGTTTACATTTACACCCCTAGCAGTTTAGTCATTTCCTGCTTTCAGTACTATTTAGGTCTGTCATTCTGACATAGTTAGTTATGCAAAAACAATCCAGAATATTCTCTACTCAGAAATTGGAGGAGCCTCCCTCGAAGCAGGCTTTTTTTTTTTCTCATCTCTATCAATATACGAATTCTCATTTTCCAGTATCCATTCTCATTCATCATCTTATTACATTCATCCACTACAATTAATCTGTTACAAAGAGAGGTCTACGACTTTCTCGAGGACGAAACGTAATCGTGGGAATGTGAGGATGAAGACGAAGAGAAAATGTGGGGGGCGAAATGAAGACGAAGAGACCAGAGGTCCAGAACCCCTTCTCTGTCTTCGAAACGATGTGAGGATGTGAAATGAGGATGGAGACCAGAACCCCTTCTGTTTTCTAGCTAGTAGTGAAACAACGTCGTTTTCGATTTTTGCCACGTTGGACGCGATGCTGAGGCGGGACGCTGGCCGGTTGTAAATAGAATTTTTGAAAGAATATTTAGGGGTGAAGGTGTGTACGAGGGGCGAAGGTGTGTACAGTACACAATATTTGGCAATGAAGAATTCTATTCATCAGTTATTATTTATTATTTTACACTTTATAAAAAAATATTTCTACACCCTATTAAAAATAAATAAAATTGTAGGTGTGGAGTGCGGGAATGAATAGGCAATAAGGAATTTTATTCAGCAGTCACTATTCACTATACCACACCTTATAAAAAATATTTCTAGATCTTATTAAAAAAAAAAATTGTAAATATGAAGTAGTTAAGTAAATAATAATTAATGAGTGGAATTCCTACTTTAGAGACTAGGGTGGGGGCTGGAAAAGAGACCTGTCATCTGAAGCCGTCCCATTCATTTTGATGTAAATATATATAGTTGGACAAGTGTGAGGCCCATCCCATAATAATTGAGTTTTGAGATTGCACGCCCATCCAACAAATCTTTGGATGTGCTTGAGAGCAACCTTTGACCAGTGACCACCAACGCATATGGTTGGTTACATTCTAAAAATCTGTGATAAAAATATGCAAGAAACTGTTAGATTTACGTGTAAGGATTAAAAAAAAAAAGTAAAAATTTATAAATTAGTGCAGTATATGTAATATGTTAGATTTTTTAAAAAAGTAAAAAATAATTTTATAACCCGACACAATACTTTTAACAAAAGATGTATATGTGAACATTACAAATTCCAAATCCTCACAAACAATAAATATTTAAAGAGAAGTGTTACAATCATAGAAAGATCCCATAAAAATAAATCTACAGACTAGCATGATTTGATATCTAACGTATCATATTAAGTCATGTCAGTTTGTAAATTTACTTTTATGAAATCTTTTTATGTCTAAAACATTTCTCATGTTAAATTCTAACATGCAATGATATTTTAACTTTATTTTAACATCTGGAGTTAGGGTTATGATTGTAGCACTTCTCAACAACCATATAAATGTTATTTGAGGGATAGGATAGCTAAACCTCCACAACATTAGAGAGAGAAACAGACTAATTTTCAGTTAACCTTTTCTGATTATCTAAATACAGGAAGTTGTTCTGTTCTCTATTTATACTGCTATTGTGTTGTCCAATTAACTCATTCTAACATAATGTATGGCCTCAAACAAAGACAATTCAGCCCAACTAAAAAGAACTCAACTAATTAGGCTTGCACAAGCAACAACAAATCCACAATGATCAAATTGATGTTCAATGGACCCTAATACCTTTTCCATATTGGGCTATTTGCGAAAGCATTAGTAACACATTTTTTCGCAGATAAGTTAGAAGAATATGAAGAATAACTGCGAAAAAAAAAGATTTTAGATGCAGTTTGGATGATGAGATGAGAATAAAATATTGTTAGAAAATTATTTTTTAATATTATTATTATTTTAAAATTTTAAAATTTTAAAATGTTTATTATATTTTGTGCGATAATTTGAAAAAATTATAATGATGAGATGAGATGAGATACTTTCGCTATCCAAACACTTTCACTAGAAGCTAAAGTAAACTCACAAACTGATATAATTTTATGTGATATAATTATATTTAATTTATAATAAGTCTCGTTTGTTTTCGCATATGAGATGAGATGAATTGATATTAAAGTTAAAAATTGAATAAAATATTATTAGAATTTATATTTTTTAATATTTTTTATATTTTTGGATTTGAAAAAGTTAAATTGTTTATTTTATTTTGTGTGAAAATTTGAGAAAATTGTAATTATTACATTAGATTATATTAGATTAGATAAAATAAGTTGTGAGGAATTGTGAAAACAAACGAGACCTAAATTTAATTTTACAATCTAACATACCTTAATTTAAGGTTTGCAAAAACATTCCTAATCATGGAATCACCTCCTAATCATGTGTACCAACTACCACGTGTACCGTCACGCTAAAATAACTACTTTAACACCACATTCATTTCCTATGCTATACTACACCGTAGCTCGTTCTCTCGCCCCTTTTTGAATGAAGGGTAATGATATCCTTACTACCAACTACAACTCGTTTACCATCCAAGCCTACGTGGTTTTTTTTTTTTTTTTCCTGCTCTACTTTTTGCCTTCTATCGAGATTTGAACATTCTGTCAAAGCTTCAATTACAAGCCTAAGAATATTGGCATTGGCTTCATCAAAGTCATCTCTAAAATTTGATGAAAAGTACGCATTTTCCATAAATCCAAAACCTCCCTAGCTATAACCCCACATTTGATTAGTCATTGGATAAATCAAAATAATAATATAATATTATTTTTTTAATAATAATATTTTTTAATTTTTTTTTTCATATTTTACAATTACATTAACCATATGTTAATTAATAATTTAATTTGATACTTAAATTATTATTTCCCAACAATTTTTTTTCCTTAACCTAATCAATCTTGATTAATACTTAAACTGTGGTGGCATTAATCTGAAATCAATCTAATAACATC
Organism: Juglans cinerea; assembly: GCA_961763995.1. Lineage (NCBI taxonomy): Eukaryota > Viridiplantae > Streptophyta > Magnoliopsida > Fagales > Juglandaceae > Juglans > Juglans cinerea. The sequence continues at coordinate 21,727,122 of CAUIVZ010000011.1, forward strand.
AGTCCATCTAATAACACCAATCGTGATGGCATTAATCTAAAATACTTAAACCGTGGTGGCATTAATCCTGATTAATACTTAAACCGTGTGTTTCCTACCTTCACATCCACCCAAGTACACAAGATTCCTTACTCAAAATCATCTAATAACACCAACCCATGTGTGTGTTTCCTAGCTTCACATCATTATTCAGATTAGATGTCCTAGCATCATTATATTTCCACAAATCACAAACCGGAAATAACAAGCAATCTAACTAACAAGCAATCTAACCACAATTCTGAAATCCTAAAATACCATAAGCCATCACAAATAAAGCCATATAAAACCACAAAACAGAGCCATCCATGAGTAAAATCACACTAAAGAAATAACAAGCAATCTAACTAACCATGAGCCATCACAAAACCATAACAAAATCTCAACTCAATCAGGAAAAATACACCTCAACCCACAAAAATATGAAATCAAAACAATTTCCAAATTAACAAATCAGATAAAGTATTTACACAAAAAGTGCACCTCAGCCCACAAAAGTATTTACAAACTTAACAAGTCACAATCCAGCCCACAAATAGTTACAATCCAACCCACAAAATGTTACAAACTTAACAAGTCACAATTCAGATCAAGTCACAATCTAGCCCATAAAAAGTTACAATCCAGCCCACAAAAAGTTACAAACTTAACAAGTCACAATCCAGCCCACAAAATCCAGATCTCATAGTGGTTGCCCAGCCACATGTTTATCCAAAACATGTGGCTGGGCAGCCAGTAAAAGCTGGAAATCTGAAATCAGTACCAACAGTTAGACACCTCCATGAGGTGTGGATGGAGATTTGTCGGATGTACTTTCAGAAATATTCAAAGAGTTCTCATAATTTTTCCTTTGAATATCAAGTAGGCTTGCTGCATGGCATTCATGCTAGTAAGATCCTTTCTCATCATCTCTACCTCAAACTTTTTCTTATCAAGTTCCAGTTGTGCACCTCTATCGTGATCTGCCTTTATCACCCATACTCTCCTCTCTGCCATGAACAACCGTCTATCCTCGGTCATTCCAGCTAACGCCTTGTGTAACTCAGCATCACATGATTCCTAGGACTTCCACTTCCTCAAGTTTTCTATCTCAGCTTTTTTGCCTGAAGGCCATTCAACGTTCTCCTCCACAGCGTCGTCGGCAACTTCACTTGACTGCTCATTGGCTGGACATTTATCGTGTGACCTTCTCCTCGTATTCAGTGAAATCATGTGTTGTTGCCATTTGAATTGGTGTCTCAAAAGACACCAACAATGCTCTATTGTGAAGTTTCCCTTCTCCATCTCTTTGTACATTATTTTTGCCTTTTCAATCTGAAAATGTGAAGGAATATTGTTAGAAAATATTTCTTACCTACATAATTGCAATATTAAAGGAAAATAGTACATACCTTGTCTTACTCGATCGCACCACTCGGGTGCAATGATTCTAACTGCGCTAAAAATGCACAAAACTTATTTGTGCATTTCTAGATAATGGACCAATGGTTGATCAATGACCCTACAGAACGATTCATAGTGTTTAGTTTTTTATACTCGTGATAAAAATCAGAAATTCTGTCCCACATTTGAGTGGATTTTTTATCAGTTCCCCATATGGTATCAATGCTAATGCTGAGTCAAGCGGAGAAAATGAGGTTATCCTCCTCTACAGTGAAAGATGCACATCTTTGAATTTTTTTTGTCGGATGCCTCTTTTCACCGTCAAGGGGGTTGCTTGGACCACAATATTAGAATGTTGCGTATATGTTGGAGTACTATTACAACATTTTCCTCCACTTTGTAAGAGAGTGGTGAAGAAAGGGTTATCCTTGAATGGAGTGTCCATCCTTTAAAAATCGTAATTTTTAAGAAATTAGACAAAAGAATAACAACTGACTAGCAGAATATGCAAGCTAAAATTTAGGTTTTTAAACTCTTGCCAATGTATTTGCAAGCTAAAATTCAGGTTTTTAAACTCTAAATATTAAGGATTTTGCAAGCCAAAAAACAACAAGTTAACGTACATACATAGGTCTTAAAATCATGTAATACATTCATCAAAACATGTGATATAGCTACTAAGAAAATAAATCCTAACTCATATGTCCAAACTGAAATCCTAAAATACAGCTAAGTTACACATGTTTAGAAGCATCTACTAAGTTACACATGTTTAGAAGTAGTCTCAAGCAGCAACCTTGCTGCATATGAAAGAGAAGTGACCAAGCTAAAGCAGCAAGGTGACCAAGCAGCAAGCCAAAAAGAAGGGAGGTTGCTGCATATCAAAGAGAAGTGACCAAGCTGCATATCAATGGCCAACAAAGCAGCAACCTCCCTTACTTTGTGTTTAAGTTGTAGATTAGTTCAAAATAAATGCATGTCACTACAAGGTTTAACACTTTTACCAGCGATTATGTATCGCTGGCTATACCTGCAAAATCGCTGCCATACATCTAACCCAGCGATTTATAAGTTGCTGCAATTTCGCCGGTATTAAAGCTCCACTTTAGAACTACTCCAACGGAACCCAAAACTCCCCGCCATACTTTTTATTCCCGGTGAATATTTATTCCCCGTTATCTTGTACTTAATCGTCGCAAATTCAACATAGGATTCAGTTGTGAAACGCTGGGAAAGATTTTTGGCAGCGATTAATTGTTGACGCTAAAAGTGAAAATATCGCTGCCAATAATATTTCCCAGTGACTCATCAAAATCGCCGTAATATAAGTTCAAGTATGTAGGTGCATTTGGCAGCGATTAATAGTCGCCGGGTTTCATTAATACCCGCGATTTTTTTCTCGCTGCAATTGGAGTTGCCCCTTTTACCAGCGAACATGAGATCGCTGCCAAATGCTAGCTTACGGTGAGTTTTTAATCGCCGTTAATTGACGTTTCAATTCGATAAGTCTTTAGCGGCGATGTCAATATCGCCGCTATTGACATATAGACAACAATGTTTAGTATCGCCGCAATTTAGAGAAAACTATTTAAATTTCATTGCGGCGAATTTTAAATCGCTGGTATTGAGGTTTTAGTAGCGATTTGTACGTCGATGGTTTAGGAAAATTAAAGTTTTGAGTTTTTAGCGGCGATAAATTGTCGCCGGTAAAGGCGTTTAATTCGCCGATAAAACTTAATTCGCCTTTAAATTTCCTGGGCCTAATTTTCTTTCTAGGCCTGGTTTTTAGTTGTTCCTAAATGCAACATTCATAATCAATGGCTGCTTCATTCATTCAAGTTGAACATCGATATAACATGCAAAGTAAAATCCCATCAACAAACATCCAAGCCCATCAACAAATCCAAACTCATATCGATTACAAAGGGGTGGTGTATTGTATTCTCATATACAAACTGAGCTAAATCTAGAATAATAAATAACTATCACAGTCATTTCTCATTTTGTATTCAACTCTACTATCCACTGAAATAGAGTTCACCACCAATATCAAACAAAGCCCTAAGCGTCGTCTCTGTAAAGTAATAGGGAAGCCCCCCCACAATTAACCCAACAGCAGCCAGGTTCAGTATTGGATTGGGCTGGCTTGTACCAAGTGTTGCAGCACGGGATGGGTTGTACGCACTAGGTCTCCTCACCTTAATAGGGGCACCTTGAAAAAAGTAGAAACAATGAAAGAGGTCAGTCCCATATTAACCAATACGCACAATGTGGTACAGCCAATGTGGTACAGCCAAGCATACATGCATGGAGAAGACACATACAAATGTAATGTCAAGCATTCTGACCTTATTCTTACTGAGAAATAACACAAAAGTAAATTCAGCATATCCATACCCACGATCAAACCGATAAGCATAATATGAACTCCTAAGCATACAACTATGCATGTATGCTTAAATCTAGTTGACAATAGATTAGCTTAGCATCACTTCATGCCACACAAATCGTTTATTTATTTGACTAAAATGACTTTTTATATGGGTAAAATATTAAACTACAACAACTAAGCATCATTTTGAGCCACTACATAGTTGGGATGATGAGATTAAAGTATCTTAGCAAAATAGTCTATCGAGTCATTTACCTTTCTTCTATTTCAAGCATCTTTGCTTTCCAAATCTCCTGATTTTTCAAAAGACTCTCATTAAGCTGCATCCAAACACAAATATTTAACTTATGACAAAAAAAAAAGTTGCTACCCAGGAGGCAAAACTAAGCATAAGAGCAGTTATATCATCGAATAATAAATTATTTCTGCATCCAATGACAAATCAATTAACGAGACATTTATACTTACATCATCAAGAATTTCCTTTTCTTTAACACATCTATCCAGCTTAGCCTGCATCTTCTGAAGTTTTTGACCGACAGCCTTGTCCACAGCTTTAGAAATTTCTCTTTCAGTTTCTTCTTTGACATCTTGCAGTAGGGACTCAAAGTACTATGAAGAAAACAGGGGTTACTGATCTCGTGGCAAGCCATTTGTACTGAACATGCACGATATTCTCCATCATCAGAATTTCAGCCCAAGTAGTTATCATCCATGGGATTAAAATCATTTCATTGTCACTGCACCAATCATAGCAATGCATACTGGGACTATATCGTCGACTCAAACCATAGATGTCCAAGCAGACTGAGATCATTCCAATTTACAAACCACTTATATGGCAACCCCATATGGCACCAATGCGAAAAATGGTCCCTATTTGGCAAGTGTGTGGTATTTTAAGGGAAATTAATTATAGACATTTGAAGATAAGTACAAGCGACACTGGAGACTTGCAAAATATGTGTAACTACTATAGATTGTAATGGGCTAAGTTTTCATGATTTAATCATCTCTTTTCCTATTCCTAATCAAGAGTTCATCTTGTATACTACTCATGTGCTTGGGCTATGCCTTTTGGGATTTTAATAGAATCTTTGTTTGGTTATTTATTTAATTCTTGGAAATAAATAACCATAAATGAACGAATATCGAACTAATACACTTAAAAGATACAAGCACACAATCAGCAAGAGGCTTACCATAGAATATTTTGAGAAAGGATCCTTAGGCATCAAGATCACATCCCACTAGCTGAGTGTACGTAGATATTCTTCTCGACAGAGGACGACAGGAGCAACTGTGGCAAACACCAAAAATAGCATTAATATTCATCGGGTTTAGGAAACCAAGTTGCTAGAAATATATTGAACACTTCACTTGTACAAGTACAAGTATATTTTATGGTGGATAACTCCAAATGATACTAACCCCATTTGCAGACCATGAGAGATCCAAGAGATTCCCGGTGTAGACATAGATCCAAGATTTATAAAGCCTATATATATATATATATATATATATATATATATATATATAGCCCAGTGTCATATAGACTAAGTACAAAAACCACCCAAAAGCACAACACGTCGACACCCTAACTTCATATCTCCCCGGTGTCACAAAAAACCACCCAAAAAATGTGCCCTTTTATGAGAAGCCCTTTATGGGCCGGGGGAATCGTTACACTGAGTCTGTCGAACTGACTCAGTGAACGACGGGAAAGCCCTAAAGAAAGACTGCATCAGATTGTCATTTTGTATCTGATGCTCCCTCAGCTCCCGCAACTCTGTCCTCATTTCATCCAGCTGACTCTTGTAAGCTTCAGCATCCTTCTTATATTGTTCAGCATCCTTCCTATATTGTTCAGAATCTTTCTTGTGCTTTTCAGCCTCAGACATATATTGTTGCATTTGAAGTTTGTCACGTTGTCTACTTGACTCGGGGATGACCATTTCCCCAAGTCCCCGTGCATATCCAGGTCGATGGCCAAGAACCTCCCTAAAGACAGTCGCTGCTGCCTCATCACTACGTTGCTCTGGTGCAAGGCCATCCAACCTACCTTGCATCGCCTTCTGCACATTGACAAAGCAACGATTATGCACAAATAATCAGCTAGTGCTATGTTAATATTTATCACGTATAGAAAGAAATATAGATCCCAACGGCTGTTTCTGTACTACTCACATAAGTACTTTCTGTAGCATCTGTGACAAATGCATTCTTTTTCTTCGACCAACGCGTCTCTTTGTAGAAGTCGACCAAATTCTCATTCTCATTCTCATTGTGCTGTCATGTGTGACAAATGAGTATAAGAATACTCATTTAATATAAGAAAACGTTATTCTGTGGATGAACCATGTGAAAAGTGAACAACAAAAGCTATGAATAACCACCTTTAGTGATAGTAATGTAATATTGTCACTAAAATCTCCAAGTAAAGTGCATTTTCACTATTTTATTGAAATGATAAGATTGTTTTCCCTTAGACATACCTTTTGCTCAAGTAATCGGACGAATGATTTACGTCCTGATGTGTGATTAATGGCCTGCTTGTTTCGGTTCTCCCGATTTTGAGATGAAATTTTCTGTCATACACATTAGGGAACAATTACTTATAATAGATAAACATATTTGCCACAACAATATTTAGACATATTAAATTGATGCATATTATATGGTTGTATGTGAGAAAGATCATCTGTACCTTGAAGGCATCGCTGCCCCACCTTTCACACAACTTCACCCATACAATGGGGTCCACCAGACTAGTTCCATTAGCCAATGCTTCTACGTGGCTTCCATAGGATTGATAAATCTTGTGCAAGTCGTGGTGGAAAGAGTTGAAGCGCTTACGTAAGGCCTTTGTCACCGTCAATCGGTGGTTTTCGTGATCCCAGTCCAACACAAAGTCACTCTACATAAGGCAGCATGCAAACAATCAATGTGTCATCTCGTTAGTTAGGCGATGATTATACTACATAAACAACTTCCAAACAATCACAAGAACCAATTTGTATATATACCCGAACACGGTCAATTAGCTCCTCTTTAATTGCTGGTGGGACATCCGACCAACGCTTGTAACTCATGTCACAGTATTGTTTAACGATCCACGATACTCGTGTTGTGAACATAGATGCGTGTTCACAACATGGGGCTGTCTCACCATCGTTTATCTTCAACTGCACTTTCCCGTTCTTCCTTAGCTTGTCAAAGAAAATGCATCTAGATGGCCCACGAGTTCGTCTCCTCTGTTCTTGCGTCCCTTCGGTCTCCATTGGGGCATCTGCAGCTGTATTTTAAGGTGCAATATATTAGTACTTTTAAGTGTAATGTGGAATATTCACACTTAATAACACATACAAACATGATAATGCTTTCAAAATTAAAGTATTGGAAAAACATGCACCAGTTTGTTCTCGTGTAGGTGATTGTTCCACTGTATTTGGTGGGGGTTCTTGAATAGGTTCTGGCGCGTGTGTTGGCACAACGCATGGTGGGGGACTTGGGGGCTGTGTCGAGTCATCCGAGGAGGATTGATTACACTCCTCCGTGCTGTGATATGAAGATAATTTCGCACCACATGGTCGGATGTGACGACCTGATCTTGGGATATAACGCCTTCCACCTCGAAGACCGCGAAGTCTGCCTCTGCCTCTTGAACTGGGTCCCGGCTGGTTACCTGCACGAGTACAAGTTAATAACATAGTGGGATAAAATTGATGTCCTAATTGATACAAAATAATCTCAATATGCACAGACAGGTTCGTAAACAAGGTCATTTATCTACCATTTTTAGTTACTTTTAGGTAGACTAACCCTTACACTATGAGACTTTAAATAGACAAACGAATAACTGAGAGTCGGCCGTATATATACCTTGATAATGCATAGTGCTCCTCACACAGCCTCCCGGTATTGAACGTAACCTGAAGCAAATTAAATCACATGTTAGATACTATCACATGTGTTTAAGTTGGACTTATCTTTTGGCCACCATGAATAGAAGCAACCCAATGGAAAATAAAAGCAATCCAATGAAAGAATCTCAGGACTAGAGGCCTCATTGGAGTAAAACATCAACAAGAGAATGGACCAAACAATTGAACAAGAAATGCCCAGAAAATGAACCAACCAAATATTAACATAAGACACCAAAAGACACCAAATTAACCTTACCTTCAGCTCAATCAATTGCATAAGACACCAAATTTAATCAACATAATCTCCAAATTTAAACAGCCAGCAACTAGCATTAATAAAACCAAACCCAACAACTACTAAATCTCCAAATTTAATCAACACAATCTCAGTATAAACAGCTAGCACAGAGCATTAATAAAACCAAACCCAACAACTACTAAATCTCCAAATTTAATCAACGCAATCTTAGTATAAACAGCAGAGCATTAATAAAACCAGACCCAACAACTACTAAATCTCCACCTAAAACCTTAAATTTCCATAAACCCAATACAGTGAAAAAAATCTCAACAAAAAATCAATTCCAACTGACATTTCATTGAAAGAGGGTCCTGATGTTACTATGCAGTGTATTAATTTTGGAACTACCCAGGTGAATGATTACAAAGAGGGTCCTGTTGGTTTCATTATTTTACAGTTTTTGAGGGAATCAAGTGTTATCAAAAGGGTATGCTCTATGCACAATTACCTCATGGTCACCTAGCTAAGTTTTCAAAAGAAGATGAAAACAAAAAAGGAAAAATAGAGTCGAAAATGCAACAAAGGATAAAATAAAAGCTTTACCAGTGACAACAAGATTAAATCAAACAACACAAACCAATTATTGCTCATAACTAAAACAAGATTTACCAGTGACTCAACACCCCCCCCCCCCCAAAAAAAAAAAAAGCTAATAAAAATAGAAATATACCAAAAGATGCAAATTGGAAAACGAATTTTGCCTTCACACAGAGTATGCACATACAGAATAATCAGAATACAATAGCTGTGTATAAATAGAGAACAACTTCCTGTATTTAGATAATCAGAAAAGGTTGACTGAAAATTAGTCTGTTTCTCTTTCTAATGTTGTGGAGGTTTAGCTATCCTATCCCTCAAATAGCATATACATGGTTGTTGAGAAGTGCTACAATCATAACCCTAACTCCAGGTGTTAAAATAAAGTTAAAATATCATAGCATAGCATGTTAGAATTTAACATGAGAAATGTTTTAGATACAAAAAATATTTCATAAAAGTAAATTCATAAACTGATATGACTTAATAAGATATGTTAGATATAAAGTCATGTTAGTCTGTAGATTTATTTTTATGAAATTTTTTTGTAATTGTAGTATTTCTCTTTAAATATTTGTTGTTTGTGAGGATTTGAAATTTCTTTTATTCACAAATATATCTTTTGTTAAAAGTATTGTGTCGAGTTATAAAATTATTTTTATTGTAAAAAAAAAGAGAAATGATACTTGCAATTGTGAGTGTGCAAGCGCCGTGCAGTCGTTTTGAAAAAAATGAATAAATATGAGACCCACATAAAAATAAATTAATATTTTAATAATAAACTCTACTCTTTTTCAAAGCGACTGCACGACATTTATACATTCCATAACTATTTATAATATTACTTAAAAAAAAAAATCTAACATATTACATCTACTGCACTAATTTATAAATTTATACTTTTTGTTAATCCTTACACGTAAATCTAACAGTTTCTTGCATATTTTTTAACACAGATTTTTAGGATGTATGCGTTGGTGGTCACTGGTCAAAGGTTGCTCTCAAGCACATCCAAAGCTTTGCGTTGATAGGCGTGCAATGTCAAAACTCAATTATTATGGGATGGGCCTCACACTTGTCCAACTACATATATTTACATCAAAATGAATGGGACCGCATCAGATGGCAGATCTCTTTTCCAGCCCCCACCCTACCAAAACTTAGGACTGTACGAGAAACTAAAAAATTGGTACGGACCGATCCGAACAGCCGGAATCGGTCCAATTTTAAATTGGTTAGGAATAAGTTCTTTAATTTCGTTTATTTTTAAAAATGAGATGAAAAAAATTGAGATTAAAATTAAAAAATTAAATAAAATATTATTAAAATATATTTTTTAATATTATTTTTATTTTAAAATTTGAAAAAATTAAATTATTTATTTTATTTTATATTAAAAGTTAAAAAAATTATAATAATTAGATGAAATGAGATTATATAAGATGAAATGTTTTTTAAAAACAAACGAGAATTTCAAAACTGGCCGGTATTGGTTCCATTCTAATTCTATACTTTTTAAAATTGGATTGGATCGGTTCACTATATTATATAGGACTGTTCATCCGACCCGACCCGAAAATAGCCTTTCCGACCCGACCCGACACAAGGGTATTCCGTTTGGCCGAATGGCCGATTAGTCGAATACCCGACTTAAAAATATTTTCGGAAAACGAGTATTCCGACCCGAACTTTAAAAAAAAAAATTATTTAATAATATTAATAATATTATTTATTCTAAAATTTTCTTTTAAAATTTTTTTATATTACCAAATACCATCCCACACAAAAATGTTACACGACGTTAGAGAAAATCATCCACCAATTTAAAGATGCATGAAGATTAAGAGATAGAGAAATGCTATACATCTGCCCCACACCGGCACACACTTCACATCACTTTTTTTTTTTTTACACTCAATACGTTGAGTGTGTGCCGGTGTGGGGCAGATATAAATATTTTTCCTAAGAAATAATGCTAATATTTGACCAAGAATGTGCCACGTCTCCTACTAACCGGGTTACTTTATCAAATCCCCTCCTTCCTAACCATATCTCTGTTACCCTTTTCTCTCTATTTCTTTCTGCCATTGTCGTTCTCTCCAAAGCTATCTTTCTTTTAAAGAATCCTTGAAAAGGATGTTGAAGTCCTCTACTGCGATTTGCTAACCTAGAAAGACTCCTCGAATTGCTTTGTTTTATGTTTGCGTTTTCACATTTGCTGATTTTCTCATGTTCTCTATACGGGTTGAGGAGTGCATATTCAGAATATGATACGCCTTACCGCCGAAGAAACGAAACAACTTCATTCGAGACTCTCTACTGAATCTTGCGGGGACTGGACCAGTTTTTGGTTACGGGTATTAACCGACCCTAATCGTAGTATTTCGGAAGTAGAACGGAAGAGTTCCGTTTCTGATTATTTCATTCCGGGTCGGGTAATTCGGTTCGGAAATTTCTGGTCGGTTCGGGTTAGCGGTTTAAATGTAGAGCCCTAATATTATATATTTTAAATTAAATTTTTAATATAATAATATAAATTATAATTATATATAAGATAATATTATTATAATTTATAATATAAAATTTTAATTTTAAACATAAAAATTTATTTGATTTTTAAACATAAAATATATATTAATAATATTTTATAGCCTAATAAATTCTCAACATAACAAATATATAATACACTAGTATATTAATTATAATTCGCTTTAATTAATTAGTATATATTAGTATACTAATATATATTAATATATTAAGTATATTTTATGTCATAATACTAATATTATTAAAATTGAAAATTTTGACCGAATTGATAAAATTGAAAGTACTGATTTAAGAGAGTAATTAATGCATAATCAATTTTTAAAAATTTAAAATTAATGTATATTGATTGGATCTTAAATTTTATTCAGAACCGAATCGGATGAAATCGATTTATCCTCTACTAAAACCATCGTCACGCCATTAAACCACGTAGGCTTCGAATGGTAATCGAGTTGTAGTCGGTAGCAACTAGCAAGGGTATATTATTGAAAGACCAAGTTCCTTCTTTCCTTTTTCATTTTCCACGCTAAAGACTAAAAGAAACTGAGGGGTTCCTCTTGATACTTGGAGTGCAAAAGCGGCCATGGAATCGCAGCAGCAGAGAGCCGGAAGTCCACAGCCTCGGCCTCAGACACCTGCATCTCGGCCTCAAGGCGGCGGCAGCGGAGATTTCACAGCGATTCTCACAGTCCTCTTATCCTTCGTAGCCATCTTCGTCATGGTATACAACTCTCAAAAGTTCTACTGCCATTTCGTTCTTCCCAGGATGTTATGCAAATTAATGTCTCATTCTTGTTGTATCCACTTTTTATTTTCTTTTTAAACTTCTTGGTCTTTTAATAGTGTTTTAGCATCTAATCCATCACCCTATTGGTTTTTGTCTGATTTCATTTCGCCGTGTTCTCGTTTCTCTAGGATTCTCGCAACTTGATTCAAGATTTTTTTTTGTCTCAGTAATGCATCATTACTTCATTATCTTAGTCTAGGCCGTATTTTCAGTTTGAAAGATGGTGATTTGCATTTTTTTTGCAAAACACCGGTTAGAGTATCAGGAAAATTGAGATGCGAAAACGAAGATGTGAGACAAAAAATCAAGGGAGAGAAGACAGAAGAAAGCACATAAGAGATTGACATGGTTTGGCGTAGCGACCATCGTTCCCGACGCACAAAGCTCAAGCGGCTCTATTTCACTCATTTTGTTACATTGGGGATGATATAATACGTGGAGTATATTAACATATTGCATATTTTCTTGATAATTCCTCGCTTGTTGCATAGAAAGGTAATATTTTCTCAAACGTACGGAGCAACTTGAACTCGGCTTGAGTTTGTTAGTGACTTGTGAAATAGTTGGAAAGAGTTTATCCGTATAGACAGAGCACAAATCAAAGCTAGCGGATCTGGCGAGACCAGTCCAAACCAAATAGGATCACTTCACGTGTGACGGCATGTGTGGCACAGGAGACTGAATGCAACAAACTCTAGATGGCGATTGAGGATGCATCCCTCTACACTAATGTCAGTGGATTAATAATTCATTGATTGATATACTCTAAGCCAATTTTTTGGCATTAGTTGTTGGAGTAAAGGTAGTTGGGCAGTTGGAGGCAATAAGGATGCGTCTTATGGTTTGTAAGACTCTGAAAGGCCTGTGGGAGCTTGTTTTGTGCTTGAGATTTCACTAAAAAGGAGACAGATCACTTTGAGGTTGATGGTGCCATCAGTGATCGAAGAAAAGATGAAAATCTTAAAATAGGTGCAAGTACAGGTTGATTGCGAGCAAGGAATATTATAAAATGGTGTCAGCACAGCTTTGGTATTATAATAGGGAAATTGAGATTGGAAAATAGAGAGAAAATAAGAGGAAAGAAAACAAGAGAGCCAATACTTATCTTGTTTTTCCAAATGAGCGTCTATGGTTGCACAGAATGCAAACCTCATAATATATGCTCAGTTGTGATCCACTTTCATGATGCACGAGGCCCTAGCGACTGTCTTTTTTATTCACTTTATACAACATATAACGTACTCATTCAAGGGCTTGTATAGAGAATACAGTGGGAATTACTACTGTATGTTATACAAAGCAACTATAGGTCACAATATTTTATAAAATTGCAATAATCCACAGTATTATTAATACCTCGTTTCATGGTATTCTTGGACAAAATGGGGAAGTTCAAAAGGAGAAAGGAAGTTCTGGAGTAGGGTAGGCAGTGACAGGTGAGATTTTTGGAATTGTGACACTGAGGTGGGGATGAGTCACGGGGTTGGGGGGTAGGGTCATGGTGAGGGGTTGGCTGGCTGGCTGGCTGGGTCTACAACGTGAGGGGGAGGGGGTGGCTCTGGGGCTTGGCATTTGTGGGCTGATGGGCTGGTGCTACAAAGCTGGATGGATGTTGTGGTTGACGCTGGGTTTGCCTGCTAGGGGGAGGGGGAGAGGGGCGGAACTGAATTCTTTATCTCATTATTTTCCCTACAGTGGTAATCATTACTTTATTGGCATGGAAACAATTTTGTTCAACAGTTTTTTTGGCCCACATTAAGCTCGGGAAAATACTATTTTTTTTTTGTCGAAACAAATAAAAACTTATAGTTTAATTAAGTTTTAATTCTTAGGGAATTGCTGTGCATCAGCCTGTAGCCGCAGCACACCTCACATGATGTGTGGTTTTTTTTTTTTTTTTTTTTTTTTTTAACTCAATACATTGTGTGCTGCGGCTACAGGTTGATACACATAATTTTTCTAATTCTTATTAAGGACATCTGATTTTTTAATATTTCTTTTTACAATATAATTTTGGTTTCTCTACCCTTTTTTTCATGGCAAGTCCATAGGGAAGTATGTAATTACTTTGTGTTGTGATTGCTAGTCCATCTCAACATCTTCCATCCTAAAGTACTTCAATTGTGTTTCAGGATCTGTAAATGTACTCAAATTCCTCAAATCTTTATTGCAAAATGAGGTCTTTGGATATCCGAGATTATCTCCAGTGCTTGTTTGCCTATTTGATGGTGGTGGTGGTAGTATGCTCTGTGTGGACTTGCATTGTTACAACAGGGGTTCAACATTCATTAATATTCTCCATTAGAATGGTCATTTCAAAGTAGTATCACTGTGACTAGTTTATGGCATCTGGAAAATATGCCTCAACAATGTTTGATTTAACCTTGAATTGAAATATATGTGGTTCTGCCGATCAAAAAAGGAATATATGTGGTTCTAACAACTATCTCCATTTTATTATTAGCTTTTTTTAATGCAAAAGGAATGATTGTCATGTCGCCATATAACCATTTGGGATTGCAAAACTATCTCTATGTTATTCTATTTGTTTTTGTGTTGCCTGAAACTTTTACTTGGTTATTGGCAATTTGGCAGGGACACATCTGGCAATATTTTTTTGGTGGGATGATTATGTATTTTTCTTATAAAGTGCAAGTTTGGATAAGTTTTTTGAACTAAGTTGAATTTCTTACAATGGAATAAGTGATTAAGCAGTTATCATTTTACTGAGTTAAAAAATATTTGGTGTGAATTATGGAATTTACAGGTAGGGATTCCGTCATCATCAACTCTTAAGAATAGCTTGGCCGTTGTGCACCAAGTCCCAGAAGGCCATGTTGGGGTATACTGGAGAGGAGGTGCCCTTTTAAAGACGATTACAGATCCAGGTTTCGATATGTTCCTCAGTTTATGATTTGCATTCGGTTGTTGCTTTCTTAGAACTTGTGGAATGCTGCTTGTATGTTAGATGACATGGTTGTAATAAGTGTAATCTATGAGGGTATAATCGTCAAGTGTATGTAGTATATATGTTGTTGTACATCAATGAATGAAAGAAGGAAGAATAGTTTCCCTCCATAAACTTGTACATGGTATCAGAGCTCACGGTTGTTGGATGGTGGTAAGTGGTGGATAGTGGTTCACGCCAAAATCAAGCTCACTGTGGTCTGAACTCGTTGGAGTGTTTTCCGGTGTTGTATCTAACTTTTGTTGCCAGATCTAAGCCCACCAGTGTTTGCAGCTGCTGGATTCGAGTTTGCCGACGTCCCCATAGGTGTTTGAAGTGGCTTCTCCTCCTTCGTCGGCGGCCCCATAGGTGTTTGAAGTGTTTCCGGTGTCTTCTCAGGTATTGGACACCAGGGGTGAGTTCCCCGTCGTCGTCTGTGCATATTGGTGTGTTCCCCGTCGTCAGCGGCCGTCGGAAGTGCCACCTATCGCCGGCAAGCATCGAAGAAAAGTAGTGTTTGGTTGCGGGGATAACCAATCCCATCCTCAAGTGCGGATAACCCTAACCTGGAGTAAAATCCTGTCCCTAATCTGGAATAACGCCTGTTTGGTAACAAGGATAAGGTAATCCCCATTCCACTTATTCTCATTTAGGATAACCTAATCCAGTTTTGGGTTTAAGTTGAAATCGGTTTTGGCCGATACCCGATACAAACCGATACCGGCCGATACAGGCCCAATTTTTTTCGATACATGCCGAAACACAACCGATACTGACCGGTTCCTAGCCGATACGGTCTGATTCCTGCAGAAACAGTCCAATTCAGAACCGATATAGGCCGATACAGTGTATTTCTGACTGAAACAGGACCGAAATGTTGTTATTCGGGTACTTGAGCTAAGTTTCTACATTTTCAGTGTGTTTCTTGGATTCTCAAGTTGAATTGTGGTTTTTCTCATATATTGTGTGGAGTTTCAATCTTCAAGTTCAGTTGTGATATTTTTTCCGCATCAATGACAACTAAATTTGAGTTATAGTTACATGATGCAGTTGCCTCATATGTTGCTCCTGGTGGGAGTGGAGGCCGAGGTGGTAGAGGCTCACATGAGGGACGTGATGCCAAATGTTATCGCACTCGAGGTCAAGAATCTCGTAAGTGCACCCATTGTGGTCGCATTACCACTTGGTGAACTATTGTTGGGATCTAAATGGTAGACCATGTGGATCCGCTAATCAAGTCATTTGCCAAGATATGATTAGTATATCAAAAGATGAGTATGATAAGCTTTTGGGTCACACACGGGTTTCATCTTTCACAACTACTCTTGCCCAATCAGGTACAATGTCCGCATGTCTTGCCTCATCCACTCAAGCTCCATGGATCATTGATTCAGGAGCTAATAAACATCTGACTGGTTTGTCCTCTGTTTTATCTAAGTTGGATACTGTGACATCTTCAAAAAGTTACTCTTGCTAATGGTTCTCTTCCTAAAGTTACAGGCATTGGATCCCCTAAGCTCACTGACTCTATATCCTTGTCATCTGTTCTATATACTCCTAGTTGTCCCTTTAGTTTGCCGTCCATTAGTAAGATTACTCAAAGTATTCAATGTTTAGTGACCTTTTATCCCTCTTCATGTGTCTTTCAAGATCTCAAGACGGGAAACAAGATTGGTACAAGCCATGAAGCTGGTGGTCTGTATTATTTTGATGTTAAACAGTCACCCACTTGAGCTCTTACATCCTCCTCATCATCTGCTTATGAATGACATTGTCGTCTTGGTCACCCCTCTCTTTCCCTTTTAAAGCGTCAGGTTAGGAATCTAGGGAATGTGTCTCAATTTCCTTGTGAAGCATGTCAAATTAGTAAACATCATCGTGTGTCTTTTGCACCTCGGGTTGATAAACGAGCATCGAGTCCTTTTGAATTGGTTCACTCTGATATATGGGGGGACCAATCAACTTAATCAAATAGGTTTCAGTATTTTGTCACATTTATTGATGACTACTCTCGTGTGACATGGGTGTTTCTAATGAAGGCAAGATCTGAACTTCTTTCCATATTCAAAATGTTTTGGAAAGAAATTAAAACCCCATTTAACAAAAGGGTTCAAGTTTTGCGTTCTAATAATGCTAGAGAATATCAATCTAGTGACTTTGCTACTTACTTAAGTAACAAAGGAATTGTTCATCAAACTTCATGTTCTTATACACCCCAACAGAATGGGGTGGCTGAACACAAAAATCATCATTTGTTAGATGTAACTCAAACACTTTTACTGCACATGCATGTTCCTAAACGATTTTGGAGTGATGATATTCTTACTGCTTGTCACCTTATAAATCGTATGCCTTTATCAGTTCTTGATGGTTCCTCTCATTTTTCCATATTATTTCCTTCATCACCACCATTTACTCTTCCTCCAAAAATCTTTGGGTGTGTTTGTTATGTTCATAACCTTGGCCCAAGTTTTGATAAGCTTGACCCACGTTCTATCAAGTGTTTTTTCATTAGTTATTCTCGGACTCAAAAAGGATATAGTTGTTATAGTCCTTTTTTAGACGCTACTTCATGAGTGTTGATGTTACCTTCTTTGAGTCCATATCCTATTTCTCGGACGCAGCTTCGAGTAATGAGTGTAATCCTCTACCGTTACCTACTTTTACACTTTCTCCTTCACACTCACCCAACCTTACCCAACCCTCCTCCATGCCTCCCTTAGTTCCTTTGCAGGTTTACTCGCGTCGCTTGCGGCCGCCGGCTTCCATGCCTTCACCAACCGTGTCTCCATCTTCAGATCCTGAGTTATCCAGTATTTCAGACTCTCCACCTATTGCTCTCCGCAAAGGTATTCGATCTTGTGTTACTCAACATCCGATTAGTCAATTTGTCTCATATCATGCCTTATCTCCTTCATTCTCATGTTTTACTTCTCAGCTTTCAAAACTTTCTATTCCTAAGATAGTTCATGATGCTTTATTTGATCCGAGATGGAGGACAGCTATGAAAAATGAGATGGATGCCCTTTACCATAATGAGACATGGGATCTTGTTCCACTACCACCTGGTAAGCAACCTGTTGGCTGTAAATGGGTATATATAATCAAATTTCATCCTGATGGTTCGGTGGAACGTTTGAAAGCCCGCTTGGTTGCTAAGGGTTACACTCAAACATATGGCATTGATTACGAGGAGACTTTCTCACCCGTTGCCAAAATCTCTTCTGTTCGAGTGTTGATCTCTCTTGCTGCTAATCTAGATTGACCCTTATTTCAGCTGGATGTTAAGAATGCATTTTTACATGGTGACTTGCATGAAAAAGTTTATATAGAGCAACCACCTGGGTTTGTTGCTTAGGGGGAGTATTGAGGTACTGTATGCAAGTTAAAAAATGCATTATATGGTTTGAAACAATCTCCACGAGCATGGTTTGGGAAGTTTTCTGATGTTGTATTGGCATTTGGTCTTCATAGATACCAAACAGACCGTTCGGTATTTCACCTATATAGTGATGCATGTCACATTTTGTTGGTTGTATATGTGGACGGCATTGTAATTACTGGGAGTGACTCTGCTGGAATTGCTAGGCTGAAATAGTGTTTACATGATCAATTTCAGACAAAAGACTTGGGTAAGCTTAGATATTTCCTTGGAATTGAAGTCAATAGATCTAAAGAGGGTATCAACCTATCTCAGAGGAAATATGTACTTGACCTTCTGGAAGAAACCGGTATGCTGGGTGCACGAGCTATTGACACCCCTGTGGACCCAAATCGTAAATTCTTGAAAGAGGAAGGGGAGTTGTTTGGAGACCCAGGTAGTTATCAAAGACTTGTTGGGAAATTGAATTATCTCACTATCACTAGACCGGAGATCTCTTATACAGTGAGTGTATTGAGTTAATTTTTACAAATGCCTAGGGTCTCACATTGGGATGCTATTCTTCGTTATCTTAATCGAGCCCCTGGCCTTGGATTACTGTATCGATCAAATGGACATCTTAGGGTTAAAGCCTTTTCAGATGCTGATTGGGCAAGATCTCCTTCAGATAGAAGATCTACTACTGGATATTGTACTTTTGTGGGAGGTAACTTGGTTACATGGAAGAGTAAGAAACAAGCAGTAGAAGCTCGGTCTAGCGCAGAAGCTGAATACAGGGCAATG
The DNA here is from genome assembly GCA_961763995.1 of Juglans cinerea. Classification (NCBI taxonomy): domain Eukaryota; kingdom Viridiplantae; phylum Streptophyta; class Magnoliopsida; order Fagales; family Juglandaceae; genus Juglans; species Juglans cinerea. The sequence goes on from CAUIVZ010000011.1 coordinate 21,746,146, forward strand.
GCTCACACTACTAGTGAGCTGACATGGTTGCAACACTTAAAGAAATTAGGTTTCCAGCTCCTATCCCTCTCCAGTTATTTTGTGATAATCAAGCCGCAGTGCATATTGCTTCTAATCCTGTGTTCCATGAGAAGACTAAACATCTAGAGATTGATTGTCACTTCATTCGAGATAAGATACTAAGTGGTGACATTTCTACACCTTTTGTCAAGTCTGTCGATCAACTCGCAGATATATTTACTAAGTCTTTGTGTTGGAGTCGGTTGAAACTTATTTGTTTCAAGCTGGGTTTATATGATATATATGCTCCAGCTTGAGGGGGAGTGTTAGATGACATGGTTGTAATAAGTGTAATCTGTGAGGGTATAATCGTCGAGTGTATGTAGTATATATATTGTTGTACATCAATGAATGAAAGAAGGAAGAATAGTTTCCCTCCATAAACTTGTACAGTACTTAAATTTGAATTTTCAGGTTTTCAATTAAAGATGCCTTTGATAACCCACTATGAGCCTGTTCAAGTAACCCTTCAGACGGATCAGGTAAATTTTGATACGTGGATATTGACATTCATTATGCCAGTCTAATGATTAAATCCATAAAATATGTACAACTGCAGGTGAGGGATATTCCTTGTGGTACTAAAGGTGGTGTCATGATCAACTTTGAAAAGATAGAGGTAGAGCTATGAGATAGTGTTTTTTGTTACGTTTTGTAAGCTGTCTAATGTTTGGCATTCTGAGTTTATATGTATTGATTAGAATGCCATTTTCAGGTTGTTAACCGGCTTCATAAGGATTTTGTTTATGAAACGCTGCTGAACTATGGAGTGCAGTATGACAACACATGGATATATGACAAGATTCATCATGAGATCAATCAGTTCTGTAGTTCTCATTCTCTTCAGCAAGTCTATATAGATGTGTTTGATCAAGTAAGTACAGATGCTAAATAAAACATGTTTTTTAATGCCATGGATGACAATATTTTCGAAACTTCCAATGTGAATTTTCTTTTTTGGTAAGTAAAAACTTCCATTGTAACCTAACGGTATATGAAGTCTTTATTTTAATCCTTTATATGTAGGTGTTGAGTTGCCAGTATTATTAAGAGGCTCTGCATACTTGTCCTCCTTTTTATAGTTGTATAATGTCATGGTATCTTGTGCTCTTGTGTTATACAATATTTGTGGAGTTATTGTTTCCTTTGGTGGTTATTTATTTGAGGTCGTATTTATGAAGAATCAAAGTCTTGCAGATTGATGAAAAGATGAAAGATGCTCTCCAGGGTGACTGCACACGCTATGCTCCAGGTATTGAAATTCTCAGTGTGCGCGTTACAAAGCCAACTATCCCTGACAGTATTAGACGTAATTTTCAACAGATGGAAGAGGAACGCACTAAGGTACTTTCATTTTCCTTAATACAGGAGAGCTCCTTTACTTCCTTCTATTTTCCCCTCTGTTGGTCAAAATGGAGGTAAATAAGATGGATGGTAAAGTATTAAGGCCTATCTTAATCCAGAGTCTAATTCAATTTATATATACTTATTTCTTCATTCTTAATATGCACATTCAGATAGAAATTAAATGTATTTTTACCAGATCTTTATGATCAAATTATGAAACATTGAAGTCACCCTTTGAACAAGTTAGCTTTGGTCCTACTAGCATTCAATATTACAAGCTTTATTTCTTATACCCAAATACTGAAGATGCATGCATTTGTACCCAAGCCCAATCACCCATCCACATAGTGGGTAATTTAGTATATAACAAGTCTTCAAAGTTCATAGAGTGCATTATTCTATCTTTATGTTCATGTTACTTTGTTAGGTCTTAATTGCTATTGAGAGGCAGAGAGTAGTTGAGAAAGAGGCAGAGACAAATAAGAAAATGGCTATCAGTGAAGCTGAGAAGAATGCAAACGTTAGCAAGATTGTTATGGAACAGAAGTTGACGGAAAAGGACAGTGCCAGGAGGCAGCAAGAAATCGATAACCAAATGTACATGGCTCGGGAAAGGAGTCTGGCAGATGCAGATTTCTACCGGTAAGTTTTTAATTTGCTCTTTCGTTGAGAGAGGATATGATCATTATTTTTTAGAAATTCTAATGGTATTGCTTCCCCACATCTTTAGTGTGATGAAGGAAGCTGAAGCAAACGAGTTGAAGCTTACTCCGCAATTTCTGGAGCTTAAATTCATCGAGGCCATAGCTGATAATACAAAAATCTTCTTTGGGGAAAAGGTATAGTCTCTCTGTCTCTCCGTGTGTGTAAGTGTGCGCGTGCGTATGCACTGGTGTGTACAATCTTTACCTAGTAAATCTTCCATGCAGGTACCTAATATGGTTTTGGATCAGAGGCTGCTCGGGAACTTCCTGCAACAGGTGTCTAGAAATGTGTCAAGGGAGATGTCCAACGACGAGTAGTCAGAAGGTAAGTTTTGATTGATCAGTCCGGTCAACATGATTGTAGTATCGGTGCTGTCACAAACAGGTTACATATTAAGGAAAGGAAACGGAAAACATCTGTTGATATTTTCGTATAGAAGTTGTTTCATGTAAAATTCCTTTTGGGTGATCTCTTAATTTCTAGGTATTATATGTTGTCACTCCTGATGGAACGAAAAATCAACGTGTTCACACGCTTTGGATTCCAGTGTTCACGTACTTAATAAAACTTCTATATGTTGGAGGTACATTTGAGGTTTGTTCATGAAATTTTGTGAGCATAGGTTTTAAGCATTTACGTTTGTGGTTTTTTTTTTTTTTGAAGTCTAGATCATTTTTATTAACGGTAATTATTAATAATAAGAATTAAAACTTCTACTCATCATCCTCACACACTACACACACGACACTTTTTAAATTTTTTTTGGTTTTATTCTTCTTAAACTAATTGAATTATTTTACTCATCATCTATACACCACACATTTAGTAAGAGAAAAAAAACCTAAAAATTAAAAAATTATGTGTGGTGTGTGGTGTGTGAGGATGATGAGTAGAATTATTTTTTTTAAAAAAATTAACTAGGTTTTTAAATGAACAAAACTGTATTGATCGAGAAATTTGCAACGAAGTATTTTGTTCGTTGCTAATAAACAGGCATAAGCTATTAACTTATTATCAATGAGTTTAGATTTTTGTCGCCAATATGGAGAACAACTATATATTAGGCAATGCGATTAAAGGTATTATCGACCATGGAGAAATTTCACTCAAAAATATTATATCATTTCCAAAATTATAAAAGTTGACAAATGTAGCCATCTTATCCTTCTTTAGCAACAATATAAGCAAATTAACCAGTGCTTTTTTTTTTAATTTTTATTTTAGAAGAAGAGAAATACTTTAGTTATGAATGGGTTATATAAAAATAATTTTATAAATTGATGTGATTTGTTAGATTATTAAAATTATTTTTATTTAAAATAAATTTAACAGATGATATAAAGAGTTAACGTGTGTGAGATTACTTGTTGGATCTTTATCTCTTTGACTCTACCACTATATCAGATTTTTTTAAAAATTGCAATCGTGAAAGCCCTTGGCCAAGAGGAATACCTCGTACACCAAGCTTGTTACGGGGTATTACTCTTTCAGAAGAGAACTAACGAGATCTTCCGAGTTCAGTGTGAAAAGGGAAGGCAATGAAAATGACCCACAAACAAGCTTTAGCTAGAACCACACACAAACTGTCACAAAGTGACAAAAGTAAAAACACTAGAGAATATGAAAATCTGGTGACGGTCGTACTCCGCACCGGCTTTTATCAGCAGTATCAATTTGATTACCGTATTCACTTTTTAATGTTAAATATAGCAACCCATCCATATTTTAATATGAAAACTGTTTTACTTTTGATTCCTCTGTATTGAGGTTGTGAATATTCGGAATCGAATCATCTGCACATGATTCTTTATGCTTGGGTTTTCCTTGTCGACATCTTCCTGCAATTTTTTCAAACCACGAGGTCGACTTCTCGCGATTCTTTGACCCGGAATTATATAATAATATAATAATATGAATCCGCCCTTCTCTACCTTTGATGACTTGTTGCGAGTGAACGTGGGAAACTGTAAAAGAAGCAACTGTATCTCAGGGAATCCGCATCCAAGGTTCCCGATTCTGAAAGCTCTTTATAGTTTATATGATTGATTCGTTACACGGCTTACATTATCACCCTCTGTATCCAAACTGCTCTCTCTAGGTTCTCTGTGTTGCCACTCTCTTGTCCGTTTCTCCCGGTTTTGCACGTAGTATGGAAACTTCCTACCTAAGAATCTGAGGTTGTGAACTTGTGATCGTGATTGTGACGCGTGATGCGTGCGGAGGATTTCTTTGGCCTACTTTGGTGTCCCATGTAGTGGGGTTTGCATCGGGTTTTGATCGGTAGGTGAATTGTATGTTAAAATTTACATTCCTTAAAAAGTGGGGCTGTAGATACTTTTGAGATTTCTTGTGTGGACAGTTGGGTTTCTACGTTTTTCATTAGTCATTAGAGTATTGGATTTTGCTCTGTATAACGCTGTGTTCTGTTCTTTTGCCTGTTATTTTATTCATCAAGATATTCTCTTTGGGACCCTATGAATTGCATATTTTTAATCACTTCTACCTTGGGGGCTTTTGTTTTGTTTTTTGTCTCTTTCTAAACATGAGGAGCAGTAGCCAGAAGTTAAATCTTCTGAATCTGTGATTCTATGATTCACCTGTTCTCTTTCATTTCCGCCGTGTATGTGAAGATTTTGTTTTCTTTCTTACTTACATGGTCAACGTTTCTCTTCTTCCCTTTATAGTGGGACCCCTGTATTTCAGTTTTTTGCAGCAACTGAATTTCCATCCTGTTTTATGGGTCTGGAATGCTGCAAGTGCTTATATTGGCTATCAAAATGAGTGGGTAGTACTATACTACATGTACGTGGTAAGCCAGATGAAACAGAGTAATTCATATTGCCTCTCCCTGCAGGATTTTTCTAGGAGGGTCTCCCTGCTGGATTTTCATTGAATACCTCCTCAATTACTCCAACTGAGAGGATTATACATCTGGGGATTTGAAAATGTATTTGGTGGAGAGCAAAGGAGGTGCCATCCTATGCATGCTGATTTCCTTGATGTTCTTGGGCACATGGCCTGCTGTTATGACTCTCCTGGAAAGACGTGGTCGTCTTCCTCAACATACTTACCTTGACTACTCGATCACAAATCTCTTGGCTGCTGTCATTATTGCTTTAACATTTGGGGAGATAGGCAAGAGCACACCTGCTCGCCCAATTTTTTTGTTCAACTTTCTCAGGTAAGTTTCTATGTATATTAGAGGTGGCGTTCTTAACATTTTGTTATCATTTATGAATAAATTACTGTGACTTATTTCTCGAAGCATTTGCAAACCAGTCCTCATGAAAATAATGTTGGAAAATGAAAATTAATTCTGATGAAAGTATAAGCATGAATAGAAAAGATGCATTCTTCAATGCAAAGTAAAAACAAGATGGTAGAGCTTTATTTTCTGGTTTGTCTGGTGTTACTGTTGTTAATTGTTATGATCTAATATAATCATGTTATTTTCCTTTCTTATGTTTAGGTATGCTTCTAATGCGACCTCTTGCAGGGGAAGAAAATATTGAGAATCTGATGGCTTGTTTATTGTAGTCACCATAATGACTTACTCTTTTTTATTCTTCTGTCTGAGCTGGAAGTATAAAGGACATTATTTCACATTTTTCTATGGATATATATTGAATAGATCTGGAAACCCAATTTTTTTTCTCCACTTGTGGTAAAAAACCCAACTAGATCACATTAACATACATGCCAACCTTCTACTTTGTTCTCTCTCTTCCCCCAGTTCATTGGACTATCACCTTTTCCATGCATATGAAATGAATAGGGGCAAAAGTACTGTCTAAGATCAGCATACAGAAAAGAAAGAAATACTTGATTCTTTTGATCTTTACGTGGATTGGGAACTGTAATGACTGTAAATTTATTCAGCTGTAACTCTGAACAATTAAAACGTAGGAGCTTATCGTATGTAGATTGATATTCCATGTTTTATTGCTTAACTAATTATGTGGAAACTATCAGAAAGTTTGGGTGCAGATCTATGAAAAGAAGGAAAATGGAGGTTTTCTTTTTTTTCTTTTTTCCTGAGTGGAGTTATATAATCACTAATAGTGCTCTAGTGTAGTATTTCTTCTCTCTCTCTCTGGGGATGTAAGATTGTAGCTGCAGTAAAAAATTTGCTTGCTTGTATGAAAAGTATGAAGTTATCTTTCTGGACAGCTCACTTGTATGAAAAATTCCTGCAACTCTGTTGTGTCAATAATAGTTATATGTGATAACAGCTGATTTGCTGTTGAAGTCTGGTTGTATAGTTTGGGTTCAAGTCCTCCCAACTGCTTGAAAATTGTCTTCACTTTGTGCAACTTCCAAACTAACAATTGGCTGTTGTTCGTGAGGAAAAAATGGGTGAAAATATGAACTTAATTTTTAGTTGATGCTCTTGATGGTTTAACTTAGGAAAGCCATCTACTCCAGACTTTCTAGGATTTAGGTGGCTAAACTCTGGTATTGTGATTTATTGGCATGTTTACTAATCGACTCTAGGACACCATAGCGTGAATGCTGGGACGTAATGAGGGGATGCTCTTTTGAGATGAGAGAATGCCTTTGAAGCTGTTGAAGGATGATGAATGAAATGTCATTGGATGATGAGATCTCTTTTGTTGCTTGGGGATGATGCCATGCTTTCTTAAATAATTGAATCTACAGTAGGTGGTTCATTTTGAGTTAGTTTTTGTTCTATCCCCCATCAAGTTGTAATTATGTACCATAAGTATGTTAATTGTGTTGTGTCTCAAACAGAAGTAGTTCTGAATCTTCTGAGGTGATTGATGCTACATAGTTGGACATGAGTCTCGGTTCAATGGCATCATATCAGTTATAACTGATGTGTGATTTCATTATGGTGCTTGATGCAGAATAACTGGCCCTCTGTTTTGTTTGCAATGGCGGGTGGGGTGGTGCTCAGCATTGGCAACCTATCTACTCAGTATGCTTGGGCTTTTGTTGGTTTATCAGTGACGGAAGTGATCACTTCAAGCATCACTGTGGTTATAGGTGTCTCTCTATCTCTCCACACAGAGGCATGTCAACATGCACACCTAAGCACATGCACACACCCACACACATTCTTATGTATGTGCACATCTATTTGTGTCTGGATATGCATTTTAAACAGAAACCATGAAATAAAAGGTTGGCAAGATGCATTTTTTTCATTATAGTTTCTCTTCCGATTGTGACAGGCACAACCTTGAATTACTTTTTGGATGACAAAATCAACAAAGCTGAGATTCTTTTCCCTGGTGTTGGTTGCTTCTTGACTGCGGTTTGTCTTGGCTCTTTTCTTCATGCATCCAATGCAGCTGATAATAAAAAAAAGCTCGAAAGTTTGTCAAGTGATTATACAGTTGGAGCCGAGTATGCCTCTGTCCTCATTAGTGTAAATGGAATTGTGCTGATCTAGAACTAAGGTTTCTTTTGTCTATAGTAACTGTTGCCTAATCAGTTTCCTATATGGGCCAAATAGCTTGCAGAATCTTGAATCCTTATTGGTTATTAAACTCTTTCAATGTGGTTCGTTTTTGCATTATTTTCTGTTATTTGTTCTGGCTTAGTTTTTTCCCATGGGAAACAATAACCAAAAAATAAAAATTACAAATCATTGTTGTCCTGGGTTTCAAATTGATACAATGTTTGGGTGATGTGCTTGCATACAAGAGATGAATGAGAAACATAGACATGGGCCAGTCAATGATAAGCAGCAACAAAGTGTAAAAGACTCAGATTAAATAAAAAGAAGCTTTTTTTTTTTCGTTTTGGAAAGTCAATGAAGTAAGTAACTGGTTTGGATAGTGAGTTGAGATGGTTTGTGAATAGTAGTGAGATATTTGAGTTGAGATGAGATGAGTTAGAAATGGTTTGAGTTAAAATGTTATATGGGGTTTTGGAAAAGAGAGAGAAAAAGTTGAATAAAAATATTATAAAGTTCAAATATTGTTAGAGTATAATTTTTTAATATTAGTTTTGCGGATTTGAAAAAGTCGAATTGTTTAGATGAAAAAGTTGAAGATTTGAAATTGAAAAGTGTTTGGATATTGAGATGAGATGGTGATGAATGAGATGAGATGGGATGAGATGGAAGCATCTCTCTATCCAAACCAGGCGTCATTATACAATGTTGCTTTTCCACTTTATCTTTGATCTCTGAAAGAGTTCCTTGCTCTAAATTTGCAGGGTTAGGTAATTTTTCAGTAAAACTTATACTGCATCGGGGATTCTTTCATTTCTTCTCATGCAATATTGATCATATAATGCTGATGCTTCTACAAACTGAACTTTTTGACAGGGCTACAGATGTTTCCACGTCTAAAGAAACAGTTACAAACAATGGTAAGGACTTCTCTCTAGGCTTTTGGTTTCTTGTCTTTGGGCTCCTTTTAATTTATTAAAACTGGTATTTTGCTTTTCTGTCTCAATATTGGACGTCATCACGTCAACAGTTGGAGCGAAGGATCTCGAAAATGGAAGTTGTTCTGCAGAGAAAGCCAAAGCTGGGACTGCAGGTTTTCTCATAGCACTTGAGAACAGAAGAGCAATTAAGGTGGGTGGTTATTAATCTATATTATATTCTCTCACTGCGGTTTCGATAGCCATGGATAGTATTAATCTTGAACAATGGCACTTTCATTTATTTATCTCCCACATGCATGAAATCAATGTGAGGTAATTATACTTTGAAATTATAAGCTGATGACTGCCCAGAACCTCTATACTTTTTTATTGGCCCACTTCTTTCTTTTTAAATGAATTGCTCAACCACCAGGCATATATAGACATCTATCCATGGATGTAACACTTAGACTACATGTATGATTCTGACTGCAGGTGTTTGGGAAGAGCACCTTGATTGGACTGACCATAACTTTCTTTGCTGGTGGCTGCTTCTCTCTATTCACACCAGCATTCAATTTGGCAACAAATGATCAATGGGACACTTTAAAGGAAGGGGTTCCTCACTTGTCTGTCTATACAGCATTTTTCTACTTCTCAGTCTCCTGTTTTGTCCTTGCCATCATTCTGAACATCACCTTCCTTTACCACCCTGTACTAAATTTACCCAGATCATCACTTAAGGCTTATGTGAGAGACTGGAATGGCCGAGGCTGGGCCTTTTTGGCTGGATTTTTGTGTGGGTTTGGCAATGGTCTCCAATTTATGGGAGGTCAAGCTGCAGGATATGCAGCAGCAGATGCTGTTCAGGTTAGTGTTATTTCGTAGATAAGATAGTCTAGTGTAATGCATCCATAAAATCGTTGAAAAAAAATCATAAGATTTATTTTGTCTTTAAATTTTCGGCTAAAATACATCCACTTTTTTTCTTAAAAACTGGTAGAAAAAGTGTTGTGCCTGTCACACCTGCATGTTCACCAACTGCTGATGCTCATTTCAATTTGGTGTAATATCAGGCACTTCCACTTGTGAGCACCTTTTGGGGAATACTTATCTTTGGAGAGTATCGGAAATCATCAGGAAGGACATATGTATTACTTGTCAGTATGTTGTTTATGTTTATTGTAGCTGTTGGAGTTCTTATGGGATCAGCAGGGCATCGAAAATAAGTAGGCTGCTGAAAGGGCATTGCTAGAATTGTACAAAGCATAAATGATCAATTTAGTTGATACACTTGTCAAGAGCAAGCATATTCTGCTGCTTAGGTGATTGGTTGAGATGCAAAGTTGCATAAATATATGGAATTTAATGGATCTCTGTCAGCATGCAGTGGTTGATGTAGAAACTGCACATAAATGTATTTGGAATCGTTCTTTCTATATCCGTGTAAATTTTCTTTCCAGTACGCGAATTGCGTAGTGTTCTCTGTTTCATGCAATAAAAAAAGAATGCCCCCTTCCCTTCCTCCTGCTATGTCATTTGAATCTTAATGATATGCATTGTCTTTTTTGTTTTGCTTTTATTTATGTTTTTTGTTCCACCTTCTTAAAATTAATTGCACTCCTCTGGTATTTCTGGTTGATGCATTGCTATGGTGAGGGACGCTGGTTGATCATGTGAATGTTCATCTATTCTGATCAATATTGGCTTCTGCTGTCCATTTTGAGTGTTGAGACAGCATGTATCTTTTAGAGATATGCATAGTAATTACACTGTACTGTTGTAATGCAAGCATCTTTCCCCCACCAAATGACCATTTTGGTAGAAAATTTAGTTGCACTTTTTTTTTTTTTTTTTTTTTTTTTAAAGAAGAGGAGTCAGGACCAAGTTCCCACAAATTTTGCACTCAAAAGGAATGGCCTAAGGTGAAAGTAGGAGTGTGAAATCATGCTTAAGATTTGATTTGGAAGTCTTCGGATGTCAGCCTAAAGTGCAGACTATATGTTCTTTGCCCTGATTGCATTCTGCTATATATCTACTCAAATTCTCAATTTGATTGTCTAATCAACGATAACAACAGCATTTGTTCTAATTTTGCCATTCCCAAAATGCATTGTCTTCTCTTTCTTGGCCAGCAAAAATGAATGAATTTTTAGTTTTGAAAATGTTTGTACTCTTGAATAACGGATTTATAATAGATCCCCACAAATTACAAAAGGAAAGAGGACTTAATGAAATAGAACAACACTCAACTCATCTCAAACCAATCATTGATGGGACCAATTACTTTTTCAATTTTCTATAAAAAGTTAGAATCCATCTCAATCTACTTCATACATTCAAACACATAAATCAATCTATTTAAATTCAAGCACATGTCAATGGGATTAATAAAATATTACTATTGACAAATCAACTCAAATCATTTGAGTATTGTTATAGTTCAGAAATGTTCTCTCTTTCAAAGCTCTGTTGTTATAGATAAGAGAAGTAAGCTTTCAAGATATGAATGAATTATTACAAATTCACAGGAATGAAACATTAAGAAATCATTTATTATATACAAAAAATGAAAAATCGAAAACAAAAACGCTAGAAGGAGGGCTCGAACCTCCGACCTTGTGGTTAACAGCCACACGCTCTAGCCAACTGAGCTATTCCAGCTGTTGTTATTGTAAATTGTTCTTCTATTTTCTTATTGTTTAGAGACCATCCTCACATCATCACTTGGGCATGCGTGAACCTTGAGACATTCCGGGAAATCTCGATCTCTCCTGTAAAACATGAAATTTAGCCTATAGGCATCCTAAAGAAAGTTTGCCAATTTTGATTTCACCTACCTATAATTTATTTACTCAAATATTCTTTAGCCGAAGGCTTTTATTTATTTATTTATGAGAAAAGATACTTACAACCGTGAATTACGTAACCGCCGCGTAATCGCTTTGAAAAAAATGAATAAAACATGGGACCCACATGAAAAAAAATTAATCTTTTAATAGTGAACCCCACTCTTTTTCAAAGCGATTACGCGGCGATGACGCACTTCACGGTTGTATGTAGAATTACTTATCTGTCTCGTGCAACATCCTATTAACCTCTTGCTCCTTTTGCTTTTAATGCCATTAATTGCACCTAATTCCCCTCAATAAATCCATGTAACAAAAGAACATCCAACAACTGAGGCTACTTAATTGTTCATGGTCAATGAGACTATACTTTTGAGATATGGAGTGGATAAGAGAGATATATAAAGAAAAATGATAAAATAAATCACCATTTCACAACTAATTAACAACAACTATCTAATAAAATAATGGTTTTTAGAGTTTTTATTTTTATTTCTGTTTTAATTTGTTGAGTTTAAATTTAAAAATAATATTATGTTATGATGAAGTTGTAAATAAATTGTGAATTAGTGATTGTTTTATCGTTTGGATAGTGAGATGAGATGAGATAAGATGATTTTAGATGAATTGAATAAAATATTGTTAGAATATTATTTTTTAATATTATTATTGTTTTAGAATTTGAAAAAATTTGATTATTTATTATATTTTGTGAAAATTTAAAAAAATTATAATGATGAGGTGAGTTGAGGTGAGTTGTGATTGTTTCTGAATCCAAAACTGCCTTAACTAATGTTTGCTTTAGAAATTCACTGTGACAACTATAAGTATGTGTCTCTCTTCCACTCTAGTAAACCCAAATCCCTTCCAGAGAAGGCATATTCAGAGAGGACATGGAGATTCCCTCAACCAATTTAACTGCCTCCCAGTTCAGTTGAAGGATGAACTTGTGAATGCCAACAGCTCGTAGCCATGTTCAAGACCTATTATGGAACTGCTGAGCGCTTCAACTGTGCTGCTGCTGAATAACCAACTCAACCGGTGATCAATGGCCAAAGTACCATTCCTTCATGTGTCCTGATCAATAGCACCGTATGTTGTAAAATACCCTTTTCTGCAAACCCTGGCTTAAATTGAACCAATTTCCGCTTCCGGGGGGGACAGAACACCGGAATACATGAACCGAAGTGAAAACTGGAGGATGACAAGATAGAGAGGGAAGAAACCCGCAATGGAATTACAGTTCCAAAGTAAGAACCTTGTACCTTTATTTACGTCCAGTTCACAACAGAATTTACACTGGAAAGACTTTCCTATGCCTTAAATAAATTAGGAAACAGACATACAAAAACCCACAGGTAAAACCAGTAATAACCAGAACCCAATTGAAAGTAGAGGGGCGGTCAAAAATTGAGTCCTCAAAGTTCATTCCAAATACTGCGGTTATAGAGGCAAATACTGTAGCCACAAAGGTCGCAGCCGTAAGAAGCAACTGAAATTGTATGAGCTGGTTCTGAACATTGCCCTATTCATGAACACAGTGAAAAACATAACACATTTTAGTATGTATGTTTTAATATTCAAAGAATATGAGGAAGGCTACATAAAATCTGAAGGTTAAAAATCATGCCTTACCAGTTTAATATTGATCAGATCTTCAGTGTCATCGATGTATTCTTTGAGCTGGGTCACCAATAAAAGAAATAAAATTTGATATCAGCATAAGCAGAGTAAAGTGGCAATTCCTTCAAATCACTTATTGGAGGATTCTATCCCAATAACCAAGTGCCTCTCTTTATAAGTATGGATAGGCATAACATGCTCACACCCGCTAAATTCTATGCAATAAAGATCACATCTGAATCGGGCCTTAATGATAAGAAATCATATATGCAAGCTGGTTAGTTAAAGATAAGTGATAGGAGATGTGGCAAAGTCAGATGATACAAGTAACTTACTAATTTCCAAATTATAAATCTCAAAACTAAAATATTTTTATATGAGAAACTAAACATATTAGGTCAAATGTATGCTTTACAGGGAGTCAAAACATCTCATACCGATAACAACTTGCTCATGGTATTGTCAATGACAACAAAGTATGCCTCAAGCAACATTTCCAGTTGTTCAATGTTCTCTCCGTCAGATGAACCCATTAAGCTTCCATGTTTGCTTGAACTCATGATACTACTAAAAGCCCTTTGCAAAAATGGAGCTCCACTGAAGGCCCCCACAGGTGAAACAGGAGCAGATTTTGAAACCTCTCTGGCCCCACCTGAACTATCAGTTCGTACAGAAACGTCATTTAACAGATAAGCCTCTGACCTTTGTTTCTTCTCAGTCAGATGCATCTCCGCCATATCCCCATCATCATCCATAAGATGCTCTATTTCATCTCGGACCTGGAAATTTAATTCAATTTAGGACATGAGAAGCAAGGAGATATCCTAGACTTGACATACTTACCTTTTGAACTCGCTGAGTCAAGGCAAGGAGGTGGCCTTTGAGTCTACGCACACGTTCCAGATTAAGGGTGCTAATAGATGTCGTCAATTCATCTAGCACAGGATATATCTCCCTTTCCAGTTCTTTTACCTATCAAATCCAGAAACTTCATAGTGCAAGGTGTCGAACAGAAAATAATATTTCAAGCTTCATTTTTTCAAGCAGACCTTCCAAAATTCAGAGTCCAAAATAACACATTTACATGTAGATTGTCATTGCATGATACTTTAAATATATATATTCTTACCCACTTAGTAGCTTCTAGCGAAACCCAAGTTGTACCAAACCCATCAAAGTACAAAAGTGAATGCGAATATTAAGCTCGAGACATGAGAAACAATCCTGTAGATTTAGTTTGGGAGTATTTCCTGCTAAATTATTATGTTAAAATTGTGGTTATATTTGAAAATTTTTCAACAGAAAAATATGGATCTAAATAGAATTCAATGGTGGAGAAGACTTCATATAAGCACCAAGTAATTGAGATTGAGGCTTTTTTGGCTCTCTAAAAGAAATACAAATCAATGAAAAAGGTAATATCCAATCAGGGAATACTTTCCCACATGCATGCAATTCATCCCAACAGACTCATCTGAAGTAATACGAACACTTCACTTTTTTTTCTCTTATAACTTAATATGAAGACTTCATCTTAATTGCCAACCTCAGTTCAAGATGAATATGTCAGAGTACTAAAAGAACAAGGAAATGTTGTCCCAGATGCAATCTGATCCAAGACTGCAAACCAAGCTTCCACCTAATATGGAGTAAGGATTGATTATCTGGGGGTAAAGTGACAGTTTTAAAAGTTTGGTGGTCATATTGCAAAAAACGTTTGAGGGAGGGTGTTAAAAAACATTTTCCTCTTTAAATTATAACTTTATGGAGATAAGCCCTTATGCTCAGGGTTCAAAAACGTGTGTCAGACCAACCATATCAATCATAAGGAGCTAAGACTGATTACAGTACGTTCCAGGTCCAAGTAGTGTGAAACGAGATGCAAAGATGGGTTTAAAATTCTCATCAGTGATCATACAAATGGGATTGATTGATTTATTTATTTTTTTATAGGTACAAATGGGATTATTTTAAGAACGCCAAAAGCACACCAATCAGATTTGTGGACAAAAGCCCAAAGGAATATCCTTCTGAATATTAAAGTTTGAGACATTATAAAATTCGATTATTTTTCCTTATCAAGGACATTCATAATTGTTCCCAAAGTGGTTTGACGACTTTACCAAAAAGAAGAAGGCAATTCCCATAAATTGGTTGTGTTGCAGATTGTTACCTGAGCATCTAGAGACATGCATATTAATTCCAGAGCCAGCTCCAATGCCCTAAATTCGAAAGGCAGATCCTCTGAATCAAATTGGTAGACATCATAAGCAATCCATGCAAAAATTTAACTTTGTAAAATTAAAGAGTTCAAAAGGCTCCACAGCATGGTATCAGCACCCTTTTTCAGCAAGAACTTAAGATGTGCTTTTGAAGGTAGAACCTAGTATTCTGTTCAGTTCAATAACCAATTTAGCTTGGTATGATTTTCTTACCAGCTTTATCTCTATTCCTCCGAAGGCGTTTGCACAATTCTGACTTGTACTGAACAACACATCCATCCAAGGAATTCATCAGGATAACCTCATCGGCAGTGATTATACACCTGATCTGTTCAAGACTGACCACAATAGCATTCTCCCGTCCTAATATTGTAGAAGGATAAATGAACAAAGGGTCCAAAAGTCGGAGATCCCTGGCAGGCAAAGAACAATGCCTCATTATCGTGGCCTTGTCGAGCTTCAAAATCTTTGAGTTGCCATTTTTATCAATTTTAATCCAAGATCGACTCCCATGACCTCTTTTCTTCAAGCCTGCAGTAAGACTAGACCCACGACTTCCATTCTCATCTAAATTGGACCTCTCAGTGTTCTGAGAAGATGCAGATTCAGAAAGATCAAGAGAAAGAAAATGATACCGTGGTTTTTCCATTAGTTTTTACTTTTTCCTGCTTTGCTTCCTGGATGAGAATTGCTTGAGCATTGCCCACATCAGTATATGTTAGATGGTATCTAAATTTCACTATGTCATAAGCACAGTCTTGCTTGTGCAAGCAGGTCAATGATCATATTTGAAACCAGATCAACTGAAATTAACCTCATCCACTGAGTTTAAAACCTGAAAGTTAGAAGTGTTGTATAAGTAAAAATAAAGGGTTAAATGTGAACAAATCCCCTAAAACCATCACTTCAATAGAGAAGCAATCAACTCTGACTGGTCGGGAGAATTATAATTTTAGTTGAAAAGGTTATAAAATATAAAGAACATTTTAGTCTTTAGATTAGATCTCTCCAATTTCACCACACCAAAACTAAACTAGCTCGACTAAGTTAACGAAGTAGAGCTCAAAGAGACTGAAAGCCATATTAAAAAAAAAAACGTATTTAGCTTCAATGATAAAATTCGCCAAATAACTTTTTTTTATAAGTAAAATTCGTCCAAATAACTGTAAAAAATATGTTGCTTACCGAATTTAATAAGAAATAAAAACCGAAAGCAACAAAAACCAATGAGTTTTTTTAATGCATCTCGACTTGCCAAAATTGCTAAAATCGTCCACGCGCCACTGACGGAAAGTAATAGTTTTGCCAGGAGCATTCCAACCCAGATGAAAAGCAGCACGAGCAACTTAGATTTTCGGTTTTCAAACACCGAAAACCCAAAATTTTCGTTTTTTAAGAACCATATCAGAAATTTCAATGCACCTATTGTCCCACCATCTATAACAATCGTACACAAATGGAAACACAGATAATAGCTACTGCAGTGGCACCAAACCCCAACCTATGATAACGTAACTTTTCACCAAAACAAAAGCATGAAATGAAAACCCATCAGCCGATTCTTGACGGCTATTCAGTAATCACAGAACCCGTATAAAATGAAAACCAATCAATCACAGAGAAGCCCAGATGAAGAGATGGAAGAATAACAAACATACCTCTCGAAGATTGGTTTCAGAGGTTGTCAAAGCTGATCTAAGGATAGGTTGGGTAGCTAAAATCGAAGAGAAAACAGAGATTTGTTCCCCCGTCCGGCGAACAGAGAATAATACCCTCGGTTGAAAACATGGCCTCAGGAGCCTGTTACCATGAGAGAGTTCTTGAACATTTTGCAAATCGATACGGATACATTTTAGCCTAAATGTTCTAAATAACCGTGAGAAAACGAAAGAAGGAAAGAAAATTTTGAGAATTCATGGATGGGCCACTGGGCCTTGGGCAAGCAAGTAAAAATATTTTCATGGATACGTCGAACGATGTGATTGTTATGAAAAAAGATATTTATAATTTTGATTTTTCTTCCATGATTGACGCATTTCTTACCGGAAATAATGTTTCAAACTTCTTATTTCTTTCTTTATTCTTTTTCTTGTTTTCCCTTTATTAGTGAATAAGACTAAGGTTTTTATTTTCAAAAAATATTTCATCTCATCTCATCTAATCATTATAATTTTTTTTAATTTTTAATACAAAATAAAATAAATAATTTAACTTTTTTAAATTCTAAAATAAAAATAATATTAAAAAATATATTCTAACAATACTTTATTTAATTTTTTAATTTTAATCTCAATTCATCTGCAAAACATTGTAGAAAGTAATTTCTTTTAAAAAAATTTATTTTCAAACCGATTTATAAGTACACAATTTAAAGTTTTACAGATATAATTTAATTTAAAATTTAAATATTATAAATTTAAATCATGTAAAGTGCATGCTCTACGCACTGTCTTGACAGATATATCAAGATCCAACTTTTGGTATTTTTCTTAAATAAATTAGAATAAAAAAAAAAAAAACAGGAGAGAGAAATGTTGAGTACACTCATAAAAGATGCTTAGCATGACACAAAAATAGCTGTGTTGTTTGATATTTAGAGTTGTTTGATGTTGTGTTGTCAATAATAAATATGAGAAGAGAGTCCACATCATATTTGAGTCTAATCAAACCAAGTCGTTATATAATCACTTGAAGATTTAACTTCATAGTGCTCACATCTTCCTTTTTCATTTTCATAATCCCATAAAAATTAAATTTTATAAAGATATGAAAGTGATAGTTTCCATTAACATCTCTTGATCTTATGATCAGATGAACTGTTAAGATGTTATTAAATAATTAATTTTTTTATCGATTTATACTTTTAAAATAGGTAGTTATTTAATTAAATTCGAAACAACAAAATTAAAACATGGATAACATAAAAAATAATAGTCTAAAAACTAGATTATGTACTTAATAATCCAAAATTCAAAACCCTAGAAATAATGGAAAAAAGAAAATTAAAAAGTTGACATTTCCATCCTTGAGAAATGTTATATACAAGTCTTAAATAGATAAATTTTACGTAAATCTTTTTTAAAAAAGTAAATCTCACTAAAAAAAAGAATAGATTTTTATATTTTTTTAAAATGAGATTTACTTTTTTATAAAAGATTATGCAGAATTTATTTATTTAGAATTTGTACGAATCATTTCTCTTTCTCGTTATGTATTGAAAATATAGAAGAAGAAAGAAAAGAAAATAGCAAAATGATAAGCTGTCACAGCCGAGTTCATGCTGGCTGCAGCCTTGGGAGCGCTTCACGGGTAGCTAAGCTCTGGCCATTTTGTGTCCATTTTCTCCATTCCGTCCAGTACCATTACCGTGTGTTCGACTTGAGAAATCACCTCTGATCTTCTCAAAATCATTTCTGCCATAGCCCCTACCTCCACCAAAACTCCCACCCCTGAAGTTTCCACGACTCCTGAAGTTATCATTTCGAAAAGCACCCCGTCCTGATGGAAACTTCCCTCTATGATTGTTTGCTGCAAGAGAAAACTTAACTCCTTAGCTAGCTCCAATTGGATGGGAAGGAGAGTAGGTTTGCCCAACTGACAAAGATGCTGAGATTTCCAGGAAAGCATTCCACAAACACAACATCAAAATTAAGAAGAAGAATGATGGGTAAGAGTTCAACTACTTGCCTCGCCTTTCCTCAATGTGAAGTTTGCGATCGAACATGAAGATTGGAGAAGCCTGATCAAATAGAAAAGTTGAAAGTTAGATGTAGAATCACATCAGAACTTCTAAAAACCAAAGTTGCAGATCAGTTCAGAACATGAGGCTTTCTAAAAGCTTCAGTAAGAAGTGGTTGTTTAGGGGGAAAAGAACCCAGTAAAAGCATGGTAACAAGCATAAGATTGAAGCTTGAAATTAAGCAAGACACGATGGGCTTTAGGCTCACGACAAAGAAACAAATTAAGGGGCAAAGAAAATGAAACATCAGAGGTCAATACCTGCATGGCACTCTGCATGGAACTAGCAGATTCATATTCAACAAAACCAAAGCATGACCCCTGTTGCAAGATAAAAGATTGCAGTGCAGAATACTTTGATTATCATGAACGAAATGCTACTCATCATCCCATGATGTAGTATTAGATGATTGGAAACTATTTATTGTATTTCATTTGGGAACCTATCATCTAATGCCACATCATGAAATGATGAGAAAATTGATGATAAATAGATTTTTTGCATGAATAATAATAACTCTAAATGGAATTAGACCAAGTTAAGTTTGAGATGGACCTTGCTACTTCTAACTTGAATACCATCATGCTTGATCGGACCAAATGCTTTGAAAACTACTTCAAGTTGTTCGGCGGTGGCATGCATAGGCAGATTTGGGAGAAATATGGCATAAGTCTTCACTGAAACAAGAAATCAATCAAATATTTTAGAACAAACAATTAGTTGATAACCAAAACAGAAGGCGTTATAACATCTCATTCTCAGCAACATTCCAGGTATCAATGAACAAGAACACAAGAAGATCAAACACAAAACCTGCATGATCATTTACTATT
Organism: Juglans cinerea; assembly: GCA_961763995.1. Classification (NCBI taxonomy): domain Eukaryota; kingdom Viridiplantae; phylum Streptophyta; class Magnoliopsida; order Fagales; family Juglandaceae; genus Juglans; species Juglans cinerea. Next base: position 21,765,866 of record CAUIVZ010000011.1, read on the forward strand.
TCCAAAGTACTATTGGAACTAGCAGCTGAAGCTTGATCGGGTGCTACAGATGCACGGGACCGTTGTGTAGGTTGGAAAGGGGGAGCCCTCACATGAAATGGAGAATCATTCTTCTTCAATGCATGCACCTGGAACGAGCAGGATTATATACACAAGGCAATTGAGTATTTGCAGGTCAGTGATAACACTAGCAAGACGGCTATAAATTTTACTCACCACTGATGCAAAAGACTTCTTTGGAGCACCCTCCTGGACTGTAGGAGCTCCCTCCTGGACTGTAGGAGCTGTCTCAGTGAGTGGACTTTCAGCACTCTGACTTGAATGATCAATTGAATGCTTCTCATGATCAATTCCCTTTTCACTAACTGACACTTGGCCGTTGGACAATTGTTGACTATCATCCTTATGTTCATGAGTATCATCCTCTACATGGGTAGTTTGATTAGGTTCTGGGTGGTCAGAACCATGAGATGGCTCTGCAATTTTGAAAAAACAATAAATCCATCAGAGAGGATACTTACCATGACACTTCGAAAGAAAACAAAAACAAAAGAATATAGAACACCTCGAAACAAGATACTTACCTGCAGAGCCAGGAGTTAAAGCAACAGCTTTTGAGGAACTTTCTGTAATATGATTATTTGCCACTGAATCAGCCCGATCATCGGTTTCAGATTCACCCACATGTCTAAAAAAATCATTCAAGACAAAGTATCCTTTCTCTTGGGGGGCTAGAAAGAAAGATTGAGTAAATTTCCTTCTATAATTGTTGTCTCCAGTTAAACAACCAGTAACTAAAACCATCACCCCACCCTGGTATGAAAACTCAGAATCAGCAGTCAATATTTCTGCCTTATACTTCACGTTGTCCAAGGATAGTATCCTGTCATTAATGGCCTGTTCCAAAGCGAAAAATGCCAATTTATTTTAAAAAAAAAACTATTGAAATTATAACTAGATACTTTAAATACTACAAAAAACCATAAAAAATTGATTTTTGAGAACTTGAAGTACCCTCCATGATGTGTGTGTTTTAGTTGGAATATTGACTATGCTTTTGCAGGTGGAGTCCATAAAACAAAACATCTCGTCTAATCTTATCTTATTTTATTTAATTTTTAAAAAAATATTTTATCTCATTTCATTTCATCTGAACTGTATAATCAAACAATATCGTGCATGCATTTTATAGAAAGATAGCTATTTAATTATTTAGAAAAACTTACTTGCAAAGTTGTGATAGATGAGATGACACCGTCAGGTCCAGGTCGTGTAAGGATGCTTGAATCATTGTAAAATCTGTGAACCTCCTCCGGTGATTGATAAAGAGTACAGTAATACTGATCCACGAATGCATTTCCAACCATCTCTGCACTTGGTACTGCACCTGACTCATCTTCGCTCATGTGTGTTGCCATCTCGATCGATCTACATCAATACAATACATGAATACAATATTAATGGATATCATGAACAATCTGCATATATCATCATTAATCTTAATTTGTCGTCTGTACGTACTCTCGAAAGTATATATAACAGTGTTTTGTTAATTTGTGACTCCAAACCATTAATGCTGATCAACATGATGAGCTCAATCACCACGCAGTACGCTTAAACATGAAGAAGAAAATAATTCTAAGCAATAACAATAACAACATTACAAAAACAAAAACCTTTATGCTTATCCTTCAGGTTATTTATATGAATAATTCTAAATACAGTCGTGGAGTGGCAAATAATCCTTTAAAAAAATGGTGGGAATATTTCCTATTAAAAAATTTATTTTTTATTATATGAGTCTCGTATTTATTAATTTTTTTTAAAAATTATTGCACGACGTTTATATATTCTACGACTGTAAATATCGTTTTCCTATTTATATACGGTCTGTTCCACGAAATTGTTAAAAACTGTGAACATCAAGGACCCCCAAAACACTATTTTTGTATTCACCAAAAAAAAAAAAAAACCTCATCGATCAGATCAGAGGTTTTTAATTTGCAGTATATATAACAAGCGGAAGTACTAGATCACTTCAATAAATAAATAAAAACAACGCAACTAATCGAACCTCGTCGAAAAACAATACGACCTAGTAAATCAGACCTAGTTAAAATTAATCCCACTGAAATCAGCAACAACATGATCAACAACAAACAACGTACGTATAACGTGAGAACGATATTAATCAATATTGATCCAAAACGTACGAGATTAATGTCATGTTAAGAATGACGTTGTCCAAGAGCTAGCGATTGATATTGAAATTAAGCATGATAAACAGGGATATCATCATGAAGCCGTGATCGAAGAGTATATATATTATATGATCGATGTTACCTGGGCGCGCGAGGAGATTGAAGGTACTGTAAATTAGAACGCTGTGGCCTGTGGGAGGCGTACGTACGTTGAGAGATCAGATCATCATCATGTGGTTATATATCATCGTGATCATAGTAGTTGATCAGGACGGACACGATGATGATGATGATGGAGAGCCAAAATATTCTGATCCACTAGCTAATTGATCGATGCAGATATATATCTTAATTTGGTTGGGTTTCCTAATAACTCCTTAATTCCGATTCCATCACGAACTGATCTTACAGCTAGCATATATATCATACGTGCATGCAGCATGCTACAGCTAGCTAGCATATCTTAAAGTTAAAACCTTAATTTTTTTTATTTTTATTGGGGAATTGGGATTTAATTTGAACGGCTTCGATTAATTTGTTTTTGTCGTGGACCCATGGTCATGGTGATCATGATCGGTTCGATGTTCAGCAATATTGGTGGGGTTAATAATTAATATTTGTACGTACGTGTATGCATGATACAGTAATTCTACCTAATTAGAATATATAACTCAAGAAATTAAAAAGGAACAACATAAATCTTTTTTTAAAAAAAGAGAACAACATAAATAAATGCGTAATAATAGTCGGATTTATTGCTGATTTTTTTTCTTTCTCTCTTATCCAACAGCGGACCTACGTAGGGGCGGGGCCCCCAAAGTTTGAAAAAAAAATATATATATATTAATTTTTTATGATTTAATAAGATTATATTATCTCATATTGCGTTGGTCCCCTCTCTAAAAAATTATCTTGACTCCCTCTACAAAATTATTTTGATTTTATAAATTATTTTGACTCAAAAATAGAATAAAAAATATTTTATTATAGTTTTAGCTTTGCTAGGCACCCCTACAACAAATTTCTGGTTCCGCCACTGCCCTTATCTTTTTAGTGGCAGGTGAGCAATTAATCCAAGTTTTCTGGGATATTAGATTTGAAGGAGAAAACCTTCTGATATGAACTTGAAGGTCCATATCTCAAGTGAGAGAAATAGAAAGACTCAAAATATTTCAAGCCATTATTAAATGAACAATAAATTATTTTATGAATTTATCTATTGTCCAATACTTAGAAAACCTTTAAACCGGTCCGGTTGTTCTAATTCAATAAACAAGCCTCTAATAATAGCCTTCCACGTAGTTCTTTAACTTTACAGCACATTATAGAAGCTCACATTTAACTAAAACCCATAACAAATGAAAAAAGCTTCCTACGAATTCGAAATACCTCCCTTGCAAAAGCCATTGCAAAATCACAACCCTTGCATGAGCAAGAGAGATACAAAATTAACATGAGACACTTGTGGAGAGACAAAGGGGTGGCAGAGAGAGTGGGACCCTGGGAGGGAGCATTGACAATAAGTAATCCAGTAACGAGGAACCTCCTAAAGAGTTTTGATGCTTGGAGTTAGATGGAACAAAAAGGAGTAAAACTGAGATCAGCTTGGGCATGAGAGCGCTGGGAGAAGGAGACGCTCCTCCACAAAAAAGGTCATAGTTATGAACCAGTCGCCTCAAAATTTCACAAAAACACCAATCTTCCAGATTTTTTTATTTTTCTTTTCATCCACTCAAAGTTTTCAAGAACTCTCTCTCTCCCTCTCTCTCTTTTGTGGTGATTATTATTTACTATAAAATTATAAATCATGAAGTTGCGTTTGGGCTAGAGGGAGGCAGGGGTGAGGGATCTGATATGGGCGAGAGGCTTCCATGGGTGTTCTCTTCCTCTTTCTCTTTCTATTTTCATTTGTTTGGGTTTCAATCAAGTGTGTGTTTGTGTAGTGCATATTTCTCCATTTTCCTACGTGTCTAATTTTTATTGGTGGGCTCTTTTTCTCCTATAATCAGTTGGGTTATTCTGAAGAGGAACTCATATTTTAATTTGGCTGATTCTCCCTAATCTTAGGGTTTCATTCTTTTCTAATGTTTATAATCGAGAAAGACTTTAGATTGTAAAGCTACTTTTTAACGCTCAAGTTGCTTTATGAAATATTTGTTAACGCCCAAAAACGACACAGCTCGGAAGGGGAGACATTCCATTCCCGAACGTGTTGAGGTGAGCTGGGCCTCGATCAGTGAGGTGTGGAGCCCCAGGTGCGGCTGTACGGTGTATGTGCTTACGTCTATGGTAGTGAACAGTATTTAAATGTGGAGAAAATAAGGAGAGATGGACACACAGATTTACGTGGTTCGGCACTAGGCCTACGTCCACAGGGGATTTGGGGAGGGGAGATTCTACTATAATATGTTTGTTTACAGTCTCTGATAGCCTCTCATTTCTCACTGTACAATAGGAGCTGGAGATTTACTTTCTGGAGAAGATGTTCTCTCTGGAGCTCTCTCTCTAGAGGTTGAAGAAGCAGCTAGAGAAGAAGTCTCATCCAAAAAGCCTGGCCAAAAATCTCTCTAAGCGTCCAAAAGAAAAGTCCTTGAAACCGTAGGCACCCTCTTCCTTTTATCTCCTGCCCCCTTTGCTTTATAACATTTCCCCTTACTTTACGTTAAATCACCAATTTTTTCTCCTGACACATTACCCCTTGCCTTCCCTTGTCCTTTCTCTGACCTCTTTTCCTCTCTCTTACTTTGTCTTCTAGTGATGACCCTTCAATGGGTTGAGCCTTGAAAATCATTTTGGGCCTAGTTTATTTTACCCTTACAATTGCTCACGATTCTTAAGGGCAATTTGTTTCAAAAAAGACCTTGAGAATTTTCAAGGGTAAAATATGCAATCGAACTGATCCGCCCTCATTCGTAGAGAAATAAATTGGGAGCTGGCCCTGGTCATCTGTTCCTCTTGCGTTAACAAGTAAATATTTTTGAGAGCAGGGTTAGGCGGGAGATGGGCTCGACCACATAAAGTGCTTACGAAAGTTGGTTGGGCAGTCAAGTGAGTTGCCTGCCTATTTGGACATCTGGGAGGTCGGGCAGTCCCTGACCTTCCCCGCCTGTTGACTTTTATGAAAATGGTCAAGCAGTTTGTAAGATTGGACTCACCCTAAGTCTTGTCGAAAGGCGTATGTTCTTTCGACGTTTTTGTTTTCGATGATGTTGGTGAACTTTCCTTTTTTGATGTGAATTACGGTTAATGTTAGAGTATGTTTGTTGTAGCCCTCACAAAGTGGTCAGAGAGCTCATCAACCCTCTGGGTCCACTTCCGGCGGTTGTGGTGCTCTGAGGCACGTTAACTCCGAAGGCTTGTTCTCGAAGGTAACTTGTTGGCAGCAGTATGGTACGAGTGTGAATACTCGGCGTTCACCGGTGGAGATGCTGTCTCAGGTATAATGTCGGATAGTCGAAGGCGTCTGAGGCAGGCCGGGCCGCCTTAAGGCTGGCCCGCTTGTTGACCCTCAACGAGGAAGATAAGTAGAAGATGTTCGATCGTACTGAATTGTCGTCATGGAGTGCGGTGAAGATCAGAGACTTGACACTTACTGGAGAAGATGTTGTCTCAAAAGTAATGTCAGACAGTTGAAAGATTGGACCCGTACTTCACCGTGAGGCAGGCCGGGCCACCTTATGGCTGGACCCACCTATTGACCCTCACCAGAAGGTAAATAGGAGATGTTGCAAAAGTCAAATCTGTTAGTGCAAATATTTTACAATCACAAGTGCAAAATTTCTGAACCTGAGATGTCTTGATGGGGTGCGGTGAAGGTCTGAGGCGCTATCCATTTGGCGTTCTGTTGCAGGAGATGACGTTCTGTTGTAGGAGATGTCATTTCGTTACAGGAGATGACGTCCCATGAATAGTTCGGGTAGCCGAAAGCTGACCCGTACTCCTCCACGAGAGGGATAGTGCAGCCTTAGGCATTACACTCATCCCTTTGGTGCCTCGCAGGGAGGTAAGTAGTTGATGGAGATTCTTTTGGTGGAGATTCCGTATTCGGGCAGCCTAAGGCTGACTCGCACTCCTCCGCAAGAGGAATAGAGCAGCCTCAGACATTACACTCATCCCTTTGGTGCCTTGCGGGGAGGTAAGTAGTTTATGGATATTTCGTTGGAGGTGATTCCGTTGGTGGAGATTCCGTCTTTGAGTAGCCGAAGGCTAACCTGCACTCCTCCACGAAAGGGATAGAGCAACCTTAAGCATTACACTCATCCTTTTGGTGCCTCGCTGGGAGGTAAGTAGTTGATGGTGATTTCGTGCTATAGGGATCAATCATGTTAGTGAAAACAAAATCCACATAAGTTTTGAAGAATACAAACCAGAATATTTAGCTGCTATGGCTAATTTTTGCCTGTTGTTGTTTATCATTTCTTCTCTTCCTTACTCCTCATTTTTATTTTCATTTATTTTAGGTGCATGCTTGTTCGTGATTTCTATTTGTACGGTCGGGACAACTTGGTGGTAGAAAATGCCAGTGGCGGCGACACTTTTCCCGCTAGTCAGGAACGGTTAGCCAAGGGCACAGGTGAGTCAAGACTCCTTTGCTCATACTTTGGAGGCCAAGCGGGGGCTAGTGGAGCACGCTGCATGGGCCATGCAACGTTTGCTGCATGTTGCCCACGTAGGCAAAAAAATCGGGTGGCCGTGTGCTGGAGGTTGGCGGCTCAATCACCCAAGTCGTGCACTTGTTCATGCTGAGAATCCTGTTATAAGGTAAGCTTGGCATGGAGTTTACCGTTTATCGTGAAAGAGTCCAAGTAGCTTGCATGGTCGAGGAATTGCATGGTCGTGGAGTCTGGCTGATGAGTCGTCACTGGCCGAGGAGATCTCTGGCCGAGGACACTGGCTAAGGGAGGCTTTGGCCGAGGAGACCTTTGTCAGTGGTGCATGGCCGTGGGCGAGGAGATCTCTAGCGTGGCGCGTGGCCGTGGTGTATGGATATCTCTAGCTGATGAGTTACTTGGCGAAAAATGTATTAGCCATTGAGACCATGGCCATAGAAGTTACGGGCCGAGGGGAGACCTCGGCCGTGGAGCATGGACTAGCTTTCTGATCCACTAGCTAATTGATCGATGCAGATATATATCTTAATTTAGTTGGGTTTCCTAATAATTCCTTAACTCCTATTCCATCACGAACTCTTACGTACAGCTAGCATATATATCATACGTGCATGCAGCATGCTACAACTAGCTAGCATATCTTAAAGTTAAAACCTTAATTTTTTTTATTTTTATTGGGGAATTGGGATTTAATTTGAACGGCTTCGATTAATTTGTTTTTGTCGTGGACCCATGGTCATGGTGATCATGATCGCGGTTCGATGTTCAGCAATATTGGTGGGGTTAATAATTAATATTTGTACGTACCTGTATGCATGATACAGTAATTCTACCTAATTAGAATATATAACTCAAGAAATTAAAAAGGAACAACATAAATCTTTTTTTAAAAAAAAAAGAGAACAACATAAATAAATGCGTAATAATAGTCGGATTTATTGCTGATTTTTTTTCTTTCTCTCTTATCCAACAGCGGACCTACGTAGGAGCGGGGCTCCCAAAATTTGAAAAAAAAATAATATGTATTAATTTTTTATGATTTAATAAGATTATATTATCTCATATTGTGTTGGTCCCTTTTCTAAAAAATTATCTTGGCCCCCTCTACAAAATTATTTTGATTTTATAAATTATTTTGACTCAAAAATAGAATAAAAAATCTTTTATTATAGTTTTAGCTTTGCTCGGCTCCCCTACAACAAATTTCTGGTTCCGCCACTGCTCTTATCTTTTTAGTGGCAGGTGAGCAATTAATTCAAGCTTTCTGGAATATTAGATTTCATGGAAAAAACCTTCTGATATGAGCTTGAAGGTCCATATCTCAAGTGAGAGAGATAGGAAGATTCAAAATATTTCAAGCCATTATTAAACCAACAATAAATTGTTCTATAAATTTATCTATTGTCTAATACTTTAAGAGAAAACCTTTAAACCGGTCCGGCTATTCTAATTCAATAAACAACCCTCTAATAATAGCCTTCCACGTAGTTCTTTCACTTTACGGCACACTATAGAAGTACACGTTTGACTAAAACTCATAACAAATGAAAAAAGCTTCCTGCGAATTCGAAATCCCTCCCTTGCAAAAAGCCATTGCAAAATCACAACCCTCGCATGAGCAAGAGAGATACAAAATTAACATGAGACACTTGTGGAGAAACCAAGGGGTGGCAGAGAGAGTGGGACCCTAGGAGGGAGCATTGACAAGAAGTACTCCAGTAACAAGGAACCTCTTAAAGAGTTTTGATGCTTGGAGCTAGATGGAACAAAAAGGAGTAAAACTGGGATCAGCTTGGGCATGAAAGTGCTGGGAGAAGGAGACGCTCCTCCACAAAAAAGGTCATAGTTATGAACCAGTCGCCTCAAAATTTCACAGAAGCACTAATCTTCCAGATTTTTTGATTTTTTTTTCCATCCACTCAAAGTTTTCACGAACTCTCTCTCTCCCTCTCTCTCTTTTGTGGTGATTATTATTTACTATAAAATTATAAATCATGAAGTTGCGTTTGGGCGAGAGAGAGGCAGGGGTGAGGGATCTGATATGGGCGAGAGGCTTCCATGGGTGTTCTCTTCCTCTTTCTCTTTCTGTTTTCATTTGTTTGGGTTTTAATCATGTGTGTGTTTGTGTAGTGCATATTTCTCCATTTTCCCACCTGTCTAATTTTTATTGGTGGGCTCTTTTTCTCCTATAATCAGTTGGGCTATTCTGAAGAGGAACTCATATTTTAATTTGGCTGATTCTCCCTAATCTTAGAGTTTCAATCTTTTCTAACGTTTATAATCGAGAAATACTTTAAATTGTAAAGCTACTTTTTAACGCTCAAATTGCTTTATGAAATATTTGTTAATGCCCAAAAACGGCACAGCTCGGAAGGGGAGACATTCCATTCTCGAACGTGCTGAGGTGGGCTGGGCCTCGATCGGTGAGGTGTGGAGCCCCCAGTGGTGATCTGGTGCGGTTGTACGGTGTATGTGCTTACATCCATGGCAGCGAACAATATTTAAAGGCGGAGAAAATAAGGAGAGATGGACACACATATTTACGTAGCTCGACACTAGGCCTACGTCCACAGGGGGTTTGGGGAGGGGAGATCCACTATAATATGCTTGTTTACAGTCTCTGATAGCCTCTCATTTCTCACTGTACAATGGGAGCTGGAGATCTACTTTCTAGAGAAGATGTTTTCTCTGGAGCTTTCTCTCTAGAGGTTGAAGAAGCAGCTGAAGAAGAAGCCCCATCCAAAAAGCTTGGCCAAAAATCTCTCTAAGCGTCCAAAAGAAAAGTCCTTGAAACCGTAGGCACCATCTTCCTTTTATCTCATGCCCTCTTTGCTTTATGTCATTTCTCCTTACTTTACGTCAAATCACCAATTTTCTCTCCTGACACATTACCCCTTGCCTTCCCTTGTCCTTTCTCTGACCCTTTTTCCTCTCTCTTACTTTGTCTTCTAGTGATGGCCCTTCAATGGGCTCTCGACAGTACACATGGTGGCTGCTGGTACCTTTGCCTAGTCGTTGTGGGACTGGGCCAAGGAGACCTCGACCATGTGGAGTCCTGTGCATGCACTTAGCTGGCGCGGCGGGGTCTCTGCCAAAGGGAGGTGGTCGAGGGTCACCTTGGGAGGTCCAGACGATGTCGGCGGTTTGTGTGGTGGTCGCCGACAGGTCTTCGTGGCTTGTAGTGTGCTTCCGCGAGTACACCGTGAGCGCCGACAAAGCATGCCGGCCAACCAAGGGGTGCCTACCGGTATCCTCGTTGACACCATGGCTAGTGGTCAAGGGGAGCCCAAGGTGCACGGTAACGTGCAACCCTCACCGTGCATGGCACTGTTCATGCCATGCATGATACGTGCACTGTGCACTCCAGCACTGTACGCTTGTGCACTATGCGCTTGTTTGTTCCTGCTTGTGTACTCTAAGTGTACTGCATCCTCCCATACACGCCCCTTTGTACAGTTCCCTTAAAGGGTACTGTACATTTTCAATTCAAGCGGTGAGTAATTGGGGTTCCCGGTGTAAAAAGCATTTGCAAGTTTTGCAATAGTGTTATTCATAAAAATAAAAGCCAGAAGGTTAAGAACACTTATCTATAAAAAGCTTTATCTGCTCGTTCAGATATTTTAGCACACCGAAAAATCTTGCTTCTTCTGCTTCCGGTGTAAAAAGTAATTTAGATCCCACAGACGACGTCACTTTTAACGCCAAAAAATAGCACAATCCGGAAGGGGAGAAAGATCCATTCCCGGATGCGCTAAGGTGGACTGGGCCTCGATTGGTGAGGTGTGGAGCCCTCGGCGGTGATCCGGTGCGGCTATACGTTATATGTGCTTACGTCCATGGCGGTCAACAATATTTAAATGCAGAGAAAATAAGGAGAGATGGACACACATATTTACGTAGTTTCACACGAGGCCTACGTCCAAGAGGGTTTGGAGAGGGGAGATTCCACTATAATATGATTGTTTACAATCTCTTATAACCTCTCATTTCTCACTTTACAATGGGAACTAGAGATCTACTTGCTGCAGAAAATGTTCTCTCTAGAGGTTGAAGACGCAGCTGAAGAAGAAGCCTTCCCAAGAAGCCTGACCAAAAATCCCTCTAAGTGTCCAAAAGAAAAGTTCTTGAAACCGTAGGCACCCTCTCCCTTTTATCTTCAGCCCTCCTTTGATTTATGTCATTTCCCATTACTTTACGTCAAATCACTCATTTTCTCTCCTAACACATTACCCATTGCCTTCTTTTGTCATTTCTTTGTCTCATTTTCTTCTATCTTCCTTTGTCTTTTAGTGATGGCTCCTCGATGGGCTAGACCTTGAAAACCATTTTGAACCTGATGTATTTTACCCTCTCACAGGATTCATAATTAATATTTGTACGTATGTGTAGGATACATTAATTTTACCTAGCTAGAATATACAACTTAAGAAATTAAAAAGGAACAACATAAATCTTTTTTTTTTTTTAAAAAAAGAACAACATAAATAAATGTGTAATACTAGAATGATTTGTTGCTGATTTTTTCTCTCTCCTATCTTTTTAGTGGAAGGTGAGCGATTAATTCGAGCTTTTTGGGATATTAGATTTGAAGGAGAAAACCCTCTGATACGAACTTGAAGGTCCATATATCAAGTGAGAGAGGTAGAAATACTCAAAATATTTCAAGCCATTATTAAACGAACAATAAATTGTTTTATGAATTTAGCTATTGTCCACTACTTTACGTTGGCTGATTCTCCCTAATCTTAGGGTTTCAATCTTTTCTGACATTTATAATCGAGAAATACTTTAGAGTGTAAAGTTACTTTTTAACGCCCAAATTGCTTTATGAAATACTTGTTAATGCCTAAAAAGGGCACAGCCCAGAAGGGGAGAAAGATTCATTCTCGAATGTGCTTAGGTGGGCTGGGCTTCGATCGATAAGGTGTGGAGCCCCTGGCGGTGATCCGGTGTGGCTGTACGGTGTCCGTGTATACGTCTATGGTGGGGAATAGTATTTAAATGCAGATAAAATAAGGAGAGATGGACATACAGATTTATGTGGTTCGGCACTAGACTTACATCCACGAGGAGTTGGAGAGGGGAGATTCTACTATAATATGCTTGTTTACAGTCTCTCATTTCTCACTGTACAATGGGAGCTGGAGATCTACTTGCTGGAGAAGATGTTCTCTCTGAAACTCCATCTCTAGAGGTTGAAGAAGCAGCCGAAGAAGAAGCCCCCTAAGAAGCCTGACCAAAAATTCCTCTAAGCATCTAAAAGAAAGTCCCTGAAACTGTAGGCACCGTCTCCATTTTATCTCTTGCCCCTTTTGCTTTATGTTATTTTCCATTGCTTTACGTCAAGTCATCCAGTTTCTCTCTTGACACATTATCCATTGCCTTCCCTTGTCCTTTCTTTGTCCCATTTCTCTCTTTCTCTTCCTTTGTCTTCTAGTGATTGCTCCTTGATGGACTGGGCCTTAAAAACTATTTTGGGCCTTGTGTATTTTACCCCCTCACATGGTTCATAATTAATATTTGTACGTACGTGTAGGATACATTAATTCTACCTAGCTAGAATATATAACTCAAGAAATTAAAAGGAACAACATAAATCTTTTAAAAAAAAAAAAACAACATAATTAAATGTGTAATACTAGAGATTTGTTGTTGATCTTTTTTTTTCTCTCTTATCCTTTTAGTGGCAGGTGAGCGATTAATTCGAGTTTTCTGAGATGTTAGATTTGAAAGAGAAAACCCTCTGATACAAACTTGAAGGTCCATATCTCAAGTGAGAGAGATAGAAAGACTCAAAATATTTCAAGCCATTATTAAACCAATAATAAATTGCTTTATGAATTTAACTATTGTCCAATACTTTAATTTGGCTAATTCTCCCTAATCTAAGGGTTTCAATATTTTCTAACATTTATAATTGAGAAATATTTTAGATTGTAAAGTTACTTTTGTCAGTTTATATGTTTACTTTTATTAAATCTTTTTGTGGCGATAGCAATTCTCATTTTAATCACAAGTTTTCATATGCTTAATTACCACATTAATTTATTAATACACTTCTAAGAATATATTGGAAAAATAAAATAACAAAATTCTATCATTTAATTTGAAGTTAATAAAATAGAGTTTTTTTTTTTTGGAAGGAAGAACTTAAAAGAGACAAGTGTTGTTGCCTTCACAGGACGTGACAGGTTCAAAATCTATTGGAGTTGGTTTAAACTATACTCCGTCATTTTTCGCATCTATCTTACTGTTTTCCTTTTTGGTTTCTTTATTGTTAATTAAAATAAAAAAGAATTCGTCTCTGAGACGTTTGTTTCTAAAGGTTAAGTCTTCTCTTTCTATGAAGGGTGAAGTTGAGTCTCTGTGTTAGATAGAGAGTGTAGTCTCTTGAACGTTTGTCTGTAGAGAGTATCAACAATAGTGAATACCAGACTAGTCACAAAAAGAAATAGTGTATTGGTGGAGTTTCAAATACATTATTTTGGTTTATGATGTCTTGTTTTGAAATGGGAACATCCAAGAATGTATCCGATCATGGATATAAGTTTATCTGATAAATGAATGATGACATTTTTCTTAAAAAAAAATTACAAAGCCCCTGTTATTTAATTTGAAATTTATAAAATAGAGCTTTTTTTCAATAAAATAATGTTAAAAAAAGTTATAAATATAAAAATAATAAAATCTCAAATCACATCTAACGGGAAGATTGTTCCGTTAACTTTCCCAGATGATAAAAATATCAGAAGCTCCCGGCGAGGATCGAACTCGCGACCTTTCGCTTACGAAGCGAACGCACTACCACTATGCTACGGAAGCTTCCCTTGCGTGTTCGTTTTGAGTATAGTTTCAATTTCTCCGGCATTCGTTTCAACTTTTGCCAATTCTAATTTTCCTTCCTATATATTGGAGTGTGAACCAGAACGTCAAGTATCACTCACACTCATCCTTGCTTAGCTTTGTATATTTCCAAAATTTATTTTATAAAAAATAGTAATGTTATTTGAAAGTTTTTACACCGCATTATCCACATAAATAATTTGATTTGAAATATAATTTTTAATTTAAATCTTACAAATCAAATTATGTCACGTAGATGATATGTAGTGTAAAAGACTTTCAAATAAAATTATTTTAATAAAATTTATAAACCTTATCTTTTACACACCTAGCACACTACTGATGTGGAAACCTTTAACATTACTATACTAAAAGAAAAATTATACTCATCATCTCTACACCACACACCTACTTTTATTATTAATCTTTTTACTTTTTTTCTCTTAGCAGGTGTGTAGTGTAAGAATGATGAGTATAATAACTCATACTAAAAATTATTCATTTTTTGATCTTTTTAAAGTTATAATGGTCACACTATAAGTAGTGTGCTAATACACCGATTTATACGTGGCAAAACTCTATATCTTTATGAACTTTTTTATTTTTTTCATGTTTAATAAAGTTTTTATCACGAGTAACTTTCTCTTTATGATAATACAAAACTAAAAAATCATTTTATGTAGAAAAATATTGAAAAGTCGCGCAAAATAGAAATTAACTAAGAAATTAAAATATATATATATATATATATATATATATATATATATATATAGGTAATTAAAGATATCAAAGCAAAATTGAAGAAATCGGTAAAATAATGATCACAAGATTTTGGTCATGAAATGATAACTTTTGACTAACTCTTCAAAAGAAAAATCATTCCGGAAGTCAGTCACCACCTTTAAATTATACAAGTAACTTATTACAATCAAATTTGGAATACCACCAAGATCACGGCCTTCGTTAGGTATCGAGGTCAAAAGATAGATGCTCTAATTTCAATTTAGACTTGAGCAGTGCTACATCTCCCGAAAGATATAGTCTGAAAGTGTCCCGAATAGGCACAATTTTTTTTTTCTTTTATTTCATATATTTTTTTAATCATTATAAACATTTTAAAAAAAAAAATTTACAACATCATTAAAAAATATTTTTTTAATCACTCGGTAAAAAAAAATTAAAAAAAAAAAGTCTCATTCGGAATATTTTTTGAGTTCCAAATTCGGGACCCAAAGCATTTCTCTTTAGACTTTACCCAAGATAAGACAATTCAATTGAATTACATTTTATAATTATAAGAATATGTCAATATATTATATTTTTTACTAACAAATACTTTAATAAATAAAGAGAGAGAAAAGAAAAATATATACAAATTTATTTACACATATAAATAGTACATTAAGAGAATATTTAATTTTCTTTTACTTTTTAAATTTTAATTACTAATGGCTTGGTGGTAGTACAAAATATTAACTTGTTATCAAAAGAATAATAATACATCTATATATATTTTAATTTATCTCACAATCAAATTTTTTTTTTTATAAAATTATTCTTAATTTCTAGAACGAGTTTAGACCCTACCCAATAGAAATTCATGTGATAACTATTTTTCATAGTTTCTAAACATTATTTACCCACTTAGTCTCTTTTTCGTTGTATTGTAATTTTTTGTCCTATCTTCATTTTTTATGTCTCACGTAATCTGAGCTACCACATAAGCATTAGATTCATAGAGCTTGTACGATTTGCGCAAGATCCCACGACCATCAGGCATCATTTTTTACCATGTAATGTAACCAAAGTGCTCGCCCATGAGCGAGATATGTTATTGTTTGCCTCAAGGTGCGAGCTACCTATACTCGCACCTAGGAGTAAAGGTGGCGAGCATTTTTTATAGCACCGAGCAAAATGCGCGTGCTTCACTTGCAATACTGGATGCGAGGAAAGTGCGAGTGTTTCACTATACCTGATACTTGCATTGAGCAAAGTGCTCATCCCGGATGGTCGTCCTGCGGGATGAGAGCATTGCTCGCGCCTCTGGGTGCAGGAGCTTTTGATCAATATAGTGCTTGCCCAATAGGGCGACAAGCACTCATCGATCATTCTTACTGGAGCGAGCATTTTCAGTATTCCCTTGGAGAAATACTTTTTCCCACCACCCCTTTGGATGAGCACTCTAGGTTATGTTTGAGTAGTGAGATGATTTCAGATATTCTGTGTATAGTAGTAAAATAATAATAATAAAATGTTGAATAGTAGTAAAAAATAGATAAAAAGTAATAATAAAATAATAAATAATAGTAGAGTACTCTCAGACTAGCCCTTAGTCCCAAGCCAAACCCTTCATGCTCTTTAACGATGCTCGCTGAGGGGATGTGTTTTGTTGCTCCTCATGGTGCTCACCTTGAGCGCAAAAACTTTCACTTGCCTTGCGGGATTTGATGCGGCTCTCCCCGTTGTTCGGGTTCTCTTTGCTCGCCCTAGGCTTGCCGCTGGAGCAATCGTTGCTTGTCGAGGTGCAAACTGCAAACACTCTTTGCTTGCACGGGGTTTGAGTTTTCTTTGCTCGCTTGGGGTTCGAGTATGAAATGAACCCTTCAATGAAGGAAACATTAATATAGAAGATAAAATGAGATCAAGAACAAGGGAGAGATAATAGTAGATGAATGTAACAATCATGCAAGAGATGAACAATAAAGAAGATTATGATAATGTCTACACCTTGGGGTATTCGAATTTCGAGGTCCCCAATTCCTCCCAAAGAAAATACAAACTGTTTCAGCAATAATTTTCCAAATCCTCAAACAAGGACCTTCTTTCCCCTTCATATACTAGAAGATGATGACTTAATTCGGCAGCAACCAACTAAGGCCATGGGCCAATTTTAACTCACATTAACTGGGCCCATGGGCCACTAAACTACTTTAACAACTCAAATAAAAATAAAAGATAACAACTCAGTAGGAGCTCATCAAGCCCAACCCAATTTTATGATTTATAATAAATTCTCCCCCTTTAAAGAACATTGTCCTCAAGGTTCATTTTTACTAGTATTTTTGCACCTCCACAATCGCAACACATCTGATGCCTACAGTCAAAGGCCATGTCCTTGGAGTTATTGAGCTTGCTATCTGGATAATAATAAGGAACACTTGGTTCAAAACTTGAAGGATGAGGAGGTTTCAAGCTGCTGGAAGATCCTGCACCATAGAGAGGCATATTGTCTTCAAATTTCTTCATCATATTCTAAGGTCCATCTCCAATGTGATGCAAACTCTGCCTGTAAAATGACTTTGCACCTGTCCACTCATTACTCTTTGTGAAATCAATACCAACAATAAAATTATTGTTGTTGTTCCCAGTATTAACAATAAAATTGGAAGACTCAAGGCCAGCACATGCAAGAGCTTCAGTCTCATATCCAACTAAGCACATGTGGCCAAAGTTGAAATCACTGCTGCTGCTCTTTATATTGCAACCACTAAACACAACAGTCGTGTTTGCCCATTTCCTAAACTTGGTTGTGTTCAAACTTGTACAAGCCAAGTAACTAGGGTCACATCCGACGAGGCTATCTTCCCTTTTTGCATTCTGATTTCCAGCATGTTTCTTGTTGTTCAATGGACAACAAATACCATGACATTCAAAAGTAGCCCAGCTAACTTTGTAAGAATCTGGACTTGGGACATGAAGCATTCTCTCATTTTTCCTTGGACATCACTTCTAATTGACATTTTCACAAACAGCTCTCTCGCATCAAATAAACACCCAACTATTCTTCTATACCCAAAATTCATCCATGGGCTCCACTAAATGGGAAGAGACCTGCTATCCAAAACACATACTACTAACAATGAAAAACTCAAGGAAACGTAGATGAGTGCAACATAAGCACCAAAATGATACCAGCACACCATCACAACGATTATGTTTAAAACCAGACAAAGAACTACACCTAGCCAAGTTGAAAAATTGAAAAACTGAAAATATAGTGCATCACTAACTCATTTGCAATCATGAACAACTTCTGTGATGTAAGCAGACTCGAATGTAGGCTTCCAGGCTCTCATAAGCATCTCTCCACCTTGAATAGCACCAACCATATATATAGCATCTGGAAGTGAAAGCTGCATGATACAAAGAGTTCCATGGCGACCTAGGTCAACACCAGCACCCTTGTATGTTAGACTTTCACTGAACTGTTCTTTGGCATAGAAAACACACATTGGCTCTTAACGACAACATTAAAGAGGGAATAAAATTTTGATGGCAGGGGTGGTGTATGAAACCCATATAACCTCAGACCAGGTTTTGGCTCATCGACTTCCTTCACAGTAATATAATGCACTAAGAAATTTGATTCCCATTTCTCTATCACCTCGACTTTCAACATGCCAAAACATAGACCTCGCTTGCGCATTTTATTGAACAAGTTGAGTGTATTGCTCGTACAACCATACGTACCTGGAAGGAGGGCACCGTGTACAGGGATCTCAGGCGCAATAAGAGCTCCAAGAAGTGCTTAATCTCCCATGGATCTTCGG
Organism: Juglans cinerea; assembly: GCA_961763995.1. NCBI lineage: Eukaryota > Viridiplantae > Streptophyta > Magnoliopsida > Fagales > Juglandaceae > Juglans > Juglans cinerea. The sequence goes on from CAUIVZ010000011.1 coordinate 21,784,070, forward strand.
TGTTTCTTCCATGGTGTCTCTCTCAATTCTTTCATCGAACCTTTGAGTTCATCCATAGCTCCATTTACAAATGCTCTGTTCAACCTCGACTTGGAAATCAATACAGTCAATCCACCACCAGCTGTTTCAAGACCAAGGGAGAGAGAGGTGACATCCAAAAGTAGCAGATCCTGCCCCTTCTCTTTACCTTCACCACTTAAAATAGCCGCTCGGACTGTAGAGTCATAGTCAACAGTTTCATCAGAATTAATGCTTGAATCCGCTACTATTTCTCTTTGAATAAAAAGATTTTTCTTAGCCATCTTGATGTGCAACACCGACTTTGACTCCACATTAAACACCATTTCTTGAAGAGCACGTTTGGTGGCTACATCAAGCTGAGCAGTAGAGAAGAGAGCGACTCTCCACGGCCAATAACCCGAATACCTCAATTTAGAATCATGAAGAAAATTCTGGCGAATATAAGAGAGACACATCTGCTGTAACCAGCAAATTCCTCCCAATTTTTAAGCAAAGACGCTTATCATGCTTTTTGAGGATTTTTCTTGAATTTTTCTTTAATCTCTGAAAGAATTGATTCACCTTCCTATTATTAGAATATTCACCAGCTATGGCTTCCACTTCATAGATGCCATCTTCAATGGTGAGGAAAGAGACGTCAAATGTTCCACCCCCCGGGTCGAAGACAAGCACATTCGTTTCACCCAAACCGTTTGCCTCCTTATCTGATAGCGAGCTTGGATCGCCTGTCACTATCTTGTTTATCCCTTCCACATCAGCAATTCTGGAGAACGCCCACTCAATAATTTCTCCATTAAGACGCAGCCGCAATGTTCGATCTTCTGAGAGAAGAGAATTTAATTTTAGTTCTGGATTTTTCAGAACAGAGGGAAGAGGGATTTCTGTGGGAACAGCTACCGTGGGCACTGCTGCAATCTCCACCTCTACTGCCTCTTCTTCTCCATCCTCCATCTCCGTAGCTAGGTCTTTCCAGACCAAGAAGGTTTCCTGCACTTGGTGCTTGAAAACCTTGTAATTTGCTTGCATTCAGTTGATTATTTTTGTGATGTGCAACATTTTATCAAGAATCTTTTCCATCAACGACAGCAAATTTGCTTGCTGTTTGTTGAAGTTTACCCCGTCCATTGAAGAATCGGTGGCTTTAGATACCACTTGGAATGAACCTTCCAGTGAAGGAAACATTAATATAGAAGATAAAGGAGATCAAGAACAAGGGAGAGATAATACTAGATGAATGTAACAATCATGAAAGAGATGAACAATAAAGAAGATGATGATAATGGCTACGCCTTGGGGTATTCGAGATCCCCAATTCCTCCCAAAGAAAATACAAATTATTTCAACAATAATTTTTCAGATTCTCAAACAAGGACCCTCTTTCCCCTTCTACCCTTCGGAAGATGATGACTTAATTCGGCAACAACCAACTAAGTCCATGAGCCAATTTTAACTCACATTACTGGGCTCATGGGCCACTAAACTACTTTAACAACTCAAATAAAAATAAAAGATAACAACTGGAGCTCATCAAGCCCAGCCCAATTTAATTGGATTCATAACAGAGTCCTCCTTGATCGCCGTTGGGTTTGAACACTCTTTCATCGCCTCTGGAGCATACACAACTAGGGGTGTAAATTTAAATCGGAGAATCGGTCCGGACCAGTGGGCCCGATTTTGAACCGGTCCGGTTCGGGACCGGTTCTTGTATTATGCAAACTGGTCGGATCCAGTCTGGTTCCGTGGTTTTTGGGACCGGATCGGATCGGTTGGGGAAAAAAATGTATAAAAATTAATATTATATATATAAGTTCTATACAAAATTAATATTATATAAAATATTTTTTATATATAAGTTTTATAGATAATATATAATTATATATGAAGTTTTCATATATGATATATATAATTATATATCATATATAAAGTAATTTCATATTATAATTTATAAATTATAACATAAAATGTTAATCTTAAATATGAACATTTGTAATTTGTTTGATCATATGTTATTAATATAATTATATATAAGATAATGTTATTATAATTTATAAAATAAAAGTTTAATCTTAAAGATAAAAATTTAATTGATCATATGCTTTAATTGATCATATATAAGATAATGTTATTATAATTTAATACTATTATATATTCTAATATATTATATAGCTATACTAATATATAAGTTTATAACTAATGCTAATAGTTTAATATACACTATAGTTATACTTATACTAATATGGTTATACTAATATACATTACTACATTAGTATATAATACTATATTACTGTTAGTAATATACATTAGTTATACTAATACTATATTACTGTTAGTAATATACTTTAAGTCTATATATAAATTAGTATATAAATTACTATACTAAATAATTATATATGAAATAATGATATAGTAATATTAATATTATTACGATACTAATACTATCACTATAGTCTATCAATAATGTAGTTATAATAAATTAAACTCACTATAAAAAATATTAATATATAGTTTTTCTAATATATTATATAGCTATAACAAATACTAATATATGGTTATTCTAATACTAATAGTCTAATATAGACTATAGTTATACTTATACTAATATAGTTATACTAAATCACTATAACTAATACTAATATATAGTTATACTATGTAGTCTAATATTAATACTATTATATAATATATTAGACTATATTATATTACTACTATAGTATTAGACTATTAGTAATAATTTTGATAAATACATTATTGTATTAGGAAACGTTGCCATTTCCTCTCTAGTATCCCAAATTCCCAATTGAAAAAACCCCAAGTCCAAGACCCGCCCCTCTCTTCCTCACTCTCTCACTCTGCCTCACAGCCTCTTTGTCCTCTCACGCAGCCACAACCACGTGATGAAAGCCTCACTCTCACTCAAGTGTTTGTGGCGTGTTGGGTGATTGAATCTAGGGTTACCTCAAGGCAACACCAAGATCCAATTGGTATGATGGTGAAAATTAAGACTAATTCGGGCTAATACTGAATTCTCGAAAGATTGGAAGAGAAAACTCTCATTCATTCAAAATAGCATAATCCTGAATTACAAGCCAAAAACCGAAATTAATAGTAGGGTTTCACTAGGGTTTCGCCTATCCTTGTCCCAATTACTCCCTCTAACAATCTTAATCTTAAACATAAATCAAACTCCTAAGTTTAAGGAAACAATCTTATCAAATGCCTAAAATAAAGGAAACACAAATTAACAAATAGATAATCTCCTTAATTCGAATGAAATATTCGGCCAACCCTCTAGCAACCGCCCAATCCCCTAAAATCAAGGGGTTTGCCTCCTCCCCTAAATTCAAGGGATTTGCCAACCAACCCCTAAAATCAAGGAATTAGCTAACAACTTGATCATTCTCTACTTGACCTTCTCTTGGGCACCCAAGGACCCATCACCCCGAGCCATGCATGCACCCCAATGCCACCCTCCTAGTCTTGGCACGCCTAGCCGTGGCATTACGAATGGTTCTTCTTGCATCTCCATCACCACGGCCCACGCCGTTGCACTGTGCACATCTCGCCATCGACCTCTCAGCCTGAATTCCCTCCCTCTCGCCGTCACCCCTTTAGAAACACATACCCGCTCTCTCGCCGTTGCACCTCCCCTCACGGCCTCGCCTCTCAAGCCGTTCCCATCACACACACAGCCCCTCGGCCTCTCTCTCAACGCTACCTTCCCTCTCTGTCTCTCATCGTCTCACTCTCACGCAGTCCTCTCATCTCTCACGCGACCGACAACCCCTCTCTCACGTCTCTCTGTCTCCGACGGTAATTTTTCACACTTATTTTTTTTTCAAAGTTATTTGAAATTATTTTGAAATCTGGTATGAATCACATGAGTCATATATCTCATACCATAATCAGACTTTATATATAGCTAGTGATCTGTATATGTATGTATGTATATATATATGTAAGTGTTAGTTGTTTTTCATGAACTTGGATGCAACTTTTTATATATGTTTGTATTAATCCGATGTAGTTTGCATGGTAGCCCTTCAAATTTTCAGATTGGAGGCTGCCTATATTTAGTTATAAAGGTAAGTTATTTTGCTTTAACTCTTTTTACAACCCTGTTAGAAATGGAGGGTAGTTATGTAAAATTTGAATTTAAATAAATTTGAATTTTAATGTTTTTAATGAAATGAAAGTATCACATTAAGTTGTAAAATAATTATATGAATATTAATTCCTAGCAATGCACAACATTTTGAGGTTGCTAGGAATTAATTTCTACAAGTTCAAAGGTTCAAGTAGCAAATGTTAAACCAGGATTTAGTTTACCGATAGAGAGAAGATCTATGTACAGCGCAGATTACAACATAACACTCATTCCATTCCCTCCATCCATTTTCATACACAACATAGGCCCTCAACAATCCTTGGTCTTCAAACCAATTCATAGAGAGGATCTAGCTAACATGTGTTTTATTGCACAGAGAGGATCTATTCACTTGGATTTATCAGGATAAGCTAACATCTATTCCCCTAACAATTAAAACCTGCAGCTTGCTGTATATATATATATATATATATGTATGTATATATATATACTTTTTGTACTGATCATGCATTTATATTGCAATTCTTTTCTTTTGTCATTTATATTGCAATCTCCTGAGTTCTTTTAAACATCAATCTTGTGAGTTTTATTTTGGAATAAAAGAATCAAATAGATTTTTTTAAAGTAGTTTATTTTTATTTTTTATTTTTTTTATAAACAAATTTTTTGTTTACAAATTTGCATTTTATTAAAACCGAAAAATCGGACCGGAACCGGTAAAACCAGAAGTACCGGTTTAGGGAGGTAACCGGTGCGCAATCGATTTTTTAAAATACAAAACCGGTACATACCGATTCGGTCCTAAATTTTGTCCAAAACCGGATAGGATCGGACAATTTTGATAGAATATGTCTTGTTTATCTCGACGAAATGGGCGGAATGGCGATCACAGTTCTAAAAATATTCACGACTTTCAATATTTTATCGATGGCTTCCCTTGCATTACATGGAATGAGTGGTTTTATTACAGAATTAATAGTATTTTTTGGACTAATTACCAGCCAAATTTTTTTTAATAACAAAAATACTAATTACATTTGTAATGGCAATTGGAATAATATTAACTCCTATTTATTCATTATCTATATTACGCCAAATGTTCTATGGATACAACCTTTTGTATCCCCTCCAGTCAAGAATTGGGACCTCACAATCATTGGCCAATATGCTTTTCTCTCATGCCTTTCTTCGTTCATGGTTCGATATTCCCCTAAACACAACTATACGAGCTTGCTTGCCCTTGGGTTGGAGTAGTTTTGCTCGCTCTTGCGTTCTAGCAATTTTTCTCATTCCGATTGCGAGTAGTCTTTGGCACTTTGCTTGCTCCTGGATTCGAGCAATTTTTGCTCGCCTACGAGTATTTTGCGCTCGTCCAGGTCCGAGCACTCACCTTCTATGAAGTTTTGAAAATATTAGTTTCTATTTTTTTTTCAGATTTCAAATAATTGGAGAATCGAACACTTTCCCCTAGTAGTTATAAAAGAGTTATAAGAGCATTGGCAATGGACTAGCCATTTGCCAATGTAAGTCTAAATTAAAAGTAAATAGGAAAAAAAACATCTACATTGGCCTAGCTAAACATCAAAAGTCTAACATTTTAGCTACAGTAATTCTTCCCTCCTCGCCAAGTTTGGCGAGCTACTGCACACGGATCAAATCTTTATTTTATTATTTGTTGCTTCCCGCTAGACTCTTTCCCTCGGTTTCTCTGTGTCTTCTTCCCGAAAACATCATTTCTTCTTTCTTTCTTTTTTCTCTCCTGAAACTCATCTCTTCCTTTATATAATATTATGGAATGGATGTTTGCTGCTTACTGAGGGACTATACATGCTTTGGGATTAGTAAGGAGCTCACAGAGTATTGGATACCTCCTTAGTAAACAAAGAATACTGTCATAGGCGTCACACTCTCTCTTGGATGCCTTCTGTTTTGTTTCTTTCAGCATGCTGCCCCATTAGATTATTCATATGCATACTATAGTTGTTTCAGTTTCCATGATTTAGCTACCATTTTATAGTTGTGCCATGCTACTTTATGGTATATTTGTCTTTGTTTAAGAAATAGAAGTGTTATATTCACCTGTTTATGAGTTTATTTGATGTTTATGAGTTTATTTGATGCTTATCACAATATAATTTTACAATGAAGTTAGGATTTCACCTTTAGATATATATATATATATATATCTAAAGCATTTGTGGAGTTCTATAGTGTTGATATTGGCTGTTTCAGTCACTATTCCAGACCCAGTCATTGTATATATAACTTCACCCAATCTGCCAACATATAAGTCTGTAAGTCTGAGTTAGTGAGTTAGTCTGAGTTAGTTTTAGGCACACTGCATAAGAAATATGGATGAACTAGAGAAGAAGAATTTTGAACTAAAGATAATGATGCTAGATGTACGTGGCATGAATGCCATGCAGCAAGAATATTTCCATAATATTCAATTAGCAATTGTTAAGGATTCGAAGTCTCACTCCGGATGTACATCTACATCTCTTTCGACACCTTATGGAGGTGTCTAACTTCTAGTGTTTGTAGTACTAAATTTTTTGAGAATTTAGTGGCTGCCCAGCCACATGTGGGCTGTATAAACATGTGGCTGGATAGCAACTAAATTATTGGACTGTTTTGATGGATTAGTGGACTGTTTTTGTAATTTTAGTGGACTGTTTTGTAATTAGTTGACTGTTTTGATGGAAGGGTGGACTGTTTTTGTAATTTTAGTGGACTGTTTTGTAATTATTGGACTGTATTGATGGATTAGTGGACTGTTTTTTGGATTAGTGGATTATTTTGTAATTTTAATGGACTGTTTTGTAATTAGTGGACTATTTTGATGGAAGGGTGGACTGCTTTTGTAATTTTAGTGGACTGTTTTGTAATTATTGGACTGTTTTGATGGATTAGTGGACTGTTTTTGTAATGGCAATGAACTGTTTTGTAATTATTGGACTGTTTTGATGGATTAGTGGACTATTTTGTAATTTTAGTGGACTGTTTTTATGGATTAGTGGACTGTTTTGTAATTTTAGTAGACTGTTTTGTAATTAGTGGACTATTTTGATGGAAGGGTGGACTGTTTTTGTAATTTTAGTGGACTGTTTTGTAATTATTGGACTGTTCTGATGGATTAGTGGACTGTTTTGTAATTTTAGTGGACTGTTTTGATGGATTAGTGGATTGTTTTGTAATTTTAGTGGACTATTTTTATGGATTCGTGGACTGTTTTGTAATTTTAGTGGACTATTTTTTAATTAGTGGACTGTTTTGATGGATTAATGGACTATTTTTGTAATTTTAGTGGACTGTTTTGTAATTTTTAGACTGTTTTGATGGAATAGTGGACTGTTTTTGTAATTTTAGTGGACTATTTTTATGGGTAGAAGAAATGTTGGTATGTTTGTATATGTGATTGTTGGGTGAATGGTTTACAAAATATATTTATTGAATAATTAGGTTAAGGGAAAAAATAATTGAAAATAATAATTTTATTTTGTAATAAAGTTATTAATTAAATTTGTAAAATATTAAAAATATATATATATTATTAAAATATTTAATATTTTATTATTATTTAGACTTTAAGATAGCTAGTCCAATGTGGACTAATTTAGCTATAAATCCATGTTATAGCTAAAATACAACATTCTAGCTAAATTTTAGACTTGGCAATGGCTGCCAATGCTCTAAAGCATTCTCATTGAATTTCTCATCAAATTTCTTGTAATTTAGTAAAATGTACATTCTTTAATTTTTTTTTAAAAAATTTTACTCATCTTTCAAAAACCTTCTGCATCCAGTGTTTTAAATTTCGTACCGTACCGGCCGGTACGACCGAAATTTTTCGTTTCGGCCGTCCGGCCGGTACAGGTACTATATCTGTTCTGTACCGGCTAAAATACCGGCCATACCGGACTAAATTTCGGCCTATACCAGCTTATATTTCGGCCGGTACCGGCCGATATTTCGTTTTTTTTTTTTCATTTTTTCAAACTACAAACTTATTTTTTAACCCCTAATTCAGACTAGACTATTTATAATTTTTATATATATGTATTTATATATAATTTATTTATATATAGACTATTATTTTGGAATATAATTTTTATATATATTTATATATATAATTTATTTATATATCGACTATCCCGAAACATTATCCCGAAACGCTATCCCGAAACGGTACCGGTATCGAAATATTTCGTTCCAATACCTTGACCGATACGACGTCCGGTACGGTTTTCAAAACATTGTCTACATCTCATTCCATATATATTCCTATTTTATTAAAATAATATTTCTCTATTATTTCTTTATTATTTTTTTCTTTCATTTTCATTTACAAATTTAACTACTCAATATTTTTTCTTCTATTTTTAACTATTACTTTAGAGAATATTTTAAATAAAAATTTAAATTATTTTTAATGTTTTTAAAATGATCATTTTTTTAAATTTTCATAGTTATTTAAATTATTTTTAAAATTATTATTTAAAATTATTATTTAAAATTATAATAAATATGAGTATGAGAGAATGTATATAATTAAAAGAAAAATTAATTTAATTAAAATGAATAAAATATTAATAAAAATGATTTAGAAGATGAATAGTAATTTTCTAATTTTTTTTTTAATTTTTTTTTTTAAATAAAGATTCGGATGGAGGGAGGTTTTAACAACCTTTCCTAAATTTTTCCTTAAATTATAAGAAAAAAAAAATAGAGATTATGGAACCATTAATGCTACGGCAATTATGTGCCGACCAAATTTCGATTGACGTACGAAATGACTATAATGACCCAACTCTGAACTGTGTATTCCTCTGAGCTCCCAATAAAACCTCAAAAGCCTCTCGTCTCTGAGCTGTTGGCGCTCAAATGGAAAGCCAAGGCACCAGCAGCAGCCACAACATCGACAGCCAGAACCGGTGGAGAGCAGAGCAAGCAATTGCCGGAAATGCAGAAGCTCTCCAAGCTCTCAGAGAGCTCATCACTTTCCCTCTCTATTACTCTCGCGAAGCTCAGAAACTCGGTCTTAAAGTAACAACAACGCACTCAATCTTTCATTCCGCATTCGATGGTTACCTTAGGAACTAGCTTTAGTTTCGTGCTAATTGGTTCTTGGGTTTGCTTCCAGTGGCCCCGAGGTTTGCTCCTGTACGGTCCACCGGGTACCGGAAAGGTATTTTGTTGCGACCTTGCATACTTTCTATTGTAAGTTGGTTTCCATTTAATTTGTCCGAAGGAAAAAAAAGTTGCTTGCGTTTTGCTTTACGGTGAAGTTTGAGTAATGTTTTCCTACTGCTTTGCTTTTGGATTCGGGGTAAAATGAATGCGTTTCCGTGCGTTGTAGCGTGCTGTTTGTATGTTCGAATTGTGTTAGTCATATTTGGTTCTTGGAAAGAAAAGGAGAAACGAAAAACGAATTGAGGATTTGTACTAAGAATTTGTTGCTAAAAAAATGGAGGGTTACTCTACACAGCGAATGGTGATGACAGGGTTTTGTTTTAATGTTTTGAATTCAAATTCTCCGTTTTTCCCCACATGATACGTCTTTCTAGGTTGGTCATTCTACTTGAAGTTCTCTGAGTAGCTCATAGTTGTTGGTGAAATGATGGCTTCGTTTGGTCCACATATTAAAAAGTCATAATATTATCTAATTTTATATTTTTGTCATATCCAAGACAAGCTTGGTGCGGTCAGTTGTTCGGGAATGCGGTGCACATCTAACCATTATCAGGTACTGCATTATCACCTTGCTTGTTATTTGCTTTGACTTTTGCAGACTGCCGTTTATGATGATTCTGAAACAATTGATTTTTATATCGTTTCATTATTTTTCAACTATTATAGGTTATACTTATTGTCCTTATGCTTTATTCATCTGTTTCATCATTTTTGGATTTTTCTTGTGGGTATGTTCTGCAGTCCGCATTCTGTTCATAGAGCACATGCTGGAGAAAGTGAGAAGGTTCTGCGGGAGGCATTTTCAGAGGCATCGTCTCAAGCAGTGATGGGCAAGCCATCAGTTATATTTATTGATGAAATAGATGCACTTTGTCCTCGTCGTGATTCCAGGCAAGTTATGGAGAAGATGGATGTGACATTAAGGAGTACATGGATGTCCCATTACTGCATCCTTTAATCTTTAGACTTCATCAATTGTGCTTTCTATTAATACACGGGAAAAAGTAAATATTGTGTAGAAATTGAGAAATTGAGATGTGCTCTGAGAACATGGGGAGCATTATTAGATTATTGTTGTTAAATTTGGGTTGGGACGCTTGACGTGAGATGGGTCTGACGGGGCACATAAGGAGAGTTGCCAGTCAGGGCCTTGTCAGGTTGAGTTCATCTGAGTTTCCTAGCCTTTGGACTTGGCATTGATTTTCTCATTACTATAATTTTGTTCAGCTCTAGCCAAACGTGTCTTATGCTTGTAAGTATCATCTCCATGGTGATATTTTTTATGAAATGTTGATTAAATTTATTGAGGCCGAAAGTTCAGGCTTTTATGATTTCTATATGATTTGCAATACTTCTCTTCTGACTGTTATGTGTGGGCACATCTGCATTGAAATTTTCTGCACACTGCAGAAACAAATTTAGAGGCTATGCTTGTCTATTATATATAAGGTAATGTGGAACATGTAATGTAGCTGAGTTGTAAACCTTTGATAATGATTTGCAATACATGCAATAAATTATACTTCAAATGCAGAAGGGAGCAAGATGTTCGGGTGGCCTCTCAACTCTTTACACTAATGGACTCCAATAAACCTTCCTCAACTTCTGTACCACAGGTTGTTGTAGTTGCATCCACTAACAGGTTATTGTCTCTCTCATATCTGTATAGTTTCTGCAGCTCTATTTTCCTATGAAACTTGACTATTGTATATCTATAAGAGTTCTTCTTCGAGTTTTACTTCATCAACGTGTGATATATTTAGATGTCAACTTAAAGACCATATCTGATGTCATTTTGAAATACATGTACGCTGGTTTCCCTACCACATTTTTGTGTGGCTTTCCAGCTGCAGTTAAATTCAATTTTGTGCTTTTCTTCTGATCCATATTGATCCTGCTAATCACAATTATCGAATGGCAATTTTAAAACCCATCCATGGGTAGCCCAAGTGGTAAGGGCGAACTTGTGTGCATGAGGTTCATATCACAGGTTTGATTCCCCCTGGGATCAAACTGAGATTTAAGTGGGAGACCATGGCGGTGGGTTGCTGTGCCAGTCTCCCTGGGGGTTTAGGTTCCATGGATGGGTGAGTCCTAAGGGCTCTGCAGTGGGGTAATTCCCCCGTCATCAAAAAAAAAAAAAAAAAAGGAAAATTTGAAATGTACATTGTACTGCATGCTCATTGAGGAATATAACTGTTATATTGTTGTGGTTTAAACTTTTGATGCTTTCCATTAAATTCCATGTGAAGACCATACTAATTAATTACCTAGCTAATCTTCTGCCGATATTAGTGGCTATTCATTTGCTAATAGTGCGCTCAACTAACACTACTAGAGGTTTAGTATCATATAATTTCCAGCTTGTCCCGTATACTAGGGCTTTTGTCTATTTCATGCTCAATAAAATTTTGTTTATCGATAAAAAAATCATCTAATTTCCAGTTCCTTTATATATTTTATTTAATTTTTAATTTTGTACTGTTTGCCTAAACTTTGGATTTGCTTTTAACTTTTATTATATGTACAAAGGGTGGATGCAATTGACCCTGCACTAAGAAGATCAGGGCGTTTTGATGCTGAAATTGAAGTTACTACACCTACTGAGGAGGAGCGCTTTCAAATTCTCAAGGTAATCATGAATCTGCTAAATTTATAAGCCATCCCTGGTTTGTTGTTTGGCAGCATCCCTGAACATCAGCTTCTAAAAGTGCTGGACTTTGGCCTCTGTAATTCTAATCTTGGCAATCTCAATCGTAAAATTTCAGATTTCTGTCAATTTTATCATTCTGTTCTATTTCCTTGATATGCTGCTGTTAAATGTCATAATGCTGCACATGACCATGAAAACTACACTGTATTGGTAAGATAAAATGATAAACAAATAAAGAGGAGAAGGGGGGAGGCGGGTAGGCGTATATGGATGATTTGTAGCATTGTTCGTCATGGCTCCTTCAATCTCTGTCTCTTTCTATCTCTATCTTTTTTTCCCCAGAATTCTCTCCACTTTTTTATTTTTTTCATCTTATGAACTGGATATAGACCTGATAGTCATATAATGAAACATGTTGATGGAATTGTTTATTGAAAAAAAAAATAATGACAGAAATGGCCATGGTAATCATCAGTACTTTAGGGTTGAGATTGTCATTGCAGGAACCAAATTGATAGCAAATATGGACTTGGAAGGATGAAAATTTATTTTGCCTTTATTTTTGGCTAGTCTAATAGAATGTATGATAGGTAAGTACACTATTATCAGCTCAAGGCTGTAACATTATTTGTGTTAAATACTCCAGCTCTACACAAAGAAGGTTCCTTTGGATCCCAGTGTTGATTTACGGGCCATAGCTGCATCTTGCAATGGCTATGTTGGAGCTGATATGGAAGCTTTATGTCGTGAGGCTACCATGTTTGCAGTTAGAAGGTCTTCTGATGCAAATGGAAGTGTTGGTGTGCTCAGCTTAACGATGGGGGACTGGAAACATGCACAATCCATAGTTGGGCCAAGCATAACAAGAGGTGTTACTGTGGAAATCCCAAAGGTAACTTGGGAAGATATTGGGGGATTAAAAGATTTGAAGGTTTGTATCCTAGACTTCTTGTTTTGCATTTAAAGTCTCGTGGGATTTGTAAGGATTCCTTATCCATGGGCAGAAAAAGCTCCAGCAAGCTGTCGAGTGGCCTATCAAACATTCTGCTGCATTTTCGAGGCTGGGGATATCTCCTGTGCGTGGAATTCTTCTGCATGGACCTCCTGGATGCTCAAAAACCACCCTTGCTAAAGCTGCAGCTCATGCTGCCCAAGCTTCTTTTTTTTCCTTGAGGTTCAGACTTTTCATAGTCACTACATAGGGTACATTGAGTAAACAGGAGCATTTGAGTGTAATTAGGAAATTTATGGTGCTTGCTTGGAATATCATCGGGACTGCTGGGGTGTAATTAGGAAATGCATGTTGTTAGTTGTTACAATATGTGTTGACATTTGATCCTTTACCAAATTATGATTTGATTTTTGTTTGGCTTATGGTTGTTACAGTGGTGCAGAATTGTATTCGATGTATGTTGGAGAGGGAGAAGCTTTGTTGCGGAATACATTTCAGAGAGCTCGCCTCGCGGCACCAAGCATAATATTCTTCGATGAAGCTGACGTTGTTGCTGCTAAGCGGTTAGCATATATTCAATCAGGATTCATTTGTCTTGTCTGTACATGCTCAAAGAACTGACCTCAGGTTTTGACATTAATGTGAAGTTTGCATGTACCAAACGGTATCGGGGCGTGCTTTGCGGAGTCTAAACTCATGAAAAACACAAACCTGAGCATTTGTGATTGGTTATCAAGGATTCAAGAACCCTGCTGATAGGATGAAATCACTCTGATTACTTGTGTCTCCTGAAAACCCCTATGATTCAAGGGCACCAAATATTAAATCATTTTCCTAATATGCATGTATGTGCTTGCCCAGTGAAATGGAACCCGAACAGTTAGGTGGTTGGATAATGGCAGTAGGTGCACAAAATTCCAAAACCCAGGTTTCTGATGGGGATAAGGATTTTTGCTATGTTTCTGGCTAGTCTGGTCTCACGACTCACAGGCTTAAGTACGATGTTAGTTGGTCTGTTTATGTGTTGGGTAACGATACACCTATAACTCTTTTATAACTATTTTACAATTCAGTTTAAATCAACCAATGTAATTGTGACATTTCATTAAAAACTAATTCCACTTTTACTTAACTACCCTTCACTTTAAATAGAGTGGTAAAATAGTTGTAGACTAATGATGAAGTTGCCCCATTGACGTGGCCTTGTCACGTGGTGGCCACGTCATCGATTTTTTTTTAAAAAAAATCAAAACACAGAACCGCTGCCTGTCCAACCCAATGGGGGCAACTTCATCGGTACACTTCAGGCGGCAGAGTAGCATTTTCCTTGTAAGTTTATCATTTTCCTTATTTGTTAACCAATGGGCCTTATGGTGCGTCTTAACCTTTGTGTCTAAGTTGTTTTCCTTTTTTCTTTTCCTTGGAGACAGTTGACTGTTAATGCATAACTCTATTGAGAACTTTCATTTACTGACTTAAATCTGTTTTTGGTGGTTTGCACAATGGCATTCAGGATATGTCCTGGCTTTTAATTGAGGGTGTTAGGATTGGACCCAAACACAATTAATTAACTTTGGACTTTTTTCTTTATGTATTTTTTAATGGCAGAGGGGGGAGTTCAAGCAGCAACATCACAGTAGGAGAGAGGCTTCTATCTACTCTACTGACTGAAATGGATGGTTTAGAAGAAGCTAAAGTGAGCGTTAAATCCAAATGGTTATTTATCTTCCAGTGACCTTAATATTTTATGTATGATAAAGTGGACACAGCTTTCACTTTCTTCTTGTGATTCCAGTATACGCTCATTTGTTTCTTTTGTTTTCAAGGGAATACTTGTTTTGGCTGCTACAAATCGTCCTCATGCAATTGATGCTGCACTTATGCGCCCTGGACGCTTTGATCTTGTAAGGAAGTTTTGTTCACCTTGGGCATTTCTAACATTATACTTGTAAAGTCAGTCTCTCTCTGGGGTTGTGAGCTTCCTAGTAGCGAGTTGGTGAATCTGGTTTGCCTCCATGTTTTCTTGCATGAGGTAGCACTAAATTACAAATAAAAAAGAAAAATCTTTTGAGGGAATTTTTTAGTGTGATATAATGTTATCAGTTCTAGTCCCCCACAGCGGGGGGAAGAACAAAGTGCCCTATGTTGCTAAATAGCTACATTTCCAGGAGTTAGCCAAGTGTCCCAGGTTGACTTGTTACTTTGATGAAATTTCAGGTGCTCTATGTACCACCACCTGATCTGGAAGCTCGGTACGAGATACTTCGTGTACATACACGTAACATGAAAATAGGCCATGATGTTGATCTCAGAAGAATAGCAGAAGATGCTGAGCTTTTCACAGGGGCTGAACTGGAAGGCCTGTGTAGGGAAGCTGGAATTGTAGCTCTGAGGGAAAACATTGCCGCCACTGTTGTGTGTGATCGTCATTTCCAGACGGTGAAGGCTTCCTTGAAACCGGCACTCACAAGGGCAGAAATTGATGCATATTCATCGTTTCTGAAGACCCCATCTGTGACACCCTCAAGTGTCGCTCAAGAAAGCAAGCGGAGAAAGGAATCGATGTGTCCATTGTTTTCAGTTAAACTTGGTCTTGTAAGCTTACTGTTACTAGTTGCTGCTGCAGCTAAATATTTTCTCGAACGTACAGATCAAACCCAACATAAACTAGCTGCTACATGAAGAGTTCACTGAAGCAGTGTGCTTTTTTTGGGGTCATACTTCACATCTTTCTCCCTTGTGCCCATACTTCAATGACATTGCGGCCGATCTATGGCCATTCTTACTGATATTCAGATCAATATTCCTATGTGAGCCATCCCTCCCCTTCTCCGCAGTGTGTCGGTGAAGAGGATGGTCATACAAATTAATCGACGAATTAGAACAATAAGAAGGAGAAACTGAAGAAAGTTGGGGGCAGAGGATCATCAAATTTGTTCAAGAAATACCGTTTCCTACTTTAATTTATAAACTTATTTAATCCGTTGATTCAAATTGATTTTAGTCTATTTGGGATGTATTGAGTTTGATGGCATTTGTGATTTTGCCTAATTTGGTGTTTGAGTATTTCTAAAAAATGAGTATTTTATATCGAGTTTGTGATTATGCAGAAAATAATACCATTATAATATCACGACCTTATATATTAAGAATTTTTATCCTGAGGATATTCGATGCGGAAAAATAAAACATTTGAATTATATTTCCATTGAAACTATTATGATTCAAATTAAAATTGAATCTATATGATGAAGTCATACTTTAAAATCATTTCATTTATACACATTATATATACTTATATTTGCTTTTTATAATTTTTATGGAAAAAATACACAAACACTGCTTCAATGGACTATCAAAAAATTACCACCTCTCTCAATAAAATGTCGATACAAATATCCTCGATACAAATTAAAAATTAAAAATTAAAAAAAACAAATATATATATAAACACAACAAATAGAGAGCAATTTTTTAAAAACTTTTATTAATTTAAATTCTTTGAATATTTAAATCTTTGTTTTTGTAAGGAAAAAAGGGTCATATTATAACTGCTTGGTAGTTTGAGGATTTTTTTACACAATTAAAAGTTGGGAGGATATTGCAAATTGCAGTATAATTTAATGGGAGTTTTTGTCCCTTTTCTATTATTAAAAATTAAAATAGGGGATTCAAAACTTATCCTAATTCAATCAATCAGTCCATAACTAATTCTAAATTCTTTTTGAGCATTTGCTTGTTCGGATGATGAAAGTATTTTATTTTATCTGATTATTATAATATTTTAAAATTACTATATAAAATATAATAAATAATTAAATTTTTTTAAATTTTAAAACAATAATAATATTAAAAAATAATATTCTAATAATATTTTATTTGACTTTTAACTTTCATTACTCATGTTAATTCACCATCCAAACCTCATGAGGGATGTAAAAAAAATCCGAAAAACTAGTCCAGACCGGCTCGGTCCAGAACCGATTTTTGGAATTGAAAAATCGGCCGGAACCAGTCCAGTTTTGGTTCCGGACATTTTGGCCCGGACCAGACAGGTTCTTAAACATGAAAATTTAATTAATTATATACTTTAAACATAAATATATATATATTAAATTATTAATAACATTTTATCATAAGAAGTAAGAACCAAAAAAGAAAGAAAATCACTCAAATATTATTACTAAATTTTGATGGCCTAATAAATTCTCAATATTTTTTTTTTAAGTACACAAGACATTAGTAGGTTAGTAATACTAATATATATTAGTATATGCTTTATATTAATTACAATTTACATTTTATGACCTAATACTAATAGTCTAATACTATATTACTATTAGTAATATACTTTAAGTCTATGTATAATTTAGTATATTAATCACTATACTAAATAATCACATATAAAATAATGATATAGTAATACTAATACTAAATTACTATACTAACACTAGCACTATAGTCTATCAATAATATAGTTATAATAAATTAAACTCACTGTAACAATTAACAAATACTAATATATAGTTATTCTAATCACTATAATTAATACTAATATTTATAATAATACTATAGTCTAATACTATATTACTATTAGTAATATACTTTAAGTCTATATATAAATTAGCATATAAATCACTATACTAAATAATCACATATAAAATAATGATATAGTAATACTAATACTAAATTACTATACTAATATTATCACTATAATAAATTACTATACTAATACTATCAATAATATAGTTATAATAAATTAAACTCACTATAACAATTAACAAATACTAATATATACTCTAAATCACTATAACTAATACTAATATATAGCTATGCTAATAGCCAAATATTAATACTATTATATAGCCTAATATTCATTGTCTTTTCTTTAACTCATATTCCCATTGTCCCTTTTTTTCTCCCTTCTCTTTTTGTTCTTTTGTTTTTTTTGTCCATCAAAATGGCTCAGGCTTTCGCTCGCTTTTCTAAGGTCCGATCCTTATCTCAATTGTTGAGCCGTTTGAATTCTTCAATAAACTGGAATATCTCAGTGATCGCTTGATCAATAGTTTCAAGGTGCTCTAAGATGGAGAGCTCGGGCAAGCTCATGATCATCTTCGGTACGATTCTCTCCAGACGAGGTGTCATCCTCTTCTGCTTGGTCATTAGGGTCCTCGTCTAAGCCTGTAACAACTTTTACCATTCCAGGTGGGGAATGGTAGTGAAAATTACCACAGTGAGATTTCAATAAATCTCAACAAGTAATAAAATTATGAATATTTATATTTGTGAATATTTATATTTATAGTAATAAAATTATTATTGCTAGTTTTAATAATTATAGTCAATTGCATATGTCGTATATTTATTACTTCCAAAATAAATATATAATGTGTTAATTTTAAACTTAGAAAGTACATTACTAAGTGTTAAATAATTTAATCATATAATTATAATATAAGTTTTCATCAGTTATAACTACAAAAAAACAATTTGAACAAATTGTAATACATTACAAATTTTAAATGTTCTCAATGTTGTTATTAATTTTGGATTACTTATTAAAGTACGAATTAAAGGAAAAAAATGCAGAAAATAAATAAAATTTATTATTAAACTATATTAAATAACATTACATCAAACATATTAAGTGATTTCTTCAAGTAAATGTTTTCTTTTTTCTCCTTCAACTGAAAAGTATATCAATTTCTCTTTGAGTTTTTTTTTAAATTTTTTAAAATGTTTTTAATAGGAAAATTTATATAAAAGTTAACAATGATGATATTTGCAAAATTTAGTATAATTGTTTTTTGCTAATAATATCGTCTCACCAATTGTCATTTCTTACAGCAAATTACTGATGTTGATGTTGCACGAATTTATCAGACAAAGCTAAGAATTAAATAACAATGTATCAAACATACAAATATGCATGCATACATACGAGAATATAAACACAGACGATATAATAATTATTTATATTTAAAGCAAAAAAAAGACACATTTATTTCAAAAAAAGTCTCTAAACAGGATATTAAATTAACCAATCTAAGTATATCATATGGATAACAGAATAAATATTACAAAATAAATATAAAAAACACACTTCAAGTGCAAGAGATAAAAATTACCGAAAAGTAGAGGATAAATAAATGAACAGTAGGAATAGTACAGATGAACAGGTAGTGAAATGTCGCCGAGTAAGATAAAAACAACACCAACTAATCCATGACATTGATTGGTCCATCCAAAACATCATTAAGGATTGTCGACATCATTTCAATCAGTTCACAGACTGGAGATCCTTACATGTCTCCAGAAGTGTCAACCATAAGGCACATGAGCTTACTCAAAGGGTTGCTAACTCATTACGTGTTACCTAGGATCCTGTCACTCATGACTCTCTCTATTGGTCTCATACTGTATTTGACCCACATAATTTTTCTTTATGCTATGTAATAACTCTATAACTTTCTATTCCCTTTTGTTTAATATATGGTTGGTTTGAGGAAAAATAAAAAGTTTGTGGTTACTAACTTACTATCCTCATTCCATTTTAATTAAGTCTCTTAGTACTTAGTACTTTAGACTGTTAATGTGATGTTATTTATTAATTATTAAAACTAAGAATTGATTCAATTTTTAATATTTTAAATAAAGTTTACTGAAAGAATACAGATCATTTGTTTTGTTCATAGGCTATGGTCCCTCCCAGACTCTAATGGAACTAAAAGATTAACTAAAAGAGTAATTAAAATATATTTTTTTAAAGCAGTTTTTTTTATTAAAAGTCTTTTTATAACAAATTTGAATTTAATTAAAACTGAAAAATAAGACCGAATCAAATTGAAAATCGATAAAATCGAAAGTACCGATTTAAAAAAATAACTAATCCGTACTTGATTTTGAAAAATATAAAAGACCGATTACAACCCTAAATCTCACTTCTGGACTCGACAAAATACAAGTATACAACCCGAACCCAAATCATTGCCCCGATCGAATTCAATTGGTATAACCCGAAAAGCCAGGTGAAAATTAAAATTTGGGAACAAAAAGAAAATCTCCGACTCCGAAAACTAATCCGGTGAGATCTCCGGCTAGGTTTAGACTTCTTATCCGTTTACACAAAGACACGGACTGAGGTTTTAAGAGCAGAGCAGAGGAAAGCACCGCACGAAGCTTGCCGACCTTGAACATTGCGATTTGGCCTATTTGAGGCTTTTTAACCTATAGAGAAGCTCTCCCTGCCTCTCTCTCTCTCTCTCTCTGTCTGTGAGCTTGATACTTGATAAGGATGCCTTCAATGGCTCAAGGAGGACGACTCCGAGACCCTACCGAAAACCCTAACAAACTTCACGACCGCAAGCTCGACGCCTTCTCCGGGTAAGGAGAAAACTTCAAAATCTTTGTATATGTATTTGTAAACATTGCATGATTTTTGTTTGATCGTTGTGGCAATTAAGTCCAGTTTTTGTATTGTTGTTACGCTTAGCCGAACGGATAACTCTTTAGAGACAGTAAAAAAATATACGAATTTTTAGTTCTATTTTACTGTATGGACTTAGAATGAAGAAACATTATTTGATTTTGATCATATTGCAGGAAGCAAAATATTGCGCAACATAGAAAGTCTCTTCCGATCGCTTCCGGTATTTGCTAAGACTGGTTCTGGTTGTTTTTTCTGTTTTGTTTTTTTTTTTCTCTTCCTTGAAATTTGCTTATCAATGGTTTTACTTTTCTTAGTCGAGAAACGACTTGTGGATGAGGTCCGTCACAATGATACTTTGATTATTGTTGGTGAAACTGGAAGTGGAAAAACTACCCGTATGTTTTATCATACCCCTTCTCCTATGTCTGAAGTTTTATGGCGATCAGTTTTCCTCTTTAATTTTACACTGTGATATACTTTGTAGAGTTGCCACAGTTTCTATTTAATGCGGGATTTTGTCGGGATGGGAAAACTATTGGGATTACTCAGCCTAGACGTGTTGCGGCTGTTACTGTTGCAAAACGGGTTGCTGAGGAATGTGGCGTGGAGTTGGGCCAAAGGGTTGGGTATTCCATTAGATTTGAGGATGCGACTTCCATCTCAACGAGGATCAAATACATGACAGATGGATTGCTACTAAGGTAGAAACTAGAAAGTATGATTTGCTCTATTTTTTATGGGTCATTGTGACATTACATATTTGATTGATAAGTTTTTATTTATTTATTTACTGTATATTTTGTGATCCTTTTGACTAAACATATTGCTTGTTTGCTGGTTCATCCATTTGGAAAGTCAGAGTGGATATTGATTGCCTATTAATTTTGGACCTTGATTTTTGTAGAGATTTTGAATGTTGTATGTTACGTTTGATGAAGGCAATAGTGGATAAAAGATATATGCTAGAAGAAGTTTTCAAATTTTCTCAGATTATACTATTTTGTCCACAGCATAAAAATTTGTATAGTTCATGAGATTTTCTAAAAAATAGTTCAATTTGAGATTGGTGAAAGGAGGCTTATTAAGAACCAGTACTGGAGGACAGAGAATTCTTAAGTGATTTTGGTAAATAAGGATTTGTATATGTCCCGTATACTCGGGCCTTTGTCTATTTCATGCTCAATAAAATTTTGTTTATTGAACAAAAAAAAAAAAAAAAAATTATGTGAAGATGGCTGAGGATGGTGAAAATATTAAATGCATCTCTTACTTGTAATAGGGTTTATCTACAAGACCTCTGATGAGCTTTTCTCATGTGTGAATGGATTTGAGTTTTGATTCTTTTACAGGGAAGCATTGTTAGATCCATATCTCTCTAGATATTCAGTCATCATTGTTGATGAAGCCCACGAGAGGACTGTCCACACTGATGTTTTGCTGGGATTGCTTAAAAATATACAACGAGCAAGGTCAAAATCTTTCAATGACCGTGTTAATATTGAAAAAAATAAGGAAAACAATGGCACTCTGTTGGATAAGGACAATGGTGTTTTTCTCAAGCAATGCCAAAGCAGAAAATTTCCTCCATTGAAGTTAATTATCATGTCTGCGAGTTTAGATGCACGTGGTTTCTCCGAGTACTTCGGCGGTGCAAGAGCTGTTCATGTCCAAGGGCGACAATTTCCCGTGGATACATTTTACACCCATCATGCTGAGCCGGATTATTTAGACGCAGCCTTAATTACCATATTCCAGGTTGTTATATAGATATCTTCTTTTGTGTTCCGATAGCCCAACTTCTGCATGCGAGTTGCTCTAATGTTTTCGATGAGGTTCTTTGGCGATTTCAATTATAGTAGATCTTGACGATGAGTGTTTTTGCAATATCAAAGTATCAGAGTTCGGTTCTAAGTATGCTTATGTATTGTATGGCTTTACTTTCTGTGCTTGTACTTTGATGTGAAAGTATCGTGTAGAGTTAAGTTCAACCTACAAGATTGGGGTTAATAGGATCGTTGGAAACTTGTATTTTTCCTATTTTGTCATGAAGTTCAACTCTGAAATTATTGAAGTACATCAGTTTGTTCTTTGACCTCCTAAGATAATTTAAGAGTTCATCTATGGTTTCTTATGTGTGTATTTTCATCTTATTAGATTCATCTGGAGGAAGGCCCTGGTGATATACTTGTATTTTTGACTGGGCAAGAGGAGATTGAATCAGTTGAACGACTTGTAAAAGAGCGACTTCAACAGTTACCTGAAGGCAGTCGAAAGCTGTTAACCGTTCCCATATTTTCAGCTCTTCCCTCAGAAAAGCAAATGCGAGCATTTAGACAAGCTCCAGCCGGTTTCCGTAAGGTATTTAGCGTTCCATGTCATTTTTTATTTAGAGTATCTTATGACCATTCTTTTTTATGGTGCACATTCATGCTGTAACATCTTTTTTTATAAGTAAACGATTATATTGATATGAATAGGCATAGCCCAAGTACACAAGATGGTATACAAAAGGTCACACCTAGTTAGAGAGAAGTAATAGAAACAAGAAAATCATGGAAATCAAGGCCACGACAATCTACAGCTGTGACCCAAAGAAAAAGAGTGCTAACAAAACGATTCCCTTTAGGTATTAGTCGTAGTAGTGTTGGCATAGGACAAGATGATTCCTAGCCTTATAAGTAGTTACAATCACTATCACTATCACTACCATCAGCGTTGCTTTAACCACCATCTATACTAACACCGCTGCGATGGTTGTGGGCACTATATTTATTTTGAAATTAAAAGAGCCTAATTACTTGGTTTAATAAAGTTTCATTCTACTTATAAAAAAAAATCTTTTGGAAATAAAAGAGGTTTTATATATGTTCAAGAGTACGAGGTTAGACAGCCTGATTCATCTCTCCTATATATAATATATTTCAATATGCTATTACTTCTTTGTCATTGTTTCAAGTACAAAATCCAAACTATACTTGAAATTTAGGTTAAAAAATGTTGAGATGAGCTTGCAGCTGTACTTCAATTTTTTATTTAAAAAAAAAACTCCTATCTTTATGAATAAAACTCTCAAGTTAACTTTTCAATCATTTATCTGACTGCATTTTATGCTGATGATAAGAATGTAATGATGGTGGTTTATGTAGTGTAAAATGTTAACTACCAGGAAAAATTTAGGCATTCTTTCATCTGACTAACCATTAATCATTTTCCTTTCGCTGTTTATTTTAGGTAATATTAGCAACAAATATTGCTGAGACATCAGTGACAATACCTGGAATCAAGTATGTTATAGATCCTGGACTTGTAAAAGCACGGTCGTATGATCCGGTCAAAGGAATGGAATCTTTGATCATTGTTCCAATATCAAAATCACAGGCTCTTCAAAGGAGGTAAGCATAGTTGATCATGCTTGACAGTTATGGTTGCATAATTACATACGAATTTGAGGAAGTTGAGTTTGTGTGATAATCCTGAAGAATGATTAAGAGCTTTAACTTTGAGCTTTCTTTTCTCTCGAGTGCTTAGTTACTAAAGTTAACATAATCATTCACTCATGATTAAATGTCAATTTTCAACTTAACTAAGAAAGTATTGTTTGTTGGTTAATAATACCTGTCACCATCAATTACGCCTTTTTAATATCTGTTAGCTTATAACACCTAAAAGCACAAATCATACATTTTCAGTTAGTATAAGGCTTTTATGCCAAACAATTTGTGACATTGCTTGTCACTTGCACTATTAGTTTTAATTTGTACACACACAATGGATATCCTTTCTTTATTATTTTCTCCTTCTGGTTTTCATATGCGTTTCCTTGTATTCTTCCTTCCATTCTTTATGTTAGGATCCATGGTTAGTTTGGTATACCCCTGGCTTCTCAGAAGGATGTTTACAAACTAATAATCTACGATGACTGCTGAATTCCTACTGCAGTGGACGAGCAGGTCGCGAAGGATCTGGAAAGTGCTTTCGTCTCTACCCGGAGAGTGAATTTGATAAACTTGAGGATTCAACAAAGCCCGAGATAAAACGATGCAACCTCTCTAATGTCATTTTGCAGCTCAAGGCTTTGGGTGTCGATGATATTCTTGGGTTTGACTTCATGGAGAAACCGTCAAGGTCAATATTTGTAGATGGTTCATCATTTTGCTATACTTTTTGTGTGTGGGGGTTTTCTGCATGTTTGTCTATTATGATGACCTAAACGGCTATACTTGGCCACATGGATCTTCTCATTCAACTCCATTAAACACAAAACCCAAGGCCAACCTTTTAAATTTCCTAGGATAACATACGTTAAATTACTTATCAAAAAAAGAAAACATATGTAAAATTGTAGCAAGTATAAAATATAGTGAAAAATATAAATCCTTTGTTGGTTTCGGAAGTGTAAACTTGCCTGTTTATGTATTATAATTGGTGTTACCTAAATATGTGTTACCTCTTCTATACCCCCGTGTACTTGGGCTATGCCTATTCATATTAATACAATCATTTACTTGTCAAAAATAAAAAATAAAATTGGTTCAAGTCCTGCAGGAGTGGATTAACTGTACCTTGTGATTATGAGCATCATCATCATCATTAATCATTAAGTGATTGTCTTTGATAGTTGGCTTCATATTGTCTGGAAAGCAGGGTTGTAGATTCAGAGAAATGCTATGGGTAGTCTTCTGTTTCTTAATACCCTCTCTTGCGGAAACTGCATTGTTTTATGCAAGGCTTGAGCTGTTTTAATGATATCACTTGATATCCTGTTCTATTTGCCTTATACCAATAAACAAAGGCTTGTTATCTTTCAATTATGTCCCTTGGTACATTAACATTTTTGAACTTTCAAACAGGGCATCTATTGTCAAGTCATTGGAGCAATTATTCTTGCTAGGTGCTTTAACAGATGAATGTAAACTGTCAGATCCAGTAGGCCGTCAAATGGCTCAGCTCCCCTTAGACCCTGTTTATTCCAGAGCTCTTATTTTGGCTAGTCAGTTCAACTGCTTGGAAGAAATGTTGATAACTGTTGCGATGCTCTCAGTGGAATCTATTTTTTATGGCCCTCGTGAGAAGTTAGAAGAGGTAAGTGCGAATTGCAGCTTCTAATGATTCATGGCAATATTTGTATTGGTTTTGTTGCTAGGCAATGATATGAACGTGATTGAATGATACTTCAATATTATCTGCTTTAGCAAGATGATAAGTTTTGTAAGCAAGTGCTAGTGAGCAGAATTTAATCCATATTTAAATGGTTTAGTTTGTTTAGGCATTAAATTTGATGAGTATTAGCAAAAGGGTGTTGAAGGGCGCAGTAACATTGTGTAGATCTGTTTGCTAGAATTGTTTTTTTGGGCCAAAGCTGTAGATTTCAATAGCCTCGATTTTCATGATTTTCTTGTTTCTATTTCTTCTTCCTAAATAGGTGTTATCTCTTGTATACCCCCTTGTGTACTTGGGCTATGCCTATTCGTATTACTATTAATATAATCGTTTACTTATAAAAAAAAACATATTGTAGATCTGTTGTGTGGGAGTTTAATACTTCAATGAGTAATGGAACAGCAGTATGCGCAACAATTGTGAACTGAAATAGTTTGCAGAGTAAATAAGTTGTGGAATTTGTTATCTTGTTCTGTTATCGCCCATTTTGGTGTATTATTATCTCAATACAGAGAGGACCATCGTAGAAAAATTGTTATGCATTTGGACTCGTAGTTATTCTGCCATGTTTGTCCCCCATGTGGCCAGGCAAGAACTGCAATGAGACGCTTTTCAAGTCCAGAGGGAGACCACCTCAGTTTGGTTAATGTGTACCATGCCTCTGATGAGTTATTGGATAAGAGAATGGTGGGGCTCAGCAAAGAGAAAAAGGACAAAATTCTGAGCAAGTGGTGCAAGGAAAATTTCATCAATAGTCGTTCCCTGAGACATGCTCGTGACATTCACAGGTTGGTTGTCTGTCATCCTTGTTGGGTTTATGTGTGTATCTTTTAGGTCTCATTTTCCATAAAAGATTGTTAATAGTTGATTCATTGAAGTTTCCACCAGATCTCCACCCCTAATTTATTAGGTGCTTATTGCAGTCAAATTCGAGGTCATGTTGAACAAATGGGTCTTCGTGTTGCTTCTTGTGGAGATGACATGCTTCAGTTCCGCAAATGTCTCGCTGCTTCATTTTTCCTCAATGCAGCTTTGAGGCAGCCGGAGGGAACATACAGGTATTGAATGTAACATTTAAGTGAATCGTATTTGAAATTCCTCTGGTAGATCTCAAATTACTCTTTAACAAGGTGAACCCTTTATGGAACTCATCTGGTAGATCGATCTTAAGGGGTTCCACTAGTCTTTGTACCCTTCAAAAAGGTTATTTTGGTTAATTTATATGATGCTCCATTGTTAATTGGAATATTAACACTTTTAAGTAAATGACAGGGCTTTAGCAAGTGGTCAGGTGGTGCAGATCCACCCTTCTTCTGTATTATTCCGGGCAAAACCAGAGTGTATAGTTTTCAACGACCTAGTCCAAACTAATCATAAGTACATCCGCAACATTAGTAGAATCGATTACTTGTGGCTATCTGAACTGGCTCCTCATTATTATTGCACACAAAATTAAATCTTGGTTTTGATATTATTAGCTGGTAAGTCCATTTGATCATTTTTTTACTATCTTTTTGGTTCTGTTATTTTTATATCTCACCCATTGGAATGCTTAATTTATCATGATGTTCTATCTGCTTCGGTCCTGGCATGAATGAATCAGGTTGAAGCAAAACTCAAAGGTACTTTTACAAACACGTGCTGACATGGGATGTTGCCTACCATATTGGCTTTCAATATCAGAAGACACTTCTTGATGCCAATCGTTGTCTTCTAAATCATGCTGGATGCTGCTGCAGTTTGATGTTTTGGTTCCTCTACTGCAACGTGAGAAAGGAGAATGGAGAATTGGAATTCTGTAGCAGATATTTATTTTTCTTTTAAAAAAAGCTTGTCTGGGCGGGGTTTCTGGTGCATATTTCCTAGGTCTATTTTACATTGAGGAGTTTCTTTCGAAGGAGGCTCCCAGTTAACTATGGAAATTTCCATCAACTTGACTGAAGGCAATGTTTCACTCCTGCCTTCTGTATCATAATATATAAAAGACCAGGAGGGCTGTTGCTCTAAGGCATCTCAGCAGCAGACCAAACAATTTGCTGCTTCCTCGAGTCCCCCTGCTTGCTTAGAGATACGCGCATACTTCAGTTCGTTACAGAAGTTATTATTGATCTTGATGATCAGGTTGTGGCAGCCTTGAGCATTGATGAGTAACCTTAGTCTCCAGTCACAAGGGTTTGCAAGAGACTTTGATATTAGATACTTCATAATTCTGATTTAAAGGAATAGGGAAATTGTTGTCTGAGTGCTGTGATGTATCTTGTGCCTCTCTCTCTCTCTCTCTCTCTCTCTCTATCTATCTATATATATATACCTTATCTTATATATAATGTCATTGGATTGTTTTGGCCTCTTAGACCAATCTTTATATAGGAGGCCAAGGCAATACAATAGTCATCCTTAAGCAATAGTCATCAATCCAAAATTTAACTCTAATGAGTTTAAATTTTTTTATATTTATAAATTTTAATTTATTATTTAAAAAAATATTTTTAGACCAAAAAAAATTTTTTTTTAACATAATGGCGGGGGGCGGGGCGGATGGGGACACCCGGGAGCGGGGGGAAAATCCCCAACCCTGCATGGTGCGGGGCGGGGTGCGGGGAAGGGCACCCCCCGCCCCGCACCATGCAGGTAGCAGGCCTACTTTAGACGTTATCCATTAACAGTGAAGCTCTTTCCATTCTTCGGATTGATAATGTCTACCGCCCCGTGAAGATGAACCTTATTTACAATGTGCGGCCCATTCCATCGAAATTTCGGCTTCCTGGGAAAAAGATGCAGTCTTGAATTGTAGAGGAACACTTTCTGATCAGGGACAAGATGTTTGTCATGGATCTTCTTGTCATGCAAGGCCTTCATTCGCTCCTTCACCAAGCGAGAATTATCGTAGGCCTCTCTCTTTATTTTCTCAAGCTCTGAAATCACTTCAATAGCATGCACCTCTGACTCGTCGCAATCACCAGGCATCTTGCAAGTATTGAACACATTCATTTCCAATGTCATATTCCCGAATGTGAGTTTCAGCACTCCACTTCGACAATTTATCAGTGCATTGGAGGTTGTAAGGAATGGGCGCCCAAGGATGACAAGCGCCTAATAAATAGTAGTCACTAGCTGCTGCATATCAAGAACTACAAAATCCACTGGGTAGTAAAATTTGTCCACCTGGACCAGCACATTCTCAACAATACCCCTCGGCACCTTGACTGATTTATCAGCTAACTGTAGCTTGATGGAGGTCTTTTTTAGCTCACCTAATCCCAACTGCTCATACACTGAGAACGGTAGCAAGTTCACACTACTCCCCAAATCAAGTAGAGCTCTCCCAATGCATGACTCACCAATCATAATGGAAATGTGGGGAGAGCCGGGATCTCCAAACTTCTGAAGAGTCTCGCTCAATGCGCTGACTTGCTCCGTTAGGAAAGCTTTCTTCTTTACATTCAGCTTCCTCTTCACTGTGCACAAGTTTTTTAGAAATTTTGCATATGAAGGAACTTGTTGTATGGCATCCAAGAGTGGAATATTAATCTTTACTTGCTTGAAAATCTCCTGAATCTCAGTGTGGTATTTGTTCTTTTGGCTAGCTGCCAATCTCTGAGGATAGGGAACCACAGGTTGGTATCCCCTACTAGTTTCAGCATCTGCACTCACAGGCTTCTTCAACTCTGATCTCACTTAGGGGTGTCAAATCGTGTTAACGGGTCGTGTTCGTGTCGTGTCAAGGTATGTACATTACACTTAACGGTCAACACGAACACGACCCGTTAAGCATTTCGTGTCAAAATTCCAAACCCGAACACGACACGATAAGATAATGGGTTGAGACGACACGACCTGTTATAACCCGTTAATGAATAAGAAATAAATTGACACGACATGACACGACACGACACGACCCGTTCCGTTTCAACTCATTTACGTTAATGGGTTGGACATATACGATACGACACGACACGACCCGTTTGACTTAATTGATTTTATATAAATATTTAAATATAAATAATATCTATAAAAAATAAAAACTAACTACAAGTCTAAAATCATAATCCAAACAAATATGATCCACACAATTTGTAATAATATTCATTATTAAAATTACATCCCAAATATAATAAACAAAACATACAATGTAAATATATTAATGTTACAATCTCAAATATAATAAAAAATTAAAAACATAGATTTAAACAAATTTAGAACTTGAAGAAGGAAGTGGAGCGTCCTCTCTGCCCTTTAGGTCTAAGGGTATAAAGGTAAATTTAATTTTCTTAACGGGTCATAACAGGTTGACTTGTTAGTGACCCGTTAAGCAATCGTGTCTTAACGGGTCAACCCGTTTTGACCTGAACCCGTTAAGACTAAACCCTAACCCGCTTTTATCGTGTCGTGTTCGTATTGGGTTAACAGGTCGTGTCACATATTTTCACCCTTAGTCTCACTACCTCTGGTTCTTTTTCAGCTTCACTGGTCTCTGTTGGATCTTCAGGTGTAGGAGCAACTACCTGTGTGTCCATAGTCATCTTTGGTTGGGGAACTTCCTTTCCACTTCTCAAAGTAAGAACGGCCTTCGCTGTCTCAAAAACCTCCCCTGAGACATTATGCACTTGCTGTTGTTGTTGCTGGTATACTTGATGATTAGGTTGAGGCTATGCTGAGAATTTTCCTTTCTCTAGAGTGCTCAATGTCGTGCTCATCTTATTGATGGTGCCCCGCAAGTCATTTATGGCCTGAGTGTTCTGATTGTTTGTAGTGGCCTGAATATGCATAAGTGATTGATACTGGTGTTGAGGAGCAGCCTGATGAAATGGCAACTAAGAAGGTGGTAGAGACCGACCAGGCTGATCATTCCTCCATGAGAAATTTGGGTGATTCCTCCACCCCGGATTATATGTATTGGAGACAGGCTGATTTTGTGCTCTCTTAACCCAGTTTGCTGATTGCATCTGCTCAGAGCCACTCTCCTGAAATACTAGCATGATTAGGCAATCTTGGGTCTTGTGGTTTGAATCAGCACATAAAGAACATACCTCTACTGTTTTCACAGCCTTCACCTTTTCCATCTCCATAACCTCTAATCTTCTAGTCAATGCAGTTATTCGGGTTTGAACGTCAATGTCCTCCTTAAACTCATATCTGCTCCCACCAGCAATAGCCTTCAGTGGCTGTGCTGTCAATGAAACTCGATCAGTCCGAGTGTTCCATTGTTGTGCGCTCTCAACAAGATAGTAAAAAAATGGCAATACTTCATCAGGTTCCTTGCTAAAAAATTCTCCATTGCACATAGTCTGAACAAAGTGCTTGCATTGTGGAGTGAGACCAGTGTAAAAATAATTCACCAACCTCCAGGATTCAAAACCGTGATGTGGACAGATATTCACCAAATCCTTAAACCTTTCACAGCTGGCCTGGAAAGTCTCGTCAGATTTCTAATTGAACTGACTGATCTGCTCTTGTAAATACTGAGTTCTCTGAAAATGAAATTTTTTTTGTAAGAACTCACGTTGCATATCAGACCAACTAGAGATAGAATTAGGCTTCAAAGAATTAAACCAAATCTTCGCTTTGTCCTTTAAAGAGAAAGGAAATAAACGAAGTCTAATAAATTCATCAGTAGTGGCTCTATTGATAAAAGTAGTACAGACCAACTCAAAATCTGTCAAGTGCTAATAAGGACTCTCAAAATCCATTATGTGGAACTGAGGTATCACTAACATCATGTCATGCTTAATGAAAAAATTAGGTGCATCATAAGGTAAAATAATGCATGATGGTGTAGTGGTGTGAGTGGGCTGCAAATAATCTCTAAGAGTGCATGGTGCAGGTGCAGCCATGGTTTGTTCAATTTCAATTTCCTCGTCTGTAGAAAAAATAGAAGAGCTATCTATCTATGGGCTGTATATACTACTCTCAGTGCTCGATGTAACTCTAAGCAACCTATTTGAATTGTCCCTCATCCATGACATGAAATATCAATCCAAATAGTATAAGTAAAGTTCAAGTGACTGAGTAGTAGGTGACAAGTGAAACGTGTAATCAAAGATAAGATAGTGACATAAACATTTGAGATAAAAAAATAACGAGTCTAAATTTACGTCAAGCAACTATTCCCTAGCAACGGCGCCAAAAACTTGACTCACTCAAAAATGAGTAGCACAAAGGCTATCCCAAGTGCAGGGGGATGTCGCGTAATAATTAGGAATAAATTCCTAGATCGTCTTCTCAGGGAAAGTTACTTAAAATCAAACTCGTTTAAAATGATGAAAATATTCACAAAGAGAAAATAAAAATGATGGTATGTGCAATGGATGAAAGAGTGCAACAAGAATGAAAATAGCACTAGTCATGGAATAGATTCATATTTTGGATTTTTGAGTGTCGAAATGAAATGTAAAAAAAACTAAAATATTGAAATTAACAATAAAAAAAATCAATTAAACTAAACAATCTTAATTAATCTAAAAATTAAACAATAAAATAGAAATTATTTAAGTCCTAATTAATATTTAATCGATCTAATATGCAATGGAACTGAGAGATTAATAAAACTAATCTAAGAATTAAACTAGATTAGAAAGTAATTGACAAAATACGAACTGAAAATTGAAAAACCCCAAAATTAAGATTCTAGGGTTCATCCTTGTATTCAAATCACAAATTTTCAAAATTAATCCATAGCAATTGTAATCACTGTTAAACGAAAGCTTAAAGAAGGGAGAAAAATAAATAACATGAAGTAAATAAACAACAAATAAAATGCCCAAAAGTCTAAGCCAAATATCTCAAAAATAAATCACAAACTTTAAACTAAAAATAAATAAATAGTAGAGAGTGAAAAGAGCAAGCCAAATGAATGGAGATGGAGGTGGTAGGCAATGGAGGAGGCGGCTGGAGCGGCAATTGGGTCCTAGAAGAGTTCTTCAAATGTGCAGCGCTGCTCTCCAAAAAAAGTCCCCAATTTCGTGCTAATGATATGCTTAAATAGGGTAGGAAAGAAACCCTAATCTTCATATTCTCGCACACAAAATCACTTAAATTTTAGGACTCAACTTGGCAGCCACGTCCGCACTTCAGAAGTTCGAATTTGAAAATCCTTATTAGAGACAACTTTGTAGCCCTTTAAGATAGCTTTCCAACGCATCAAGAATCGTATCAATCCGATATTTTAGCAGAAAGTTATGATTAAAATATTAAAATGTGTCAATTCTGTCTCCTAATGCATTTTGGACTCTGATCTGAATTACTCTCAAACCCCATCATTATTCTTATTTGAAGAGTCCTACACTCGTTGAAAGTTTTTAGGTTGTTCCAACGTCTTGCCCACTTAAAAGTCTTTTGAATTTAAAATTAGAAATAAAATAATAGAAATTAGAAATAAAATAAAATAAGAATAATAGAATATCAAAAATATGTTGTGCATGTGAATGAACATTGCAATTAAATCACAAGTTATAAAATTAAGCATAAATCATGCTATTAACCAATTTAAATCACAACTCGGATTTATTCATCTTAACCATTTTTTCATCTAAAACCAATAATAATGTAATGAAATAAATAAAATATATTGGTTCTAAATGTATAAAATATGCAATAATTCAGCTCAATCAGTAATCCCCCTTAGCCACCACCCAAAACCCTAGCTCACTTCATCATACAAATCCTAAGCATCATCCAAGTGTCCCCAACATCAAGGGCAACCTTCAAGCCGTTTCACATTGCATGAAACACACAAAATCATCACTTAGATCACTCGAACTCATCATCATCATCATTTCCATCACTAAACACCATACATTCATCAACCTAAGGACCTTTCATTGTCATTATTGTTCAAAGACTAAGCAAGGGTGCTAAGGCAATCGGTCATCACAAGGAGAACCAAGACGAGGAAAACATAGTGTTTAGGGACTAGACCGAGGTCCCTAACATGGTCACTAGCCTCCCTGTGTGTCCTGGGTGTTTCATGGCAGGGGCCATGGCATGCCTGTGGGGCTGTAGTGCTGTCAAGGCATGTTAGCAACAATGTCGAGGAGCTGTCAAGGCATGTCAGCTACAGTGTTAAGGCCTTGTCTGTGTGGCTATCGGGGCATATCAGCAGCAGTGTCGAGGCATGGGCCGTGGGGCTGTCCAACCTTGTCAGTGGCAATGTCGGGGCATTAGCCATGGGCCTATCAAGGTTTGTCTTGGCAAAGTTGGCAGCTTAGCTGTGAGCCACAAAATATGAGGTTCTGACAACCTGTGCCCAGTTGCAAAAACATGAAAATATTCTTAAAAATAGAAATTTCTTGTAAAAATATGTAATAAGAAAAAGCAGATTTATATATTTGACAGTAAATTAGATCTTACTTGACCACCTGTCCATCCACAATGAATAAAAACCAAACGAGGTTGTACATGACTTAATGTGATGGGTCAGATTTAGTTTACAATAATAATAAAAAAAATTTATAATAAAACTTATTATATCAAACTACAAAAATTTGTGAATATCTTTTGGTAAGATCTTTTGCGGATAAAATATTTTTCTATTTGTAATTTCTTCCACCCTTCCTCTAATGTCATATATATATATATATATATATATATATATATATATACATACTAGCAGTGGTAAACGTGCAAACATCTGCCAAATTGAAGAAAAAAATAAAGTGTAATTTCGAATATTAAAATAGTCTAATGTGTAAGAGTAAAATTATTATTTATTTATATTCATCATTTATTATGAAATTTAAATTATATTAAAAATTCAAATTAATTAGATAGTTTTTTCTCTTAAAAATGTTCAGTAAAACTTCATCATTTATTTAATGATGAAAAATTAGTATTTTATAAATTAAAGTTGATTTTAAGTATATGATATAATATTATTCTCTTAAAAATGTTCAGTAAAACTTTATCTTTTATTTAATGATGAAAAATTAGTATTTTATAAATTAAAGTTAATTTTAAGTATATGATAGAATATTTATATTGTAATTATCTATTTTATGTTAGTTTAAATCAATATTTAAACTTCTACCGTTAGATTAAATCTGAAGATTAAAGATGAAGGGTTGTAATTTAAAACCCAAAAACCAACATTTTCCCCCACTTTTCCTTTCTCTCTCTCCCCTTCCCCACGCACGTTTGCCTAATTTAGTTAATTAAGAATATTATCATATTTAAATTATGTTAAAACTCTAATTATTTATATGGTTTTAATTTCTTAAAAATATTTAGTAAAATTTTATCATTTATTTAATGATGGAAGATTAGTATTTTATAAATTAAATTTGATAGTTTATGTATGATATGCTATTTATTTAGTTAATCAAGGATATTATTATACTTAAATTATGTTAAAACTCTAATTATTTATATGGTTTTAATTTCTTAAGAATATTTAATAAAATTTCATCATTTATTTAATGATGAAATATTAGTATTTTATAAATTAAATTTGATAGTTTATGTATGATATGCTATTTATATA
This sequence comes from Juglans cinerea, assembly GCA_961763995.1. Classification (NCBI taxonomy): domain Eukaryota; kingdom Viridiplantae; phylum Streptophyta; class Magnoliopsida; order Fagales; family Juglandaceae; genus Juglans; species Juglans cinerea. The sequence continues at coordinate 21,819,061 of CAUIVZ010000011.1, forward strand.
TTAATTATTTAAATTTTAAATTAGTTTAAATCAATGTTTAAATTTCTATTGTTAGATCAAATTTAAGGACTTAAAATGAAGGGTTGAGATTAATTTCTTAAAAATATATAATAAAATTTCATCATTTATTTAATTTATTTCAATGTTTTTAATTAAGTTAATGTTTACGGATATTCAAATCAGTATTTTAATATTTTACCGTTAGATCATTTTGAAGACTCCAAGACGAAGAGATTGGGCAAATACCCAGACTCTCTTCCTTCTCCCTCACTTTTCCCTCCCCTCTCTCTCTCCTCCCTCAGCTCACACGTACGCGTTACGCTGCCCCTCTCCCAGTCGAATCTTCCTCTGCCCAGCCCGGCGCCGCCATGCGCCGGTGAGTCTCACCGCCCCTTCCACTGGCACCACCTCACTCCGGCGAGTCCCCCCACACCGGTCTCCCTCTCTCACGCTCTCTCTTCCTCTCTCTCGGTTGTGCACAGCCCGAATGGGCTTGATGTTGTTGCGCCGTCGTGTGCGATTCGGCCTCCATCTCCCTGTCGTTTGCCCCTATGAAGTCCACCTCCCTCACGCACGAGTTCTCCCACTTCCACCGTCGTGCGCCACGACCCACGATGTCCAGCCACCATCATGAGCCTCCTATGGCCAGCATCGACCTACCCCAACCACCCATGGCCCTGATCTACCCCTCATGCATGCCCACTCTCTCTCACGGACTCTCCCTCCTTCCCAAGCTCCAGTCGATGACCCTGATTTGTGATTTGCGATTTGCGTGGAAATCTGTGTGTTGATTTGGTGAGTTGTGTGATGATTTTTTTATTTTGTGGTGATTTTGTAATTTTGTGGTGATTTTGCCGTGATTTTACTGTGATGATGTAGAGAGGGACGCGGATTGTGGTATTACGTCGCACACTTTCATTCACACACACGAACCCATTCTCGGCTCGGCTCATAGAGAAACACAGTGGCATTACGCACGAACCCATTGATTATTGTTCACGGTTACTATTCATTACTGTTCACGTTATAGGTACTTTTAAGTATAAGGAAGATATCACTTAAAATGGCTCCAGTTGGATGGCTGCATGACTCTATCAAGTGGACAGGGTTAGGAGGTGGGTTTGAGTGATAAGGTGATCTCAGATGATCTGTAAATAGTAGTATTTTATGGATCTCATTGAGATATGGTTAAATGTATAAAATAGGTTGAGATATGTCTTTAGATGTATGAAGTATATTAAAATATATTAACTTTTTTATAAAAAGTTAAAAAAATAATAAATTCAATTAATGATTAGTTTGAGATAGGTGAAAGGGTTAGATGTATTAAATATAAAAAAATCTACACAACCTCCCCAACCTCTACACACTACATATTTTTTAATTTTTATTATTTTTTTCTTTCATCAAATATTTAATATATAAATAATGAATAGAAAAATTAAATTATTTTAAAAAGAATAAACTCAAAAAAAATTTTAAAAAAAAAATTTAAAAATTTAAAAAATATGATGTGTGGAGGTTGGGGAGGTTGTGTAGGAATTGCTCAATAAATTTAATCCATAGAAGCCTGCAGGTGGTGCAAGGTGTTAGAAAAAGAGTCTTACTCTGTTCTTTTCTATTGATTTATTTATTCATGTTTTGTTTTTTCCTGCTGCAATTTTCTGTGTCTCAACATTGAAGCAGGAGTTTCAAGTGATCATCTCATAACAGATGACATCGTTTTTCAACCCCTTTTTGTAGATAGTCGTCGATGTTCTGCGCACCAAACCTTTTTGTCAACAACCCAGAGGACTGGCTTACTGTTGTATTTTTCTAGTTTTTATTTGTTAAGAACCAAGGAAGAAAATTCGTGGCTTAAAACAAATCTCCTTCAAAATAAAGAGAAATGATATTTAAAATTATAGAATATATAAGTGCCGTATGCATAATTTATTTAAAAATAAATAAATATAAAATTTATATAAAAATAATAAATTTTTAATAATAAATTTTTTTTTTTCAAAACTATTTACACATTACAAATATACATAACATTACTCGAAAAAAAGAAAAAGGAAAATAAACCATATAAAAGAGAAGTGAGTGGTGCTCACGGTAACGGGGTTCGTCAGCTTCTGTCCAAGTCTGTGCTACCGACTACTCTCAAGTCTCATGTCCTGCATTGGATTTTATTTGTATCATTCACTCCAATTTTATTTGAAATTATTAATCCATGAACTTGTTATTCTAAAATATAAGATTATCTGATGGTTAATGAGTAATAACATAACAACGTCATAAAAAATAAAATTAAAAATAAATAAAACTGTATATATTGATAAATATTTAAAATTTACATCTTATAAGTTGATCTAACCCCAAACATTGGAGACCGAAAAATACAAGAAAAAAAAAATCTCCATTTTTTGATTTGTTTTTACAAATAAGATGAGTTGAGATTAAACTTAAAATTTGAATAAAATATTATTTTAATATTATTTTTATTTTGTAATTTGAAAAAATTGAATTGTTTATTTTATTTTGTATGAGAATTTGAGAAAGTTGTAATGATTAAATGAGATAAGCTAAGATGAGTTGAGAAGTTTCCTGAAAACAAACGAAGTATGAAACAAATTTTAGTTTCTTTTTTTATTATTATTGTTGAGGATGAAAATAGTTATAGTCCTAAAATTATGATTTCTTATCAAATTCACTATTCATTTCTCATATATTAAATTAAATGTATAAAATAATTCCAAAATTATGATATAAAAAATGATGATTTTCATTCCTAAATGTATTATATTCAATCATATAGATTGAAACAAAATATTTAAGTAATTTTAAAATAATAAATTTCGAAACAAATAAATAAAATTTAATTCGGGGCAGCCAACTTTGACAAAAAAAGAAAGAAAGAAAGCCATAGCATTTACTCAGCATTCAGTCGGACCTAAACGAGTAGTTTGCAGTTTGCGCGTAGAATTGAAAATACAGTTCTATAACTGTTACGAGACAACCCTTTATTTGCCGGCAGTCTGAGGAAGGAGTCCCACCTGTTGCTGTTACTACGTGCCTGTGATCCTCCTCGGCTTTGCCTTTTAAGAACGTTTATTTGCAAGGAGCAATCTTGAACAACAATTCATCTTCATCTCTCTCTCTCTCTCGAATTCTGATCACTTGCATGTAGAGTCTGATCGAGAACATAAACACAGTATCCATAAAAGGTTTGGTTCGTGTGATTTGAGGTTGTATTGACGTGTGTGTTGTTCACAGTATCGTTAATTATTTCAATTATGGGAAACTCGTGGACATGCTTCGCTCCCAAGGAGGTCAGATTCACCAGAGAACCCTCCAAACGCATACCCAACTTTTTACGCAAGAGTAGAACCGGTTCTTCGTCTTCTTCTTCCCCTAGCAGGAACAAGCAGGGGAATAAACTCGATGATGAAGATGCTCAGCTTCGACAGCAGGCCATTGCCGCCGCTCTTCTCTTCCGCCAACATCAGCAGAACCTTTCTCTGCCCCTTAACCGCTCCACTTCTGTCGTTTATCCTAATCCATCTCCTGGTGTTCTTAAAAAGCTTCCCAAGAGTTCGAGTTCTAGGCAGCGTTCACGCTCTGATTCTCTCGTTCAGCCTCACCAGCTTGTTATCAATAAGGTTTGTGTAAATTTCCCTAAAATTGGTTTGTTTTTTTTTTCTATGGTTTTTGGATGTTCTATGCGTCAGATTATTTCCCACATTTGATCATAGTTTTGTGCTTCTTTTTTTCTTCAAAATGATTTCTTCCCTTGGCCTTGTGAAAACTGATCTTCCAGTCTAACTCTATTATTACTCAATTTCTTGTTTTGGGAACTATATCTTGTTTGTGAGTCTTTTGATCTGAAGCTCATGTCAAAGAATAGGAATTAGAATTTTGGTTAATCTTCATTTCATTGCCTGCATCCTTAGGAATAGTGCTGTTTGACTGAGTTGGTCAAATCAGTAAGATGGAAAGGCCAGTTCAAAGTGCAGCCTGAGCCTGCTGGCCATTAATTAATTCTATATAGGACGATTATGTTTTCGGCATAAATTATAATATCCTATTTCATATCTTTATGATTAAAATATGCCTATAACCACATTCCATCACGTTTCTTAGTGTTTAATTACGCCACGAGTTCTCATCTGTTTACATGGCTTGTTTGGTCGAGCATTTTTCAACAACTAAAATTGGACGGGTTTGGTGAAATTCAAACTTTAGTTAGAGATATCATATATATGGCTGAAAAGATGCATGGATTCCATGAATATGGACTCCTTCTGCTGGCGAAGAGTTGCCAAAACTGATGATTCAAAGACATCAAAAAGGTTGATGTGAAGTCCATTACCCTTTGATCACTATGCTTTTGTCAAAAAGTTACTTGACGTTTACAACGTGATTGGGCTTGGATAAAGCAGCTTCCTTCTAACCTGTGTCAAAAGAGACAAGTTTACCCACAAAACTATGCCACCGCTTTTCCTTATGGGTGAGAGATGAGATCCATCCATAAACCTTGATGAATTAATCAATATACAGTTCTTCAAAGTTCAGGTGTTCAAGCAAGTAGGATCCTTCCCAATTCTACAGTCTAATGTAACAAAAGAAAAGAAAAAAAATAGAACAGAGAACTCTCTATTGGCTCCAGGAGTCTCAATTTAATGAGAGTGCTTAGAAAGTATGCATATAATTGTCTGTAGTTTTGATGCACGATGGACTGAATAAGTAGGGTTAATGGATTTAGTTAGCTAGTGATCAGGAAGCATTTGATCGAGTTTGTGAAAAATTCACCTTATCTATTTCCTATCATTATGTATGGACATGCAGTAACATCTCCATGATTTTTGGACTCTAATGCTGCTCAAATACTTGTACTTGGTCATTTCGATTTTGTACTTTTACTCTGCTTGTTCAATAGGAGGTGGAAAAAAATGATGATTGTCATCCAAGAAGGTAAATTCTTCCTCTTATATATCAGTCATCTTATTTTCTGATTTTAATCCCTTAGGATGTAAAAGCTGAAGGTCTGGAAACCAATCATTTTGTCCTTGTTCACGGAGGTGGCTTTGGTGCTTGGTGTTGGTATAAAATTATGACGCTTTTGGAAGAAGGGGGATACAAAGTTGATGCAGTTGACTTAACTGGAGCTGGAATTCATTCATATGACACAAACAACATCACCAGTCTTGCACAGTATGTAAAGCCACTCACAGATATCCTAGAGAAACTTGGAGATGGCGAAAAGGTTTTTGCTCTCTCTCTCTCTCTCTCTCTCTTCCTCTGTGTGCGTGTTAGATAAATAATCATAGTGTTTATTTTTGTCTGCGTTCATATATGCTTATAGGGTAAAAAGTTGTGTACGTCTGAGATCTTTGGTGTTCTTTCACAAGTTAGTCTTGGTTTTTTACTCTCAATTGCAACAAGGATAACACTTTCAGATTGCTTTTATCTCATATGGAGATGACTAACACTGAAAGGGACTATTCAAGCTTATCCTCACTTTATCATTCTTCATTTTCTATTTTATTCTTCATTTGTGTATAGATTCCTTATCATATTACTCTCTTCTATTCATGCTTAAGATTCCAATCTCTCAGACTCTCACGTTTTAATTCCAAACAAACATTATGCAATACAGTTGGACAAGATATTCACTGAAAGTTCATATGCCTCTATAAAATTAGGGAACTTTGTAGCTAGCTTTCCAGTTTCCCGTGAATAATTGAGAGTAACTAGCATTGATCATAGTAAACCTGTGGTAGTACATCTGGTAATGTTTCATTCAGATGTACTAGAACTAAAATCTTTATTCTAAATGCAGGTGATGTTGGTGGGGCATGATTTTGGCGGTGCCTGTATTTCATATGTAATGGAGTTGTTTCCATCTAAGATCTCAAAAGCAATTTTTATAGCTGCAGCAATGTTGAGTAGCGGGCAGAGTACCCTCGAGATGTTTTCCCAACAGGTTGGCCTCCACTCCATAATTATTGGGCTCAGAGAAAGTGTAGAAACAAAATAGAGAATAATGTCACCCATATAATTAAGGGAAAACTTTGCTCTAATTTCTCCGGGTGACTCCAAAGCTTTCCTGTTTTCTAGATAGTTTACAACATATGCCTCCTTAATCTGCTTCCTTCTTCATTCCTTAATTCTTAGTTCAATATACTTAAATACCAGTGGTCCAAATATAAGAAGTGCATTGCTCATTTAATGTTACACTCCAATTTATTGTTAATTGCAATTGCAGTAGTTTCAGTCCACTCTATATTCATTTGAAATAGGCTGCATGTATCTGCAATTAAAATTGAGTAATGATACAAATACAACTCATTTTGTAACTCTGTGTATAATGGAAAGCGGTTATGCAAAATTTAAAATTCAAATCAGATGGGAAACTCAAAATTTGAAAAAACACTTAAATATTTTTTTATGAAACGACACTATCACATTGGTTGGTTGTTAAATGGATTGTAAAATAGTTGTCAATATCATTATTCATTAAAATTTAGTATGAAACTCTTTAAGTTTAGTTTCTCGACAATTGTTTGCTAGCATGAGACTGTCGTACTAAACTGGTTGTGCATGATATTGCAGGCAGGTTCAAATGATCTGATGCGGCAGGCTCAGATGTTTTTGTATGCTAATGGCAAAGGTCAGCCTCCAACTGCTATTGATCTTGACAAAACATTGGTGAGAGACCTATTGTTCAATCAAAGTCCCGCAAAGGTATGTCCACCATATTGTTGTGACTGGAGTTAAACATTCTTGGATCAGGTCTGATATGAAAGCTTTTATTCTCCTCTGTCCAGGATATCACATTGGCATTAGTTTCAATGAGGTCAATCCCTTTTCCACCAGTAATGGAGAAGCTCGTGCTTTCTGATAAGAACTATGGCTCTGTTCGGAGATTTTACTTAGTTACTCAAGAAGACAGTGCAGTATCAGTTTCTCTGCAAGAGAACATGATAAAAACAAATCCCCCAGAGCAGGTGTTTTGGCTAAAAGGTTCTGATCATGCACCTTTCTTCTCGAGGCCTCTGTCCCTACACAAAATACTGGTAGAGATAGCGCAAATGTCATCAAAGCAAGTCTAGGAATCCTTGTGCAGCAGAGCCTCGGTGGTAGAGATATCTTGCAGATTGTTGGGGGGGGGGGGGGGGGTGCAGGTTGTAAGCAGTATCATGCATATTGCATGCATGTCTGGTCAGGGTACCTCAATCTGTCTTAACCATGTGCATGCATATGGCATTGCTCCCCTTGTGTAGCTGTAATACATTTGGTTGTATTTTGGCATCTTCCCATCTGTGTAGACAGTTTTTGCATGTGTTTTGTGAGCCAGAGAGTACCATATTGTATTTTCATCCAACATATTATAGGGTACTTGTCATGAAATGGATGGGATTTGGACTTCTGAAAAGAAGGGAAGATTTCGGCAGTACTCCTTTGTATCATGTTATGGCAAACTGTGTTTGGTGACAGGCTAGAGACGAACAAGTTAAGAGTGGGACTGCATTACACTTGATGCTCATTTGCTCAAGATATGACATTATCAAATGAAGACTGGTTGGGATAAGAGCCTAAAACAAAGACTTGTAGGTAGGCATACTTATGGGGTCTCTCTTTTTGGACGCTTTTCACATGCTTTACAACAAATACAAGGTAATAAACATACAATAAAAAGAAGGGTAATGGTCCAAAAAATATGGTCTAAGCCTGTATTTCTTGGCATAATCTAGGAAATTCTCGTCATAAGAGGCGGTTTTTGGTGCCATCCCACTAATTGCAGTATTGTGCTAAAAAATTATGCACTTGACTTGATTGTTCCCTGTGAAAGAAATAAGAACTGTTGGAGTATTGGCAGGCATCTGGATTGGGGTGCAACGCATGGTGGCTGTGGGTAGGTAGAGAATGACATATCGGGAATTTTTAACTTGGGGGAAAAAACACAAGGAAAATGGAGGAAAATTAAAGAAAAGAGAACAAAACGATTGGAAAATTTTAAGAAAATCCAGTTAAAGGAGCACCAAAACATACTCTTTGGGGACGGTGAGTGGTAGCCGTGTATTCTACCTTTGGTTTCCCTTCACTGTTTTAGATTTATCGCCATTGGAAATTTAGAATAATTTTATTTTGCAATGAATTTTCAGGCAATTTAGTAAATTTACTTTTCCTTGTTATCTCTCCAAATCATTCTGTTTCTTTGAGCCGTGAAGCACAATCCTCTGGCCACATGAGCCTTCTCACGGCATCAGTTTCAACTTTCTACAACTGGAAAATTAACAAAGATTATTTCGTCGGCAACCAGAATCGGTCTCTTTCCCAACAAGGCATTTGCAGGACTTTGCAGAAAATTTATCGCTTAATTCTCAGCAATACATCTTGTCCGGTTTTTCTATCTGGCCAACTAGTTATAGCTTAGCTGCCGCCGCCGCCGCCGCCGCTCAAATAGCATTTTCTTTAGGAGCGAGAGGAGCAGGAATTATCCCCCATTTCCTTCGAACATCCTCCAAGTCCTCATGAAAGTGTCGTTCATAATATATACACATGAGGTCAGTGCACTCCATGCCAGCCCGTATGGCCCACTGGAAGTAGTGCTGAAAGAACAATTTCCTCTGCTTCTCGCTGAATCTTGCTGTGCCCCCCAAGACAGAGAGCAGGCACATGGGAAGGCACATTTGCTCAAACTCTATCACCTTGAGTGCTGACTCGCCAATTAAGTTGGTGGGGAGGCCAAATAGGGTGTGCCAGAAGTCGTGCACCTCACGAGCCCGCATGGCCACATATGCCAACTCGTCTGTTTCCATGAACCGCACCGGTGGTCGGTCGTCGGGGGAAAAATTCCTTGATCCCATGAAGTTTGCATAAGCAGCACCGAATGTGTTGGGCGGTAGTTCCCATGCATGCCCCACATTCACAGATATCACGCGTGGTTGATCCTGCAAAATTGCCTATCAAGGAAATACAATAGTTTTAGTTATGAACAAAATAAAAAAAGCCAATCCTTGCAGCCAAAGGAGGTTTTCAGGTCCTGATGATAACAGCAGCAAATGAAAAGAGAGAAAAGCATCAGCTAGCTAAAAGGGAAAACAGACAACAATATGAAAATTATCCTTTCCACTGATGATGTATTTTTATCTGCACATAGTACAAGACAATGTCTAGGTGCTTCACTGTAGTTTCACATGGAAAACTAAATTCCCAAAATTTGTCTTTGGACCCATTTTGTCTATTCATGAGTGGTAAACGGAATAAACAGTACAGATTGGTCAGTTATAAATGGAGATAAATCTAAAGCAATGCATTTGCACAAGCACTTGAATCTGGTTCTCATTCCCTCAGCATATGAAAGAAGGGATCAATCATGGATTGATCAGCATTAGCATGGTGTATATTGAAGCATCATGGGGAACACTTTTGTAAAATGGCACAGAGTGGGGGGGGGGGGGGACTAGTTCCATCGCAGGATCAGAAACAATCAACGATCAAATATTTTAAACAAAAATAAATAAGACATCTGCATCTCCTTTAAGCAAGTTTAATAGTAACACGTGGGATTTACCAGGATATGTCAAAGGTACCAGCAAGCAAGTTTTTATAAACATGTTGGTCACTAAAAGAAACCATATAAAACTTTGGACAACAGAAGAACACGAACGGGTTAATTAGGCAGAAAAATGGCCACAAATGTCAATAACACAATCAATCAACATGCCAGTCACAATTCTGGTCCAATATTCCACCAATGTGCCAAACCTTCCGACATTTTGGATAAATAGACAACATGCCATCCAATCAGTTCAATGTCACCGTTAATAAAAAAGAATAAGGTATATCATTAGCAGTGGGGAATAGTCTTACTCTGCCTTCCGGGCTCCTCTTCATTCTTTCAAGCACTCTTTCAAAAGCTGGCTTTCCAGTAGTCTCCCCAAGGGCTGCTATCAGATCTGCTCTTCGTGGGTCTAGCAATGCACCAACCGCTGATCCAACAGCAACAGCTGCCTGCTGCCATCTGTTGAGCCGGATACGACCACCTTCTATCATCCTCACTGTTCTTTTAACTCTCAAATTCGAACAAAACCTAAACCAAAACAAGAAGGAAAAAAGATCAAATTCAATACCTCAATAACATGAATATTAAAAGGAAGTCACACGATTGGACAGACTAAATTATATCAAGCATATTAACCAGCATCATTTTATCATCCACCTAATGTGGCATCAAATAATTGGGAAATAAGTAAAAGATAATCGATAATCATTTAAGGCCACATTGGGGAGTGATGAAAGGATGATGAATAGCCCTTATCTTTCTGTATAAAGATTTTGGTCAGAAGAATATAAACAAATAGATGCAAATACACCCAGGGATGTAAATACACCTAGGGTTCTGACTTAAGCTATGGAATGTATGCTGTTTTAAATACTTGGGTATATATGGGAATAGATTTTAAACAGATGACAAACTTAAATTTTAAAATCTAGGCCGCAATCAGACATTGTACAAATTTACAAAACTCAAACTTTTCCCAACTCAACCTCCATTACTAAAAACAAACCCCCATAACTTTCGTGGAAAGCTATTCAACCCCCTCAAAATTTTTTTCTCCCTCAAAGCAAGATCAATGTTCTCTCTCATTATTGTCTCCAAACCTAAATGACCAGAAAATTTCCCCATTCTTCCAAAGCTCCAAAAATTGACCAACCAACCATATTCCCACCTAATTGATTTTAACAAAGCACAAAAACCAGAACTGAAAGTGTTAAAAAAAAAGAACTCAAAGCTTCCCATTTCGACTAATCACAATCTCCGTCGATCATTTCTAAATCTCCATACTAAACACTTGAATTTCGTCAAGCAAAAACGCATTCGAAATTACAACAGATTTTACCAATTAATCCAACAAAATGACCAACCCAAGCAAGCTTTGGAGGTCAAAAGCACAAAAACAAAAATCAAAGATCAAAACCATAACCAGAATTCACTCAAAGTCCAAAAGAAGAATCAGATATACCAATTCCGCACGAGAGACAATCCTATTTCCATCCCACAGGATTCCTCATCAAATCTCTTATTGAATATTCATACAAGGAAAATACCCCAATGCATTTTTCCCTGCTTCACGCCGAAACCAGCCATCGATAACAAAGTGACAGAAACCTCACCTTGGGTCCAAGTGCGAATGATTTCAAGTTGGGAAGAAAGCAGCTTGGTGTTGCTATGGTGGCGCGACTGGTGGCAGGATCACCGTAGCCGGGCGGCGAGTTGCGCATTAAAGATGAAGAGTGAGAGAGAGATATTTCTTATGAGTGACTCTCTCAACTCATATCTCATCGTTCAATGTTAAAATTTTCACAAATTCTTAAATAAAATATAATAAATAATTTAATTTTTTTAAATATCAAAATAATAATAATATTAAAAATTATATTTTAATAATATTTTATTTAACTTTTAATTTTCATATCAATATTATAATATATAACTTTCATCTCAATATTTAACTTTTAACTTTTATTTAATTTTTAACTTTTATTTTAATATTTTAGGGGTGACAATATGTGATACAATCCATCAACTCAATATAAATACGACACGAAATTAACTGGTTTGGTTTGATGTTAACAGATTTAGATCAAAACGAGTTGATCCATTAAGACACGATTTATAAACGAATCAATTTACTTAACATGAAATTAATACGTTCTATTCCGTTTAAAATTTATTTTAAAATTAAAATTTTATTATTATTAAATTGTAATATTGATATTTCTCAATATATTTATGTTTTTATTATTTATATTATAATTTTAGAGTTATGCTCGTATTTGTTATTGAATGATTTGTAATATTGATTTTATTATAATTATTAATAAATATAAATTTTAACTTCTATATAAAATTATGTTAATTAGATTAAATAGATTATGCGTTTTAGTTTAACCATTTATATTAAACAAACGAGTTTAAATAAGTCGTGTCGTGTTAATATATTTATAATTAATTATTAAATAGGTCAAAACAAGTGACACAACACGATCCGTGATTTAAATAGGTTAAGTTAAAATTTAGAAATTTGACATATTTAACTTAACGAGTTAGGTTCGGATTGACCTATATTATCAAATATTTATAACTTGACACGACACAACCATAATTCAAAAATACAATTTGCCATCCTATTTCGGAGGGGTAATGATACCTTTATATTTCATTTATTACTGCTTTACAATCCAACTATTTTATTTTTCTTTTTGTTTTTTGAATCTCACAACATGACATTCTTGTATAATCTCGAAGAAAATACGTTCAATTAATTAACTAAATTTGTAATTTAATTAAAAATAAATTTAAAATTATAAAAAGAAAAAAATAACCGTGAAATAGTAAAATTACAGTAAAAAAGGGGTATCATTAACCATTTCGGAGTTGGCGCGAGGACGCCGAGGAGAGATCAATGGAGAGAGAGAGAGAGGGGAAAGAGAATAATCAATAAAGTAGTCACACGTGGCGATAGGGCCGTTAGTTGACTTCTGGCAAGTTAGATCATTTGCAGCATGCTATCTGGCTTATGTTAGCGTTATTAATAAGAATCGTGAAAAAAAAAAAAAAAAAAAAAAGTAATTCTACGCACAACCGTGAAATGCGTAACCGTCGCATAATCGCTTTGAAAAAAATGAATAAAACATGGCATGACATCAAAATAATTACGCGACGGTTATGCAATTTACGGTTGTATGTAGAATTACTCATTAAAAAATTAATTTTTTTATGTAAGTCTCATATTTTATTCATTTTTTTCAAAACGATTACGAAGCGATTACACAATTTAGTTGTAAATATCAGAAAATAGAAGGAAAAAAAAGGAGAATCTCTGACCCAATTTCTGATTTCTCCTCCTCTGTAGCTCGTGTATCACCGTTCGTAAAATGTATTGGCAAGCACATGAAGTTGCATCTTTATGGGGCCACTCAGAGGCTAATCCAAACCCTGATTCAGCCTATTAAGATCATCCTCTCACTTGCTCCACATTGCCTTGCCTCCGGGAATTCGGGTCCCAAACCTTTCAATTCGGACACGGAAAATGGATACGAGCTCTGCCGCTTGCCGGCCCCAACCAGACCTGTACTCCACCGTCATCATCCATGGCGACGAATCCGACTCCGAACAACAACAAAACGAACAGCAAAAGCGACGCAAAGCACAAAAACTAGAACAAAAACAAGAAGAATAAGACCTCTACACTACGATGGTGTACTAGGACCAAGAAGTCGACGAAGACGACGAGTCATCTCACCCCCCGCTCCTCAAACGCCTGCCAAAGGACTTCGGCGGCGGTGCATCAATTGATGAAGACCACGATAACACCGTTTTCGACACAGTGGTCGTCAAGACCGATCGCACTCGCTCCCGCAACCGGTCTTTATCGTCCTCCTACTTCTACTCGAACGCCCGGAGCTCGCCGCTCTCGGAATACAGGTCCGCGAGCCCCAGGGCTAGAATGATCGGTGGTGGTGATGATGAGGGTGGTGTTGATGGTGATGGCGAGGGGTTTTCAACGTTTGTGGTGAGGTCTACGGCAAGGGCGAGGGAACGGGATTCGGGCGGGACCGTTTTGAAAAGGACTGGTGGCGGCAAAGGAATGGGGGATTCGACGATGGGACGAGCCGTGGCGAGTATGCAAGCGGTAGGGGGATTAGGGTCTGGGAAGCAGAGGCATGGGAGCAGGTCTTCACAAGGTGGCGAGGATGGTCGGCAGCTCACGACGAAGATCTCGGCGAGTTCGATTCCGGACAGTCTTATCAGGGAAGATCCTACTACTAAGTACGAATTGCTCAATGAGCTTGGTGGGCTTTCAAAATTTTGATTTTCGATTATTTTGCACCTTCACTGCTTATTGGATGAGAATTTTTGCTTACCTTTTTTGTTTGTGATATTGAATTGTGCTATTTTGATGCTTACTAAGCGAAAAGTTGAAGTTTATTATACGGTTATGCTGCATTTACCTGTCTTGGAGAATTTTTGCGTGGTTATGTTCCTGTGCTGACTGTCGCCTTTTGAGGATGACAGGGGAAGGGTCATATGGTGCAGTTTACAAAGCCAGGGATATACGAACTTCAGAGCTGGTTGCTATCAAAGTCATTTCTTTATGTGAAGGGGTATGTTTCCTTGTGCTTCTGCTTGGGTTTGTGTTATTTTGAGTTTGAACCTTTCAAAATGAATTACAAACTTCGCCCATGTTTAGGAGGAGGGATATGAAGAAATCCGTGGGGAGATTGAGATGTTGCAGCGATGTTGTCATCCAAATGTTGTACGTTACCTTGGGAGCTACCAAGGAGAGGAATATCTTTGGGTAAGAAACAGAAGAATTTAGTTTATTTACTTGTGAAAAAAAGTTTGTAAGTTTTTTAAGCTTGGGTTTACCATTTTCAGTATCATGGCAGATAGTAATAGAATACTGTGGAGGCGGAAGTGTTGCTGACTTGATGAACGTAACAGAGGAGCCTTTGGAGGAGTATCAAATAGCATATATTTGTAGGGAAGCATTGAAGGTGTGGTTGAATCTGAATGGTTTGAAATAGAAAATTAGTGAGAATAATCAGTTTAAAATTTTATGCAGTTATGCTAGCACACTTAGGCGTTGCTCTTGTATATCTCTCGTATACTAGGGCTCTTACCAACTCTTTTGATCAATAAAAATTTCTTTACAGATTAAAAAACAATATTTATGCAGTTTTGGTATTATTGTTTTCCCGTTGTTTATGTGAAGTAATGCTTCCTTGACTTTAATATGCTTCATACTCAATATGATGCTAGAACATTTTTGTTTTGTTGATTTATTATCGTTCTTTTTATTTGTAGGGCCTTGCTTATTTGCATTTCATTTCCAGGTTCCATAGAGATATTAAGGGTGGAAATATTTTGTTAACGGAACAAGGAGATGTCAAGTTGGGTGAGTAAACTTTGCATGACTCAATGGAAACAATGCGCATGGCTTCTTGTCTTTAATCTCTTGATCGTAGAATGTATTTAGGTGTTCTTTTGTATACTTCCTGTGTACACGGGCTATGCCTATTTCATTCGTATCAATAAATTTACTCTTACTTAAAAAAAAAAAATAATAATGCACGAAAACCTACTGGCTTAACCTTTGATAGTCACCTCATTTAACTTTATCCTGTCTTCTGATTATTATATAACAATGGTGTCTTAGAGTAGTGAGAAGACCAAATAGAAACAATTGTCTTGCTCGTTAAAAATGGGTTTTAGAGTTCCACAAGGGCTAGTTGGCGTAGAGTGGAAAAGGATAGTTTGCTTCTAGTCTTATATATGTGCCGGATGTTCTAAATTCATAGGTGAAAGAAAATTCTTGTGCTTAGTAATTAATATGGTTGTTTTATAAGTAAATTGGAAGACTGCAAACTTATTAATTAAAATGCTTGAGAATTAAGGTTTGAAATTCTTTTCAATTTCAAGGGGAAAAAATGTGTAGAGATTTGTCCCACCTGCTCAGGTGAAGTTTAGTCCAAGGCCTGTTTTAAGCATTCTTCGCAAGTGACAGAGAAAAGGACTGCCCATAGAGCTTTGTGGACTTGTTTTCTCATATCACAAAATTAATTATGATACCTCTTCGAAAATTTTCCATGATGTTAACCATACTAGCTCTCTGTCTTGAACTTGCTACAATGGGGAGGAACCTTGTCACAAGACTATAACACAATACAAAATTGGGTCGAGTAGCCTATAATTGCACATTGTCTAACGTTTGATTGCTTTGAAATTTGAACCATAAAGGTGAAGTTTAGTCCAAGGCCTGTTTTAAGCATTCTTCGCAAGTGACAGAGAAAAGGACTGCCCATAGAGCTTTGTGGACTTGTTTTCTCATATCACAAAATTAATTATGATACCTCTTAGAAAATTTTCCATGATGTTAACCATACTAGCTCTCTGTCTTGAACTTGCTACAATGGGGAGGAACCTTGTCACAAGACTATAACACAATACAAAATTGGGTCGAGTAGCCTATAATTGCACATTGTCTAACGTTTGATTGCTTTGAAATTTGAACCGTAAAGATGTACGAACCAATAGCCAGACAAGTAACCTGTGAATTAGTCCTTGATTTGGCTCCATCTGTTTTATGGACTTAACAAACTAAAGCACCACTCAATATCCAATCCATGCTGTTTTAACAAGTGTTTTCACCTATAATTAACGAGAGAGTTTCTTGGTTCACCTGGCTTTTGGCATGAGTGACTGTAAAGAGATATTCACTATTGCATGGACTGGCCTTTGTCCCTTGGTATGTGTCAACATGGTGCCAGATTGGTAGGAATATGAAATCCAAGTCCGACACTGGTTGCATGGCTGCACCCGTTCAACTCAAAGAGAACTGGTGAAATACAGAAGAGGAGAGAAAGCTCGGATCAAACTAATATAAATGATTGAATCTTGTTGGTTTGGCTGCTGCTGGATCTGCCAAAATGATTTGTTTTCTACCTATAAACACTTATCATGGTAATTGCTGTTGGTGATATCGCACTTGTAGTTAGAAAGGTTGATTATTTTGATGTGATTGGGCTGGGAATTGATTTAATTATAAATGCTCTTTTACAAATCATGTGCTTAGAACTGGGTTAAGGGTTGGGCTACGCCTTTTCTTTTTTAATAAAATCGTTCATTTCTTATAATAAAAAAAGACAAGAAGACCTGGGTTGAGAGTTGGAGTTCAGTGGGTGATAAGAAGGCTGAGCTAAATAGAAGTAGTTGAGCTCCTAAGTTTTATTTTATCTATAATCTTTCCCGAGCCATCTCTGCAAATAGTTGAAAATCATTTTTTTGTTTCAAAATGATGAACCTCAGAAGAGGAAATACACAGCATGGGAGTTTTTTTTTTTTTTTTTTTTTTGGGGGGGGGGGGTCTAGACCAAATTAAGATGTACTATATATGTGACGAGTTAAGACATCTATATGCATATACCCATACCCAACACCCATACCCAAGTTCCATGTAACACAGGTTCAAGTAGAAGTGTGTTTGATTAGTATTGAACCAGTCTGATGTAAGTGATGGTCAACATATAGATGAGTAAAATAAAAAAGAATTTAATGAGGAATAGTTTTTATTTGTCTTTTCACATTTTCAATCAAACTGGAAACTAAGTATTCTTTTGCAACTGTCTATGGATTGGCTTTCTGTTCTATCTCATATTTGAAGTTTAAATTTAAACGTTTAATATTGCTTTTGTTTTTGAAAAATGGACCTATTCATTATTTGGTGAAACTGTGATATATGTGCACAGGTGATTTTGGGGTTGCAGCACAGCTGACAAGGACCATGTCAAAGCGCAACACGGTACCATATTTGTTTGACATGTAGCTACAAAATTATTTTATTTTCTCTTTCCTCTGCTAAAATGCCTTCAAAGTTGTCACATGGGCCAAAATTTGCCGGTAGTATACTTGTGTCTTCTTGGCGATGCCTAAGTGATTTGATGAGTACTGATAATACATCCACGGGGATGTATGCGCGGAATTTACATAATGTGAACATCCTGTGTAAATTCCATGCATACATCTCTGTGCAGCAGTCATTTCCCATGATAACATCCCTAGATTAGGACTCTTTTAGGAATGGGTGGGCATGGTTCTATGATAGACATGAGCGCTTATTTATAGCCAGTTTTTGATACCATGCTATACTTTCGAACAAAGTTAAAAAGCAAAATATTTAAGAGTGGGTTTTTTTACATTGTGAACACTGAATTGTGAGTGCTATTCTCTAGAAAGGGAAGATTGAGACATGACTCAATGTAGAATACGGAGTAAAGAATAGTGAAATAAAGTTTTAAAACCCTAAAATTTAGTACTTTCTGCTCCTTCTCATGCAGCCCTATTTTAAATGACAAGATCCTAAAAGTTAGAACTAATATTCAAGATTTATCTTTGTTCTTATTTGCTGCCGGCTTCTCCTAAAGCTAGTAGAAATAGAATAGGTTCCATATGTTCACTTTTTTCAGGAAACTGCATTTATACCAACTTCTTTAAGGTATAGGTGTTCTAATTCTGCCACCAGCTTCAGTTATATAAAATTAGGTGTTGCCTCAACTGCAGCCCTCTAAAAGCTCTCCAACCCTAGATATCTTTCACAAAAACAGACTACTTTGCATTTGTCAACCTTTTTAGATGCCGTTGCTGTGAAACAACTTTTCAGGGACATCAGACTGCCCTTTAAATGGATGCTGTGTAGAAACTTTTATTTTTTTTGATAAGTAAGAAAATTTATTGATCGAATGATGAAACAAGGCCCTGCCCATGTACACAGGAAGTATACAAAAGCGACACCTAATTACATTCTAGAAAACTGAAAAGAGAGCAAGAACTCATGAACATTCCCTCTCCCTGTGTAGAAACTTTTGATTGAAGGGTCTCCGAATGAAGAAAGCTCCAACAATATATACTGACAAATTGCCCAATACCCAGACCTGCTGGATCTTGCAAATTTGGTCTTGCAGGTCTCAATCAAACATCTGGGTCTGAAAAATCTCGTCTTGTTGAAGAGAGTACTTTTGCAAATCTCGTCAAGTTGATTTCAAGTTGCAAAAAGCATAACTGGTGAGTTTAATATATAAAATATTTTTTAAGTATTTTAATAGATAAATATATATGGTCATATATGGTGATTTGAAGAACTTCCTAAAATGTTGTATTTCGTAGTTTATTGGGTTTGGCTGATGCTCTTGATATATCACTCTGCCCCTTTGATGTCTAGTCTTCACTTGGTACCGATTGTTATAGTTGCCAATTTAATCCCCCCACCTCTCTGGAAACCGCTGACCAAATTTCTTGGGTTAATTTCTCAGGGTGGAAAATGTAAAAGGTCTTGATGCAGACAACACTTTAGTTGGAGAATCAAATTCTGTCACACTAGCCAATAAGGCGTCTCCTCACACCATATCTAGCTCTACCAAGCAAAACTTCAAGACGAAAGGTCTTTGTCAGACAGAGCTCGAAGTTGGCAGTGGTATAATCAGGCGCACATTGAACAATGATATTGTTAGCCAAAAAGCTTTTGCATTGCAAGATAAGGTGGTGTTTATTCTAATTTTTATATCTACCCAACTTATAAAATGACTTGTATTTTTTTATCCTATAACTGCTTTAGAGGTAAGCAATGACTTTATAACTCGTTGAAAGTTTTGAAAAGATTTGAGTTATTGTGATTAGTTGTATTATTAGAATAGATATACAGATTATGCATTGTTTAGAATTTATTGTTTGGAGATTTAGGATGGCTTACTGTCTTCCTTTATGTTTTTATATCATCTGCTTTGAAAATAGTGTGCTTCTCATGCCTTTGGATTCTGGCCTTCTGCTTGACTTCTTGCCTGTTTGACTAGGCTATTTATCTCTCCTGTTAGAGCCTTTGAAATTATTATTATTGTGGCTGCAGCCTTGGATTTGTTAACCTCAGTTCTATTGTCAATGCCATTTCAGCTTTGGTCCATATACGCAGCTGGCAATACAGTACCAATTCCATTCTTGAGGGCTACCGATATATCCCTTATTGCTCTCTTGTCAGACAATGTGCTTGGAAGCATGCAGCGGGATAACAGCGGAAATGTCGCTGTAGAGGCATTGCAGGAGCTCTTTACTGGTGATGGGCAGTCTAAAAAGGGTCGAAGAGTACAAAATGAGGTTACACCTCTCTGTCTCTCTCTCTCTCTGCCGTTTGGAATATCGGTGTCTTATACATTTGATGTGCTGCAGATGCCCCTGCCTCCAAGTGTTTACCAAAGGCTCACTTCAAGTTCTACCCTACTGAATTTGGCACAGGCTTTAGCATACCACTAAATGTATGGCTTCTCTTTTCCATTTATATTTTGTTGCTGATTACTTGCTGCATGTTTTTGGTCCAATTGACTTCCAGCAGAGCAATTATTTAGTGCGATCAGAGAATTTTGACTACAGCTAGTCAGTTCCCACTGCTACTTTTTTTCCTAATTTTTTTTTATCTTTTATCTTCTTTTCCTCAAGAATTAAAACCGACAATCACATAAATTGCTGCATTTCTTGGTGGGCAACTGTTTGCAGGTGTTATGAAGACATGCCACTTCAGGAGCTGCAGGCAACAGAGGAGTAGCAGACCATTCAAAATCTCTGTGATACTCTTAGAACTATTCTGCGGTTGTAGATAGGCAAAATTCTACCACTTTTGTACTTTTTTTAAGAAAATCTGTTTCTTCATTTATGTAGTTTTGTGGGTCTTTTTTGAAAAAAAAATATATATATTGGAAAGGCGAAAACTGTGTGGTAGGTGTGGATAAATAGCATTTCTTGTACAGACGGGTAATGGAAAAAAAAATGTGATCAGTAATTTTTTTCCGATTGCTATGTAAAATAATGGAGTAAGTGTGAATTAAATTTTTAATCGAATGTAGATTTCAGGTAAATGTTTTAATAAAATTAAAAAAATATAATAATTGGTCTCTGAAGAATATATTTAATAATCTTTTTAATAATATTCTTGAATGAGTATAGAGGGAGGGTTCGGATTTGAAAATGGTATTATAAGAACAATATGAAAATTTAAATGGAAAAATTATTTTTTATAAAATAATGATATTCTTATAATGTTATTATATAAAAATTATTTATGTTTATAAAAAATTGATGCAATTACTATTTATAAAAAAGGTTTATGATCAGCTCACCAAACCTGGTGAGCATTGGTATTGGCTAAGCTAAATGTTAGTGTTTAGTCAAATTTTGGTTAAGGGCTAGTTTGGATAGTCTACTTATTATTCATTATTTTATTATTATTTTTTACCTACTTTTCATTATTATTCACTATTATTTACTATTATTTAATATTTTATTATTTACTACTATTTAATATTTTATCATTACTTTTTTATTACTATTCACAGAATATCTGAAATCACCTCATTACTCAAATGCAACCTAAGTAGCTCAAAAGTGGTCTACATTGAAGTAGTCAAAAATTCAAAGCTCCACTTTTGAGCTACAGTAAATTCATCCATTTCTCCAAATTTGATCAGTCATTATTCATCTTTAAAAGAATATTTTATTCTAAAAATATTCTCAATGGCTACTATTAGATAATTAGGTTGAGGAAAAAAATAGTTGAGAATAATAATTTTATGCTAAGAATATTCCCAATGGCTACTGCAGTTAATTAATATATGGAATGTATTTGTAAAATATTAAAAAAATTAAAAAAATTATTATTAAAAAATATAATATAATATTATTATTTTGATATTTAGATTGATAATTCAATGTAAATTAATCTTGAAAATGTTACTTTGTTCACTCCATTTGCCTTCTCATTTTGACACCTCATGTATTTTAATTTTTTTTAGTTTTTTTTTATTTAATAGTTAAGGAAGTGACTATTAGTGTATTGATATTTTTTTTATATATTTTTTAAATATTTTAAAATGATAAAAAAATATGAATAAAAAAATTAAAAAAAAAATAACGATAAGATGTAGCAGCTCTGTTAGGGACCTCGGTCTAGTCCCTAAATATTGGGTTGTCCTCGCCTTGGTTTCCCTTGTAATGACCGATTGCCTTAGCCCTCTTGCTTGGACTTTGAACAATAATGACAATGTATGATGGTATTGATGAGTTTCTAAGTTATGAAGACATGGTATTTAGTGGCGAAATGGTAATGATGATGAGTTTGGGTGATTTAAGTGATGAATATGGGTGTTTGATGCCAAGTGGAACGGCTTGAAGGTTGCCTTTGATATTGGGGCCTATTGGATGATGATTAGGGTTGGTATGGTAAAATGTAGCTAGGGTTTTGTGTGGTAGCTAAGGATGATTTCGAGATTGGAAAGAGACGGACTAGGGTTGGAGTCTAGGATGAGATGCTAGGGTTTGGGAATGATGCGGAAGAATGAGGCTAGGGTTTGGTGGCTAGGGTTGGAAGGTGTTTGAATGAGTCTAGGGTTGCTCATTGACTTTATGGATTGATTAAAGATAAGATGAGGAAGATATGATTTGAATAAGGTAAGTGGATGAAGATGGATGGTGTTTGAATGAGTCTAGGGTTGTTCCTAGAGTTTAGGGATTTGGAGATGGAATTTGAATATGGTGAGATAGGATTGAGATATGGCAAGATGTTGAAAGTTTTTGGTTGACTTGAGTGATTGTAGGGAATGAGAGATTTGAGGGATTGAAGGATTCTAGAGAAATTCTTAGATTTAAGGGATTGGCTAGGATAAGATAAAGAATATAGGATTTGAATATGGCAAGATGATGGAGTCTTTGGTTGACTAGGTGTTTTGAAGGAGTTGAGAGATTTAAGGGATTTGTAGAGTGATTGGAGGGATGGAGTGATTCTAGGGAAGTTTCTAAAATTAAGGGATTGTCTAAGGTAATGGATATATTTCGAATTTGGAGGACTTGGAAGATGGAAGATGAGCTCCTAACTTGTAGGAGATGATTTAGGAACTGATAGGATTTTGGAAAGATAGAGATGATTGAGGGAAGATTCATAAGTGGTAGGAATCTATCAAGGAAAGATAGAGTTTCGGTTTTGGTAAGTGAAGAAGGTCTTAGTTGACTAGAGTAATTATATAAGATATGTGATTTATGGGATTGATTGAGTGATTAGATGGATGGAAAGAATTAAGGGATAAGAAATGGAATGGAATTTCCTAGGATCAAGGGATTTGGTGGTTTGAGTGATTGAGTGATTTTAGGGATGAGTCAACGTTCCTAAGATTAAGGAAGTTGCCAAATGAGACTCTTGAGGGATGGCTAGGATTTCTGGATGACAAATGTTTCGGCTATTTATGGAGATAATGGAGGCTATGTATAGTAAGTGACCAATATGGAAAGATGGTGGCAAGGGAATTTCGGCTAGGTCAATGGATTGGATGAAGGGTGGCTAGGGTTAGGATTCCTAAAGTTTAGGAAATTCTTATGGAAGGCTAAGGTTACCAAATAAGGCAAGATCTGTGTATGGCAAGATGAAGGCTGAGTGGATTTCAACTAGGGCTAATGGCTATGATGGATGAAGGGTAAATATGGGATATGGACAACTAGGGCAAACATTATAGTGGTCGAATTATAGTGTATGGATGGATTGAATGGGACAATGAACCTATATGGATGAACACGCATGAACAAGATGGATGAACAAGATGGAAGAGTATGATCAAAGGATGAATGGACTCAACAAATGAATATGGAGACTCTCTTTTTGGTTTATATGGATATTTTGATATGCAAGAAAAGATATGAACATCAAGGACAAATGAAGAACACGATAAACAAATGATAAACACTCAAGAACAAAGTGAACAAAAGATGGCCAATTCAACTATGATTCACGAATTGCACATAGATGAAATAAACCTCTTTATTGATAAACTTGAAAGTAACAAAGACTACAACAACTTGGATTCACGAATTGCACCAAGTTGCAAGAACAAGATAAGTTGAATCACACTTATTCACGAATTGCAAGGTGATGATCCTCTACTAAGGATTCACGAATTGCACCCATGTAGCCCAAGTGCTAAGCACTGAAGGATGATCTCAAGAACAAGTCTACCCACTCAGGGAATTTGCCAAAGGTTTAAAAGATGTAAACTAAATGTCTAAGAGTCCTATTTATAGAGAATACAAAGTGGAAATCCTAATATGTCTCTTGATAAATAAAAACAAATAAATAAACAAGTGATAGTAGTGTGGAACCCATGTGGGCCCACGACATTAGCCCTTGGTGGCCTTGGCTGGCCCATGCATGCCTAGGACCATGTCCTAGGGTAATTTTTTATGGGGTTTTGATAGGTTCATTCTGAGCGGCAGAACAACACCGCTCATTAATCTTTCTAATGATTTTCAGCTACAACTTCAATTTTTAATCAAATTTTTAATTTGAATAATAACTAGTTACCAATGAGCAATGCTACGTACAGTCCTCAAATAGAGACTGTAATGTAAGTCTAGGTAATTTTATCTTTAAAATTTTTTAAAATTACAAAAATATCTCTCTTAAAATGATATTTTTTCTCATTTAATAAAGTGTCTGCATATAGAGTGAAAAATGCAAATAGAATTTCTCATTACCAATACTCCTAAGCCCAGCCCGCCCCAATGCTTTTAGAGGCGCAGGAAACTGGAAAGCACCGCTAAGAGTTGGAGGGCCCCGACGACAATGAAGGGCAGCACTCTTCAGGCTCTACTTCTTCTTCGCAGAACTGGCAGCTCGCTTTCATCTTCCTCCCCATCCTTGTCGTCTGTAAAAAGGCTTTCTTTCTTAGCCTCCTTTCCTCCCCAGACACAGTTTCTTCCAAACCCTTGTCATTTTCGTTTGCTTCGCTTCCCTCTCAAACCCAATTCCTCTGTCCTTTCTTCTTCTTTTGTTGTTACTCTTCGGTTTGCGAGCACTACCATCTCCTCGTCCTCGGAAGAAGACATTGAGTTCGAGGCCAACGAAGAAGAAGACTCATTTCAATGTAAGCCTCTATTTTTTGTTTCTGGGTTCGGGGTTCTGGAGATTTTGAAATTACTTAACTTTATTTCTTTTTTCCTTTTGGTTTGTTTCCCTACATCGAGCAGAAAGAGCTCTAGTGTTCTCATGTAATTCGTTGAGATCGAAAATGCTGCTTTGCGCGTTGTATGATGGGTTTGAAGGCTTGGAAATAACTCGATAACCTTGATATGTTCCTCTTCGGCATGTTATTCCGGTGTATGCTAAAAGTCCAATACTCCGGATATGTATAGACCAGTTTTTTTTTTTGAAACATATATAAACCAGTTTATTTTCCATTAAGTTATCTCTTATTCTACGCTTATAAAGATTTGAAACCATGCTGTGAGTTTTATACTTTTGGCATTTTAAAAGTCTTGTACTATTAAATATACTCATTTTGATCTTGGGATACTAGTACTTTCTCTGAATTTCCTTGAAATATAAATCTTGGGAAAGGAAAAAAAAAAACAATACATGTTTTGTCATCAGCTTCATTGAAGGATTTAAGATTTGACCAATTATGTTCAGCTTCATAGCTATATTTCTGGCTGTTGACACAGATCTTTAATGTATTACACATATATGCCACATAGAGTCGGCACTCAATGGTTGTCTTTTTCCTCATGTTCAATGCAGAAATTATAGATGTAATCTTCGCTCTTGATGCATGCTTAGACTTCATGAGTAGAAGTAGCTGTGTAAACTTCTCAGTTCCAGCTTTCTGTTTTCCTGGTCATAGATACTGTAATGCTATCCTCGCTCAATTTTTGTTTTTGTTTTTTATTTGCAGGTGAGACAAATGAAGAGGGGGAATCCACAGATGGATGGGAAGAGGAGGAGGAGGCTGAGCCTGAGGTACAGTGTTCTGGCGCTTCAACGATCTACATCTCAAATTTCATTCAGCTACACAAAGTTAACATTTCAGTGGATGAAAATGGTTTATAGATTGGTGATGGAGGTGATGGTGGCGGTGTTGTGTTGCAAGATGTCCCATGGGGTGAGGGGGCTCTCTCAATTGCCCTTGACGTCTTGTTGCAGTTTGGCGATGACATGAAACTCTATGCTTTCAAGACAACTCCTCGCGGATATGTTTATGTGAGACTGGATAAACTGTCAAATGAGTAAGGCCGACCTTTTGTAGCTAGGATGTGGTTACTTTTTCCAATAAAAAAACATTTTCTCAAAAACTATAAATGGTAGCATATCCTATGGTCAAAATACAAGCTCTTACGATTGTATTTTCTCAATCTGATTGTTTGACAGGGTCTTTTGTAAGTTTTTTTTTCATATTTTTTTTATGTTAGTCTGTAGCTATAGCTACATCTTAGGTAGGGGAGACAACTTATAATATTTTGTTTTTCAAGTTGAATTGCCATAGTTTTTTTTTTTTTTTAAGATCCAAGTATTGCTTTCATCAGATATGGTTGTCCCAGCATGGAGGAGCTTGAAAGCTACAGTCAAGAATTCAAGAAAAGATTGGATGAAGTTGGAGAAATTGGAAAAGTACCTGATAATTTGGCTCTTGAGGTATTGAATGGCTAGATTTCTTCTGCAGTTGTACACAAGGCTTTAATAGTTATGCTGTTGAATTTTCCCGTAATTTCATAAAGATTTATCTGATATATAAACCTTTCACGTTGTAGATTGTGTATAAAAACACTTTACTTTGATTCATAGGTATCATCTCCAGGGGCAGAGAGGTTGCTAAAGGTACCGGATGATTTAGATCGGTTTAAGGACATGCCTATGAGAGTGTGCTATGTCGATGTGGAGTCTAAAGGTCTTGATAAGGATGGAATCTTTGTGCTGGATTCCATAGAAACGGAATCAGAGAGTTGTGTGTGGAAGTTGGCTAATGTGAAGGAAAACAGGGACCCTCAAAGCAAAGGTAGACCTTTTAGCCGGAAACAGAAGGATTGGAGATTAAAAGTTCCATTTGGGATGCATAAAAAGGTATTCCTGTACCTTGAATACTGAATCTTACTCGTGAGCTTGTATTGAAGAACATGAGATGATAAAGTTTTGCCGTGTTTTGGATGAAATGATCCAGTACAACATGTAACTCTCGTGTGGCATTCCTGGTGTCTCTCTCCAGGTTTGTTTTTATTTTTTTTACAATTATTTTTGGGTATTGTAACTCGAATTATGTTGTCACTTCTTGGGTACTTTCCAAAGAACAATCTTGATTAGAGGAGAGTTTTGGACTCCATGGCGTATGGCCGTGGAAACTCGAGGCAATAGCTATGGTTGTGGGTGTAATTGCACCATCATCCACCCTAAGAATGAGGCTAAAAATAGAAGGGTTCC
Source organism: Juglans cinerea (assembly GCA_961763995.1). Taxonomy (NCBI): domain Eukaryota; kingdom Viridiplantae; phylum Streptophyta; class Magnoliopsida; order Fagales; family Juglandaceae; genus Juglans; species Juglans cinerea. Next base: position 21,845,886 of record CAUIVZ010000011.1, read on the forward strand.
TTTCTGTCTCGGTGACCGGAAAGAGCCACCAGAAGTCCTTTTCTTAATAGAAGTATACCTTTGTTTGACATCATTCTATCTCATTACACTTTTTGCTTCTCCTTGACCTTCGTGACAAAAATAGTATTGAGTACGGTTAAGAAGGGAAGGAAAGAGAGACAATTTACTTAACAATCATCGGTTTTGATACGAATAGAAGGTACTATAAAAGTGTTGGAGGTACAAGAAAAAGGATGTTTTTGTGCATGTTCATGAGGTTGGAGTTAGTTAAAAGAAGCCAAAACCCAATTCGAGGGACAGTAATTTCATTTGGAACTTTGCTCCTCATCTCTATACGTCACATTTTTTTATTTTATTCTTTTTAAATTAATTGAATTCTTCTAGTTATCGTCCATATAATACACATTTGACAAGATAAATTTTTTTTTAAAAAAAATGTAGAATGATATGTTGAAATGATGACTAAAATTTTTATTTCAGAACCTCCTGGTCCAATTCCTGGATTGGGCTTCATTCGGTGCAATAACTGAAGCCCCTTCCAGCACATTTTGTCCACTTTAGTTAATTAAGGCCAAGCTGCTTTGGGCCTTAATTTATTTTCTTTTTAAATTTTCTCAAGGACCAAAATAACGTAATTAATATGCATGATAAATAAAAAAATAAAAAAAATAAAGGATTAGAGTATAATGAGTATTGGTGAAAAATCTCTTGACTATACATTTGACTACAGTGTTCCTTAATCCTTATCCAGACGCCGCCGAAAATCGCATTTAAAGATTTCATAAATTGGGCCCGCATTCGTCAATTTATTTGTTTTTTTTTATTGCTACATCATACCTGTTTTTTTATTTATAGGTCTTTTATTATCTCCTCTTATCTATAAGAGTAATGTTATATGTAATTTTGAAATGCGTAAGCGCCATACAGTTATTTTGAAAAAGAATAGTCTACTATTAAAAAATTATTATTTTTTCATGTGGGTCTCGTATTTATCTATTTTTTTTAAAGTGATTATACGACGTCTATACTTCACGACTATAACTATCATTTCTATGTATATAATTAATGAATCTAATTTTTATTTTGAAAAAAAAAAGAGAGAGAAGTACACGAAGAAACTCTAATAGAATATTTGATAGAGTGCCCATGCACCCACTTGTATATGTTCCAAACTGATGGATGAATTGCTGATTTATTTTATGCTAAAGCAATCAAAATTCAAAGATACCATTGTGAAAATGCTCAAAGAGATATATATATATATATATATATATATATATATATATATATATATTACTTTGAAGGTTGAAAGAGTGGCCTGGAATTTGCTCAAAGTTAGATGCCTACACGCCACTGTTACTTGTATCCATATTTTGACTAAAGAGAAGTAGCCAACCAACCAACCAACCAACCTACGGGCCGGGATGGATCATTATCTTTCACCAGTTTTATAGTCATTTTTGGCTTTGTGTTGCTTTCAGTCAAAACCACCATGACACCAGCTTTCTTCTTGTCTGCTTGCATGCTTTCTTCTTGCATTCCTGGGAACTGTTTGGTACAGTTGTCAGTTGTTTATTATATTATGCTTGGTGTATGTGGTCCTGCAGGCTAGCAAGCATAAGAAGATCATGAGCTACTTCTCCAACCTTCATAAAGCTTTCGATGTTGAAAGATCAATTTCCAAGCTGAATAACTCCCAACTTCTCATTCAAATACCTTGATTTGGCTATACTACAGTTTATTAATTAAACAAACATCTCAACTCGAATATCAAGGAATAATCTTGCATTTTCATGCAGAAAATGTCTCAGATTAATATAGATCCCTATATATATGTCCTTAGAGTCGGGCTACTCTTAAGGACATATAGTTACTTTTGCTACTTTTTTTTTTAATTTTTCTATTCACATTTTTTTAATATATTTAAATATTTTTAAAAAATAAAAAATTACCAATACACTTAAAATCACTTCCTTAATTATTAAATAATAATAATAATAATAATAATAAAATTTCCCGAGCACCGGTAACAATTGGTGGGCAAACTAGCTTTTTCCATGTCCTTATCATGTGAGAATTATAAAACTATATATTAAAAGCAAAATATAATATTTTTTTTCTTATTATTTTTAAATTTTGTAATAGTATTAGTGAAAGAGGATTAATATATTTTAAACTCTTTTTTTTTTTTTTTTTTTTTTTGTATTTATGGTATTTCATAAATTTTCAGTTGCCCAACTTCTTAAGAAACTGATGATCTTCCACTTCAGCATCAGCAAAGGGATAGGCATTATCTGGTGAAATGGATTTGACACCATTTTAACTAATCACATCGAAAGAAAAAGGGGTCCCAAAAATACTCTGAAATGGTAATTAAAAATATTTCCTTTAGTGGAACCCAAAAATTCCCATAAGAAAAAACAAAATAGGATCGATCTTTATCTGATTCATGTGTTTCAACAACTAACTACGGATGAGAGAGGCCAAGTCCCCACCAAGCACCATGCTTGTGCAAGGAGGCTTTGAGATGATCAGATCTAGACAGAAATTAAGGAGTTTGATGGTTTTTGGAGTTTTCCATTATTTGGTTTGAAACAACTTTTGATATTAGAGAGGTTGTACTTGTTCATTGAAGGATGAAGATGTTTTGGCCAGTGATGACTTCATGCATATTTGATTACTTTATATTATTTTCATGACCCTTAACTATAGATTAATTAATTTTATAATAAAAGGGCTTAACTAGTTCAATACGGGAAGTGGGATTTCATTCAAGAGCATGATTAGAGTTGTTTCTTCATTTCCTGTCAATAGTGGTAGAATGAAAGGTGGGGGAAGATTATCAGCCGAGGCATGATTCCTGCTGGAAGTAGGAACCCATCAGTATGTCATGCTTTGATAATGCAAAGATTCCTCAAACTGGGGTAGGAAGTCTTGATTTGTCATGATGTGGGGGCTTTGATTTGGTGGGAGGGAACTTTATGTATACTTTTTACTTGGAACACCCCCACCTTCCCTTTTAACCACCATGCAGGTTGATTTTGATGTAGAGAGATTCCAAACTCCCTCTTGAGTATTTATTTCTATTTCTATGGTGTGGAGGTTGGAGGAAGTAAAGAAAATGATGGTTGACATGATGTATTCAATGCAACACTATGAAAGATGACATAAAGTTGGTTTCTATAATTAAGGAATAGGCCCATAGATTGAATTGGCATAAACTCTTTCAACAATCAAACAAAACATTATAATTGGGAGATTTTTTCGAGAAAACTGAATCACACAACAAACTTTTCTAAAAGAAGAGGACAAAAAGAGAGTAATTCTACGTATAATCGTAAAATACGTAAATGTCGCGCAATGACATTGAAAAAGAGTAGAGTCTACTATTAAAAAAATTAATTTTTTTCATATAAATCCTATATTTCATTCATTTTTTTTAAAACACATTTCACCTTTGGAGCATATATTCAAGTTGGACCATCAGTGGCCCCAATGACTTTGACTTCAGACCGTATGTATTCAATAAGAAATATTACATTTACGTGTCAGTATTCATCTTTGATTTTAACTCTTTCAAATCACATAACAATAATAATATTAAAAAATAATATTTTATTTAAATTTTAACTGTCATCTAAAAGTTAAAACCATCTTATTTTATTATCCAAACTGCATCTTAGTTTAGGTAGTAGAGTGTTATTAGAATACTCAACTATTATTTATTATTTTATTATTACTTTTTATATACTTTTTATTATTATTTACTATTCAATATTCTATTATAATTTTTCTATTATTTTTTCATTATTATTCACAGAATATTTGAGATCACCTTGCTATCCAAAAACAACATTAGAGAAATATAGTTACGCAGACAAATAAATTAAGATTTTAAATAAGTCCCATTATCTTTAAGGACGCTGCTACAGAGAATTTCGGTAAACACTTCAAATCTTTTTATTTTTTATTTTTTTACTTGTACTTTCACCATTTTTTAAAACTATTTAGATATTTTTTAAATATAAAAAAATGACATATTCATTTAAAAATACTTACTTATTCACTGAGTTAAAAAAATAAAAGAAAAAAAAAATTAAAAAAAACCATCGGTGAACACATTCTGTGGAAAAAGCATTTCTCTATCTTTAATAGAAAACTATATTCTGTTTTCTTGCAAGGCAGGGAAATATATTTGTATATTTTTCAGCGTCAGCTTTGGAAGGGTGTTGGAAATTTACTTGTGATTTTATTTTTTATCTTTATATTTCATACTTCAATTTAATACGAAATATGAAAATAAAAAAATAAAATTATATATTTTTAAGTTGCGTAGATTTATGTTTAAAATTTTTCAAAAATTAAAACTTTTGTTTTCTTTGGCAGTTTTAATCCATAAGATTTACATGTATTTATTCACCTTTTATTTTTTTATTTTCATTTTGGTTTCTGTATCAGATGTTTTCGCAGAGGATCTAGGATTGAGGAGTTTTCTAATCATCATCTGTGGAAAGCGGAGAGAGAGAGAGAGAGAGATATTTATTCATTATCTCTCTATCTAGTTTTATCCGTTTACTTCGAAGAGAGAGAGACTTGTTGTTTTGTGTGTGCGTGTGTTTTGTCACGGTCATTGTTTGCACGTGGAAGCCCACAAGGTAAAATTCTTCTCAACTTCTTCTTGTGAAGGTTTTGTTACAATCAGAGTAAATGAATTAGAAAATAATGTTTCTCTGCAGTATGATATAATTCCTTATTCATACCAATCTTCCACCTTCGCCAGTTTCTTACTTCTCTTTGCCACTCCTCTTCTGCTCCACCGTTGTAAGCATTTCTCTTTTGTTGTATTTTTGTTCTTCGACATGCTGCGGTGTCGGGAATCCTAGACTGCATGGGATTGTTAATTTTTTTGTAGTTTTATTTTGTTTTCAGCTTCTTGGTGTAATGGGGTTCTGAGTCGAGGGTGTTTTACGATCTGGCTGTGATGGATGCCTGTATTTGCTGTGAAATTTGTCTGTTTGACTTGATTTCGGTTCCTTTGCGTTGATCTCTGGAGCATAAACTGTATAATTATCATACCCTTTTGTTGGATTGTCTACTTCTCGTCAATTTGAGTCCATGCACAGATTGATTTGTGTTACCATATAGTTGTTCATAATTTCTTTTTTCTAATATCTCAAATTGTTGTTTGAAAAAAAAAAACATTCAGTCATGGACTCTGTAGAATTTTAAATGATCTAGATTTTATGTTCACCTGTACTTGTATAAGTCACTGCATATGAGCGCTACAAGGAGGATGACTTCTTTGTGGATTGATGTCATATTGATTCTAATTAAGCTTGTTGAAAGCATGGCTCTTTCTGAAGTTCAGATTGTATTTTTGAAAAATAAACCAGTCTGAATTTTGGTATTGTTGCCGTTCTTATGTTTCTAGATAGAGCTGTTAAACTTATGGAAAGAATGGCTCTCTCTGGGGCTTGTAAAAATCGAGGGGAGGTGAGGATCCATGAAAGTTTGGATGAGCTTAGCACTGATTTGGCAGACTATATTGCTGAATTATCAGAGGCATCTGTGAAAGAGCGGGGTGTCTTTGCCATTGCATTGTCTGGTGGTTCTCTTGTTGGCTTAATGAGGTATCAAAGCCTTCCTTTTGTTTGCCTCATGATTTCTCTAGTTTTATGACTTTGGTACTTAGTTTAATGACGCGGTGAAAAACAGGAAACTCTGTGATGCTCCTTACAACAAGACTGTAGACTGGGCCAAATGGTATATATTTTGGGCTGACGAGCGTGTTGTGGCAAAAACTCATGCTGACAGCAATTATAAGCTAGCAAAGGATGGCCTATTGTCCAAGGTTCTTACCTCTTACTTCATATATTCTTGTGTCTTTTTTCACTTTACCTATCTATATGTAGGCTGTGTTCAATTTTCAGAAAGGTTGGAGGGGGAGGAAAGTAAATGCAGTTGGTTGCCATCCTTGAGCTGCCTTTTGTTTAGACACCTTCGCTGCTTTTTTGGAAAAGGGGGGTCCAAGTTTCCCTACCGATAGCCAGATACAGGAGTCCGTTATGGATTTAGTTGTCAGTTCAAATCCTCCTCAAAATTGGTCCAGACCCTTCCAGTTACTGGAACATTTACTTGAGGCCAACTTATCTGCCAATTTATTTGGCACCAAATGTCTTCTTAACACCCTTAGACTGTCATTACTTTCTTTGTGTAGAGTGATTGGTAAGATCTTTTGGATTTTCCTGTCGGTAGAAAGTACCATGATTCAACTCTTTAACTATTGTGCGGATTCAAGATATGTGTATGAAAGTAATAGGTGCTTATCATATTTATTTAGTCGAGTTTGTACCATGCTGAAACTTGCTACCTGCTGCTAAAATTCGGAGTTTCTCTAATATCTCAATGTCCTCTTTAGTCTTTACAGCTGCTTTATACTTGTTACGGTTTTGTTCTTTTGTGGACTTTCAATCTTGTAAAATTGGCAGCTAATAAGAAGGTTCTTACAAAATATAGTGTCGATACAGAGGAAGGACTTTAGGCAAATATTATTTAGGTGGCTACTTAGCCATTTTATGCTGTATTTTTTGTTTCTATAAAGAGGCTATAATAACAGCTAAATGCCTACATTATTCCCCTTTCTCTCTAAAGAATGGTGTTGCTCATGGGGATATAATTTTTTTTTTTTTTTGTAGGTAAAAATGTAAATGAAATTGAGCGGCTGTGATGGTCATGGGGAGATAGGACTTACAGTTTTTTTTTTTTCTTTCTTTTTTTGCTTGTTGTACAAGGCCATACTCGGAACCACTGGTATCTAGTAAGTTGGCTTGGAGAATACATATCTTGGAATTCAATATCAAAATACAATTATGTTTTGACTGACTAATTAGTATGTCTGAATGTATCCAAGCATGTCCTTTATTACTTGCTCGTCTGTATGAATGAGGAAGTGGTCCTTATTAGTTGATATTCTCTTACTTACCGGAAAAAAACATCAATAAAAGACGTTTTCCCATAAATAGATTTTGATTTATATGTAAAATCTCAGCTCTATGCACTTCTAATTGACAAATATTAGACTGACAATCTTGTATTTGTGGCAGCCCTTACTTACCTGTAAAGCCTCCTACTACGCCTGAGATACTTTTCGAGGAATTTTTGAATCTTTATCATTGTCAAGTTTCCCACTTTTGGAAGTAAAAACAAGTTTCTACTGCTTATGATTGACTATTTTGAGTATCAAATCCCATATATTACAGTAATTTTAAGAAGAGTTATTCTGTTATCAAGCAGGTGTGTAGAGCACACCATCCACATCACTTAAATGGTAAGATTTGATTTGTAAGATTCAAATTTTAAAATGTATCTTTCAAATCAAATTATGCCACATAAGGAGTGAGTGGTGTAGAGGCCTTAGAATAGCAGTATTCTTGTAAGAAGCCACGCTTTGTTCTTTTTTTATGCATATTGGTATCCTCCATAAACTTGGACATATTGTAGGAAATCTAGATTTGAAGGTGGGTGAGGACTAGTTACTTGTAAGTCTCTGACATTGTACAGGGGACCTGGGATCAAATCCTAGTTAGGGCAAAGGATTGGAGAAACCTACCTTCTATTGAGTGGCCTATAGTTCCAATGCGTTCGTGCTCTCAAATGGCCCCGGCAAAAATATTTATTGAGTTTTGAAGACTCAGGACCATAGTGGTTTTGCTGGTTAGATTTTTATTTTTTTATGAGCTTTGCTGGTTGTTAGATTACTTGTGCTGGTGTATTAATAAAATCTTATAGGGTGTTTCACTGTCAAACGATATGGGTGTGTGTAATCTTCTCATTAGATCACCTGCATTTTACATTACAGGTGCCTATAATTCCCAGTCACGTGCATTCTATCAATGATTCAATGACAGCAGAGGAGGCTGCCGATGACTACGAGTTTGTCATTCGACAATTAGTGAGAACTCGTGTGGTCAGTGTGTCTGAGATTAGTGATTGCCCGAAGTTTGACCTTATACTCCTTGGAATGGGCCCTGATGGCCATGTTGCTTCACTATTCCCTAACCACTCGGTGCTCAATGAGAGAGATGAGTGGGTAACTTTTATTACTGATTCCTCCAAACCCCCACCAGAGAGGATCACATTCACTTTGCCTGTCATCAACTCAGCTTCCAACGTCGCTGTGGTTGTGACAGGTGACAGCAAAGCAGAGGCTGTACACTTGGCAATCGACGATGTGGGACCTGACTCGCTGTCACCGCCGGCAAGGATGGTGCAGCCAATGAAAGGGAAGTTGGTGTGGTTTTTGGACAAGCCAGCTGCCTCAAAACTTGACCGTTCTCAATTTTCTGAGTAGGTTGGGATGTGTATTGCTTGTATGTTGTAGTGATGGGATTTTACCCCAGTGGATTATGTTCTTTCCTATTAGTTCTTTTTGCTTTTCGCATTCAGTTAAGTTCTCCATTTGGCCTTTCTTGCTCTCTTCCTTAACAAGGGTTGGACAATTGTGATTATCCTTTGTTGTGAGATGAGGTTAATAAGGTAGGGGCCATGATGCAAAAGCTGTTTTGTTCAGGTTCCTTTTAGGAACTTGAATACTAAGTTCATGAAATTCAACTGGATCTTTGTCTCCTCCCTCTGCTCAATCACAAACAAACAACACACACACGTTGTTGTTGTGATCATCATCATAATTACTGGTGCTTAGTAGTCTAATGTCCACAGAATGATAAATTAGAATTGAAACAGCAGATCACCAGATTACTTCAATTATCATAAACATTTGTAAGTAATTGACACTCCCATATCTTTCAAGATTAACGACTGGTTTCAAATTCTACAGGTACAGGGGGATAAGGTTGGCACACCTTTCTCTTTAAAATGATATGCCTTCCAAAAAATATCATTTGATAGTTTCTACGAAGAATTGAGATGAAAAATATTATTTATATGAAAAATAATTGAGATGATTTATCCTCTAAACTTCATTGATCAAGGAAAAGTTTATTTAAGGTCTCAATTATAGCATTCTATGCTTTATGTGACATCAAAATAGATATATTTTACATGAAACTTGATAAACTAGCTTAAATATTAAAATGAAATATGGCATTCTAAAATATCATTTGATAGTTTCTACGAAGAAAAAAATTTCTATATATCTCATATTTATAAAAAGAATAATGAATGAATATTATTTTATGAAATATTATCGTCAAAAATCTAAAACAGACATTAAGTTGTGTTCTTAACTTAAAATTTTATTTCTATGTTATTTTGCAAATTATCAAGATTTAATTTTATATACAATTATGATTTATGATTTTGTAATTTTTCTTTTTACTTTACATGAACATCTCATGCCATAGAAAAGTTTGCCTCCCAAGAAAAATTGCCGGTTCCGTCACTAAGTTTAAAGAGGGTAGGGCGAAAGTTTTTGTTTTTCTAGTTAGAAAATAGAAGGGAAAGCAAAAGAAAGCACTTGGTCTATCAAAGGTGCATAAAAAAAAGTGTAATGATACATTTACACCTCATTTACTACTGCTTTACTATCTGTTATTTTTTTTTTATTTTTTTGCTATTTGAATCTAGATTAAAAATCCTAAAACATGAAGTTCTTGCATAATTTAGAAGAAAATAAATTCAATTAACCAACGTAATCATGTAATTTTGAGTCAATTTTTATAAAATTGAATTTATTTTCTTTTAGATTATGCAAAAAGGTCATTTCTTCATATTTTCAATCCAGATTCAAAGAGTAAAAGAAAAAAAAAACTGGATAGTAAAACAATGATAAAAGAAATGTAGGGGTATCATTATAAAAAAAAAAAAAAAAGGGTGTAAAATGAATGATGAAATGATCCAGATATTATAAAACAACTTTGTAAAACTTTTGTTGTCTAATGTCCATCATCTAAAAAATATTGGGTTTTTCTTATCCATTATAAGAAATATTCAATTAGACACTTCAATTGCAGGATGTATTTCTATCCCACGTGTTTTCATCGTGGCCGTTTATTTTTTAAAAAATGCTAAATTAATGAAATTGAACTTTCATTCATGTATAGAAAAAAACATTCTATCAAGTTATTGTCGAAATTTGAGGATGTCAAGTTGTATGACAAATCATGACCATATATTTTTAAAAATATTAAATTAATAAAATTAAATTCTCAAATAATACATATGGTAAGATCTATTCTTCTATATAACTATTTTCTTCTATTTTCATTTATTTGGGAGGGGTGGAATTTTCGATAGAATGAATACTATGCATCAGCCACTATTCATTCTCATAGCTCACACCTATAGCTTTTTTATAGAGTATGAAAATATTTTTCATAAGGTGTAGAAGTATTTTTCATAGAGTGTAAAGTGTGGGATGATAAATAGTGGCCGAAGAGAAATAATTTTTCTTTGGATAGACTATGGAGTAGCTGTGTAAGGTTGCTCGCATAAAACGACTGGGGATTGATGCAGATCCACCAAACAAACGACAGTCGTTTTTACTTTAAGAAAATGTACGAATGCAGACCCTACTCACCTGCTCGCCAACTCCTCTCTCACTTTCTCTATCTGCAGCTGCTTGTTCGGATTGATATCTTCCTGGAGCACTACACAGCTCTCCCTGTTCAGCTTCAAACTTTACATTAGAGTACATAGGAGTCTCAGCAGGTCTCGCGCCCAGCATACCGCTTTCATATGTAAAAATCGTCTTCACGAAAAGGTATTCGCTTCCACTTTTTTAGTTTTATTGTTCATCTGAAAAAGAAGATAACTTTTCACCATTTTTTTCCTGAAGATAAACGAGAAAATTAAGCTTTGGAGTCTCACGTTTTATGGTTTGAAATTAGCTTTTCTTGTTCTCTTATTGATATGCTCCCTTTGCTCTAGAAATTTCTGTAGCTTCTTTTGTGCATTTGATTCTTTTGGACTTTGTTTTCTTTCATCTATTAAAATTTTGTTACGTGAATGCCAAATTATGGTTTCACTTAATCTTCCTTCAGTACCAGGCGGATTTCTTGTTAGAATTAAATAAATACTTTTAAGGGGGTCTTAAGTGAACTTCCTAGCTTTTAGATTTGTTGGATAACTTCAAGTACAAGTGCCTTGTTTAGATCACTTGAAAAAATAGTTTCTCTAGGGGCTGTATTTGGCCCAAGTATGGGGAGTCAACTTTTGTTATTAGTGTTCAACTGAAAACTGAAAATGTCTATGCATTTCTTTTTTCGGTTTGCATACTTACAGTGCCGAAATATTAAGTCACTGTCATGTCTAACAAAGGAAGTGATGAGAATAAGTTCTTATCACAAGACATTATATGCCACGCCATAGTTAGAGCAGTTAACTCTAATTCTCATATTAGTAGTCTTCTTTCTAAGGTTCTGTCAATCTGAATCTTTTGTTTTGGCTGCTAGGTTTTAGTATACTGTCCTGTAAAAATTTGTCTGCTATTTTATTTTACTTAAATCATTTTTATCACCTTTATTGGTAAATGGTAACTCCTGATTTTAAGTTGTCCAGAAATGCCTTCTTTTTCACTCTTTATATAACTGTGCAGACTAAAAGGAATAGAATATTTACTTCGACCTCACGTTGTTGAGAAGCCGCTCCTGATATGAATACTTTGAAGCAATTTGTGCCCAACAAACTTTGGCTTAGTGGTTTCACAAAGTATTTTAGAGGTAATGTATATTCAGTTTAAACAACTTGGCGTCTAAATTGGGTGAAATAATGGGTTTTTAGTTGAATGCCACTCAGAATTTTTCACTGTGATTACGAAAATCAGCTTTCAGGGATAACTGTGCCATATAGGACATAAACTATGGTTGGTTGCGATACTTTGATTGCAGAAAGAAGTTATATGAGCCCTCTTGTTTTTTGGATGAATTTATCTGAGCCAGTTTCTATATACTTGTTCCCATCCTTTCTGCAGCACTGCATTCTTCCTCTCCAAATGCCTCCGTGGAAGTTCATTCTCCAGAGCAGGAAGTAGTTATTGCTTTGGGAAGCAATGTGGGTGATAGACTACATAATTTCAACAAAGCCTTGGAGTTGATGAACAACTCGGGCATAAATATTACAAGACATGCTTGTTTGTATGAAACAGCTCCAGCCTATGTGACCAATCAGCCTCTCTTTCTCAACTCAGCAGTTAGAGCTGCCACTAAACTCGGCCCACATGAATTATTGGGAGTACTCAAGAAAATAGAAACAGACATGGGTCGTACTGATGGTATAAGGTATGGTCCAAGACCAATTGACCTGGACATATTGTTCTATGGAAGGTTCAAGGTCCACTCTGATCTTCTAACTATACCCCATGAAAGAATTTGGGAGAGACCATTTGTAATGGCCCCTCTAATGGATTTGTTGGGATCAGTTGCTGATTGTGATACAGTTACCTGCTGGCATTCCTTTTCAGTGGATTCTGATGGACTTTTTGAGTCATGGGAGAAAATGGGTGGTGAATCCCTTATTGGAAAGGAAGGCATGAAAAGAGTTTTACCCATTAAAAGGGGTTTATGGGACTGGTCACAGAGAACCTCTGTCATGGGTATTCTTAATGTGACCCCAGATAGTTTTAGTGATGGGGGAAAGTTCGTTTCTGTGGACACTGCAATTTCTCAGGTCCGCTTGATGATTTCTGAAGGGGCCGATATAATTGATATTGGTGCTCAATCGACAAGGCCAATGGCCTCTTGGATATCCGCTGAAGAAGAACTAGATAGGCTTATCCCTGTTTTAGAAGCTGTTGTAAGGATGCCTGAGGTAGAGGGAAAGCTCATATCAGTGGATACTTTCTATTCAGATGTTGTTTCAGAAGCAATCAACAAAGGGGCTCATCTTGTGAATGATGTATCTGCTGGGAAGTTAGATTCTAACATGCTTAGAGTTGTTGCAGGCCTGAAGGTTCCATATGTTGCAATGCACATGAGGGGGAACCCATCTACGATGCAAAATACTGAAAACCTCCAGTATGATGATGTTTGTAAGCAGGTAGCTTCTGAGTTATACTTGAGAGTTAAGGATGCAGAATTATCAGGTATTCCAGCTTGGAGGATAATTATTGACCCCGGTGTTGGATTCTCAAAGAGAAGCGAACATAATTTGGACATCCTAACAGGTTTACCAAGCATTCGTGCAGAGATTGCAAAAAAGAGTTTCGCCATGTCTCATGCTCCTATATTGATTGGACCCTCGAGAAAGAGATTTTTAGGTGACATTTGCTCTCGAACTGCTGCAGATGAGAGAGATCCTGCCACTATTGCTTCTGTCACAGCCAGTGTTTTAGGTGGAGCAAACATTGTTAGAGTACATAATGTAAGAGATAATCTTGATGCTGTGAAGGTCTGTGATGCAATGCTGAAGCAGAGGAGATCTTGCGATTAAAGGATGTAAATTATTTGTTTCTTTTCTCTTCTAATCGGAAATCTGTCTTGATATGTTTTTCCGCCACATCTAATTTCTAGTTTCTGGATCGGTTATAGAACTAGAAGGCTGCCATTGGAAGCATTTGCTTTGCAACCTGATGTTTACAGTCAACACTGGTATGAACTTACAGAAGTGAATAGCATTTCCAAGATTTATTTTTCCTTCTTTTCACCAACCCTGTCCTCAAACTTCATCAGAATTTTGTGGTCTTGTTATTTCTCATTGATAAGTTTTTGTGGATTCAACTAACTTCTCATTGACATCGCCTACTAGGAGAGCCGGCCCTAGCAAGATAGAGAGAGAAGCTCCTCCCTCCCTCCTCCCACCCTCTTCTCTCTTCCCTCTCATCTCTTATTTCATCCTTTTCTTTTTATTTTTAAGTTTTTTTCAGGGCTAAGGATGGAGGAAGTCTGATCTGTTACTTTCCAACGTTCGGCGACCACCACGCGCCCCACCATGGGCTTCCCAAGTCGCCGATTTTTCAGACGGGCGACGAAATTCGCCGAACAGAGCGGCGCGTGAGCCACAAGCGCGGCCCAAAGGTACGGGCCACGAGCGCGTGTAACCCACACGCCATCACTCAGAGTGCTTTTCTACCACCACGCGCGGCTATTCTGGGTCCAGGACCACCGGCTACTTCAAACATGACCGTCCACCATTCCTCCAAGGTGATATGTGGTCCTCACGAGCCATCACTAGGGCTGATACCCGCATGGTGCGGGGCGAGGGGTACCCTTCCCTGCCCCGCACCATGTGAGGGTAGGGTTTTTCCCCCTACCCCCCACCTTGGTGCTAGGGGCTGGGGAAAAAACCCCATTCGCCCCGCCCCCCGCCTAGGCCAACACATCGGGTCTAAAAAAAAAATTTTGGTCCAAAATTAGTTTTTTAGACCCAAATTATAATATAATTAAAATTATAAATTAAAATTTATAAATACAAAAAGAACTTAAACTCATTAGAGTTAGATTTTAGATTATCTTGGCCTCTTAGGCCAACCTTTATATAAGATGACTATTGTATTGCCTTGGCCTCCTTCAGTATAAAGATTGGCCTAGGAGGCCAAGGCAACCCAATGACTTGAATACAATTTCAAGTCTTTAATAAATTGTATATATCTATATACAATATATTTATATATATATATATAAAATTATATATGTGGAGCGGAGCGGGAGGCAAGGCCCCACTGGGGTCATCTCGCCCCCGCCCCTCTAGGCCTTCTCCATGCGGGGCGGGGGGCCTCGATGGGCGGAGCAGGGTAGCCCGCCCGCCCATGCAGGGGCAGGGTAGTGGGGCCCAGCTGCCCACCCCTAGCCATCACAGCCTCGGCTTGTGTTTTTTTTTTGTTCCGCAAAGGTTGAAAATGCGGATCTCTAGATCTTCCCAAGATGCAATTCGTGTTTTCTCATGTATCTTCGATTTCTGCATTGTCTTTTGTTATTTAGAAAAATAAAAAATAAAAAACATCGTATCTTCGGACCTTAGTCCGAAGAGTTGTGTCCTCTCCGCTTTAGATGGAGTGTGGGGTTTGATGCACCCTATTCCGCTTAGTCGGAATAGGGGGCTTGGTTACCTCTGTCATTGACAGAGTTTGTTGTCTCTTAGACTTAGGTCTTTAGAGATTTGCAGTCAGGACTAGACCATGTCAGTCACGGAAGTATGCTGGGAAGCTATCAACATTGTAATTGGCTTGTATTGTTTGTTTCAGGTCAACTTTGTAATATTGATTATTAATGAATGCATTATGCTCCGTTTATCCAAAAAAAAAAGAAAAAAACTAACTTCTCATTGCTTTGTCAAGAGGCTCCAAGTGGAATACACCATGGATTGGCTAACAGATATGGTAAAAAAATGGTGGGTGTTTTCATAAGGCTCCAAGGGCCGAAGGTCGAAGGAACATAGGTTAGGACATGGAACGAGATTACAATCCAAATAGAATTACATGGAGAAAGGAACTTAGCCTACCTTCCAAAGTAGTCGAGACTCGAGAGATGCAACTCAGAGTTGAGTTCTGAACATGTATCAACATCTTGCAAGAGAGGTAATTTATTGGTCAATTTGGACCCCAAGATCTCATCCTGGTACCCAGCAACGTAGCTCAGTTTTCAGTTTTTATTTTTTTTTGGGTCATCGGCACACGAAGATCAAATGCAAAACCGAAACTGAGAACTCAACATTCATGTAGCCCAGGAGTGAAATTAGATTAAGATCAATGAGGAATGGACCATTGTCCATTTAGAGATGCACTAATCAGATCATTCAGATTTGTCTCGTTTACGTGACACAACTGAGAGTGTCAACGAAATAAGGTCTTCAAATCTGTTCCATTTACGCAGCACTCTCAGTTATATCACGTAAATTGAAGACCTTATTTCTACTGAATCCAACGAAATTGTTGCCAGTCTGCTAGATTGCTTGCATTAAAATACCGTTTGATATTCTTCATCACTGCCCAAATATATCTCAGATCCTCTCACGTTAAAATACAAGTTTACTATCAGTCTGATGAAGAGTTTTGCAATGCCTAAAAATATATCAATTACATGAATTTCTGTCTCTTTTAAGTCGTTATAAAGCCTCGTGGATAAAGGCCAGGGCATTTCTTTCTATATCGCTTATGTAGAAGGATGCAGAAGAACGCTTCAACGTTTTTTTGTCCTGGGTCTTGCAACAAGGATTTGGTTACATCAAATGTTCAAATTTCAGATACTTTCCACATTCATATACGTTTCGGTGGCGCATATTGCACGTGCTCATCTTCACATAAATTCTGCAAGAATCCAATAAAATGGCCCGTTACAAAGATTCCAAGTTGAAAGGTCCAATGAAATGCAATAACTGAAAAGCTAAAGATACAAGTAACAGTACGAGTAGTTAGTTTAACAATTACTGTAGCTACCCATTCAGTATATGATGCTACATTTAGTCTTTTCTCCTTTTTCTTTTTTTTTTTTTTTTGGGGGGGGGGGGGGGTAATCAAGCCTAAACTGTTAACAGCACACCAACGTTGATAAACACATAAATTAGTGGCCAAGCATATATCCTAGTAATTTTCATCACATTACCATTTCCCAGGCTCTTTTTCAGGACATACTTGGCAACGAACGTATGATATTAAATGGAAAAGTGTTCATATCAATGAATGTGAATAAATGAAAAGATTGTATGATTAGCATGCAAAAGAGTCAACAATAAGATTGTATGATTATCACAATCTCCCCAGCTTAAAATCCCAACCTCATTGTCGAGCCATTCCATCATAGGTGGCATGGCTCAAATCCCATACTTTAGTTGAGAATGGTTTTGAAATCATTTGTAACGGTCCAATAAAGGCCAAGTCACATTTGTGCCCCTACTGAAAAAAGACTAGTTAATGGTACAATTGGAGCCCCCCTATAATCATTATAAAGAGCAAGAGCTTCTCCCTCCAAAGCAATGTGGGATCTTATTTACAACCTATACTCACTCAGTACTATGTACCACAATTTGTGTTAATTAGAAGAAAGAGATATATGCAAAGTAACATAATTCCTCTCCGAAATCAAATAAATCTTATGACATGAATGTTTGGAATCCATATTTTTGATAAGATGTTTGGAATCCATATTATGCAAGGAGACATTGTTTTTGCTAATTCAAATTGAAAGGATATAACTGAATGTAAAAATTTATATACACAAACCTGCAAGTCCTCTGGAAGAGCCTCCGAGACTGCAAGAGTGTAACAACCAGGGACAAATTTTCCTGCAAAAAGTATTTAGGAACTTAAACTCAAAATTACAAAAACCAATTCGAGCAAACTTAGATTTTCAAATGCAAAATTGTATATGGACCCAAAAACATCTAAAGAAGTGTTTGCAAATGTTCAAACAAGTAAAATAAAATTTCAATTTTTTAGGAAACATCA
Source organism: Juglans cinerea (assembly GCA_961763995.1). Taxonomy (NCBI): domain Eukaryota; kingdom Viridiplantae; phylum Streptophyta; class Magnoliopsida; order Fagales; family Juglandaceae; genus Juglans; species Juglans cinerea. The sequence continues at coordinate 21,863,221 of CAUIVZ010000011.1, forward strand.
CTGTTAGCAGATAACAAAAGCCTGAGGGAGCTCAAAAATCAACTATTCGGGATTTCTAATAACCATGTACGAGAAAATAGTGACACCCAACTTCCAATTTAAGAGAGGGAGTGTAAGAAACATCAGACCAAAATCAAACTATGCTCAAATGCTACAAGCATCCAACCACCAACCAATGCTTCAAATGATGTTTAAAATTTTGAAGCAATTAGCCAATGACCTAGAGGTTAAGTGATAAGCAATAGGTTTCCTGATCCCCAACCCTAAGAGGATCCTCTTATTAGTATCTTAACCAATTGATTTGAAGTCATAGGCATGCAATGAGTATTCTTGAACGCAGATCACTTATAAAAAAAAAAAAAAAAAAGTATTCTTGAATGCAGATCACTGTGACACAAAAAGGTTTCAATAAAGGTACACAGGGAGATACAGGATACTAATTAGAAAAGGACGAGTAATAGAAATCCAGAACACGATAATCAGATTAACAAGATTGAGACCATCCAATGGTATAGGGAAAATTATAGCATCGTTGTGAACAAACATATCATAATCTAACTAAGAAAGTTTTGTTCTCTATTTTGCCTTTTCTTAAGTGTCGACAGGGAATGAAAAAGAATGAAACTTTCAGATCAACAACATTCATGCATCAAAATTAGAGTACACCACAATTTTGAATTGAATTATGATTGGCGAGGATAGCAGTAAATTATGGTAAACGTACAGAAAATTTACGAAGGGAGAGGGATCTAAGGAATTCTTACATGTGCTAAAACTGGAGAGCCAAAAAGAGAGACGAAAAGAACTCGGCTGTAATAACTAATAAGGTGTTTAACATACCAATTCGCAGCCACCGAGCAGCCCAACTTCTACTTGGCTCCATGACCGAGATTATCCTGCAAGAGTCCCGATAAAAGGAAAAAATCAAAATACGAGAGATCGGGAAATGGAACTTGATAACCAAAATAAACAATTACGGCACGTGTCAGCAAGCCCAGGTACCACTACACTTGGAAAATCAATGATACTCAAACAATTGACATTTCACAATAATACAGGAAGAATGATTTCTGGGAATACTAAAAGATGCACCAAACTATTCCTACTATTTTCCTGCTAAGAAAAGAGAGCAAAAATAAGATGGACAAAGTTTCACAGTACACGTTTTCAAGATTACAGATAATTCAAGAACAAAAGCAAAACAAAATTTATGGCACACACTAATCCATGTTGGGTAAGAAACATCATAGTAACAATAACATAAAAAACAACAATGATGATGATAAAAGTAAGAAAGATGCATACCCAGTAAAATTAGGAGTGGTGCAATCAACGACACGTTCGTTATCCTCGTCCATCTTAAAGAAAGGACAGTTCTCGCACCCCGATTCCCGAAACTGTGCAGTATTTTTCAAAATAGAGTAACCATTGAATTGAAGAAGAAGAAGAAGAAGAAGAAGAAGAAGAAGAAGAAGAACCTATTGAACCCTAAAACTGATATTTTAGTCTAAGGTGTGGGTGGACCTGGTCGTAGGTTTTGACGAGGCGGCAACGAAGGCAAGCCCTCAGCTCATGCCCGAAGCTCGTTGGAATCTGTGCCGGATCACTTCCCATTCTGGTCTTCTCCTCCGATATTTTAATCACTCGATCGATGAATAAAGCTGTTGTACGCTGTGACAAAGAAAACTCTTCCCCGTTCCCTTTTTTTTTTTTTTTATAATTCTTCTCTTTCTATCTAAATGCATACACATGCATACTTCCGTATAATTCAGTAAACAATTACTCTTTTATTATTAACAAAAAAAAAATGTTCAAATTAACATTTGAGGTTTATGTTTTTTTTTTTTTTTTTAAGAAAATAGAATTAGAGCACTCATAGCTTTTTAAACTTTTTGTCAAACTTTAGTCAAAAAATACATTTATCTATTTTAGTTATCAATTTTAGGAATTTTTGGATAGTGAGATGAGACGAAATAGTTTTAGTAAAATATTGTTAAAATATTATTTTAAAATATTATTATTATTTGAAGATTTAAAAAAATTAAATTATTTATTTTATTTTATGTGTAAATTTAAAAAAATTGTAATGATGAGATGAAATGAATTAAGAGTATTTCTCAATCCAAACGAATGCTAATATTTTCTACATCATATATTGAACACTGTGTTCTTTCTCTATTCTATTAAAGTATTATTATTATTTAAATTATTTCTTTTCACATTTTCTTAATCACTCAACTATTTGTTGTCACGTGTTTACAACTCTTCAACTATAACAATTTTTGTAAGTTATTTATCTCTTCAAACTAGGGCTGCAACCCGACCAACCCGGTTCATGTTTGGACCCAATCCGATCCAACCCGGCTTAAAAACGGGTCAAACCGCTATGGGCCGACCCGACCCGACATTGGAAGCAAACCCAATTAATTAGCACCATAAATCAAAGAACTTACAAAGCAGTCGTCGTCAATTGTGAAAATATACTTCTTCTTAGACACCATGTAGCCAAAGCAGCGGCAAGCAGAGTCATTGAAGGAAATGCAGGAGGCTTTGGGATCCAGAATCCTGTTGATGTCGTTGCGGTTATAGAGCTCATAATCGAAGCCATTAGGGACATTGATGGTCTTCGAAGGATCTCAATCTTGGATGATGATGAGGTGGTAAGGCTCAAAGAATGGCCTCCACATCTCAAGGAAGTCCAAGTTCCTGATGGTGGGGATCACAATGTCAAGCTCATCTTTCAGCAACGGCGTTGGGGTATGCGAAGAAGCTTTAACGGTAGCCATGGCAGAGAAACAGAGAGCGTGATGGTGTGGGTTTGAAGGTTGAGATGGGAGCGTTTGTGAGGGAATATAAGTTAAGGAGTACGTGGTGGCACGTGCGAGGCCGGTGATATCGGCACGAAGGAGGGTTAGGGGGAGACGTGTCTGGATTTGGAAGGTTTTGGGACTTTTTCAAAGGTTGTAGGTGTCTGAACTAAGCTGGATTGTGATTTTACGGTGATGGAAGCGGCAGAGGTAGCAGAGGCTGGAGATGGCAACGTCGTTCTTGATGGAGGCTAGGGTTTTTGAGCTTTCATTTGAAGAGAGTGAACTTCAAGTTTCAACCCGCCCCTTTTTTTGGTCTTTATAGCGGTTTCAGCGGGTTCGACCCGCAAGTTACTTCAACCCGCTATTTTGGTCGGGTCGGGTCGGGTCGAGTCGAGTCGGGCCACACGGACGGGCCGGGTCCTAATGTTTTCTGCACAGCCTTACTTCAAACGACAATGTTTTTTAAATAGTGCTTAAAAAAATTGTACTTTCATAATGATAATTTAAAAAAAAATCATATTTTTCCAAATGCTCAAATAAAAGAAAATCGGATCATCTCAACTGCAACATTTTTGTCAAGTTCCAGCCATAACAAATATGGTCACAAAATGAAGCGTAGAGAATCGGAGGAAGGGTATATGTTTTGTTGGTCAAATAAGAAATTTGTACAAAACAATTTGAGGAGCTACAATAGTTCTCAAATATGGGGATTTACTGTTCAAATATCAAATTCCTTCCCTACAATAAATTTCACAACCTCCCAACACTCTACATTCTACATTATTTTTAATTTTTATTATTTTTTTCTTTTATCAAATATTTATTATATGAATAATGAATAGAAAATTTGAAATAATTTTAAAAAAATAAACTCAAAACAAATTTTAAAAAAAATATTAAAAATTTAAAAAATTTAAAAAAATATGGAGTGTGGAGTGTGGTGGAGGTTGTGTAGTAAAACTCTCTTCCCTATAATGATCAGCCCAATGCAGGGCATTATTCTTTGGGCAATGCTATATCACACTCCACTATACATCACACTCTCCACACACTTCACATAGTTTTTTTTTTTCCTTTTTTTTTCACCCCAGCACGTTAGGTGTGCTGGGGCTGCTTCACACAGTAGATTTTTTCTTAATTTTTAATCAAAAGTTAAAAGTCTTGTTATTAAATTTTGGAATACACGTTAAGATGTGAGTGCTCTTAGAGCATTTACGCCATTCTCATGTCTAAATTTTGACTAAAATTTAAGGTTTTGGTTAAAATTAAAACTTTAAAGTGATTAATTTACGTTAGACTAGTCATTTTAAAGTCAAAATAATAATATAATATTATATATTTTCATAATTGTTTTTAATATTTTTTATATTTTACAAATACATTCTATATATTACTTAATAATTTAATTTTTACTATCCAAACAAATTATTTAACACCATAACTACCTCACTCTTTCATGTCCTATTTTCTTTTATTTGGTGATGAAATTTTGTTTGTTTTGCTATGCTAGTAAGTGGCCATGGAAGAATTGGGTTTTTTTGTACTCTTTTCAAACAGTTTTCATGTTACCATTATTACCAGAAGAAAGGAAGTGAAAAGAAGAATAAATGAAGAGAAAGGGAAGGAAGGGAGAGAGGAGACATGTGAGTGAGTGAGAAAAGTGAAAATACTTTTTAATAAAATATTCTTTAGTTGGTGAACAGTAACTCACCAAATATGGTTTGGATTTTTCATTTACTGTAACTCATAACTTGACTTGAAATGATTTGACTAGTCCAACGCAGCTACTTTTGGGAAAAATTAGTAGAAATTTGGATTTGGTTGGCATTTAGCTAGTCCAATACTAGTACTCTTACAGCAGTATAATAAAATAAAAATTAGAGGAGATATTGTATATGATATTTTTTTAAAAGACTAAAGGCTCGTTTGGATATATATTTTAGTATACCTGTGAATGGTAGTAAAATGACTTGAGTTAAGATGCTTTATTGGATTTTGAAAAATGAGAGAAAAAGTTGAATAAAAATATTATAAATTTTAAAATTTGTTTTAATATAAAATTTTATTTTTATTTTGAAATTTGAAATTTGAAAAAATAGTATTTTTTTAAAATCTTGTTTGGGAGTTTTGGAAAAGTTGTAATGATTAGATGAAAAATTTAAAAATTTAAAATTAAAAGTGTTTTTTGTTTGCCGATGTTTGAGAATTAAATATTTGAGAATACTTATATTGCCAAACGGACCCTAAATATCCATTAGCCTAGTCTTTCATCGATTACTAAGTAAGACAGACTCAAAATATCTTAAACCTTATAAGTTATTTGAGTAACGAATTAAACACTGCATGATTTTGAACTAGATTTCACATCTTCTTAGAGGACTCGGCTTGATTATTATTCATTTGTGACATTAATTACTACTTGCTCATGTATGACAGCCAATTTTGACAATCATATTTGATACTCATCAATGCAAATATTTTTTATTAATACGATCGATGAGGTGTTAACGATCAATGAGGTGTTAAGAATCATTTCGTCTCCGTGGAAGCTGATCTTCGATTTGAGAATGAATTTGACATCGCAAAGTAAACAAAAATAACTTTGTAATATTACAAAACTTGAATTCAATGCAACGCTGACAAGGTTTGTATTGCCCTAAGGCCGGCCCAAGTCACGTCTAGACTTGTACTCTAAAAAGACTACTATTTCAAAAAGACTAGTCAATGATACAATTAGAGTCTCATTAAAACTATTATAAAGAGTGAAAACTTCTAACAATGCGGAATCCCCATACACTGCCTACATTTATCACTTAGTATGGGGTATCACGAGGTTGTTTTCAATCATCGGTTTACAGTCATAAAAAGCTTCAAACTTTTAACTGCTTCCCGACTAAAAAGAGTAGTTCAAAGAGAATATCCCAGCTCCTGTTCTTGTGACTGGTGATGCAATTCAGATCTGAAGTGGAATTCATGTTGTATACTTCATGTACCCTACCCTTTGTTTCTGTTTTCTAGAGACACTTGTGGCTACTTCATTTTCCAACCAAATGCATTGGCATAAGAAAGCCACAAAAATGGCATAGAAATATCTAAGAACCAACTTCTATCTCTCCTTCTGGGATTTGTTTGAAATCTTTCAACTTTCTTCACATATTAGTCTCAAGGGTGTAAAAAAATAGCACCTGTGGCAAATTATAATGTGAGAATAAATGCTAACTTGAAGATTATTGAAATTTTGTAAGCCAGGCAATGGGTTTCAACATAAAAACAAAATCCTCAAAAAAATGAAGACATTTTTTCACTAGACCTACAAAAATTTAGACTATAATGATTTGGGACTGCCTTTGCAGTCATTTGCCCACGACACGCCATTCACTAATTTGTGGTTAGCTCAACAGCAATACATCGGAAAGTCCACAATAGCCAAAACTCATTAGGATTTGCCAGCAGTGCTATTAACCCTTTCTCTAACCATCGTCTTAACGAAGAGCTCGCCAGCCCTATATGAGGATCGGACCTGAAAAATCAATACATGTTGAACTTGTAAGATTTATTTCTTAAATTCAAAGTATGAGCTTGAGAAAATTATTAAATCACATTACTCGTTAGCAATTAGCTTGAAGAAATGGTTTCCATTTTGACTTCAAATTTTTTCCCCAATTTTCTAGTCCACCCAAACACTAGTCAGTGAATAATTTAAACCAAGATATATTTGGATAGGAGGAGCTCATCCTGTTAGTCCATTTCAGTGGCTATTTGTATTCTAAAAAGTATCCATTCATATGAGAATGGAAAATAAGGATACCATCATCTATGCAAACAGTAACAGAGAGCTCACCAGTGGTCCACTGGCTACATAACGAAATCCAATGGACTCCCCATAGTCCTTCCAGAAAGTAAACTTTTCAGGGGTAACATACTCTTTGACAGTCAGGTGTAATGGAGTTGGCTGCAACAAACAATTGTAACCACATTCAAGTTAATACCAAGAGCCAAGTAGTGCCAGATCCGAGCAATGAGCCAGCTTAAAGTATTGAAGAAGATTAAGCTCTGCAAAAATTACACGCACAAACGTGGGCAGCACTAAAGTTTCAAAATGATCCCATTTTTCATGTGCCAGAATGCTCAGATTTCGGTGTCATGATATAAACTAGCATATATTACCCCAAACTCTCTCAAGGTTTGGAAAAATATCAAGAACTTGGCTCCTATTTAGAAATTTCCCTTCTGTAAGCTACATGGCAAATACCCTTATGAACACACGTACAATTGCAAACTTTGACGACATAATTATATATTGAATTATAAACCTCAAATAGTGGTTACTACCTAGGCTGATTGCAACATGGAAAATCAGGGAAAAAAATAGGATGTAATCATGTAAGACCCTGAAATTTTCCCAAAAAGAGAGGCAGATTGGTGTTATGCAACGAACTATCGCTTATCAACCAACCTGTAAGTATTGTCCAAGTGTCAAAATATCGACATCTATAGCCCTTAAATCAGCCATGGTTTCTTTCAATTCATTATCAGATTCTCCAAGGCCCAACATTATAGAGGATTTTGTTATCATGCCCTCCTTGCTGAGTTTTGCATGTTTTAGAACTGACAAGCTCTGTTCATACCTGCATAAATGAACAAAACACAAGAAACATAAATAGAATCAGCAAACACATGTTCAGTATAGAGGAAGAAAAAATCGATGAAACAAAGGCCATATATGGGGTACGCCAATAAGCCTGGCACACCAACTGCTAAACTGAGTCCAATCATGCATTCTAAAATCAACAGAATGAGTCCGCCTGAAAATGCACTCTAAAATCAACAGAATGAGGTCTTACATCACTCCTGCTAGTCTTTTTCCTCGTCTTATAGCTCTCAAAGCTTTCCAAATTTTCTCATACCTAAAAACTTCTTACTAGATTCTTTTTGTTTTTTCTTTTAATTTTAAAGTAACAATAGTTTCTTCTAGTTATTTATAGGAATACCAATTGGAAGGTAATGCAGATGAAAAATAAAATATCTAATTTGCAGACAGACTTAAAAGATTCAAACTGCTAAAGGGAGAAAACCTTTTAAAAAACAAGGGGTGGGGGGAGGAGGCAGAAACAAACAATCAATGACTAAGCAGAAAGATGACACATACTGCAACTCACCCAGCCCTAGGATCTCTGACAATTCGCTGGAGCCGTTTCACAGTCTCAATATTATGGGCAAACACATCCAATCCTGAGTGTACCAGAGTCTCAACAGCCTTCAAGTCGCCCCGAAAATCAGAAGTTAAACACTCGACCATGATCTCAGGCTTGAGTTTCTGCAAAAGGAGTCATATAGTATCCAACAAACCTGAATTCTGATTTCAACCTCATTTGCAATGGCATGCATAACAAAACTGAGTAGAAAGCACCTCGAGACAATAGCCAGAAAGATTTACACACCTTCATAGCTTTGACAGTCTGAGCAAAATGCCCACTTCCACCATCAGGTAGATCATCACGATCTACACTCGTTAGAACAATATAGTCCACACTAGAAATATAAAAAAAAAAAAAAAAAAAAAAAGAGTATTGAATTATGAAATTGCATTGAGATACACATGATAAGGTATGTATTATAAACCACCCAACAAACGTCTAATAAATGTCCAATTTTGTGATAAGCTTCGATACTATAAAACTACCGGTTCAAAAGTCTTATGGAACAAAATAACAAGTTTCAAGCATCATAATGGTAGTCCTTGTTCCAAATACTTTCTTTACCGATTAAAAAAATACCCTTGTTCCAAATACTTATAATGGAGTGTAATAAATCTAGCTCTATTTAGGAAGCCGCATAATTACACAGCGAAATCACAATAGTTCTATTAGTTCAAGTTCAACAACTACGGATATAAAATTGTCACGGTTTTTACCTACAAAAAAATATCATGGTTTCCAAACTCTAAAGCATTACACATACCCCCAGCTTGCAATAGCGTTGGCAGTGTTTTGTGGTTCCAATGGATCGGGAGGTGCAGGGTTTCTGCTGGTTTTGACAGCACAAAATCTACAGCCGCGGGTGCAAGTATCCCCAAGAAGCATGATCGTGGCAGTGGCAACACCATCTCCGCCTCCGTTCCAACACTCCCCAATGTTAGGACACTGGGCTTCCTCGCAGACGGTGTTGAGATTCAAGCGGGAGAGGGAGTCCTTCACCTGCTTGTACCTCTCTCCTTGAGGTGCTCTCTGCCTCAACCACTCCGGCTTCTTCGCATTCGGGTCTCTCCCCGTGTAGGGCCCCATTCCTCCGGGGTAGGGCCCACTCTTCTTCGCCGCCGACGAATCCCACGACGACGGGGACGGTTTTATGTCAACCTTGGATGAATCCACAGCTTCACAGCGAATTCTCGTTCTCACATAACTACCGGGAAAATCACAACGAAAGCAAATACAGGCAGAGGAATTCCAGGACATGGAGTGCGGTTTGAGTTTTGGAAATGGGATAGAGATTGGGCAAGGGTTCGAAACCGATTGCTGAATCATTTTTTATTCCGTTTTTGCTGGAAACAATCAATATTACGTGATTTCAGAGTAGAAAACTCAGACAAAAAGAGAGTGTCGTCTGTTTGTTTGAGTGCAAAAGCTCAGCTCCTCTTTGTTCTTAAATCAGAGGAGAGAGTGGCCGTTGGGGGGTGGCTTTGGTTTCTCCGTTGAGTTCAGGTTGGTTTGGTAGTTTCAACCACACCTGACTAAAAAATTTCATTTCATTTGTAAAATTGAGCCGCCAACCCTCTCCACACACTATGCATTCAAATTTTTTTTTTTTAACTCAATACACTAAAAGTGTTGAGTGTGTGATAAACAGTAGAGTATGAAAAAGAATTTTTCTGTAAAATTACCCATGAAGACACTGCCCGTCTTTATTGAAATAAAAATTAAAAATTAAAAATTAAAAATTAAATAAAATATTATTAAAATATATTTTTTTAATATTATTTTTATTTTAAAATTTTAAAAAAATTAAATTATTTATATTATTTTATATAAAGATTTAAAAAAATTGTAATAATCCGATAAGATAAAATGAGATGGAAATTCTTCTTAAAACTTTCGTTAAAGAAAATGTTATTCTACATCTTGAGAATTCTTTCTATTTAATGTATTTTTTATTTAAGTGTTTAACCTAAAAACCACTCAAACTAATACTAGTAAGATTAGTACAAAGAATTTTAAGAATTTTAACACGTACAAATAATTTTTTATGATAGCTGATGCAATGATTTCCACGACAACGATGTCGTTAGTGTATTAAGAAAATGATTTACACAACACTATAAAACAATTATATTTTAAATGAAGAGTATTTTTGTAAAACATCTTATAAAAATAACATCAAGAGTATTTTTGTAAAACATCTTATAAAAATAACATCATTTTATAAAAATATCCTTATTTCTAACATTGTTATATAATGTGTTTTGTGTATATCATTATTCATTTAAAAAGCGGCATTTAAATAGATTTTTTTACAATGTAAATAGGCTCTCCAGCTTACACTGCTTGGCTCATAACAGCGTATGCTGTGTATCGATGCACAAGCATACGCGTAAGCTAACGAGGTAAGGATCGTTTGTGCGAACGAGACCACTCTCACTCAATAGTAAAGAACAATTACAGCTTGCAGTGCACGCAAATTTGGGATGGGCAAGGGCTTCAATTATAAGTTACTTCCAGAATTCAATGATTCTCTCAAGTTCGCTTCTGATCTCAATTATTTCTAAGAGTACTACTAGATACAATTATGAATTATATAAGTACTACACATTCTTGTTGAAAAAAATTGGATCTATTATTAAAAAATTAACTTTTTATGTGAATCTCATATTTATTTATTTTTTTCAAAGAATGCGCAGCGCTTCCAAACTCTATGACTATAAATATAATCTCTTTCTAAAATTTCATGCTATCTAAGCTGTCTCTGAACTACAAGCCAAAGCACTTCGGTTGTTAGACAGTAACACCAGTTGTAGTATCTTGTCAAAAGTCATTGAGTGGGAATGTATCAGACATCAAACATTACAGCCTGAGTTTTTATGACGATAAATTCTAAAGACCATGCAAACACATGTCTTTAACCCAACTAAACCTCATACTCGTGTAACGCATCTCCATCACACAGACTAGGTAAATCGTTGGCTTTTAACCAACTAGATATGAAATTGTTTGCGCCCAAGGGTTCGAGCATAACAACAAGACCAAAACACTTATCACTTGAGCCAATCCCTAGGAGTCAACATTTCAGCCTCTGATTCACAAGCATTCATTCAACTCAGGTGCTTTTAGGGCCCCAATGACAGTATCAGCTACTTAAATTACACCCACCAATAGCAGACAAACTTTATAATTGAATTCTGGAAGTAATGAAGCGAACTTGAGAGAATCATGTTGTGTGGGAAGGACTACACACAATCATGGATCAGAAAAGAGGAAAATTGATTATTAGTTAAGAAGCAGACAGACAATATCAAAGAGGGAACTTGATTATTATTCACCATTTAAAAATGGACCCAGTTTGATCTGTGTACATTTAAGGTCAATGGAGCATACACTTACCTCTAGGGAGCATTCCCTCTCTAATACCAAGTTTCGCGATACCAGCTCACAGAATAAAACATTTGAGCAAAAACCGGTCTGTATGTCTCCTTGTTCCTTTTAAGAACCATGCACATCTTGACAAACTGAATGAGAACTTTGGGAATATAGGCTGTGTGGCCTTGTGAATATCAAGGATCTCAACAAAGAACATTAGAGCAAAAACTGGTATACATGTTCGCTTGTTAATTTGAAAAATGTTTTTCAGAATGCAGAATTTGCAGATAAACCAGTAACTGACCTCCATCACTAGCTACTGCCAAAGCACCTGCCCCTGAATCGTCTGTAGCAACACATGAAATACTGCCACCTAATTCGGTAACAAAACAAAGGAGAAATAAAAAGAAATTAAAATCTGCATTTGGTTATTAAATTACATTGCAAATCCGGATTTAATCAGGACTTGTCAATGGTTTGAACTTAGTCTTTGAAGTTCTAAAAGTACTTGATGTTATTTTTACCCCACTTGACCATCGCTATCTAAATAACAATTGCTGATGTGATTGACATCCTCTACATAAGTATCTTGATAATGTTGATGTGATACTTAAAAACACATGTTGGTCTTACAAAACAGAATCACACATGAATTTTCAAGAAATAATGAAATAAGCCTAACATACATTTCACGTATCTCCATATGTTTTAATTGTCTGAAGGCAACATGTTGCCATACATATTACGCCAGCTTTATAAGGCACGTGTTCAAAAAGTGTCCACCATATTAGTAATTAACATTCAAATTGTGAAGTTACATTGAAGCCTCATAAGCATTGCTGTGTCAAAAATTGGAAAAAATAAAAAGATATTTGAAGGACAGAATTGGAATCTGAGCATAGTTCAGGGACTGAAATGGTATTTCAACAAGAAAAATGTTTGGTTGACACAGAGATCTAATAAGAACAAACTTAAAATTGATATGGCTTGATGTGGTACTCTAATTGTAAAGTACCTTTTATTATAAAATAGATCTAATGTATCATATCAAATCACATATTTTGTAAGTTTGCTTTTGATCTCTGTGTAAATCTCACACTTCTCTTTCGACAAACTAAAGAAAGTGTCAAGCAGTTCAAAACAACAATCCATAATGCAAACTTGAAAGGTTCAAATCAAGCAACAAATCTTGAGACAGAACGAACTGAGAGAAATATGAAGAGTAGTAGGCTTTGATATAATATTTTTCCCTTTCAACAATTAATCATGATGGTCATTATGATTACTCTTAATGGTTTGCTAGAGAACAAATATTCAAGCAAAACCTACCTTAATACAGACATTGCTCTAATAAGACACATTATATTAGCTCAAGGTTGGTTGTTCAGTGTTTCCTAATATTAGGATAATTGTTCATCTTTACAATATTTTTACATTGCAATACATTTAAATAAAAACATGTTGAAAAGATAATGACCAATTTCTCATCATCTTGCATAGTTACGCTAAGTATGTGGTGCTTACAAATCTAATTTCACTTTTCTTTTATTGGCACCTAGTGTCCATGAACAGCGTTCCAACTAATTCCGGGGATGCATAGGCCCTCGGCAAGGAGTAAATCTAATTTCATTACAGAAAAGAAAAGAAAAAACTTCTTGTCTTGAATATGCAATGAATTCTTATTTATCTTCTACCAAGATGCGTCTATCTCAAATATAAACACAGTGCTTTGATCCAAAGAGAAAATAGAAACTGAACTCCAAATGTACTAGAAGGCAGTCTTCATCCTACACACACTGCTAGCAATTGTGAGTGCACAATATCGCAATGAGAAATGATATATACGAAATGATATATACAAGCTCCAAATGCACAAGCCTCGCGCAAGCCCTTAATAAAAAAGTAGACCCCACCATGCAAAAGTGTGAAAAACTCGCTTTTTCTTTATGGGGCCCACATTTTTACAAAAGACTTGTACAAGGCTTGTACATCTGGGGCTTGTACCTAGCATTACTCTATTGCAATATACATGTAAGAGCAATTCTCATAAGAGAACAAAAACAAAGCAGAACAGCATAAATATGGAAGTTTAAGATACAAACATACCTTTGAAATGATGCAACATGCCAAGTTTAGTTCCAGTTGCCAATTCCCACATGTATGCAAGTCCATCACATGTGCCAATAATCCCATGACCAGCTGATGCACCAACAGCAGAAGCCCTGCACAGTAAGTTCTACAGTTTAAACTTTCTTAGCATGGAATAACAAAGTTGATTTCTGAAATACGAAATGTATCATTTCCAAGAATTCTTTCTATCATCCTCTAAAGGTTTGAATTTGGCAACATATTGCTAAGTATGAAAAATAAAGCACCTTGGATCAAGTGCACATCCCAGCACAACCTTATCTTTCACCAGTAGAGCCAGCCTCCACCCTCCCACTGAATGATTCTGGCAATAACTTGGTATATAGTCATCTTGAGCATCAAAGTTTGAGATGGTTGAGACAAGGAGCCAGACAGCAATATCTTCGCCCTCAAATGAAAGAAAAGAATTATTCACACTGTTGTCTGAGAACCACATTTTTGTTGCAGCCATAATCCCATTGATGTGTTCCTCAACATTAGAGTTGCTGAAAACATGGTATTTGCTGTTCCAATCAAACAAACTAATTGGAAAGAATTGATAAATTGAAGTGCTTGGAGCAGAGAAACTTGACAGACAGATGCGCTTAGAAATATCCCTGAAACAAAAGAAACGTACTGCCTATCAGATACCAATATGTCCCAGAAAGAAAATAAATAAATTTTCCTTCACCTTTTTGGTGTTTGGGTTTTGTGCCCTTCTTTTACTCTCTATACTAATTTTCCTTTCTGGGGGATGGGGTGAATGTGGTTTAAAGGGAGCATAAAGCAACGGGTGAAACTGATAAAATGGGTGCATGGTGCAGAACAGCTGTGTATCAGTTTTAAAACAAAGCACTCATCAAAGAGGAAACTAACAAAAAGGAAAAACAATATCATAAATATGTGAGTTGGGCCACTTCTAGGTGAAACTAATTGCCGAAAAGGACTACAATAATCATACCTCAACTTTGCCTAAAACTTGGTGACTTGAACACCATAGCAATTTATCCCAAGGTTTCAGTCTCAGCATTATTACCCAGGCCAACATCAAAATACATACAAAACTTTCTCAGTATCTCCCAGAAAAGGGAATGAGTATAGTAGAACTGGTTGAAACTTCAAAATTGACCAAATTAAGAATCATATCATAGACTGAAATGTTGACCAAAAGAACATGGTGCTACTACGTAAGAAAACATAACAAGATAAATTAGGTTTTGATTTTTCATTTACTGGGTCATTAAATGTAAACTTTCGACCTTTTTTTCCTGAACATATTCAACTTTATCCATAGATATTAAAAGCTTGCATTGACCAATTAGACTGTAGTTTTGAGAAAATTGTGAAGCTTTGCTCTTTATCAGCATAAATATGTGACACTTATTTAGATATAAGATAACTAAGTTTCGATCTCATAGATAACTAAGGTCAACTTATAGGATTTAAATGTTGTTTTGCTTCTGCAGTGATTCATTCTTAAATTTCACAAAGTAATGACTTGGTGCTGATTAGAGTTTATTTATCTGAATGGATGCAAGATGTCATAAATACTTCCAACAGGATATAAATGAGAGGAAAAAAAAGTAGGATCAGTTTTGAAAGGTGGTTTCAAATTTGAGTTGCATGAATATATATCATTTTTGCAAACTCCCCTGTATTTTAGGATAGCCCAAAAAAAGGCTTCAACTATTCAAGGACGGGGGTATGGCAGAAGAAATTGAAGCTGGAGTGGTTGGTTCGAAAGGACAAAACCCAAAGTAAAACCATTGCAATCAATTCATGAATTGTCAAATTACAAACAAATTTTTTTTTAAAAAAAAAAAAGCTATGTAATGCGTGCTATAAGCTAGAGACAAGAATACTTTGAGGAATACCATATTGATAATTGTTCAAGCTGATAAACCTGTAGCCCGAAGCCCTCTTAAGAAGCAGAAAAAACAAATTGGGGCTGCAGGGAGAAAAAATAGCGATACATACCATATACTGAATTCCCCAACACCATTATGACCCACAACTAGAGAAGCACACTTTGGAATTCCCTTCAACTCCATTAGGCCAGGAGAGGTGCAATTGTTAGCCGGTAAAATGAATTCCTCTGTCTGTGCACTGTGTATTGAGAAGATAAATGGAATGGCAATGGAAAACAGTAAATCAATAAAGAAAATGCCAAGTTGAATATGAAAAGTTAATCTTGACTAAATTAACAAGTTGCTGACACAATATATCAGACTTCAGGAACCCTCAGATTTGAGCAAGTTCATATCCTCTCTTTACTTCTTTCATGAATGTGTGTATCACTGGGTATGCATAAAACAAGTTCTACAAAATAATATTCTGAGTTTGGGCATCCAATATCAAGTTTGAGAGAACGACTAGTTACTGACACAATAAGACATCCAAATGTAATTAAAAAATCTATCTGCCTGAATATTAGGGTCACATCATAGCAATGCGCCACCATACATGAAAGAAGTGTAACCAGATAGACATGACAGATCTAAAACTCACCTCCATGCTGAATTCATAACCCACAGATGCAGTCTCCCACTCTCTCCAACAGCAACAAGATGGTTGGGTTCACAAACCAATATACAATGTAAGATCTCAACTGCTTTCAATTTTACAACAACTGAAACATAACCGAATTTTACTTGCACAATCTTCACTGTATTCTCCTTGAAGCAGTCTGATTTACATGTTGAACACAAGCACTGAATTCTCCCTTCCCTAAGAATAAATACCCAAAATCACTATATTTGTGTCATGTTATCATTCAGTATAATTAAAATCCATATAGATACAACCTGCAATAAGGTGTTTTTATGCTGTCGAGTAAAACAAGATGCTGGCCATCTGGAGCAAAGTGCAAACCAGATCTTTCCAGTTCAACCTAGCAGAATAACACAATCATAGTGATGTCTATGATAAGCTGGAAATGTGACTGATGACCAACCCAAGGAATTTTTTAAAATGAATACGAGTGCCCAGAAGTTATACAATAACTTACTTCTCTACCAAAGTAATCTTTGCGAATTGGCAATGTTATGGATGTGTGCCCAACGAAAGAAGGGCATCCAACTCTTGGTTCCTGGATTGCTAACCTGTATATGAAAAGGTTTCTGTCTCTGTCTGTCAGAAGGCCACATGAAACACAAATGCAGATTTCATTCCCTTTGGTGCTCAAAAATAGTGACGAAATAGGCATGGGATGGACATAGCATCCCACAAGCTCAACAATGTCTTTTAGCTCATTATTAAGCTTCAACTTCCTGCAAAGTTTTGTGTCTACACTCTCTTGAACTCCTTTAGCCATCAAACTGTTATTTCCACCAAAACTGGTATTCTGATTCAGAATCGATGCGGGACTGTTTAAATCTACAATATTCTTGTGCCCAACCACCTTCTTGTCAAGATGGGCTTCAGATTTTTCTACATGTGAAACAGATTGCTGAAAAACATCTGAAGTATCCTTCTCATTGGAGGCAAATGCCAATGCGTGACTTTGTGATATAGCAGGAGCCATACTGTTTGTTGAAATTTTGGAATCAATGGTATTCTCAGTGTGCGACCCACAGGATTGTCCACCAAGCCTGGCTTGACCTCCCAATAAATCTTTATAGCATGGTTTGTCATTAGAAGAGCTCGTCTGATGAATCTCTGAGGCAAGCAAAGTTCCTGTGGCAGGATCTTTTTCCGGGTCAAGATCCTCTCCAAAGTTTCTAAATATGATACTTTCTGAGAGTGGAACATCATCCTTCCTTGCCAACAGATTCACATTTCGGGCCCTTTTTCGGGAATAGACCTTATTTGGTATTTGACTAAAGAACGTAATGCCAGGTTCAGCATCCCCTCCCTTAAAACTTATTTCCTTTGATGATATTTTTGAAGAATCAACCATGCTTCTTTGGTTGGTGTCAGTTGTATCAGTAGTTGTAGAAACATGAGTATCTGGGTGAGCTGAAATTTGTAAAGAACAGGATCATTTAGAACTTAAAGATAGCAGTACTAAAAAGTCTCGACACTTCAAAATAGTTTTTAGTTTTTTTTTTATATGTAAACACTTCAAAATAGTTCATGACCATAAAATAAAGGTCATAATCATTTCGTGGTTTATGGCTCCCAACTTTATAAGCAGAATATACAGTACTTTCCAATATGTCGTCTTTATGAATATACAGTACTTTCCAGGGTAGTAGAAGCTATAGGTACCTTGCTTCATTGGCTACACTGAATTCAAGCAGATGACATATTCTAATTCTTATTACTTAAGGACTGAACACAAAATTTAACAGATGGTTTGGAAAAAGTTTATTACCTTCGGTACAATCATTTACAATTTTGAGGTGCTTTTCCTTGGAATGGATTTCAACTTCTATTGGGTTTTCATCCAACTTAGCACGAGCATTGATGTCATTGCTGGGCAATGCACAAGCTGAGATGGACTCAGATATACATTCATCTCCCTCTTGAGGCTTTTCATTCAAAGGCATGTGTAAGTCATCATAACAAAAGACATCTTTGTTCGCACTGATCTTAACATGAGAAAATGATGAGTCATTCTGTACAACAAGCTGTCCCCAAGTGTTGGGAGGACAGTTGTCTTTATCAAAAGTGAAGTGATTGCCTTCAGCAATATCATGAGACAATTTCACCTCCTTAGTAACAAGCTCTCCACATTGATCATCCTCAAAACTGTCAAGAACAACAGACTTGGTATGTCCAAAACTAGGTCCAACTAAATCAAGAACTCTACTTTGGATATGCATCATTTCTTCCTTTTCCATATGAGCAGTCTCAGTAAGTATTAAAACTGCAAGTTCAAAAGAAAGTGACCCAACTATAAGAAAAACGAATGCTACAATGAACTTAAAGAAGGGTCAAATACATGACAAATACCAGAAATAAAATAATCAGCAGAAGGTTCAACACTACCAGGAGAGGGAACATCTGCAGAGTATCTGGCTTCATTATTTTCCAACTGAGATTTCACCATACAGCTAAAAACCTTTGAAGGGCTATTCAAAGCCTTTTTCTTCCTAGACACCTTTTTGAGCAGAGGAACTGCTTGTGGAAGCAGAAGTGTCATCATTGACTTGGCGATTTCCTGACCAACTGAATCATAATCACTCTTTTCAGAACTTGCATTTGAGTTAGATGTGCCTGTTTCTTCTTGTGGATGTGATTCGGTCACCATTGCTTCAGAAATGACCATGTCAGCTGCAGTTAACTCTTCTTTCTCATTGTATACACCTTTATGTTGGGGACTTGCAGCAGGACTAGAAGTATTATCTGCATGGAACTAGGCTCAACTACAAACTAAGGGAACTACAGATGACGATACATCAACTACTAGCCTATGTAGCACAACACGGTGAATGAGTTGAGGAATACCTTGTGTAAGATCTAAAGTATCCGGTGCACAAAGAGCATCACCAGGTACTGAGCAGTCTTTTTGAGCTAGTGCACTTCTATTTTCTTCTTCTGCTACATTTTGAACATTGAACTCCTCTAACTCAGTATCTGGAAATCTACAAAGCTGTAAGAAGTTAAGAGTGCTTCCTATTTCATGTCTTTTTTAAATTACCTATATATATATATATATATATATATATATATAAAGTGTTTCCCATGCTAAACTAGTTGACTGTAGAATAATGAGTACAAATTAAACACAAATGTTAAGAAAAAGTGAAAACTCTGAGCTTGGGGTGTAATTTAGAATCAGTATGTGCATGCATGTGTATGTAAAGGTAAAACGTATGCACATATGCAAATTTCCTGGGAGACAAAAACATCCAAGAGCTTATCAGCTTCTAGGATCAAAGAACTGAGATGCGCTTACAGGTTCTTCCCCTTCAGGAAAGTTGTTAGCTACTCCAGCAGATTTACAATTTTCTGAAGCATCAGGTTCCCTCTCTTCCTGAGTAGGGACAGCTTCCTTCATCTCAGAGAGGTCAACAGAATCCAATAGTGGCCCCTCTTTGACTGAGAAGTGGCTCGTTTCTTCTATAGTTCCAGATATTAAGTGAGGTGACAAGGCTAAAGCTCCTGGATGTTTATGAACACCATACTCTTTTTCTGGAGAAGAGGGAGGCATGAAACATCCAAGATTATAATTCTTCTGATTCCCTTGTCCTAAAGCCGGTGCGTCAGAATCACAAATGAGATCTTGAGATCGGGATCTTTTAAGTCTAGCCATGCCGACTGACTTCGTAATTACAATTTCATGTTTTCTACTTCTCTTCCCTTTATTTGGAATTTTTAGATATGGTAGCAGATCAGGATATGTACATTCATCTGAGAGTCGACTGTCATCCTCAGTTTTAGAAGTGCCATTGCAGAAATGGGAACTTTGCTCTGCTATTCCATTGACATTTGCCACCAGTTCCCGAAGTAGTCTCTGTACTAATGGATTTTTAAACCCGAAAAACTGCACATCACATGCCAAGACAATGAATTTAATCTGGGCACAACATACTGGAGTGTTAGTACAATTGATGCTATTAAGAATTGATTATAGCAACAAGCCTAAATGTTAACTCGTTGGATATGAAGCATCAGCAGTGAAAGGGAGCAGGGTATTGGTAATAGACTCTTCACCCTTAGCTTTTTTTAAAACTGCAATTTAAGGTTGACTCATGACCAATTTAAGGTTCTTAATATTCTATTTTCTTGTTCGTTGTTGATTGTATGTTTTCTTGTTTTACTTATCAAAAATATTCTATTAAGGTGACTCCCAAGGAGGGAAAAAAGTAGAAAAAAAAATTATTTACTTTTTGCACTGAAGATGCACTATTCTATTTCAACTTAAAGGATCATATTCTCCTATCAGAGGTTCAAACATAGCAAAGACAAATATTCTGTTTCAATCCTGTCAAGTTTCCTAGTTCCTTCAGAACATAAGGTAAGGTCTTAAACACAATGTTCTTTATTAAACAAAGTTTGCTGATATTACAAGCTGCCAATGGGAGTCATGTACACTCTAGACTTTTTCTCTCCGTACACTTGCGAAAAATCACGATGATGGTGCATCGCCATTACTGGAGTCGCGCTACTGGTGTTTGAGCTTTGTGGTTTTTTTTAGTGCTTTGTGATACTCTATTTTAACATTTGGTTGGCTGTGATGGAGTTGTGTCGTAACGTTATTATTGATTATAAGACTTTCGAGTTTAAGAAGGAAGATGATAGGCGGTGAAGAATCACGAAGAGTAGCTGTCAGGTCGTTAAACATATATCTCCATCAATCATGAAGCTTTGGCTTGGTTGGCTACTCAGGTGAAGGAATGTACAGCTTCTGGGGGACCCTCTGAGTTTCTTAGAACTCGCAGAAGGGGGAACCAGGTCCTAGTGATGCAGAGACGACTCAACTCTCATGGCAGGTTCTTCACCTTGTCGGAGTTTGGGCATTAGAGGAGGCGCAGTCTGATAGTGGTACCGGCAGGAAAGGGGACGGATGGAGGAACTTCAGAGAGACCTTGAAGGAGCTGTTAGCTCCCACCTTCGACGACTGTGCTTAAGCCCTTCGCATGGTCATACAGAAAGGTGCTCGAGGTGCCTCGAGCAGCGAAAACAATAGAGAGGGCAGGCTCAGCAAGTAGAGGAGGGTCTTCTTCTTTGGTATTTGCTCAGAGTTGTAAGGAGAGTGGCAAGGCAACAGTCGGGCTAAATGAGGAAATCCTTCTTCAAGCGTTGGCTGAGATGGAATTGCAAGTGGGTGTATTGTCTGAAAATATAAGTTGGCTGAAACGGTGCGTCAAGGGTAAGGCAGTTGGGGACGTGGGCTTGGGCTTGGGCTTAGGCCAATTCCTTCCAGGGCCTCTTCAAGCTAGGCAAGTATCGGGCCAGTTTAATGGGGTTGGGCTAGGCAAAGGCTTAGGCCCAACACGAGTATGGAGGGAGAAACATCGAGCCTCGCCCGATATATCGGTGCAGGGGTGTTGTCCCCTCACCACGTCATCAATACGTGATCAGCCAGACCTAGCTCCGGCACAGAAAGGGTCGCCGGCTCCCAGCGACCACCCTGGTGGGTTAGTAACGTCAGACTATGTAACACCCCAACCCCAAAAGTGTTATTTTATTACTATTTTATTGTTATCTGTATTGTTATTATTTTATTAGATATGTTTGGAGATAGTAATTTGTTTTGAATAGGATTTGTCTACTATACGCCTCTTTTATCTTTCTGTTTGGTCTAGGAGTTTCCTGATTCGAAATTATCCCTAACTCAAACACTTCAAAAACTCTTATATCCTCTCAGTGTTTCTTTCCTTGTGGGAGTAGTTTTCCAAAGTTAGTCAAATTCAAACCTCTCTCTAGATCACTCACGACATCTCCCTACCCCTTCATCTAGTCTTGCCGTAAGATGTATTTCCCTTTATGTGTTTTGTTTTCAGCCTTTCCCAAAAAGCCCCTCCACTAATTCTGTAATTACTTACATGCCTTTTTGACCCTTGATTGTGATATCTGCCTTAGGCCAATCAGCTAGTGTTGTCTTTAAGGGATTTTAAAGTATGTTTTTAGAATTTGCTTTGAAGCCTATTATTTTGATTAAGTTCCATTATACGTATTTAATTACTTGGATTATTACGACACGCTTTTCTAGGAAAATAGTAGCATCGAGTACCTCGTATAGGTAACGCGCTACAAGTTGGAAATCAGGAAGAAACGCTAAGAGGTAAATAGTATGATCATATAAATGCATGCGTACTGTGAATATTATTGTTATGTATGAAAATATGATGTGCTTATGATGGTTATCTACGCTATGCTAAGAGACAAGTCAAGGTTAGATTCCTTTCACGATCTTGATGAAATATGAGAGTATGTTTAAATGAATGAATTTGTTTGATTGATTGAATCATATGAAAGCCATGAGATGTTCATGTAGTAATTCAAGTCAAGTATGCCACGTAATAGAATAGCCAGATTGTGCAAGCCATGTTCATGAAATGCTTAGATTATATATGCCATGTCCATGTAGAACTTAGATCATGTATGCCATGTTCATATATTACTTGGATCATGTATGCCTCGAAATGTCATGCAACGTTTAGAGCATGTTATGCCATATCATGTTACGCTATGCCATGTACAAGAATATGCCATGTACAAGAATATGTCATGCTATGTCATGTTATGCGATGCCATGTACAAGAATATGCCATGTGAGAAATGTTCATAAAGCCTAATAAAAATTTCATACATTAAGAAAGATAATAAATGTTATGGTGCCACGGACTCAAGCGTGGTTAACCACAAGTTAAGTGAAACACGGACTCAAGCGTGTTTCACTCCATGTTATGCAATTAGGTGAAACATGGACCCAAGCGTGTTTCACATCATATTATGCAAATTAGGTGAAACACGGACCCAAGCAAGTTTCACATCATGTTATACAAGTTAAGTGAAACACGGACCCAAGCGTGTTTCACTCCATGTTATGCAAGTAGGTGAAACACAGACCCAAGCGTGTTTCACATCATGTTATACAAGTTAGGTGAAATATGGACCCAAGCGTGTTTCACTCCATGTTATGCAAGTAGGTGAAACACAGATCCAAGCGTGTTTCACATCATGTTATACAAGACAAGGTAAACAAGATATTATGCATTCACGTTACATGTTTGCCATGATTATATATACTTCCGTTTATGTTAATGATGAATACGTATGTTATATAAATCTGTGACAATATATGTATGTAAAATCTTTCAGAAAGTTATGTTACGTGTATGATTGTAAATTTATGAAATTGTATGTATGTTATGAAGAGTCTTAAGAAATTAAGTCCATGTTAGGCCAAATTATATTTTACGGTATGATGTGCTACTTACTGAGTATTCGACTCATTTTCTGTTTGTATTCTTGTTTTCTTCCATGTTTAATTCTCGCAGATGGTGATTATGATGACGCAGAGCTAGATGGCCAAGAGTAGATCTAGTACAAAGTCTTAAAAAGGAATGAGTGATATTCACACAAGAATTAGATTTCTTTTACGTCATTCTTAGGATTATTTTATATTCATTTACTTTACGTTCAATTTTCGAAACAATCATGTTCAATTCAATTTCAATATTTTAATTCTTTTCAATAAATGAGGTATTTCAGGAGATGAATCTCTTTACCGAGCATTATGTTATGAATGTTAATAACATCTCTATCTTATGGGAACGGAGTGTTACAGACTACCGGTGGGAGTGCAAGAATCTCGAGGAAGGAGAAGTTAGAGAAGTCTGTGATGGAAATGGAGGTTTCAAATGGGAGACCAGCACACCTATCCCGTCGGTTTTGGTTGGGGAGACCAGCTCACCTATCCCAAGGTTGGGGGAACTGCCCTTGAGGGGGGGAACAACCTAGTTTTGGTAGTACCGGCGAGAGAAGTAGCTCTAAGTTGCTTTTGGTCGAGATGCAGGAAGGGTGTTTTCCTGGGCTTACAACAACAAGGGAAGTGGGGTTAGAAATAAAGGGGAGAGTTGCAGGGGTAGAGGTGTCGAATGAATTTTCAGGGGGCTTACAGATGGTGGTCTATGAGGATGGGGGTGATCTAAAAGAGTTGGGCAGTCCTACCCTGCTCTGTACCATTCATTCTAATCCAGCTCCTATCCCTACAGATTGGGTGATGAAAAAGGTGGCAAAGCTTTAGGAACTTTTGGAGATTTCTTGTGTGTGTTACGAAGAACAATTCAGGGCTCTTCTGGTGGTCATTGAATCTGATCGATCAACGGCAATAAAGTCGGCTCCTAAAAAAGACAGAGAGTTGAAAAGATTAATGTGCTCTATTAATTATGATAATAAGGAAGGTAGTGTGGGGAGGGAAAGATAGAAGGGGAGGGGGGGAGCAGTTTTTTTTATAAAGCCTAAAATCATGTCGTGGAATGTCAGGTGGATTAACGATGCTAATAAGCGACTTCACATTCGTTCTCTTCTTCGCAATTGGAAAGTTGATGTTGTATGCCTCCAAGAGACTAAGTTGAGCCATGTTGACAGAAATGTTATCCGGAGTTTATGGGGTTGCTCATTTGTGGGATAGAGTTTCTTAGCTTCTTTGGGAGCTTTTGGAGGGGTTTTGTTGATGTGAGATATGAGAGTGGTGAAATTAGTAGAGGACTACAATGGGAATTATTCAGTGGCTACCTCTTTTAAGAATATTGTGCATGGTTGGAGGTGGGCGCTTGCGGGAGTGTATGGGCCTAATATAGATAGAGATAGACGATTGTTGTGAGAGGAGCTTGCAGGAGTGCATAATATATGGGAATTACCTTGGGTTGTGTGTGGGGATTTTAATGTGATACGTTTTCCTTGGGAGAGGGCGAGGATGACTTCTTTGACACAAACTATGGAAGACTTCTTAGAGCTGATTTTTTATCTCAATTTGATTGATCTTCCTCTAGTGAGGGGGTCTTACACTTGGTCTAACAGTAGAGAGGGTCAAGATTGGACATATTTCTAATCTCTTCTTCATGGGAGACACATTATCCGGATCTAATTTAGAAGTGTTTGCCACGGGTATGCTCAAATCATTTCCCTATTTTGCTAGATTGTGGCGATACTCATCGGGGAAGGAGATATTTCAAATTTAAAAATATGTGGCTCAAAACGGTTGGTTTTGAAGAGAAGGTGAGGAATTGGTGGGCCTCATATTCTTTTCATGGTACTCCCAACTTTATTGTGACTTACAAACTTAAAGCCCTCAAGTTGAAGTAAAATATTGAGAATTTTAGACATATCGATGAGCAAAAAAGTCTTCTGTGAAATGAGTTGAGCTCTATAGAAGAGGGGGAGGCAAACGAGGAGTCTTTGTTGAGAAAAATTGAGGTGGTATCCGAAATAAAAAGGATTTTGTTGTTAGAAGAAACCTCTTGGAGGCAAAAATCTAAGATGATGTGGTTGAAAGAGGATGATAAATGTACTAAGTTCTTTCACAAAATGGCAAATTCTCACAAGCACAATAATGTGATTGAGGTTATACATTCTGGTACCACGGTGCATCAAACTCCAACGAACATTCAAGCCCATATAGAGAATTATTATGAAGAGCTTCTTAAAGAGACGGAGGTATGGCGTCCTAAATTGGATGGATTACATTTTGAACAGTTGGATGGAAGTGCAGCGAGTTTGTTAAAGAGGCCTTTTGAGGAGTCCGAAGTGCTGCATGTGGTAAGAGGTATGTGCAAAGATAAAACTCTGGGTCTGGATGATTTTTCTATGGCTTTCTTTCAAGAGTGTTGGGACATAGTGAAAGATGATGTGATAAGGGTCTTCCATGAATTTCATTTTTGCCATAAGTTTGAAAAGTCCCTTAATGCTACTTTTATTGCACTTATCCCAAAGTTAGTAGGTGCCATTGAGTTGAAAGATTTCCGTTCCATCAGTCTGGTAGGAGAGATTTATAAAATCATTTCGAAGATGTTAACTAATCGAATGAGTTTGGTGATGGATAAAATCATTTCCAAGCCTCGAAATGCCTTTATACGTGGCCAGAAAATTTTAGACTTAGTTTTGGTCGCGAATGAGTACTTGGACAGCCGGTTGAGGGCATGTATTCCAGGAGTTCTTTGCAAATTGGATATGGAAAATGCCTACGATCATGTGTGTTGGGAATTTTTGTTATATATGCTAAGGAGGTGTGATTTCGGAGATAGGTGGTGCGATTGGGTGAAATATTGTGTATCCACTCGGTTTTCTATTTTAGTTAATGGGCAACCTTGTGGATTCTTTCCAAGTTCGAGAGGCTTGAGACAAGAGGACCCGTTATCTCCCTTTCTCTTTGTTATAGTGATGGAGGCCCTGAGTCATATGGTGGAGGCGGCAGTAAGGGGAGGTTTTATTGCTGGTTTTTCAGTGGGTAACTCTAGTGCTTTTTCCATTTCCCATTTATTGTATGCAGATGACACTTTAATTTTCTGTGATGCTGACAATGGACAGTTGCAAGCTTTAAGGGCTGTTCTTTTGTGTTTTGAAGCTGTCTCGGGACTTAAGGTGAATTTGGAAAAGTCAGAATTGGTCCTGTTAGGGGTGGTGGACAATATCAGTCATCTAGCAGGTTTGTTGGGGTGCAAAGTAGCCTATTTTCCTATGAAATACCTTGATCTTCCTTTGGGAGCCTCTTTCAAAGCAAAAAAACATTGGGGATGGT
The DNA here is from genome assembly GCA_961763995.1 of Juglans cinerea. Taxonomy (NCBI): domain Eukaryota; kingdom Viridiplantae; phylum Streptophyta; class Magnoliopsida; order Fagales; family Juglandaceae; genus Juglans; species Juglans cinerea. Next base: position 21,889,863 of record CAUIVZ010000011.1, read on the forward strand.
GTTGTAGAGAAGGTAGAAAAAAGACTGGCAAGTTGGAGGGGATTGGAAGGGGCTTTACTTATCAAAAGGGGGGAGACTTACCCTCATCAAAAGTACATGGTGTTACATGTGTAAAAGCAAAGGCAAATCAATTGAGCATCTTTTCCTGCATTGTGAGGTGGCAAGGGAGCTATGGGCGGGTATTTTCAGCCGAGCTGGGTTGTCTTGGGTCATGCCTAAGAGTGTGGTAAAACTTTTAGCATGCTGGAATAAGCATCATCATTGTTCCCAACTGGCAGTGACATGGAGGATGGTTCATTTGTGCCTTTTGTGGTGTATATGGACGGAACGCAACAAGAGGTGCTTCAACAACAATGCGAGGAATGTGGGGGAATTATGAAACTTTTTTGTATTTTCTTTAGTTCAATGGTTGGCTGCTATTGTACTAAAGGGAGGGAATGTTCATAAGTTCTTGTTTTCTTTTTAGCTTTCTAGAATGTAATTAGGAGTCTCTTTTGTATACTTCATGTGTACATGAGCGTTACCTAGCTTCATTCAATCAATAAAATTTCTTACTTATCAAAAAAAAAAAAAAAAACACAAGCTGCCAATATCTACCTCCACCCCATCTATCTTGCATGAAAATCTCTTTCCATGCCAAATCTTCATGCGAGTAAAACCTTTCTTTTGGCATTTCTCCCATGCAATATCTGGAGTTTGGCCAGAACATGAACGTCCATCAGAAGCAATCTGCATATACAGGAAGGAATTTCCATGTTTTATTCATAGGCTAAAAACTACATTGCAGACCCAAACTAGTTAGCAAAGCAAATCAAGAGCAGCAGAGTCGGGCTACATACCACAAACAATGGACCCTTAAGACCTTCATGAATTTCCACCTTATACATGTTCCCATTATGAGCTCTTATGACTTGATACCCAACAGGATAAGGATACCGATCTTTACCCTAGAAAATAATAAGATTTAGTTGATTTCAAATGTAACATAAAAGGAACAAAAATGAGTGACATGGCATGAGTTCTAGGGAAGGGAACACATTGTAGAGAACTAACATGGCTTTGTTCCTTATTCTCAATGTACCGAATGGCGAATATAGTAAACCTTTGTTAGTATCAATTTAACACTTCAGAGAGAAGCATTTGGAAACTTTTTTGATAAGTAAGAAAATTTATTGATTCTCATGATTAGGTATAGCCCAAGTACACAGATAACATACAAGAGAGAAATACCTACTTACAACCTGCAGACAAAAAAAGAAGCATACAAGTCATACTATCGCCCTCAACTATAGTAGCCTTATCCCAAAGTAACAAAGATTGTAAAAATAAGTCTCTAACCCCCCCCCCCCCCCAATGATTGTTCTCTATTTTCAAAACATCTTTCATTCCTCTCATTCCATATACACCACATAAGACATAGAGGCACCATCTTCCAAACATCCGCTATTTGGTGATTTCCCTGTACTCTACTCCAACAAGCCAAAAGACCACCACTCTCTTAGACATCACCCAAGCAATGTCCAGCCTTACAAGAATTTCATCCCATAGAGCCTTTGCCACATCACAGTGGAGAAGCAAATGGTCCGTCGATTCGCCATTCCATTTACACATAAAGCAACAATCCATTATGAAAAAGCCAAGCTTCCTCAACTAGTCTATGTCAAAATTTTCCCATGAGAGGCCAGCCAACCAAAAAAAGCAACTTTTAGGAGCACTTTGATTTTCCAAATGCGCTTCCAAGGGAAGACAATGGAAGGATGAGAAACATAACATTACATAAGAATCTAACTGCGAAATTCTTGTTCCCTGGATGCATCCACAACAGTTTGTCCTCCACACCACAGTCCAAATTCAAAGCATACAAGGTGCCATAAAACTCAGAAATGTCTCTTACTTCCCAATCTTGAACTGCTCTGATAAATGACACATTCCACTGCAGCAGGCCATTCGAGGAATCCATATAATCAGCTACAGAGGCTTCTTTATGCAATGCAATTCTCAAGAGATAAGGATAAACCTCCTTTAAAGCAACGTCTCTGCACCAAACATCAACCCAAAATCTGACCCTAGTACCGGGCCCCACCACAAATCTGAAATTACGAATGAAATCCTCCCAGCCCTTCCTAATAGATCTCCATACTCATCCACGCACTTCATTAGAAATCCAATCTCCCCAAGTGCTCCCAAGTTTAGCATCAACCACAATCCTCCATAAAGCATCTCTTTCTTGGTGGTACCACCACAACCATTTCCCAAGCAAGGCCTTATTAAAAATACTCAACTTTCTAATTCCCAACCCTCCACAAGAAAGGGGTGTACAAATCGTGTCCGATTTAATCAAATGGAACTTTTTTCTCTCCCCCAATCCACCCCACAAAAAAAACTAAGACAATCTACAAAACATTTTTCATAAGATAATTGCAACTCAGTAATAATGGTGAGACCATTAAATGGAGCACTTCAAGAATTCACAGCCAACCTTATTACTTCGACTTCAACTTCTCTTTTCATTGACAAATATCTCCACTTTTACTTGATAAATCAATAGATAACAAGCTATATGGACAGATTCCAACTATAACTAAAAAAGAAAAACTTTCAAGCAATACAAAATGTCATTCTTAGCCTTTGTTGCTCACCATATTCATACTGAAACCCTTTCTGTACAGGCATACTAGAGTGAGAGCTGGTGATGAAACAAGCTTAAACAACCGATATTTGATAACTTTAGCTTTGAAATGTTATCTTCAACAAGACCCACCACAGGTAGCCCAAGTGGTAAGGGTGAACTTGTGTGCATGAGCTCCATGTCACAGGTTTTATTCCCCTTGGGATGAAATTTAAGTGGGAGGCCATGGCGGTGGGCTGCTGTGCTAGTTTCCCTGGGTTTTAGGTTCCATGGATGAGTCCTACGGGCTCTGCCATGAGGTGGTTTCCTGTCATAAAAAAAATGTTATCTTCAACAGCCTATGCCAAACAATCAGGTCTTATTTTCTTCCTCATCAGCTTGATCTTGATCTTGTGTAGGCAATTTGGCCATCTAAACATATCAGAAGTTTAGTAGAGCACTATCATCACGAAATTTTGAAATCATAATTTTTTTATTCTTTATTTAAGAAAATCATATATTCTCCTCATTCTCGGACTCATACACCCCTGTTCCGCATATCTTTCATCGCCTTTCCAAAGCTTTGAAACCAGTACTGTCTGTTCAGTCAATGAGTGAGCGTTTTCAAGTTTTTTGTTGAGAGCCTTAGGCCAATAGTGAAAATTTTATGAATGACTTTATTGTTACCCAGTACTAGCATTACTGGATCTTCCTAATGCATTTCACAAAACAATCGTTAGACCACTCCTATAAGCGATTAGCCTTCCCAAACATATCAAACAATACGCACAAGATCTATTTGCGAGATTTAAATCATGTAAAATCCAGTTAAGTGAAGTCCTGTCGGTTTGAATGCTAATTATCACATCAATACAGATCTCAACCTACATACATTTCAAGATGATTCGCATGGCCACGCAGAAAATCAAACCGAATGCACATTACAGGTTTTTCACGAAAATAAAATGGAAAATAAAAATCAAGAAAAACAAATATTGAGAGAGAGAGAAGGGGGAAGAAAGTGGCAACCGAACCCTAGAGCTGCTCCAGTACTTCTTGTCCCAAGGACCTTTGTATAGAGATCCAATGGAAGTGATTTCTAGGCCGTCCGATAGGTCATCTTCTCCAGGTTTGGCCATTGGTAGGTGAAGAGCGCGAGCGCTGAGCTCCGGAGTTTCGAAAATGGACGAAGTTGAAGGATATTGATTTTATAGATTGAAATGCCTAGTTCGCAGAGTGAGAGAGAGTAGAGATAGCGGGAACCGAAATCAAAGAGAAAGGGGATGTTTTTCGTTAGATATTCCCTCCAAGTTTCCAACTCCAATATACAGTATACTTCGAAACCAAAAATTATAATCGCCGTTGCCGGGGATCGAACCCGGGTCACCCGCGTGACAGGCGGGAATACTCACCACTATACTACAACGACTGCGTTGCTAAATTATCAATTTAGTAATTATTTATTATTTTTTAACTGACTTTTGATATTTAAAAAAGATTTTAAGAAAAATTCTATATGCAGTCCATACATTAGAACTCCCTGTGCATGGTTAGAGAGAAATCGTTTCATTAATAGTTAAAATGTTGTCGTTCCATTAAGTGGAGTAATCACATGAAATTATGAAAGAATCGGGCCCAAAATCATATTTTCAACTTCTGCTTCAGATTTCAGAGATCTTCATTCTTCCCAAAATAATTGAGATCGTCGTCGCTTTCGGATCGAAACACCTTCGCCTTCAGATTGAGATCATCGTCGCCTTCGTCAATGCGAGATCGTCGTCCCCTTCCTCAGCAAGGTAAATTTTTAGCAGAACCATACACTTCTTTGAGATTCTGGAACCATAAATTTTTCAGTGGAAGCTGTAATTTTTGCTCTTTATGTTCTTTATAAAATTTTTGGATTCTGGTTATGTTAAGGATCCAAATGTGTGTGTGTGATGAATTGTAAAAAAGAAGAACAGACTCTGATTCTTCGAGAAAATCAGCACCTCCAGAAGGATAAAACCTTGTATTGATAAATGATCCTTCCTTAAAAATTATTCTAAAAAATTTAACGAAAAGATGAAACAGAATAGTAAAGTAAATGATTGAAAAGCCCTTCATGGGCTGGACAGAATAACATAAGTAAACTAAAACAAGTAAACAAAATTAAAAGAGCAGGCCCACAACAAGCCTACGATGCAACAACCCACGACTTAAGCATGCCCACGATCAATTACTCAGCCCGTAACCCCTTTCTCTTCTTCCTGATAACTTCTCTTCTTCCTACATGACGCCAAACACCCAAGTCCTCACATTCCCCTCAGAAGACTTTGCCCACAAGGTCGGGGAATTACTGGTGAAGCTCTTCCACGACGAGTCCTCTTCTGGAGAGCCACTCTATTTGATCAAGAGTTCGATCAAAGCATGGTTTTTGTGCTTAATCATTCGGCGATCTAACACCCTTTCTGGTTTGATGCGCAGGGATCTGTGCAGATCGACAGACGACAAATTCGGTGAGGGATTAATACTCGATCGGATGTGTTTCTTGAGGAAGGAAACATGAAACACGGGGTGGATCAAGGAATCGGGGGCAACTCCAGTCTGTAGGCAACTCCACCAATATTTTCCAAAACCTTGAAGGGTCCGAAGAAACTGGGGGAAATTTTGAAACTTTGTCATGTGGCTACACTTTCCTGTCGATGTTTCTGTAGTTTAAGGTAAACCAGATCCCCAATCTCGAATTCTCTGCTAATATGGTGCTTGTCATACTGTTTCTTCATAGACTCTTGGGCTGCTTGTAAATTTTTCTTGAGTATTGTGATGATTTGTTCTCGGGTCTTTAGTTGAGAATCAACCTCCTGGTTCTGAGTAGTTCCTGAGACATACTGCACTAGGGTAATGGGTGGAACCCCATACAAAGCCTCAAAGGGGGTGACTTTAGTGGAGGAATGGAGGTTTGTGTTATACCACCTTTCCCCCCATGGTAACAAGGTGGACCACTCCTTTGGCCTGTTGCGCACGAAGCACCTCAAATACTGTTGTATGCAGCGGTTAACCATCTCAGTCTGATCATCGGATTATGGATGGTAGGTTGAGGAATATGATAGTTTAGTGCCCTGCAGCTTGAACATCTCCTTCCAGAAGGAGCTGGTGAAAATAACATCACGGTCTGATACTATAGTAGAAGGCATCCCATGCAATTTGAATATCTGTGAGAAGAATAGTTTTGTCACTGTAGATGCAATGTAGGGGTATGACAAGGGAAGGAAGTAAGCATACTTCGTGAATCGATCTACTACCACTAGGATTACTGTAAACCCTTTTGACATGGGAAGTGCCTCAATGAAATCCATTGAGATGTCAGTCCAACTTCTGGTCGAAATTTGCAGTGGTTGGAGAAGACCAACAGGGTGCAAGTTCTCGGATTTGCACCTTTGGCAGGTGGCACACTCCCTTATGTAGGTTTTAAGATCTTTTTTTCATTTCAAGCCAGAAAAAATCAGCCTTAGCCTTGTGTAAGGATTTTTGGTACCCTGCATGTCCTCCATAGGGGCTGTCATTTATTTAGTGTAACACTTGAGTTTTAAAAGGAGAGTTTTTAGTTAAGTAAATCCTTCTCTTCTTCAAAAGCAACCCATTCACCAAGAAGAAACCCTTCTCAGCTAACTGCTCATTCTATAATTTTTGACATAGCTCTTGAAACTCCATATCACCTCTATAGGAGTGTCTTAGTTCTTGCAACCATATAGGATCCAAAACTGTGATACCAGCCAAGGACCCTTCTTCAACTACCTCGAGCTGTCTTGACAAGGCATTAGTAGCCTTGTTTTCTCTTCCATTCTTATATTCTATTAAGAAGTTATATCCCAATAGCTTACTGGTCCACTTTTGTTGTGAAGGAGTACCAATTTTCGGCTCTAAAAGGAACTTCAAACTTTGCTGATCAGTCCTGATTACAAAGGACCTACCCACCAAGTAGGGTCTCCATTTCTTTACTGCATACACTAGGGCTAGAAGCTCCCTTTCATAAGTTGAAGGTTCCAAAGCCTTTCCCTTAAGAGCATGGCTAAGGTAGGCTAAGGGCCTTCCCTCCTGCATTAGGACAGCACCTATGCTCACACCTAAGGCATCACATTCTATAAGAAAGGGCTTAGAAAAATTTGGCAAAGCTAACACCAGGGGTTTAGTCATAGAAGTTTTCAGCCTCTCAAAGGCCTTAGAAGCTTATTCAATCCAGTGAAATGAATTCTTTTTAAGTAATGCAGTAAGGGGGCAGCCAATATTCCATAATGCTAAATGAATTTTCTGTAGTATCTCGTAAGTTCCAAAAATCCCTTCAATGACTTTAAGGATTTAGGTTGTGACCACTCTATCATGAAGTGTATTTTGGAGGAATCAGCCTTAACCCCTTCAGCCGACACTATGTGACCCAAATTCTCCATCTCCCTACATCCAAACTTGCATTTGCTCCTTTTAGCAAACAGTGAATGTCCAGCTAAGGTTTTCAACACCAAGGTTAAATGCCCCAAGTGTTATTAATCTGGTTTATTATAAACTAGAATATCATCAAAGAAAACGATCACGAACTTCCTTAAGTAAGGCTAAAATACTTCATTCATTAAGCCTTGAAACATGGCAGGGGCATTGGTCAGCCCAAAGGTTATCACCAAGAATTCATAGTGATCTTGGTGGGTCCTAAAGGCTATTTTAGGCACATCTCTTTCCTTGACCCTTATCTGATGGTAACCGGATCTCAGATCGAGCTTAGAAAAAATAGTTGCCCCTTTTAATTCATCTAGCAACTCATCAATCATTGGAATAGGAAGCTTATCCTTGATTGTTTCCTTGTTTAATGAGCGATAGTCCACACACATCCTCCAACTCTCATCATCTTTTCTGACCAGCAATACAAGGGAAGAAAATAGGGATTGGCTGAGTCTAATTACTCTAGTCGCCAGCAATTCTTATACTATTTTTTCAATTTCATTTTTTTGATAGAATGGGTACATGTAGGGTCTTACTAATACAAGTGCGGTACCCTCTTTGAGATTAATGGAATGGTCATAATTTCTCTTAAGTGGTAGTCCATTAGGCTCTGAAAAAAAAACCTTGTTGAATTTATCTAATACTCTTCCCAAATCCATGGGTACTTGTGACTCTTCCACACCAAATCTAACTTCAAGAATATGTAAAAACAACCCCTCCTTTCTACTTTAGTGAGCTGAGTTAATTCTACCCCCTCTATCCATTCAGTTGGGCTAGGATTCAAGCCCTTAAGTGTAACAGAAACCTTCCCCACTGTAAAGGTCATAGTTAGGGATGAGAAATCACATAATACTGGTCCCAAAGTCCTCAACTAGTGCATACCCAGCACTCTATCACACCCCCTAAGGGTAATAAAAAGAAAATAGTGGAGAATCTATGCCCCTCCACCACAAATTCAACACTAGTCAACTTGCCTTTACTTCTAATTCTCTTGCCATTAGCCACCCTTACCTCCATTTGTTCTTCTAAATCCACATCCCATTTAGCCTTAGTTGCTACAGTAGGATCAAGGAAATTATGGGTACTTCCCGTGTCAACTAATATCACCACAGATTGCCCTTTTATTTTGCCCAACACCCGCATGGTTTTTGGATTAATGGACCCTGTTATGGCATGGAAAGATATCTTAGGGGTCTCTCCCCCCACCTTTTGCACCATCAACTCTTCGTTTTCCTTGTCACTCTCTTCATTTCCCTCCTCAACTCCCTCCTCAACTCCCTCATCTTCTAATGGTAAATCAATCCCTTCCATAACAAAGAGTTTGGCTTTCCTACATCTATGAGTATGGTTCCATTTGTCATTACAAAAGTAACAAAATCTCTTCTCTCTTATTTCCTTCATTTTAGTAGGACTCACCCTTTGGATAGGGAGAGTTCCCTTGGGAGAAAACCCTTTAGAAGGTACATTTTCCCACTTAGTAAACTAAGAAGAAAAAACCTAGTTATCACCCCCCATCGTGAACCCCTTTTGAAGGGTTACCGTAAAAATTTCCAAATCTAGAATTCTTTCTTGAACTATTTATGTACTCTTGGATTTTAGCTAATCCAAAGGCAGAGTTCAGATTCTGAGATTTAAGCATTTTAATAGGGAGTCTAATCTCATCCTTAAGTCCACTAAGGAAACAATTGAGTTTATAATTTTCAGACAACCCTCTAAGATGAGTAGAAAGTACCTCAAATTGTGTCATATAGCCTGAAACAATAGTGGTTTTCCTCAACCTGGTAATGGCCTCCATGGGGTCATCGTATGAAGCTTCCAAACCTGATCTGCAATGCTTGTATAAATGAATCACAAGTCTACAAACACTCTGTCTCCTCAGTATCCTGAAACCAGACCAAGGCATCTCCCTCCATGTGAAATGAACACATAAGTATTTTCTGGTGATCCAACATTAAGTGTAAAGCAAAATAATGATTCAAGTTGTAAATCCACCCAGTTGGGTTTTCTCATTCAAACCTTAGAAAATCCAACTTAATTGAACGAAAATGCATTCTCCCAGTAGTTCCCGAACCATCCCCAATAACCTCTTCCTCCTGGTGGGAGTTATGGACAAATCTGAAGTGTGAGTGATCTCCATTTAAAGTTTTTAAAAGAAGATCCATTTTCTTTGATAAATCATCAAGAGATTTTTTATGGCCCTCTTTGGTCTTGCAGGTCTTGATGCTGCTTCATCCCCAAAACCAACTTCTTCAGTTCCTTGGATCGAGTACCCTCAGCCATGGATGACTGTTTCCAGGTTCTAGAAACTTCGGCTCTGTTGCCAGAAATTGTTATGGACCCCAATGTGTGTGTGATGAATTGTAAAAAGGAAGAATAGACTCTGATCTTTCGAGGAAATTAGCACCTCCAGAAGGATAAAACCTTGTATTGATAAATGATCCCTCCTTACAAATTCTTCTGAAGAATTTAACGGAAAGATGAAATAGAATAGCCAAGTAAATGACTGATAAGCCCTTCATGGGCTGGACATAATAACATAAGTAAACAAAAACAAGTAAACAGAATTAAAAGAGCAGGCCCCAAGCAAGCCCACGATGCAACAACCCACGACTCAAGCCTGGCCCATGATCAATTACTCAGCCCGTAACCCCATTTTCTCCTTCTTGCTAACTTCTCTTCTTCCTACACGACGCCAAACACCCAAGTCCTCAACAGGTTAGTTGCTTGGAAAATGGAATGGGGGAGCGAATGGAAGTGTAACTTTTTGCCCACCCAAATGTTTGTTTTTAGGCTCACTTGGATAGGTCACTTGTTTCCTAAACTAGAAAAGCAAGCATGTCAAGTCCCCTTGGATTTTAGTGCTTCATACACACAGGTCAACTAGTATTATATTATATATATATATATATATATATATATATATATATATGAGCTCCTCCAATACTAAACAATATCCATGTTTTTTTTGTAGGTAAGTACCTATGGATGTACATCGCATATATAAAAGATCTTGTCCAGTCCATACCTTTTTAAAAGAAGTATTAGGCCTTAGCCTTGAGACTCACATTCTTTCTTTAGTCTAATATATTAACAATAAAAAAGGAAAGAGAAGTCATTGGTAGAATTACAGTGTGTTAAATTCAAGGTCTTAACAACTTATAATTACAATAAGTTTAGAATCATTAGAATTACGCAGAGTTAAATACTGAAGAGAGAATGGACCATATATTGCGACTAGTCACCAAATTATAAACCATGCTTTGTTTCTCTCTTCTCCTGTTTTCCTACATGCAAGAAAATGCAACAAATATGTCAAAATGGGGTGAGAGGTAGAACTGTTTTTATGAAAGTATTTTGTTGGAGAGAACTTTATCTTTACATTTTTCAGTTTTGTATCAACTCAAAAGACCTTCATAGGACATCAAATGGCTGACATGTCATTGTCTGCAATATTTCTGAATGCTATATGCTTTTGTCCATGCTCTTCTTATGACATTTTATTGTATGCATGGAGGTTTCTATGAAAGACTCTAATATTGTAGAGATTTTGCATGCTAGAGCACCTTCTGGGTCATGCAAGAATATAGTTGTTCCTAATCCAAGTCCATTAACCAATACTGCAGGAAGCTTTATTGGATCTGTTCAGTTCTCAAGATCTGCTTCAATAGCCCATTCTCCAAGTTGCTTGATTCTTTTCTTGGATTGGAAGAAGATAAAGTAGTAGCCTAGAGGGAACCATTGTGTACCAAGAAGTGGTTGCTATGATCAAGATCAATGGGAGATTAAGTTTGTGTTAGGGACTTCTTTGTCTATTGTTAATAGATTTATAGATTTGTTAAGTTTTTTAGTGTTTGAGTTCAATGTAACCCAACTGTGTACCAGAGTGTTGACATGTAATGTGTCTCAGACAATTTCAAATGAGTTTAATGGAAGATAGCTTTTTTGCTTGAAGAGTTTCCTCTAACAGTTTGGCTTTCAACTACGAGATTGCTGCTTGTATATTACTAGAAAATAAAATTTGTGACACTCAGATTTTTAAGTGGCATTCATATTTGTATAATGGTTAGGACTGATCTAACATGCACCATGCACCACATTCTCAAATAAAGTCACTCCTCTATATAATACAGGTTCAATACATATTGTATATTCAGAATTCACATTCACATTGAGTTATAATCAATACATTTACGTACTACAAAAATTTCCATATTCTCATGTTACCAAGCTACTAATGCACTGGATAGGGAGAGTTGCCAAGTTACAAAATTCTCAAAATGCCACAACAGATCATCAATGAACCAAAACTACATGCTCTCAATTAGGGGTTGCAATATATGATACGACCCGTTAACCCAACACGAACACGACACTATAATAACGGGTTTAGGTTTAGTCTTAACGGGTTTAGGTCAAAACGGGTTGACCCGTTAAGACACGATTGCTTAACAGGTTGATAACAGGTTAACCCGTTATGACCCGTTAAGAAAATTAAAGTTACAATTACACCCTTATACCTAAAAGTAAAATTGTTGAAATTTTAATTTCGATATTTTTATTGTTTGGATTGTAATTTTGGACTTGTAGTTAGTTTTATATTTTTTTTTATAGATATTGTGATTTTTATATTTATATAAAATTATGCTAAACTTAATTAGGTTAAATAGGTTAATTTCGAGTTTGTTCAACCCATTTACATAAACAGGTTGAAACGAGTCGGGCCGAGTTGGGTCCGGTCGTGTTAACCTATTTCGTAGCATTCATTAACGGGTCAAAACGAGTTGACACGACACGACCCGTTATGTTAATGGGTGATGTTAGGGTTTGAAATTTGATACGATAAGTTTAAAGGATCGTGTTCTAGTTGACCCACATAGTATAATATACAAGCCTTGACACGACACGAACACGACCCGTTAATACGATTTGACATATATACTCTCAATTATCCTCATCAGCACCATGATGTTGAAAGTGCACCTACAATGTGTAAAACTGATAAGTAAAACATCAAGCATTATTAAGCAAAGAAAGATGCATGGAACTACAACATACCTGTGTATGAACAATTAATTGTGTGCCAGGCAGAAATACCTCATTTGTTGTGACTGCATGCCACTCGTATTTAATACATCTTTCGAAAGTGAGTTTGCCTAAAATTCAATACATAAATAAAATTTCAATCTAGTAGATGTGCATTCTTCCCCTTTCTCCATCTAGTTGTACACTAACAATACCTATTCAGAGAGGAAAACTAACATAAAAAATGGATCAGTGAACCATCTTGAAATATTTAAGCACAAGAGGAAATTCAACAAAAACTAAGCACATCAAGAAATATACAAATGTCCAACGTGCACAAGAAAATTACGCACATAATTTTATTGAGTTCTATTCTTCTTCCTTCCTTTTCGTAACGTGGAAGGAAAAAGTGCACAACTTTTAAGTCATAAGAAAGTGTCTATTGCTGCACTCAACCTGTTTAAGTCATCACTAAAGAAATACTACTCTGTTTTGACAAAAAAAGAAAAAAGAAATACTACTCTGCTTGCAATTATTCATATCAAATTCCTTGCCAAAATAAAAATGAAAAAAATACAAATCATAAAACCTTCATTCAATCTTTTAGTTCCATCGCGAGAAAGCTATTTTCAGCTTTTCTAGTTCCCTGTCGTTAGTATTGTTTGTGCTTGTGTTGCAAGGCAAAAAAAAAATCTTCGGAACCAACTAGCAACAATGATTTTTCAAGTCAGGAAAAACATACCTACCAACATAGCAATTTTGTGCTCGTGTTACAAGGCACGAATAATGAGAGATGGTATAAGTCGATGCCAACAGTGGTGGAGGAGAAACTCAAGTCGATGACGGCGAAGTAGATGGATTCTGAGAATACTCGAAACGAAACCCTGAGACCCACTGGGGAGATTTATGAGGAGGCCGACGGTGGTAGAAGTGGCCGATGATGGTGTAGGACTCGATCATTGCTATATTGCTACTCCATCACACATGGATTGAATAGAGGAGAGTGGGAAAATTTTCAATCGATTTCAAAGGAATACAAATGCATTTCGACAGAAGATAAGTGGCATTATTGTAATTCAAAAAACTTTTAGGGATAAAAATGTCCAGGCCTGCGTGGGCAGTCCCCGAAAGGGGACTATACGTAGACGAACTCATCGAATAAATGAAATTTTCTCACGTGGGGCTCACTTATTCCAAAATATCTATACGATACTTGCATGCCCTACACTTATACAAATCATTTTCTTTTAAATAGAAAACAGAAGGAAACAAACTGATGACTTGTAATTAAATGTTAACCCAAACCTAACCTAGAACAAAAGCGATACTAAAATAATCATTAATCAATATGAGTCTCGTCTCCTTATCATTGTGTTCATGAAAATTCAAATTCATAATCTCTCATTTAGTAAACTGTGAGAATAAGGCATCATTTGATTATACATATGAGATGAGAAATATGTGAAAAATAGTGAGATAATTTGTTAATAGTAGTGAAATAATTTGAATTAAGATTTTTATAAGGTTTTGAAAAATGAGAGATAAAAAGTTGAATAAAAAATTATAAAGTTAAAAAATGGTTAAGATATAATTTTTAATGTTATTGTTGTTTTGGAATTTGAAAAAGTTGAATCGTGTTTTATATTTTGTTTGGAAGTTTAAAAAATTTGTAATGATTAGATGAAAAATTTGAAAATTTGAAAATAATATTTGTATTTGTATTTGAATGTTAAGATGTGATGATATGGTTTGAAAGGCTTGTGAAACTAAACCGAGCCTAAATTTTGTATTAATAATAGTAGTGCCTCCACTCCATGTGTGAATTACCAATTTTAGGATTAATAAAATTTTGGAGAAATGTTGAATCAATCTTATGAGTTAAAAGATACTGCCACAGCTAGCAACCAAATATAAAATCTGGTTTGAGCTCCTTGTATTATCCTATCTCAGTGCATCCTGCTTTAATTAATATCCAAAATTTCCCTCTAATTTGAATTTTAAAAAAAATGTCAATGAAAATAAAAATAAAAATAAAAGGTGGGCTTTGAAAGGCTCCATCTTGTAATTCTAGTTCTAAAAAGGAAATGTTTTTTCATACTCTATAATGAAAAATATTTATATAGTTTTAGGATATATAAGTCTCGCATATTTCATATTTCATTTGAAAAATAGGAAAAATCTAAGATCCACATAAAAAAAAAAAAAAAAAAAAAAAATCATTTTTTTCATGATGGATGCCACTTTTTTCAATATAAGTGCACTAAACTTGCATACTTTAAAATTGTATTTAGCACTACTTCTTTATAAAAATCTATTGGCTTCGTTGTTCGTTGCAATTTGCAGGCAAAATATGTTGTAAGAAACTCCAACTCCACACCCACACGCAACATTAGTGAGATAGATAATGAAATAATTGCAGAAACATGGGAATCAAGCACACACACAAAATTCACAATATTTAACATGGTTCGACAATGTCTATGTTCACAGAGTTGCAGAAAATTTTATTTTAGAAGAGATTACAATCACACAGTGAGTTACAAGAGTTTCATTCTATTAATACAAATCTCAACTCTCTCTATAAGACCTTTTCTCTCTCGCAATATTCATTTGTACCGTTTATGTTCCTCTTAGTTCAATCTAATACATTTAAGTTCCAAAACATAACAAACGAACATCCTATCCAGCATTGGCTTGAGCGGCCAATCGAGTGACCACTAGAGTTAAGTTTCGCTCGAATCCACTGTCGCGCACTGGGAGAGGACAATATGTCTGAGCTTCGCTCGAGCTTGAGCAAACTCCCTGCCTGTGCTTCGCTCAAACGCTATGTCGAGTGAGAGTCGAGCGAACTCTCGACTTGATGTCTTCTCAGCTCAAAACAACCAGACTCCACGACCCAACAAAATAGGCCATAGGGGGAAGAAGGAAGTTGGAACCATGGTCTTTGCCAATCAATGGACCAGATTTATTAGGTTTAATTAAGTTTGTCAATCTCGAACGTACCACTAGCATTAGTCATGTTATCATGCACGTGTTATACTTCCAAAAAATTAGTCAATTTGCTTTATAATAGTAGCCTAATTGTTTATTATTTATGTTTAATATCAAGTGTATCCAAAAAAGAAAAAAACGAATTATTTTAAGAAAAAATGCTAAATTACAACTAGCTTAACGGCAAAGCCTTTACAAACGAATGTGAGGTTGCCGGGGGGGAGATAATATAATTCCTTGCTTTGAATGACCAGATAGCATTATTTTACTTTTATTTATTGAATTATGTTCTAAAGATATAAAGTTTTTCTCCCTCGAAAGATATAGACATTTTCGATCAAAGGCATGCAACTGTTCCCAGAACACAAGGGGGGAGAGAGAGAGAGAGAGAGAGAGAGAGAGAGAGAGAGAGTTATCTCACGGTTTCATCAATAATATCTAAAATACTTAAATTGACATAATATTTGTAGAAATAAAGGGAATAAAGGGTACTTAAAGGAACTTACAGATTCAAACTAGCATCACTTTACAGTAGCAAGAGCCACAAATCTTTTTCTTATTTGCCTTTTTGGGAAAAGGAATGTTCCTACTTACGGTGTCTATAGTTTCTATCAACCTTTCAAACAGCTCAATGGAAGTTAGTACTTAGTAGAGTATTCTGATCCATGCAGAATGTCTTCAACCGCCTCCCCTTAACCTGCACCAACAAAACTGTTTCTATTTATTGTTCACAATAACTAGGGGTATCAACAAGCCTGAAACTGCAAAGGTTTTTCTCTATTTTTCTGTGTCATTCATGCTTCCTCATTTTAAGGAAATTTCTTTTGATAACGTGGAACCTCACTAAGGTAGGGCCCTTAGATACACAGCCCCACCCGTGAGAGATGTCTGAGTCTACAACTCATCCCAAACTCGTCCTTTGACCACTGGTTTGCATCTTGACAGTTAAGGAATTTGAAATATCAAGTCTCTTTCAATTGATATCAAACTTTTAGATAACTCTCAAAGCAAAGGACCAACATAAGTAGCTCTGTGCTCTTACATGGTTAATATTGACAGCTATATCTTTCCATATACTTAGCCTCCAGAAAATCAGCAATCACCTTAATTCTAGGCATTAGTCTAAATTAGTCCACTTACCATATGTACATGTTTCCATACTTAGTTTCTTGTAACTCTATTTATTTGTAAAAATGTACTCAAATCAAATAAGACGAATGCAAATATTATACTTCTCTTCCATTTTTAACATGGTATCAGCCTAAACACGATCCCTACCCTACCCGAGCCCTCCATGGCCTCTTCTTCCTCTTCATCTTCCTCTTCCACTGTCCTCTCTCCATATCTCCACCATCCCTCTGATTCCCCTAGCCTAATTCTTGTTTCTAGTCTCCTTACAGGAGATAATTTTCCAAAATGGCAAAAAGCCATGACCCGCGCACTCAATGCCAAGAACAAACTCAGCTTTGTGGATGGCTCTCTTCCCACCCCTGATCCTAGCTCTCCAGACTACAAACAATGGAACCAAACCAAGGACATGGTCCTTACCTGGATTTTGAACTCCATCAGCCCCTCCATTGCCAACTCTCTTGAATATCATAATGATCCCCGTGATGTTTGGCTTGATCTTACCTTCCGTTTCTGTCATGGCAACAACGCCCGTATTTATCATCTCAAGCGTGAACTCTCTTCCTTGCACCAAACCACAAATTCCGTCCATGAATATTACAACCAAATTAAACAAATTTGGGATGAACTCAACCATTTACAAAATAGCCAAGATCTCAAACAATTACAACAACAAGCTGAAGATAAACGTGCTTTTCAATTTTTACTTGGCCTCAATGATTCCTTTGCATCTCTCCGAACCCAGATTCTTGCTCTGGAACCTCTCCCTTCCATCTCCAAAGTTTTCTCCATTTTATTTCAAAAAGAACAACACCGACTCTTGCATCTGCGGCCACCACCAGCCGATCATCTCGCCTTGGAAGCCTGGTCATTTGCTGGTTCGAAATCAACCCTCAAGTGCACGGAATGCGGCAAGGAAGGCCACCTCCGCAACCGATGTTGGCGACTGATCGGTTAACCACCGGGCCGCGAACCACACACTCAGACTCGCCCATCTCTTCTCGGGAAACCACCGAGTGTTGCCAATCACGCCTCTGCTTCCCTCTCCACCTTGAGTCCCGTTCTTGGATTGTCGCCGGATCTCTACCAGAAATTCATGGAGCTGCTCAATCCTTCCACGTCCTCAGCCCATTTTGTTGGTAATATTGCTCCTCTCTTTGTTTCTTTTGATCCCCACCGTGATTGGGTGGTAGATAGTGGCGCCAGTGACCACATGTGTCACTGCCACGCCTCATTTTCCACTCTACACAACCCATCTTTTGAAAGAATGGTTCGGTTACCCACAGGCAAGACCATTTCTATTGAAGCCATCAGCACTTGCATCTTATCCCACACCCTCACTTTACATAATGTGTTTTATATCCCTCAATTTTCTTTTAATTTGTTATCTGTCCCTCAACTCACCACTAATAATTCCTGTGTTGTCTCCTTTTCTTCTACCACTTGTCTATTTCAGGACCCACACTCGATGAGGCTGATTGGAGCGGTTGATTTTTGCAATGGGCTTTACGTGTACCGCCCCAATCCCATCCTAGCTCTCTCCGCACAACCTACTGCCAATAAAATCCTGTGGCACCAACGCCTAGGTCACCCTTCTAGCTTCATCATTCCCAGCATTTTTAATAATTCTTGTATTATTTCTAATTGTGAAATTTGTGCTCATTCAAAGCACTACCTTTTCCTTCTCATGATAATAAAAGTACTTTTTATTTTAATCGTATTTTTTGTAATATTTGAGGAGGTTATCATACATCTTCCATATGTGGGGCTCATTATTTTCTCACCATAGTTGATGATTTTTCTCGCACTACTTGGATATATCTTATGCGTTATAAATCTAAAGCCTACACCCATCTCATGCATTTTTTAGCTCTCGCTCGGAATCAATTCAATACGACTATTAAAATCATTCGAACTGATAATGGACAAGAATTTCTCTCTCACAAATTACAATCCTACCTTCATGATCATGGCATTATTCATGAGCGTACCTGTGTTGAAACTCCGCAACAAAATGGTGTTGCGGAATGTAAACATCGGCACCTTCTCAATATTGCTCGTAGTCTCCGTTTTCAAGCCCATTTGCCTTTAAAATTTTGGGGTGACTGTGTTCTCACTGCTGCATATCTCATCAATCGTACTCCAAGTCGTCACCTCCAAAATAAATCCCCTTTTGAGATCCTCTTCAATAAAACATCCACTTATGACCATCTTCGTGTGTTTGGTTGTCTCTATTACGCACAAACTCTCAACGCTCATCGTGATAAATTCTCTCCCCGTGCCTCCAAATGTGTCTTCCTAGGCTACCCTAGCACTCACAAGGCTTACAAACTCTACAATCTTGACACACAAGCCATTTTCTAATCCCGCAAAGTTACTTTCCACGAACAACAATTTCCTTTTCAGCACATATCTCACTCACCTCTTCTCTCTTCACCCATCATTCCCCTTCCTGTTCTTGATTCTCTTTTACCGCCCACCTCTCTTCCCTCTTCTTCCCTTAGTCCTCTAGAAACTTCACCTCCTACACCACCACCTCCCTCTATTCGCCCTCACCGCACCACTACTCGTCCTACCTAACTCCAAGACTATGTTTGTCCAACTCTTCCCACGGAGCCCACGGCATCCTCACCCGCTGCACAAACCTCAAGTATTGTTTATCCTTTATCTGCTTTTCTTTCTTATTCACGTTTCTCACTTTCTCACCTTACCTTCTTGACTGCTCTCATTGCTTCTGTTGAATCCTCCTGTTACTCTGATGCTCTTCCTCATTCTCATTGGCGAGAGGCCATGGCTGCTGAAATCCGTGCCCTTGAGGATAATTTAACTTGGACACTTGAACCACTCCCTACTGGCAAGAAGCCCATTGGTTGTAAATGGGTATTCAAAACTAAACTCAAAGCGGATGGCTCCATCGAACGCTATAAAGCGAGACTCGTAGCCAAGGGCTACACTTAGGTTGAAGGCCTTGACTATCATGAGACTTTTGCCCCCGTCGCCAAAATGACTACTCTCCGGTGCTTGTTGGTTGTTGCTGCTACAAAACAGTGGATCATTCACCAACTTGATGTCAACAATGCTTTCTTACATGGTGACCTTGATGAAGAAGTATACATGACCCCGCCACCCAGATATTGCATAAAGGGGGAGACTCGTGTCTACCGCGTTAGAAAATCACTCTACGGTCTCAAACAGGCCTCCCGCAACTGGTTTTTTAAACTAACCACTGTGCTTCTTGATGCAAGTTTTCATCAGTCTCAGGCGGATCATTCTTTATTCACCCTTGTCACTCACACCAGTATCACTCTTGTCCTTGTTTATGTTGATGATATCTTGGTTGCTGGAAACGACCTCTCAGATCGAGGTTTTCAAAAGAGTTCTCTCTACTCACTTCAAAACGAAGACCTTGGTTCTCTGAAATATTTTCTTGGACTCGAAGTTGCTCGTTCTCCCAAATGTATCTTTCTTAATCAACGCAAATATGCTCTTGACATTCTTTTCGACAGCGGACAACTTGGTGCCCGGACTACTCCTTTTCCTATTGAACAACACTTGAAGCTCAGCAATGAAGATGGCGACCTTCTTTCCGATCCTAGCACTTATCGACGTCTTGTTGGCCGCCTCATCTATCTCACCATCACCCGACCTGATATTGTTTATACAGTAAATATTCTCAGTCAGTTCATGCATGCTCCTCGAGCTCCTCACATGACTGCAGCTACCCGTGTTCTTCGTTACATCAAAGCAGTCCAGGTCAAGGCATTTTCTTTTCTTCCTCTAGCAATTTACATGTCACAGCATATACTAATTCAGATTGGGCCAGCTGTCCCACCACTCGTCGCTCCACCACCAGCTACTTCATTTAGTTAGGTTCCAGCTCGATATCATGGTATACAAAGAAACAGACTACCGTGGCTCGCTCTTCCGCTGAAGCTGAATATCGCACTATGGCAGTCACCACATGTGAACTCACCTGGTTGAAGCAACTTCTCACTGACCTTGGCATTCCGCATACCGATCCCTTCACCTTACATTGTGACAATCAATATGCTCTCCATATTGCACACAATCCAGTGTTTCATGAGCGTACCAAACATATTGAGATTGATTGCCACATTATTCGTGATAAGATTCGCTCAGGACCTCTCACAACCGTTCATACTTCTTCAAAGGAACAAGTTGACGACATCTTCACCAAAGCTTTAGGTCAAGATCTTTTCCACCATTTTTCACGCAAGTTGGGCATTACGGATCTGCATGCACCAACTTAAGGGGGAGTATTGACAACTATATCTTTCCATATACTTAGCCTCCAGAAAACTAGTAATCACCTTAATTCTAGGCATTAGTCTAAATTAGTCCACTTACCATATGTACATGTTTCCATACTTAGTTTCTTGTAACTCTATTTATTTGTAAAAATGTACTCAAATCAAATAAGACGAATGCAAATATTATACTTCTCTTCCATTTTTAACAGTTAATGATACCATACGATTTGATTGATAGTCTGATTTTTGTCTTCATTTTGCTTCAACTCCAAAATGCACTATCATAGATCCTCACACCCTTGCCTATAACCCTTGAATTAGTACCCCACACATGAACTTGACCTGTGAAAGCACCCTCGCCTTCTAAGTGCGACAGGAAAAATGACACACAGATCATTAGAGCTTTAAAGTGAATATGTTTGGCATACCTTGCGGATTGCACACTGCTCTAAAGGTTGGAAAATAGCACGAGCCCTCATTTTCCTGCTTTACTTGAATGGAGTTCTTTTGTTGCTCCACTCTTTGAAGATGTGATGACAATTGGAGCCAATCAACCGTGGATCCATGATCAGGAGGACAATACTTGGCATTCAGCATCTTTGACTCTTGAAAAATCCCATCAGTATGAACTTGAAAACCGGCAGCATGACTAGGATCAGAAAACATTATTGATCCCAGCTTGTCAACTTCTATGGAGTTCATTCCATATGAATAGAGTCCATTTGGTCCATACTGTTCCATAGAGCTTACCCTTAGAGGTTTCTCAGAAACTTGAACATTACCATGGTGGGCAGAATCACCTTGCATAATCTGGGGGCTAGCCATTGGAATTCCAGTCAAATGACTTGACAAGTCTTGTGATTGAGCTGACAGAAGAGAGAGAGCATGACTGGAGATTGAGGGCCCTGACAGTTCCTGTACAGTGGAAACAGTAACATTACAGTCTTCAGTTCCTGATGAAGGCAGTCCCAAACAATGTTGTTTCCCAATGCTATGTAGATGGAGAATAGAGTTCGAAAGCAACTGCCGACTGGTGATAGGCATTGCTGATTGAGGACTGTTAAATGACTCCCCTTCTAATTTGATATGTCTAAACCCGTTAGCTTGTACAGATTTTCCTGGATAAACAATGCCTGCTTGAAAAATGTCTGGGAAAACAAAGGGTGTTCTCTTTGGCAAGGAAGTCCCTAGATATCCAGTGCCTGCAAAATCCTTATTTTATTACAAGCCGTGGACACAACTTTGAGCAGGAAACATTTTTCCAGCAGCCAGTAGAATGATTTCTGATAGCTTATGCATAATTGTTGGGAAGCACGAGGCAGATTCAGCTATATATATGTATGTATAGACTTTCACCCTTTTCAATCGTTTCCTGTCATTCTCTTCATATGCAGGTTCCTAGTTATTAGGATTAAATAGAATGCAAATTTTATTGGTTGAACTTAGAAACTTTATGTGCAAGCTAAATGCCATATGTCTACTTCAATTAAGTGACTTGACCTGATGTTGTTTCTACACTCTTCACCCTCAGTCTAATTTGAGACCTTTGCTTAGTTTAGATTATGATTCTTACTAATCATGCCACAAGCTCTTAAAAATCAAAAGTCTAACTACTAGACTACCCATACTGAAAGAGATTAATTTATTTAACCATAGCACCTTGTATTTAAACTATTCAAATTACTGCTTATACAAGTATTTACAACAAGCTCATTTCATTTTTTTGGACAAATTGTGACAACACATTATATCAATCACATAGACCATAACTCCGCATAATTGGTCTGTAGTCTATATTTATCTGGACATACTGCATATTATTTAAATTATTTCAGGAAATATATAATCTGTCATCAATATGTACCAATTAGTTGTTAATAAGTGAATCGTAGTGGTTATAATGTTAAAGAAACCATTGGATAGACAGCATTAAAAGGAACTCAATGCATGGCTGACGTGGCCACTTCTCCTAAACTTTCATAGATGGAAACTTACTGGTTTTCCTTTTTCTTTCAAAATCTATAAAATTCATTCCGGTCAAGAGGCTCAATATTGTGTGAAAAATAAAAAGGATATAGTGGGATAAAAGAATAGTATAAAAGACATTATCTCTAATGACA
The DNA here is from genome assembly GCA_961763995.1 of Juglans cinerea. Taxonomy (NCBI): domain Eukaryota; kingdom Viridiplantae; phylum Streptophyta; class Magnoliopsida; order Fagales; family Juglandaceae; genus Juglans; species Juglans cinerea. The sequence continues at coordinate 21,912,470 of CAUIVZ010000011.1, forward strand.
GTTCTGACTAAAAAAGGAAATTAGATGATTGGTCAACTTGTAATCTTAAACATAAACAAACTTATCTAACTTGACTGACATTGTCTTGTGCAGTGACCTAATCTTGCAAATATAATGACAGCTAGGGATGGACCAAGGAAGTCCTGCAAGAGCCTAATATCTGTACTTGAAAAAATTGCTAACAAAAAACAAAATTTATTGTAGTGCTTTTGTTTTGTTTTTTTTTTTTTTTTTTGGGGGGGGGGGGGGTGTTTTATGTCTGCATTTTTATTGTGCATTAAGTTCTTAGGGAGATTGAAAGTTTCATACCTTGATATGATTGAAGCAGCTTATGTTTACCAGAAAGGGTATCTAATTGAGGTTTCCTTCGACGTTCATTGTGGCCTGCTAGGCGTTTACGACAACTTCGCTTGCCATCGTCAAATTCAGCCAGCAAATGAAACCTTGTAAAATGACAGAAACCGAGTTCAAGTAAGTACTTTTAATAAGCAGAGGTGCATAATGAGCTTAAAAGCTAAATCAATCAAACAGAAAGGTGATTCTTTTTATTGTTGTGCTAGATTCTACGCTTATTCAATGTAGGTTGACAAATTGAAGTTATTAAATAAATACCTATGAAACTTGAACATATTTGGTAGGAAAGGCAAAAACTACCTGAAGGCACACTACCAAAAACCTCTGCAATCATATGCAACATTGTTGCATGATATCAAAATTGCGTTATGCACTTTTGCTTCATGTCATCAGCTGATCACTTAGACAGATTGAAGTTATGATCTAAAAATAGGTTAGTTTTAGCCTAGAGTCATAAATTTTTACGTTGCTATTCTCGTTTTCCATTAAGCATGAGTTCATTCCTCGCCGTTCACATTGTGATCCTTAGAAGTGTTTCCACCAGACAACAGATTCTCGTATGTAGCCATTGCCTTCTGCTCCATTTGGGTTGGTTCAGTAGTTGATTTCTACTGGAGTTTTTTTTTTTTTTATATCAATAGTAAAACATTTATGCGGATGACATCCAGAAGTGAAAGATAAACAAAGTTTCAGGGGTTTCAACGTCCCTCCTCTTAAACAAACATGTAACTAAGCCTGTGGGTCTAAAAAAAAAAAGAAGAGAAGGGATTGTTTTCATTTTTCTATTTTAGAAAGTTTTAAAGAGGTGCTGTTCTGCTTGAATTTGTTTGATTGCCTCCTTTAACGCTTTATATGTCTCCTCTGTGTACATAGGTTGCATACATTTCTTGGTTTCTTGATCATTTTCGCATAATAGTACCTAAGTGAATGTGTAGTTTCAATTGGATCACAAAGCCAACAAAATTCTTTCTCCTACATATGCTACGAGTCAAACAGGCTAGGGTCATTACTACTAATGCATCCCAAACACAGCGTGAGAATAAGAATCTGGCCTTATATAGATATGTGCTAAGCTAACCATTACAACTTTTGAACAATTCAAAAGCTAAAGGGAAAAAGATGACCAACCTGCTACACTGTTGGCAAAACCTTTGTTCAATGCCATTAACAATAACTTTTGTAGTCTTGGAGTGAACATCACAAACTTTATGCCTTTTGTGGTAATCCTTTGAGGAGCTCAAATCCTTGTTACAACCATAGACTTGACAGAAGGCAGTATGAGAGTATGAACTTGTTTTGCGTGCTCGCTTTGTAAGCAAGGATGGTGTTGCAGACGGCAAAACCGGTCTGTAATTCAAAATCTTGCTATTCTCTACATCTTTCCAATCAGCCAATCTTCCTAGCTTCAAGTCAATCAGTGATGAATTTAGGCTGTTAGCTTCCAAGACAGAACTCGAAAGCTTTGCTTCAGAAGCCACTTCCTCAAAACATGAATTTGAAGCAAACATACACTGAGGAGAAACTGCTCTTTTACTAGTACTACAGCAAACCTCACCACTTAATATCTCCATTCCTTGGTTACCATGAAAAGGTTTTCTCACAAAGTCATGGAATTCCAATTCCATTCTCGCAACCGCTTCACCATTAGAAACAAGTCCATTGCGTTCAAAATTAAAAGTAGATTTATCACCCCATTCCGATGGTTTTTTACTTGTAGCACGAACATCGACTTGTAAATCTATTTCATCGGAAAACATAATGCCTTTCCCTTCTAAATTGTAACTCCAAGGCTCCATCATTGATCATAGAACTTAATCAAAGCAAAAAAAATATGCAATGATGTAAATGCCTACAAAAATTCCGTAAAAGAAAACATAAATCACCCTTCTGAAACTTACCAAAAGAAAAACCACTCTTGCAATTCGACCCTGAAGCCCTATTCTACTCTAATATGTAATAATACGAGTAAGAAACATAAATCTATAGACAAATGTAAAAACAAATACATACAGACATAAGCCGCATATAAACAAACATATATAACATGGAATAAACGTTGCAGGAACAAATGAAAAGTGATGGCATTAACAATCATAAAACTGTAAATGTGCCAGAAACAAATTTAATGAAACTGAATAACATTGACTGTAGATGTGCCAAAGTCAGACAGAACATTCCAATTTCAGGCAGCCCAGAACTGAAAATAACAAACAACAGCCCAAACGTACAACATGGATTACTAGGAACAATTGATGCAAAATCATTATCCGTTTAACTGCAGGGAAAACAGATAAACAAAAAAAGAAAAAAAAAGGGAAATCAAACGTGTGGTTGTCGGGAACCAAACGGAATGCACAATGAAAAATGGAAAATAAAAAGACAGCAGAAAAGGCAACGGAGAATGGTTAAGAGTGGTTCATTGCATACCAGTAACCAGAATGAATAGTTACTTAGAGACAAAGAGAGAGAGAGAGAGAGAGACAGAAAGGGTGTGGTTTCTTCAGCTTTTGAGATGAGGTCGAAGCAGATACAGTAATCGTCAACAAGATTTCCACTAACCTGTCCAAAAGCATGTCGAGGTCCTTTTGTAGCTTTTGAGAGACTTTGAAATTCCGTTTTAGGGAGCCTATCTTTGCTTGGGGGAGTACTTTGGTGACGAATGAGGTGTCATAACGAGCATGTTCGTTTGTTTGTTTGTTTTAATGTATGATATTTTTGTCTGTTAAGGTTAATTTATTATTTTTTTGTTGATCTATACACTTGTTAAATTTTGTTATTTCAATCGTGAGAAATGATTTATACAAACTTCAAATAGACAAATCTCATACAAGTCCTTATAAAAAAATAGACTTCACCTTAAAAAAGTGTTAAAAAAATTATTATTTATTAGTGGGACCTATTATTTTACAAAAAATTTGTATGAGGCTTGTCTATTTAAGATTTGTATCTAGCATTACTCTTCAATCATACTTGTGATGTTATAAATCACAATTGATTTTTTTTTATCAACCAGTACTTAAATGACAATTACTTAATTTATGGCCACATCATCAGGTGTGATTACATATGATGTCGTTTAGGATGCAAAGAAGTATTTATTTTCAAATTCAAAAACTCTACTTGTAGTCATCTAGAGGAGTTGCCGTATAGTTGCGTTTGGCGTGGCACACAAATGAAACGACGTGTTTAATAGTTGCTAGGATGAGTTCAAATGAAACTCGCGTTTGGGCAATTGCGAAGAACACACCCAGAAATGTCTTTTTCTCCTGTGATCTGGGAGATTTCAGAGACAGCAAAACAAGATTGCTAGGAGTCATGTATACCTCCTCTGCTTTTCTAATGATTTGCAGCTGCAATAGAGGCTTTAAATGCTAGATTTTGCCACCATCAAAGAGCTCATCGGCCGGCAAAGAAGCAAATGGAGTCGTGTACACATCCGCATTTCTGATGATTTGCAGCTGAGAGAGAGGCTTGAAAGGCTAGATTCTGCCACCATCAAAAAACCATAAAAAATTAAACTAAACGTAAATGGTAAAAGTATTTATACAAGGAAGAAAAAGACTATTTTAACCTTGCTAATAGCTAAAGACTAAAATGCCCTAAAGAAAAACTATACAACATAAAATACCATGTAAACATAATTGTACACGTGTAAAGAAATAATTTACAACTAATTTAATAAATTTACAACTTAATACCCCCTTCAAGATGGAGAGTAAATAGAGAAAACTCTCATCTTGGAAATCAAAAACTGAAACTCTTGAGAACCCAAGGGCAAGACATCAGCAAGCTGATGTTGAGATGCAAGATGGAATGTTTTGATGACAATAGCTTGGAGCTTGTCTCGAATGAAATGGCAGTCAAGCTCAATGTGTTTTGTCCTTTCATGAAAAATGGGATTGACAATGATGTGAAGCACAGCTTGACTGTCACAAAAAAGATGAGCACTATGAGAATGAGGAATATGAAGGTCATATAGAAGAGTTAAAAGCCAAACTATTTCACAAGTAGTGGACGCCATGACCCTATATTCAGCTTCAGCAGAAGAGCGAGAAACAGTCTGATGTTTCTTAGTCTTCCAAGAAATCAGAGAGTCACTAAGAAAAACACAAAAATCAGTGGTTGATCTTCTGCTATCGGGACAAGAGGCCCAGTCTGAATCTGCAAAAGCTTTGAGAGTTAGAGAAGTATGAGCTGGAAAAAAAAAAGACCAAGACCAGGAGCATTTTTTACATATTGTAAAATCCTGTGAGCTGCAGTCAGATGAGGCATTCTAGGACAATCCATAAACTGACTAAGCCTCTGAACAGAGTAAGATAAATCTGGTCTTGTGAGAGTAAGGTAGAGAAGTCTACCAATCAATATTCGAAATACTGTAGGGTCAAGCAACAAGGCACCATTATCTTTACTGAGTTTTAAATTTTGCTCCATAGAGAAATAAACTAGTTTACACGCTAAAAAACCAGCGTGTTTTAAAATTTTTCGCTGAAACAGTGAAATTCCACGAGATGATATGGCAACCTCTAAGCCTAGAAAATACTTGAGGGGCCCAAGATCCTTCAGCTTGAATTTTTCATCAAGTAAATATTTCAAGAAACTCACAGATGTCATGTCATTACTTGCTATCAAAATGTCATCCACATACCAAAAGAGCAATAAAAGAGGGACCATCAGATTTGGTAAATAGTGAATAATCAAATCTAGATTGCACAATACCCAACTGAAAAAGAGTGGTAGAGAACTTAGAAAATCATTGCCGAGATGCCTGTTTGAGACCATAAAGGGACTTATTCAGTTTGCACACTTGGGACCCCCCTTTAATATGGAACCCAGGAGGTAATTTCATGTATAGCTCTTTTGAAAGATCACCATGTAAAAAAGTATTATTGACATCAAGTTGAATAAGATGCCAATTTTTTACAGCATCAACAGCCATCAAAGTTCTAACAGTGGTCATTTTGGCAACATGAGAGAAAGTTTCAGAATAATCTAAACCTTCTTTTTGTGTATAACCTTTAGCAACCAGCTTTGCTTTATAACATTCCACAGATCCATCAGCTCGATATTTTATTTTATACACCCATTTACAACCAATAGGTCGTTTATCAGGGGGTAGAGGGACAACATTCCAGGTATTATTGTGTTCTAGAGCAGCAATGTCAGTAGTCATGGCATCTCTCCAATGAGAGTGCTTGACTGCCTGATGGTAGAACTCAGGTTCAATGTCAGCAGAGATAGCAAAAGCAAAAGATTTATGATCCGGTGACAGGTGATCATAAGAAATAAAATTAAAAATATCATATTTGATAGATGAGGGAATGTGACTTGTTAGAAGAACTGATTGAGAGTGGGCAGTGGAGGAATTACAATAATAATTCTGCAAGTAACTAGGAGCACTTCAGATTCGGGTGGATCTTCTTGGGGATAAAGGTTGGGATAGTGTAGTTAAAAAATCATTTGGGAGAGAAGCTTCAGTAGGTGAGGTATTAACAGTAGGGGAAGAAGCTTCATTAGGTGAGGTATTATCAGTAGAGGAAGAGACTTCATTAGGAGTAGTTGAAGGGACATTAAACATGTCAACAGTGGATGATTGAGTAGGAATAGGGAGAGGAATAGAGAAAGAAGGGGAAGGCATGTCATTATTTGAAGACTTCAGAGGAAAAATATTTTCATAAAAAATGACATGGCGAGAAATAAAAGATTGATTTGTTGTAAGATCATACAATTTGTAACCCTTGATCCCAAAAGGATAACCAATGAAAACACAGAGCCTAGCTCTCGAGTCAAATTTTGTTCTTGCCCTTTGCAAAGTAGATGCAAAACATAAGCAACCAAAAATCCTTAAATGATCATAAAAGGGAGAGAAGTGACACAAAACTTCAATAGGATATTTATTGTGAATAATGAGAGAAGATAATTTGTTAATTAAATAAGTAGCTGTTAAAACAGCATCACCCCAAAATTTGAGAGGTAAATGAGGTTGAAACAATAAAGTCCGAGCAACATTAAGGATATGTTGATGTTTTCTTTCCACAACAGAGTTTTGTTGTGGAGTTTCTACACAACTATGTTGATGGAGAACACCTTTAGAAATGAGGTAGGAAGACATAAAAAATTCAGTACCATAATCAGTACGAATTTTTTTTTATCTTAGTACCAAACTGAGTTTTAATCATTTTGAAAAAAGTTTGAATGAGAAAATAAACTTCAGATTTGTGCTTGAAAAGATAAACCCAAGTAGCCCTAGTACAATCATCAACAATGGTTAAGAAAAATTTATAACCTTCAATAGTTGGGGCTAAAAAAGGATCCCAAACATCACAATGTATAAGGTCAAAAGGTAAATGAGAAAGATAATTAGAATTTAGAAATGGTAACTTTCTCTGTTTAGCTAATGGACAAACAACACAAGGGTCATTAGACATAGTCAAATTAGGCACCAATTTATGCAAAAAAGACATTCTTGAAGCAGATGGATGTCCTAATCGACTATGCCAAAGGCGAAACAATGATTGTTTAGAAGAAGAAAAACATATAGATGATAGTAAAGTAGGAGTCTCATTACATTGTTTATTTGAAAAAAATAACGGTAATTGAGGGGAAAAAGTAGTCCCTGGTTGTTGTAAAAAATAGAGGCCTTTTTTTTGTTTACCCACTCCAATCAGCCTAGAGGTGATCAGGTCCTGAAGGAGACAAAAGTTAGAAGAGAAAAAACAAGAAATGTGAGATTGGGTGAGTTTACTAACTGAAATTAATTGAAATTGAAAAGTTGGTACACAAAGGACATCTTTAAGGGTAAGATGTTCAGTAAGATTAATAGTGCCAATATGTGTAACAGTAACAATTTGACCATTAGGTAGTTTGACAGAAGTATTTTGAACAGGAATAAAAGATGTATACAGACTAGTAAAGGGGACCATATGGTCTTTGGTCCCTGTATCAATTATCCAACTAGAGTTATAAACAGTACAATAAGCATTATTAGAAAATTGAAAAGCATAATGTGTAGAGGAAACAATACCAGAGAAGGAGTGAGAAGAAGCTACGGTGTTGACCACATGGCTGGAATCATAAGGCTTAGTTTGAGGATTGGAAGTTATCATAGACAGTAACTGCTTATATTGTTCCTCAGTCAAGGAGAATGGAGAGGATGCAGAAGTGTTGTCATTGAGAGCAACAGTGTTGGCCGTGAATGGCTGCCCTGGCTTTTGCTTGTACCCCGGAGGAAAACCATGTAGTTTATAGCATTTATCAATTATATGACCAGCTATGCCACAATATTTGCATACTGGCCTATCTTTTTTTGGAAAAGATTTTGTAGATCTTAAAGAATCAGAGTTAGCAACAAAAACATGAGCATCAGTAAGGGAATGAGGGATAGAGATTTCTCTCTGTTGCTCTTCCTGAAGAACAAGAGAAAAAACTTTGTTGAGAGGCGATAAAGGCTCCATTAACAAGAACTGCGCCCTAGTCGAAGAAAATGAATCATTAAGTCCCACGAGGAACTGCAAAATGCGTTCCTGTTGAACATAAGAGTTCAAGAGAGTGACAGAACCACAAGAACACAATGGAAACGACTTGTAATTAACTAATTCGTCCCAAAGTGCCTTCAATCGAGTAAAATACGCACTAACAGTAAGTTGTCCTTGGGTTAACGGTGAAATGGATTTCTGGATCTGAAAGATCCGATGTCCATTTTTTTGAGAGAATCGTTCCTTTAGATTGATCCAAATCTCAAAAGCAGTGGTAACATACAACACACTAGAAGTGATTTCAGGGAAAACAGAATTAAGCAACCACGAAATCACCATATTATTACATCTTAACCATGAAGGGAAAAGAGAGGTAGTGGTGGCGGGTTTAGTAATCGTATCGTCGACGAACCCTAACTTGTTTTTGGCAAAGAGAGCCATGGTCATCGAGCGAGACCAGGTCTGATAGTTGTCGCCGAGGAGGAGCTGTGTGACTAGAACGACCCCAGGGTTATCGCTGGGGTGAAAGAAGAAAGGCTTCGCAGCATCAGGGATGGAAGATGGGAGAGGCGGAGGGGGGTGGATCCGTCGGCATCATAAAAAGAGAAAAAGAATTTCAAAAGACTACTTATACCATATCAAGAACGAAGAAACCCTATAAGGCAATCGTATACAAGAAGCTATCTGGGATTAAAAAAACCATAAAAAATTAATCTAAACGTAAATGGTACAAGTATTTATACAAGGAAGAGAAAGACTATTTTAACCTTGCTAATAATAACTAAAGACTAAGAGTGCGTTTGGATGTTAAACTGAATTGAGTTGAGTTGAAATGATAAAATATTGTTAAAATATTATTGTTTATTATTATTATTATTTTGGGATTTGAAAAAGTTGAATTGTTTATTATATTTTGTATTAAAATTTGAAAAAGTTATAATGATGAGTTGAGAGGAGTTGAGCTTCCAAAAATGTCCTAAAAAAAACTATATAACATAAAATACCATGTACGTGTAAAACTAATTTAATAAATTTACAACTTAATAAGAAGGATTACCGGAGAGCATGAACTTTCAACCATATTGCATTGGAATCACCAACGGTGCAATGACTAGAAAAGGGGAATAGTAATTCTAGCTACAATTTTTAATTGTGCAAGTGCGATATAATTTTTTTTTTAAATAGAGTATATTATTAAAAAATTAATTTTATTTATATGAACTAAATATTTATTTATTTAAATGAATCACTTATATTTTATAATTATAAATATTATTTCTTTACTCTTTATAAAGAGTTTTATTATTCATCATCCTACGCATAATAAACCACACTTGTTGTTATTTTTATTTATTTTTATTTTATTTATTTTAAATTAATCGAATTATTCTACTTGTCATCCATACATAAAGAAAAAAATTGTGTATAATATGAAGATAAATAGTAGAATTTTTTCTTTTACAAATATTATTTCTTCCACATTTTAATTTAAAGAAATGATATTTATAATTATAAATGGTATAAGTATTACACAAATTTTTTATAAAAAATAAATAAATACGAAATTTATATAAAAAAATTAAAAATTTAATAATACACTATACAATTTTTTTAAAATAATTGCGACGCGCTACGTAACATTACTGTTTGACCTTTGGGAGTGTGACGAGGCCCCTGAGTGCCATCTGTATACCCTGGGTAATCCTGCACGTCTCCCCAATCAAAAAAGCAAAAGTGGAATTGTGGGATAGGGGTGGGTGGGACTGTGACATCTTCAGAGTAGTCCTGACACTGTCTGCCTTTTTTTAACTTTCCCAAATGACTATTGCGCCAACTCAAAAGCCAGTGAGCCAGCCAAGCCCACCCACTCACTCTGTGAAAAAAGTTGTCCATTATGCAACTACCGACGGATCAAAAGGGTTCTCATACGAAACCAGGACAAAAAATAAAAAAGGAAAACCCTCAAGGGTTACCTGAAATTTGAACCATTTTACCACTGGTCTCAGCATCTCCAAATTTGTCATTAGGCTAATAAGAGTCAAAGACATCATGAAGATTATATAAAAAAAAAGACCTTTTGGGATTGGCAAATAAACAGTCTCAGATGTAGCCAGATTCCGATTTGGTGTCATAAGATCGTTTTCATTGCTCTCGACTCTCTATTTTCTCTAAATAAAGAGATTGAATAGAAATAACCTCCATTTTCTGCTTGTGGTGTTGGAGAACTCTCTCATACTTTATATATAAAAAAAATCTTTACAAATTCTTAATACTCTACGCTCTACATTATTTTTAATTTTTATTATTTTTTTATTTTATTAAATATTTATTATATGAATAATCAATAAAAAATTTGAAATAATTTAAAAAGAATAAACTAAAAAAAAAGTTAAAAAAAATTAAAAATTAAAAATTTTAAAAAAAAATGTAGAGTGTGGAGTGTGGTGTAAGTTGTGTAGCAAAGTTCTTTAAAAAAATGAATAAATATGAGACTTACGTGAAAAAAAATTAATTTTTTAATAATAGACCTTATTTTTTTTCAAAACGACTATACGACGCACTTTACTCATGTCCTATTCCAATTCTTATTATTTACGTGCTGAAAAAGTGAACATTTTCACTCCCACAGATCAGTGAAGTCCCCACCGACAATTTTTTGTTATTTTACATAGTTTCTGGAGGGTGAGGAAACATCTCTTCGGAAATATAGGAAGGGTTTTACTGCTCTTCAAGATAGCGTGTATTTGAGAAAACAGATATTATAGGCTAAGGGTGGGGAAAAGGAATGGCTAGGTGTTTAAGCAGGCTCATGTTGGGGGGAATAATGGTGGGGGATAGACAGTGTCACAGTCACACAATGGCAATTGCCAAGCTAGAGATGGGGTACCTACCTAATGCTTTTTTTTTTTGTCTCCGTTCTCCACTCTTAATGTGTGGAATTGAGGACCTATTTTGCACCAGGAAGGTGCGTCCGTCACTATCAGTAGGCAGCAAGAAGATCTATGAAATTTGGTTAAAGAGGAAAGCTGCACTTTGGTTAAAGGAAGAAGGCCCACTAACCTTGACGAGACAAAATGCCAAATGGGGCATAAAAAAAGTGGGTATCCACCACAAAGAGAGAGTGTGTGTATGTGTGAAAGAGAGTCTTCCCGGATCACCATGTGGGTGATCTTGGCCGTTTGTGGCATGGCTGATTTATTAGCTTGTTAATCAAACGACCCAACATCTTCTATCTCTCCTCTTCTTCACTTTGGTTAAAGGAAGAAGGCCCACTAACCTTGACGAGACAAAATGCCAAATGGGGCATAAAAAAAGTGGGTATCCACCACAAAGAGAGAGTGTGTGTATGAGTGAAAGAGAGAGTCCTCCCGGCCCACCATGTGGGTGATCTTGGCCGTTTGTGGCAGAGCTTATTTGTTAGCTTGTTAATCAAACGACCCAACATCTTCTATCTCTCTCGTTTTTTTTTTCTTTTTTTTTATTGTTTTTCCCCTTTCTTTTTGAAAGGGCATTTGGTCCAAGTCCAAGGAAGAAGATGGAGAGTTCGTGACAAAGAGTTTGCCAAAGGAAGAGGAGGAAGAGTTGATAATAAACAGTTTTTATTTTTTTTTATTTTTTACTGTTTATAAATTGATACGTCAATTCCTAATTAATGTGACAGACTTTCACACCAATAATGCACTTGTCTGCGGGCAAATAGGTCGAGAAACATATTCTTTTCAATAACATGTGGCTTTGTGGTTAGGAAAAATTGGAGGATTAATATTAAGAATATACTGATACATGCATAAATAGATTATAATAAATCTATAATAAAGAATATTATATCAATTCACATCAATTTATGAATTTATTTTTATGTAATCTCTTTGTGACTAAAATATTTTCTTTATCCAATTGAATGGTATAATCTCGATACATCATGTCAATCTCACAATATTTATATCTTGTTGGTGTATAATTTCTAAGATAACATAAGCTATTAACCTCAAAGTATTCTCGGTTTTTTAAATTTTTTTCTAAATTTTAATTAAAAAGGATACTATCTATAATTTTATCTTAAATTTTATCTATTTTCAAAAAACCTTCTACATTTCATTCCCTATCATTTCTCTATTTTATTTAAATAATATTCTTCTATTATTTTTTTATTACTTTTTTTGTTCTCTCACTTTTATTTACAAACTTAATTACTCAATATTCTTTCTTATGTTTTGAACTATTACTCTAGTGAATATTTTAAACAAAAATTTAAATTATTTTTTTGCGGGTATGATAATATTTGTAAAATTATTTTTTTTTATATTTTAGTAATTATTTAAATTATTATTTAAAACTATAATAAATATGAATATGAGAGAAAGTGTAGATAATTAAAAAAAGAATTTATTTTATTTATTAGAATAAAATATTAATAAAAAATAGTTTATGAGATGAATAGTGATTCTTTATATTTAAAAAATTACTGTTTATCTCCTAAATTAAAATCTTAAAATAGGGAAGGAGAAGGAAGGAGATTTTTCAGCTCATTCTTAAATTTCTTCCCATAATTTGGAAATAACAGTAAGATAGGACACGCTCTCATTAGTACGAAAGCCATACACTTGCAATGATGCAGAAAAGAAAAAAAATTTATTATCTAGGAGGAATATAGATCTTCTTTAATTATCTAATTTAATTTAAAAAAAAAATCAACACATGATGTTAATCATACAATATTATTTATATCTCGTTTGCGCAGAATTTTCCAGATAGCATAATCTCAGCAGTAGGAAAGCCATACCCTTGCTAGGATGCAAGAAAAAAGAAAAAATGGCAGCAAGGTGACAGGAAAGTGAAGGTGGATGGAGCGGTAGAAGGGGTAAAAAAGAAGTGTGATTTGGGTAGGAAAGAGGGGTATTAGATGAAGATGGTGGTGTCGTGTCAACCATCACACTGATTGATGTAAGTAGTAGTGGTGATGCCAACAACGACAAGCAACTTGAAAAGTGAATTGAAAATGATTCCCCTCCGCTTTTCTCGGTGTCTACGATTGTCGCTCATTGTCTGCCTATCTTGTTGCTAGCTAGCTAGACCATGTTACATGGTGTTGTGTTGCCTTTATATGAGCCTCTCCTTTTGTCTTCCCTCGTATTGCACTTTGGTTCATCACATTACCAATCTTGGCTCCCTATTTATAAGTATCTATTAAGTATACCATGAGTCCCTATTTTTTTTTAAAATAAAAATTATATATATATATATTTGAAATGTACAAATCTCGTACAAGTCTTTAATAAAAAAAAGTAGATCTCGTTATGAAAAAGTATAAAAAACTCATTTTTTCTTTATAAAACCTACGTTTTTACAAAAAAATTGTACAAAGCTTGTATCTAACTTTACTATTTATTATTATTCATAAATTATTTCACTATTATTTATAGATGATCTGAAATACTGTTAACATCCAATCACCTTAAGTTAAAAAATTGACATGCATTTCTAGCACTCAATTATGGTTGATTATCTAAAAAAAGTCCATTTCACGCCCATTTTGGCAACATGAATTCAAATGTGAAGTTTAGATTATCCAAAATCTTGATATCGACGACATCATTACGGTTTGCATTAGGATTGGGGTATAACATGTGAGACTCTCGTTGAAGTAAAGAGTTCAATACGGATAGAACATTAGAAAGAAACTGTTCAAGATGATTATTTGGTTATTTTATAATTTCTCGAAAAATGTGAAACTGTTCATTTGGCTTAATGAGAAATGACCAACCTAAAATCTACCCTTTTTTAATGAGCAAAATCCACAAAATTATCAGGCCATTTCTAATTGGATACGATTTCTCCATTTATTCAAGAAACTGAGCTGATTAAAGTGGGCTTTTATGTATTACAAATATGAAAAATACAGGCCCCAGCCTGGCCTTGCCCAGCCAAGGCGAGCCCAGCCCAGCCGGCAGGAGGAGCCTCAATAGACTCAAGCTGTAGCTCGATCCTGGCTCGGTCCTAGCGTTTTTGTTCTCTACATCTCTTATGGAATTCATACGGAAAAATTATATTATTTTTGGGAAAACAAAACTTTACGCTTTTTTAAACCCCATTTTTTGTATTTAAAAATTAAACCATATATCAAAACTATTAAAATTAGTAACTTATAGTCGATATTATACTGGATTTTGTTATACATCAGTCACTATTTATACTCACACCCCACACCTAACAATTTTTTTTTTTTCCAATAGTGTGGGGTATTTTTCATAGAATTATAAGTGTGGGGTGTGAGATAGTGAATATTGACTGATGAGAAGAATTATTCTAAAATTTTACTACAAATCAGCCACAGTTCACATCGCACACCCCACACCTATAGCTTTTCATAGAGTGAGAGTGTTTTTCATAGAGTGTATGTGTATTTTTCATAGTGTGTAGAGTGTGGGATGGTAAATAGTAGCTGATGAGAATAATTTTTCATTATTCTATTATACTACTTAATATTTTAATTTTTTTCAATCTTAATATTAGCTTTTAAACGGGTATAATTTGTGATAGTTCAGTACTTTATAATCCACAAATTATCAGTTTTAATTTTCGGGTAAAACTAAAAAATATATTAATAGTTCAAGAATGCAATTAATAATTTAATATAAAAATCTATCTTTTGATCACAAGTGCACGTGGCTTCATCAATCTAACAGGGGCCGGGATAGGCCTCCAATTTTGGCATAATTAAATATGGTCGACGTCGTTTTGTGTACATGTTAGTGAAAGAGATCGATCAAAAGTTGGAAAGATATTACACGAGTAGTCAATGATCACGTCCTAGATCATCTCCACGATCTATACCATGCCTTGGCTTCAACGAAAGTAAAAACTAAAAAGGCAGCTATTTGATTGGTAGAAGTTTGTGATCAGCCTATATACGGTGTATGAGAGTAATATAGTTATGGGTTGTGTAAATATCTCGTACTGTTTTAAAAAAAGAGTACGATTCATAATATTTAAAAATTAGAAAAATTATACCCTATAATAATATGTGATTTGTCATTTTTGTTCTTTTATTTAAACACATATATTAAGCTGAGAGGGGGAAAAAAAATACAGCAGTGAACAAGCAAAACCCATAACAAGAGAAAGATGGAGACGTTGGGGACCACGTGAAGAGAAGAAATAGAGGAGTTATTTCTATGCTTTTGTACCACAACCATGGTTGAGCAGCTTGGAGTGAAGGCCAGTTTTTTAGTCTAAGAGAAAGAAGAAACAAAAAAACAAAATCACAACAATGAACAACCGAAACCCATTACAAGAGAGTTAGAGAAAGATGGAGACGTTGGAGGAACCTCGTGGAGAGAAGAAAGAGAGAAGTTATTTTTAGGGGTGTAATCGGTCCGGTCCGGGAGGTCACAGAGTGAAAATTTCGATCCATCATTTTTGTTGGACCGGACCGTTAGTTATTAGTCCATTTGGTCCATGAATATTTTTTTCCTCTTTTTTCTTTTTTTGGCAGAAAAATTAAAATTAAAATTAATTAAATTAGTAAAATTAAAATTAAGTGATCTCTTTAATATTTTATTTTTGGTTAATAAATATTAAATAATTTCATTGTATATATAGTCAATTGTGATCCTTTGGATGAAAATGACATAATTAACTTGTACAACTACTATATAAAATAATATATTATATATAAAAAGTATTTATATATATATATTCAGTCGGTCTTGGTCTGATTTCGGTAAAAAAAAACTACACCCTGAGACTCACCAATAAAACTATCGGTCCAATCAATTTTTTCGGTCCAAACTGAAATTCTTACAGCCATAGTTATCTCTATGCTTTTGCACTATAGCCATGGTTGAGTAGCTTTGGTTGAGGAGACGCCCCATTCCATTAAAGGTACGTGACCCACCACATAGATTAGTTCCCCTTGACTGCACGATCCCGACTGCACATAGAGTTTTTCTTTTTTATGATAGTTTTATATTTATTTACTTTTTTTTTAAAAAGAATGCGTGATACTTGTACTATCCATGACTGTAAATATCATTTTTCATACTTTAATAAAAAGATGTTTACCATGTTCAAATTAATAACCTATCTTAGTTTTGCCTCTTTCTATATTAATTAACAACGATGAAAAGAATGTTAGATTAACACATAAATTTTATAAAAGCAAGTTTATAAATTAATATGTTTTAATTTTAGAGAAATACTTTAATCACAAAATAACTTTACAAAAGTAATTAACTCACAAACTGATCAGTACATGTCTTGATGTACTTGTGCATTAGTTTGTAAAATTATTTTTTATTGTAAAGTAAATATTACACATAATATGAAATTATATCAGTTTGTGAGTTTACTATTATGAAATCTCTTTATTTGTCAAGTTTTTTACTTTATAATAACAAGATTAACATTAATCTAATCTACCATATCAAACTACGCGTGTCATGAATTAATTGCAAGTTGTCTTTTATAATATCTCTTTATAAACCAAGTTAATATGTTCTTTAACAATATATATAGACGGTCGAGGGACTTAATTAGTTTGAGGATTATAATACTAGTCATGACCCTAGTAATGACTAATAAATAGTTGATATATTTGCGTGTTTGTTTCTATGGTATTTGATTGTTTTAATTATATATATTGGTTGTTGAAAGCATTCAATGTCTTGAATTATTGTTTCACTCATGTTGAATGGTTGAGGGTCTTTAGCCCCTTCTGATACTGTTAGTAAACAGTAGTAGTACTGTTGGCACAGAAATGGATCCCGATAGCGCTCGATCTTATTTACAGCAGGCATGGAGAGTCTTCATATTTACGCAAATTACGATGAAAAAAAAATCAATATGGAAACTCATTTATTGACAAAAGAAAGATGGACAACGAATTAAAGGTCTGCACGTCTTTCCTTGATCTCCTCCTCTTATGTAAGCATCAAGCTGCACAGTAGTGTGTGGACTGTGGGCATGAAACTTCTCATCAAGAACATCTCACTTTGAATGATCATAACACTTTCGGGCCCTCTCACGGCCACTCTGATAGTTACATGCTTGGCTAAACCTTTTCTTTTTGGTGCCCCATGCATCATCATTTGAGTATACCATGCCTCATCAAAAGGGCTAGCTAGCTTTTTGGTGCATGCTGATCATGCATCATTATTAAGTACATGTCATTCTCTCTAAAAGCCTTGCCTATCCAAATTAGGATTCATGATTCATCATCTAGTACCATACTAGCTCCGGACTTAATTAACAGGCGCTTATGCATCCACCCACATACATAATTTGGATGAACGTCGATCCTAGATCTCAATTTCTTATTCATATATATATACTTGATCAGAGTCTTAAGTGAGAGACACATGAAGTAAGTCTCACGGCATAAATGATCGATGTTCCAAATATTTATGTACGAAATTAAATAACAAAAAAATGTTATATATACTTCATGTGTCTGTATTTCTCTTTCCTATTTGAAACTTTCAAGTAAACCCTCAAGCATCCATTCATGGAACTGAATTGTCTCTCAGTAAATTGATTTAGCTAGCTGTTTTTGGTGCAGATTGAGAACTATCCTTCAGCATAGTGATAAAGCTGGTAGCTGCCCTCCCAACTTGTCTATATTTTTACAGCACTGGTTTAACCTATATATATATATGCATGCCAGCTTTTGGAGTTTGTTGACAGAGAGTTTAATATATTAAAATCACGTACGTGGATCTATCTCATTATTGGAACAGCATTAAAGAAAATTAATAAATAACAAAAGGGTTTTGGGGTCCCTTAGTCCTCTTGGATATCATATAAGTTGGGGTACAGATAGTAGTAATCAACAGGCTATGCCATATATCTTCATGATGATGGCTTGAGAAAAAAGGAAAAATTCTCAAGCATAATCATGATGTCATGACAGAATAATTTTTTGGCTTTTAAGTATCTATATATTAACTTCAAAAGTCGGGCCTTTATAAATTCCAAAATATATAGATGGTGTTAGATCGATGGTCCTCCTCCTAGCTAGTGTTCTCTTTGTTAGATTCTGTCCCCTAATATTTATTGATTAGATTATAGAATAAGCTGCCTGCCCTGCAGGTTACCTTTCTATGTTGATCTTCTGATTAGACCTATTTCATTATATGATCAACCCTCTTAATTATTTGAGTTAAGCTAAAAGATGTGCAGCTAGCGAGCTTATAACAGATCAGAGGAAATCTTGTGTTCCCAATTGTACGGAACTTATATTACTTTATGCTGTTCCTGCTTGGCTGCTTCCAATTAAGTTATTTCTGAACTTTAATCTCCATTAGACATTGCAGCTAGCGTGCATGCACAGCACTGTTAAATCATCAGTATCTAAAGTACCCATAAGATCCAATTTGCTGGCCGTAGGAATTTAGCAGAAAATACGTTAGATGTTAAGCATTTTTTGTATTACCTAATTCCATATATATATATATATATATATATATATATATATAAAACAGTGTTTTAAGTCGTGCCAAAGTTCTTTTTCGTAGTCCTATTCAATTCACTACAACAGTTTGTGTCTTTTGGAACGAATATTTTCGTCTAAAAAAGATACTGGTTCATCCCAAAACAATTTTTGGGACGAAAAAAAAGCGCCACAAAATCGTCCCAGTATCACAGTCCTGAAAGATTTTTTGGGACAAAATTCGATTTTCGTCTTAAAAAAAGTTTTTTGGGACGAAAATGGAGGAAACATTCGAATGGTTTTTTTTTTGGACGATTTTATTTCTTCTCGGATTAGCGATCGAACGATAAAATTCTATTGTTCGAATGAAGGCGGGTAGATTTTCAATTCGAACATCACAATTTCAATTCGAACGTCATGCATTGTTCGAACGTTAATAGTTTATAGTTCGAACGTATGTAGTTTACCGTTCGAACATCAATTCTACATGGAAAAAGTTTAATAGTCAATGAGCGCTCGAACACTTAGCGTAATCTTCAAACGGTTATGGAACATTCGAATGTATTGATTGTATCGTTTGAATGGTTGGCTGTTAATTGGTGTTCTAACGTTTCATAACCGTTCGAACAATATAATATTTTTTTTCAACCCATTAATAAAAAATAGAAATCACACAAATAACAACTTAAAATACATTAGTACACATGTTCATCAAACATAACTAGTAGTCTCATAAATGCAAACAAAATAAATAAAACTGTCACAAACTGTTATTATAATACAAAAGATTTATAGTTCAAAATATGATATATAAATTAAATTAGTTGCTTGGAGGTCTGAGTTGTTACAAAAGCATCTGCATTTGGAGTTACATTTCTCTCCTGAACTTTGCTTGTTGCTCTTCTTGTTGTTTCATTCGCATCTCCAAGTCAGCTCGTTGGGCCACTAACTCATGTTCGTTTGTTCTCAATTCCTCGATCTCTGACCTCGCTTCCTCTAATGATTATGAGGTTCGTCAATTAGTTGTTGGTCCAGATGCTCATTCCTATGATGGGAGCAAGAGCATCAAACAAGTGGACTTATCCGGTTTTTTCAAGATCATGAACATTATAGTAGCCAACAACATCAATCCATGACTGCACAAGACTGAAGTTAGCATGGACCGGGCACGATTTATGTTACGGGTCGCTCGTGGGGTGCCTATCGACCTAGCGAGATATATCTTCGCTAGACTTCGATCATAGACCACCTATATTACGACATATATATTGCCGTTTGGAATCCTGCTCACACGATTTCTTTTAGCGAAGGGAGTCACGCCAGATGTGTTTGAGAGTGTTCGGGAGTCGATTGGACCGATCAACTCCACGACCTTGTCTAGTAGCACGGGACACTCCAGATTTCGTATTCGTGCACCCATTAAAGAGGCGGTCGACACTCAGGGAGATGCACATGGCGTATCGGGTGAGGTATCTACACAGGGTGCATCATGCACTGCTACTCGTGAGGAGATTGCATATATTGTGCATGCAGAGATGCGTGCACAGACATTAGAGATTATTGATGCAGTCCGAGTCGCCCTCGCAGAGACAGAGTCAAAGCTCATGTTTCGAGTGACATATTGAGACACGCACTGGAGTTGAGGCGGTGCACAAGATCTGGGCCAGTAGTGTATATTTTTTATTTGCATTTTTTTAGTTTTTTGTATGGATAATCATAACTATTTGTATTTTGTATAATTAATTTAAATATTCATCTTTTTTTTTTTTTTTTTTTAAATTAGTTATGATATTGAGTAGGGGTGCAAATCGGTCGGTCCGGTCTAGCAATGGACTGAATATTTTCGATCCATCATTTTTCCGGACCGGACCGGACCGAACACCCATAGGTACCAGACCGGACCGGTAGCGGTCTGATCCGGTCTATCCATTCGGCCCGGCCTATTTTTTTTTCTTTTTTTAAAATCAATTAATAAAAAAAATTTATTTAAAATAAGAAATTAAACTAAGTGACTTATTAATGTGAATTATGTAACAAACTCAATAAAAAAATATTTTATATGGTCAATGATAAAAAATTAGATGAAAATTACATTATTAATTTATATAATTACTATATAATTAACTAATTGATATTATATGTTAGTTAATTCATAGAATATTAACAAGTGTTAATAACATATTTAAAATTTTATATTGTTAATAGTGATAGGTTAGATGAAGATATATATAAAATATTGTTAATTTATAGAATATTAACAAGTATTAATAATATATTTAAAATTTTATATTGTTAATTGTACAATTATTATATAAATAATATATATAAAATATTTTTTATTTTTATTTTTTATTCGGTCCGGTCCGGAAAAACCCTGGACCGTAGACTGGTCTGAAACTTTTCGATCCTCTAAAACGTAGACCGAGACCGATCGGTCTCAGTCTTGGTCCTGTCCGGTCCGGTCGTTCCGTTCGATCCGACCGGACCATTTATCACCCCTAATATTGAGTTTCTAAGTTACTTATTGAGTTCCTTTATTTATTTATATTATTTAAATGCTATATTTATTATATAAACTAAATATTTACCTAAATTAATAAGGAACTTTTTGGAAATTAAAAATGGAAAAAATTGAATCACCGTTTGAATGGATAGATAGAAGCCTTCGAACGTCTTTTCTATTCCTGCCATACTTTTATTCATCTAACCCGCCAAAATTTTTGTTCAAACCATTAAATGACATTCGAACGGTAACTTCAAACATCCAAATTAACTGTTTGAACGATTACTCAAATTTCTGCTATAATTTTGTAACTTAACCCGCCAATTTAACGTTCAATGGTTCCAAATAACCGTTTGAAGGTTCACTTTATTTTGGTTCGAACTATTAAGTACCCGTTTGAACGATATTTCAACAGGGACAAATGTGTTCGTCCCAATATATTCAGTTCGAACGGAAAATGATATGTTCAAACGGATAATGAATCCGTCAACTTTTTGGGACGAAATCTTATTTCCGTCCCTAAAAAACATCTTTTGGGACTATTTTCATTTCGTCACAAAAAATTTCATCCCAAAAGCCAAAATTTATTGTAGTGATTCATGATTACTATAATTTGCATTACTTTGAGACATATTTTATGTATCTATCTCTATCTCATTCTACTTTATGTATCTATCTCTATCTCTCGTTCTACGTTCTTGAATTCGGATAATAACTCTAAGAATATCTAAAACCTAAACGGCATTTCATCTGATCTGGCTTCCGCTCGTAATCGTCTCGTGTATGGAAGGTTATCATGTATATAAGATGTGCATGAATTCTGGATGCAAACTAATTTCCCAATTCCCCACCAAAGAAAAAACAAAAAGCCTTGCATCTCGGAGATGACGTGCTTGTATTTATTATTGCACCTCCAAAGTCAAAAGATAAAGATATGCAATAATCCAAATGGGGTGAAGATGTATTTGTCTGTTTCTTTCTCTAATTGTTTAGTTTTGTGGAAATCTCTCGTCATCCAACGTACAGTCTAATCCAAGCCACTCCAGTAAGTGGTGGATTTTTCATAAAGTTCTTGCAATATTCCATAATTAAGATAGGCCCTAAAAAGCAAGAAAAATGAGAAAATGGAAGGCAAAACATTACCAAATTGCACATAAACTGATAAAAGAACGGTAAGAGCTATCAGAGAGAGAAGCGGAAATCAATAAACAGAAAAAAAAAGAAGAAAAAAAAAGTAAGATCTTGGAGATTTTCTTTGATATTACAGATTCTAACATCAACATGAAGAGTAAATATACAGTATCATTGAATGCCGTTGGAAATTGTTGCTCCTCTCTTGATGCTATCCATGTTGGTAGTTTCATAGACAGGCAGACCACTTGAATAGTCACCCAAGTCATAGTTTTGCAACTCAAACAGATCAGAGCTAGAATCACTTTCAGCACCATCATCTTCCTCACCGAAACTCCTGAATCCCTTCTCCTCCGGTGAAGATTTATGCACCCAAATCCCATCTTTATCCGAATACCCTTTACTGAGATTCTTGCATTTTCCTGGAAAGCCATTGCTGAGTGCCATTTTTTCATCCAACCAAGTTAAGTCTTTGTTAATTCTGATTTTGTCAATATCCAAGACCTGATCATTATGTAAAGCCGTGGATCTTGCGTGCCCATTGTTGTACTTTGACAAAGACATCATTTGTTTGTGATATTCTGAATAGCTTCCAAAATCCCTATAGCTCTTTGTAGGTGTTTGTGCATGCGCATGAGGCGGAGGAGGTGTTCTAAAGCCTGAATTTCTTGAAGCAGAATGTATAGACTTTGAATCCGCGGTACTTGAGCTGCTAAAATGGCTAATGCTGCTCCTCCTCTTCCTTCTTCCACCAGGACTCTCTTCTTGATCATCTTTCATGGACTGTGAGGCCGATTTTGATTTCTTCTTCTTAGAAGCTGATTGACTGAAGAGAGAATTCAAGAAACTAGCCAGTCGTCCACCCGGTGAGCTGGGCTGCTTGTACTTCTTTTCTTTCATTTGCTTTTCCACCCCATGTTGTGGTCGATGAGGAAGAGAGTTTCTAATAATTGGAACGTCTAAGCTCATTCTGCCTACTCTACTACCCTGCGGCCTGATCTCATCTCTCATGATCTTATTCTGAGTAAAATTTGTAGCACTATAGCCACCAGCTTCATGGTATCCGGAGAAGTACCTCGCAGCCTCGAACACGTCAATCTCACCAGAATCATTCCTTCCATGGAATGATTTATTATAGAATTTATCTGGGTCTGAAAGGGCTGTGATGGACATGGCTGAAACTCGAAACTTTCTCTGATGGGATATTAATAATAAGGCATTTTGTTTGAAAGTTATGTCACAGGTTTTAAAGGTACGTGTTTATAATGTTGAGGGGAGTTTAAAGGGGGAGGTTAAAGGGGGAGGTTTATGAGATTGTTGAGAGGTTAATGGGTTGGAAATGATTGTGTGTGACAGGAAAAGCTCTCTCTCTCTCATCTATATGCATGCATGCATATATACATACATACATATATATATATATATATATATATTACTTATATGATCATAATCAATTGGTGAGTACTCTAAAATATTAAATTCTTGCTTGAATAGTGAGATGAGATTATGAGATGATTTTAGATAAAAATTAAAAGTTAAATAAAATATTATTAGAATATTATTTTTTAATATTATTATTGTTTTGAAATTTGAAAAAATTGAATTATTTATTATATTTTGTGTGAGAATTTAAAAAAATTGTAATGATGTAATGAGATAAAACCGTTTTTATATCCAAATGAAAAGTGTTTTTGGAGGTTTTTGGTAGAGACCCACATGATGTGAAGTTTGTGCTAGCTAGATGCTAGCTTTGGTTAAAGAAGAGAGTGTGGAACAAGGGAAACTAGCTTTTTATTTTTTATTTTTTGTCCTAATCATGCTGTGAAAACCATATGCTTAGACTGTGTTTGGAAAGTGAAATCTCACACTACTTCACTACTATGGGGCAAAGAGCTTTGTTTCCTTGGATTCTAGCTAGGCTTGTAGTCACAAGGGACATGTACTAATACTTGACCTATAAGTACATATCATTATCACATATCCCACTCCTCTTTTGAGTGCTTGGAAGCCACTCTTCTAATTCATTGGGAACCTTTACCTAAATGAATTAAAGTTATTTGTTTGCTAAGAAATCTTTGATTGCCATAAAAATGCCTATGGCCCATGGAAAATGAAAGTAATTATGTGTGTGTTTTGGTAAAAATAGCCTCTTGTCTTTTTCCAACCTACGGGTTAACTTCGAGATATTCATTACGCGGGTGTAACATGCTGCATAAAGGAAAACAAATATAATTCGGTTGCGTACAAACTTATACATAAGTGCATGCATAATTAATCACATGGATGATGACTAAGCGTCCTGTAAATAAATTGAAGTACTGTTCGTCAGCATTTCACATATATAGGGTGCACATTATAAAATTACTTATGTACTGCCGGTTATTTCTTACGAAAATTATTATATTTTGTCAAAATGAGTTTATTCTCGCCACAAATGATCATTTTCATCGCAAATAACTCGTCATAAATGCTATTCTTTTTGTAGTATAAATATGTATGAATGCATATATAATCTATGTAAATTACATATATATAAACTAAATATATATTGATTTCTACAAATTAATAGTGCAATATTTTAGGATAAACAAAACTTTGAACATATAGTTTATTGAAGTAGTGGTAGATACATGCATGATCATGTGGATCGTATCTTGAGAATTATTGGGATGATAATTTACTTGATTATTTAGAGTGTATGGAGTACTATCGTGTGAGTCATGTTTATCGTGAAGGAAATGTTGTGGCTCTTGAGGATTATTGAGATGATTTACTTATTTATTTAGAGTGCATAGAGTACTATCGTGTGAGTCATGTTTATCATGAATGAAATGTTATGGCTGATTTTCTTGCCAAGAGAGGTGTAGGAGGTTCTGATATGGATTGATACAATGATAGTGATAATCTGCCTAGCCAGTTACATGGTCTTCTCAGAATGGATAGAATTAGTCTTCCTTATTTGCGCATTGCGTAGCTTCTATTCCAGGTACAGTTTTTGGTTTTTAGTCCGTTTGACTTTCTATCATTATTTGCCTGTGTGGTTTTTTCTTCTTGCAGGTTTTGGTTTCTCTTGGTTTTTTGTCTTGGTTTTTGTTTTGGTCTTGTCTTTCTGTACATTTAGTTTGTAGTTTGTAGTTTGTTGATTTTGATGTCTAGGAGTTGGTTTTTTGTTTTGCTTATTTATACATCCCAAGCGTCTAAAGTTTGTAACCACGGTTTTCTTCCACCACAAATGAGGGCTATCAGTAAAATTGAAGTACTCTTTCTAAAATAAAATTGATCATGTGGATCGCACTGAGTAGTGCAATGACTGCAATGGGGTTTCTTCCCGAGCCATCTATATTCATGCCAGCGGGCAGCTTTATGATGCATTCTAGCTAGCAAATTAAATGCAATCGAGTATGAGAAAAATCAAAAAATCTCTTTAGTAGTACTACAACATTATAATCAACTGCATGGGAAGTCCCACCAAAAGAACAAAAGAATTATTGTGGACTGACCTTCTTTTGGTGTAAAGAACCAGACATATATATATATATATATATATATATATATATATATATGTGTGTGTGTGTTAAGTGAAATCAGCTTTCTTTTCCTTTCAAGATATATATTGGGTTAGTCAATAGATCATTTGGCCCATCAAACATAAACCCCATTCCTTGTTGTCGGGCAATGGCAACAACTAGCTGCATGCGCTAGGATTGTATCCGTACTGTTTGAATTCAGGCCGCAGTTTCGAACTTGATCGACTCGAAAGCAATGAAATTAGTTTTAGATCCCTTTGGATTTTAAGATGAAAGTTGAAAAAAATATAACACTCCATATTTTAATGTATTTTTATTGAAAGATTATTTTTTATTGTTCAAAAAATTTATCCTCTTATTTTAAATTGGTTGGATTTTTAGTGAGTTTATTTTTATGATTTTAATTTGGTGAAAATTATTTTTATGTACTTTCTTAATATTTATTTATTGTTATGCATTTAAATTACTTTTAATATTTAAATTAATTACTGCGAGATTTAATTATTTCAATTTGACTTTACCATTACGTTTAAATTATTTTATTTAACTTATGGTTTTAAAATCGTTTCCGTTGGATCATTTTTGTGACCCAAGTTATGAGGATTGAACCTCATTTCTTTTTCCTCTATTTTTCTTTTCCTCATTTTCTTTTCTTTCTTTTCTTTTTCCTCCTTATTTCTCCTACTCCCGCGCGCGAAACCCAGCCCCCCTCCCTCTCTCTTCCGTCCGTTCCTTCTTCACCACCCAGCGCCGCCGTGAGCCGGCGGTGGCCGTCACCGCCCAGTTCGTTAGCCTCCCCTGCCGCCGGCGACCTCACCTCACCAACCTCACCTCCATTCGTGCCGCCGTTAACCACCAGTAGCCCTTCAAAGCCGCGGCGTCACTTTCGCTCCAGTGCCGCCGTCGTGCCACCATTGGCCACCATCTTCTCACCACATCATCCTCGACCTCTTGGCAACCCATTGGACCCAACCCCACCTCCGATCCGCCACCGGTGAAGCTCCACCATCTACATTTTCGATTTGGGTGTTTTTGGTCTTCTACCGCCCATTGCGCCGCCACCCACGGCCAACCTTCACCACCACTAGCTTCACCGACCTCCCTAGGCCATACCCTATCAATCTTGAGTATTCGTTTGCCTTCGTTTGAAAGTTGGTATTTGTGACCCACGGCCACAGTGTATTTTACACTGTTGCGTTGCTCAGACGTCACCTCTTGCAACTTCGTGATCCTTCAGAAATTGCTATATTGCACCTTAAGTATTTCTCCAAAGAACTTTCATGATTTAAATGTATTTTTGCACTAACTCATTTCACTGTATTTGTTGAACATGCCGGATTGAGTTCAGGGGTCGGATGGATTTGTGAGTGGAGTTGTTTGGTTTGATTGATTGGATTGGTTATTGGTTATTGGTTATTGGTTATTGATGGTTGTGGATTTGTGTTGGTCCATGTACATTTCATTATTTCATGCATGATCATGTTTGTAAAGGAAACTGGGTTTTCGCGTATTGCATTCATGTTCATGTGTGATTTGGAAAATTGTGATTTCATGTGTGAGAAATGATTTGAATATGCTTGAAATGTTTGGATTGATTGGTTTGAGAAAAAGGGAAAGAGACTGTAGGGATGGTGGTAAGCAGGGACGGTGGTAGAGTTCCGCCTGTGATTCCCGCCTACGGTGCATGCAGTAGGGATGGTGGTAAGCAGGGATGGTGGTAGAGTCCCGCCTGTGATTCCCGCCTACAATGCTCTGATATGTACCCATGGTGTGAAAAAGAACTGTAGGGATGGTGGTAAGCAGAGACGGTGGTAGAGTCCCGCCAGTGATTCCCGCCAACGGTGCACGCGGTAGGGATGGTGGTAAGCAAGGATGATGGTTGTGTCCCGCCTGTGATTCCCGCCTACGGTGCACGCGGTAGGGATGGTGGTAAGCAGAGTTGGTGGTATAATCCCGCCTGTGAGTCCCGCCTACAGTGTCCGATAAATGGTTGAGTTTTGTGTAAATTATTTTCTGGAAAAATGTTTTACGGATATTTTGGGCCAAATGAGATTTTGGCGTGTGTTGGAAATAATCATTTTCGGGAAAATGATATTTTGAGAGAAATGCATATTTCTTCATATGCATGTATGTTAGTTGCATTTAATGCATTTTTATTACGTGGTTATTTTGGGTTATACTTACCTGCGGTACCATTTTGTGGTAACGCAGATTTTGATGCAGATGAGGAGGATGAGGGCGAGCCTGAGGAGACGGCTCCGCCCGAGGAGTGATCTGGGATCACTTGCTTGGTTATTTGATTTTACTGTATTGTATTTTAATTTTGGATGACTGTATAACTACTTTTAAACCTTACTGATGTTTAGATTGTAATTTAAATTCTGGTACTTAGCTGACTAATCCGCTGCGTTATTATTTTTTGTACACCGTTGCATGTACACACACTGGCACTTCATTGGGATGCGTGACTGTGTTGTCACCATTCTGGCGTCTCGATCTCCGTGTTTTTATATAAGGGGAATTGGGGGCGCCACAGGTGGTATCAGAGCAGTTCGGCTCTGGGTAAAACCACATATCCCTTAGGATAGTACCAGAAAATTATTTTATTATTTTAAAATAATAAATTTTTGTTGAAGTGGGGTAAGTTAAGTTATTTATTTTATATTATGAGTTTATTGTTATTTTATTTTATGTTAATTGACGTTATTTGATTTGATTTTATCTTATTGTTTTAGTTGGTGTTTACTTTTGGTTGAGTTTGGTTTTATCTGGATTTAAGCGGGGTTGAGGATTGCTTTTGACAGGAAAATGGTGAGGTACTAGAAAATTTTTCTAAGTTGTAATTGAAATTGTTTAATTTAGAGTATGGTTTTATTGGCTTTATTTATTTTATTGTATAATAATTTTGTTGTTATTTATTTTATTGTATGTCATTTTATTTTATTTGTTTTATTTTATGGCGGATTATTTTATTGTTTTAATTATTTTATTGTGAACTACTTCATTGGTTTTATGCATTTTGTCGTATGTTATTTTATTTATGGAATTTTATTTTATTTTGTTTTGTTTGAAATTGAAAGGCGGGTTAAGGGTTGTGCTATGACAGGAAGATGGTACGACTGAGAAGGCCATTGTTAGGCTTGAACATTTGGTGTAGTAGGCCTGAACTCTTGGTGATTGGTTTGTTTTAATATCGAGGCTTGAACATCATAGTCTGGGAGTAGGAACTCGAGTTGTTGCTAAGTTGGGGAATAATTCTTAAATTGCTTAGGATAATTGAGGTTTTACCTTCCGTAGAATTTATTTAATGAGTCTTTGGATAAGAGGTTGTAAGTTCAACGAACCTCAAGGTTAGATTTATGAGAAGTTAATCTAAGATTTGAGGACCCATAGTTTTTAGGAAATAAGTTATGAGATTTAAGGTCATCGATCTTGAGGATTTCAGAAAATGATTTTTATCTGGGTTAAGGTTTTAGAATTGCAGAGTTAAAGGGCAGAATCAAAATAGGATTGATGAGAGTTGAGTTATTAATGTGAGAATTTTTTTCAGGAGAGAATTTCTTTGGAGATGGAAGGTAATGATCTAGTTTGTGTATTTTTTGGGGATTGAAGATGTTGATCTAGTTTGGTTAAATAATTATTTTTAGCTTGATGTTACAGTGACATGTTAATGATTTAATCCATATTAATTCTAAGAATAATAGATGGTGCGGGTTTAGGAAATGATTTTTACTGATTTCGAGGCTATAGGTCTAGTGATGGAAATGGTAAGGATATTCACTTGCACGTTTGGAGGATTATTGGTTTTGGCTGAGGTGCATGAGATTGATGCGTAGAAATGGTGTGTGTACACATTTCAGAGGGTATAGGTTCTAGTCTTATTTTGGTTTGGAGAAAGTGACTTTGGTAAGTGTTGAAGAGGAGTCGACACAATAGTACTAAGTCACAAGACCTTGGCTTAGAATTTTTGGTGAGTTGATCGATGTGTGTAGTCGAGTGGGTTACTTAATGGAATCATGGTTGATAATAGTTATTGTGATTATTTTCAGGAATTAATTGTGACTTGAGGTTACTTAGGTATTTTTTATTTTTATTTTCATTTTTATCTTGAGGCTATATTTACCTTTGGAGATTGAGCATCCAATTGGTTGAATTAAGGACATTGTTATTTAACTTGAAGAGAGATTGTTGGGACATCATGTATGGTGTATGAAAAGATCTTCGAAGTTGAAGCTTAGGCATCAACAGTGGATAATATGATCAAATATGTGGGTTAATAAAGCATTAGGATCCTTGGGTGCTTTGCAATGGCTTTTGGTAGATTGAAGATTTGAGCAGTATGGTTTGCCTTGAGAATTAATAGTGATGTACTATTGAAGGAACTAGTTGTGTTAATGCTAGCTTGGAGGAGTAGAAGTAGGTGGGCGAGTTATCAAGATGGTTTCGATAATGTTTTGGTGTACTCAGTGGTGGTTCGTAGTGAGTTTAGTCATCGCTAGATTAGATGTTGTTCATAATGTAGATGATGAGCTTTCGGGTTTAGGTTGTTAGGTAGAAGTCTCTAGGCGCTCTTTTTGGTTCGCTAGGTTGGAATTGAGTCTTTTAAAGTATGCTTCTTATTGTAGATGAGATGAATGTATTTAGGATGTTGAGGTTGTTTGATATTGATTTTCTGTCAATGATCATGGATGTATTTCATGGAAATTGATTTTGATCAAGGCTGCGAGGGTTAATTGAGGAATTTGAGTTACAACTCGTAGTTTTGGGAAAGAGAATATTTTTCTACCAAAATGTGATAAGAGTTGGTTAGTAGGAATGTGCCACGTGCCGTCAAGTTAAGGCTGAGCATCAAGGTAGACCTCAACCTCTCCCTATTCCTGAGTGGAAGTGGGGTGATATTTCTATGGATTTTGTTGTGGGTTTGCTGAGGACTCCTAGTGGGGAGAATTACCTACCGCTTATTAAGTTCTCTTATAATAACAGTTTTCATTCCTCCATTCAGATGGCCCCGTATGAAGCATTATATGGAAGGAAGTGTAGATCGCCCTTGTGTTGGGATGAAGTTGGTGAGAGCAAATTGTTTGGGCCTGAAGTAATTCAAGAAATTAATGATCAAGTTCAGTTATAAGGACTAAAATGGCGGAAGCGCAAAGTCGCCATAACAATTATGCAGATACGAGAAGAGACTTATCTTTTGAAATAGGTGACTGAGTTTATTTCAAAGTCTCTCCTATGAAAGGCGTTAAGCGCTTTGGTAAGAAAGGAAAGCTTAGTCTAAGATATGTTGGCTCTTTTCAGATCGTAGAGAAGGTTGGGCTTGTTGCTTATAGAGTTGCCTTGCCGGATTATTTTGGGGATGTTCATGATGTGTTTCATGTGTCTTCGTTGAAGAAGAGTTTTGGACAGCAAGAGCCACGTTTTGTTGATCCTGAACGCATTCAACTGTAGCCTAACCTTACTTATGAAGTTGCCCCGACACAGATTGTGGATTGGAAGGAGCAAGGATTAAGGTCCAAGACAATACCTTTGGTGAAAGTGTCATGGGGTGATCCGTTGGCTCAAGATTTCTCATGGGAAAGAGAAGCCGATATGAGAGAGCAATATCCATATTTGTTCGATTGATTCTGGCGGTATGTTCTAAGTCTGCTTTTAGTTGAATCTTAATCCTGTCTGAGTTTAATGTTTGACCTTGCTAATTTCGAGGACAAAATTTTATTTAAGGGGGGGAGAATGTAACACCCCGTATTTTAGTGTATTTTTACTGAAGGATTATTTTTGATTGTTCAAAAAATTTATCCTCTTATTTTAAATTGGTTGAATTTTTAGTGAGTTTATTTCTATGATTTTAATTTGGTGAAAATTATTTTTATGTGCTTTCTTAATATTTATTTATTGTTATGCATTTAAATTACTTTTAATATTTAAATTAATTACTGCGAGATTTAATTATTTCAATTTGACTTTACCATTACGTTTAAATTATTTTATTTAACTTATGGTTTTAAAATCGTTTCCGTTGGATCATTTTTGTGACCCAAGTTATGAGGATTGGACCTTTCTTTCTTCTATTTTTCTTTTCCTCATTTTCTTTTCTTTATTTTTTTTCCTCCTTATTTCTCATTCTCCCGCGCGCGAAGCCCAGCCCCCCTCCCTCTCTCTTCCGTCCGTTCCTTCTTCACCACCCAGCGCCGCCGTGAGCCGGTGGTGGCCGTCATCGCCCAGTCCGTTCGCCTCCCCTGCCGCCGGCGACCTCACCTCACCAACCTCACCTCCATTCATGCCGCTGTTAACCACCAGTAGCCCTTCAAAGCCGCGGCGTCACTTTCGCTCCAGTGCCGCCGTCGCGCCACCATTGGCCACCATCTTCTCACCACATCATCCTCGACATCTTGGCAACCCATTGGACCCAACCCCACCTCCGATCTGCCACCGGTGAAGCTCCACCATCAACATTTTCGATTTGGGTGTTTTTGGTCTTCTATCGCCCATTGCGCCGCCACCCACGGCCAACCTTCACCACCACTAGCTTCACCGACCTCCCTAGGCCCTACCCTATCAATATTGGGTCTTCGTTTGCCTTCGTTTGAAAGTTGGTATTTGTGACCCACGGCCACAGTGTATTTTACACTGTTGTGTTGCTCAGACGTCACCTCTTGCAACTTCGTGATCCTTCGGAAATTGCTATATTGCACTGTAAGTATTTCTCCAAAGAACTTTCGTGATTTAAATGTATTTTTGCACTAACTCATTTCACTGTATTTGTTGAACATGCCGGACTGAGTTCAGGGGTCGGATGGATTTGTGAGTGGAGTTGTTTGGTTTGATTGATTGGATTGGTTATTGGTTATTGATGGTTGTGGATTTATGTTGGTCCATGTACATTTCATTATTTCATGCATGATCATGTTTGTAAAGGAAACTGGGTTTTCGCGTATTGCATTCATGTTCATGTGTGATTTGGAAAATTGTGATTTCATGTGTGAGAAATGATTTGAATATGCTTGAAATGTTTGGATTGACTGGTTTGAGAAAAAGGGAAAGAGACTGTAGGGATGGTGGTAAGCAGGGACGGTGGTAGAGTTCCGCCTGCGATTCCCGCCTACGGTGCATGCAGTAGGGATGGTGGTAAACAGAGATGGTGGTTGTGTCCCGCCTGTGATTCCCGCCTACGGTGCATGCAGTAGGGATGGTGGTAAGCAGGAATGGTGGTAGAGTCCCGCCTGTGATTCCCGCCTACAGTGCTCTGATATGTACCCATGGTGTGAAAAAGAACTGTAGGGATGGTGGTAAGCAGGGACGGTGGTAGAGTCCCGCCTGTGATTCCCACCTAAGGTGCATGCGGTAGGGATGGTGGTTGTGTCCCGCCTGTGATTCCCGCCTACGGTGCACGCGGTAGGGATGGTGGTAAGCAGGGATGGTGGTATAGTCCCGCCTGTGAGTCCCGCCTACAGTGTCCGATAAATGGTTGAGTTTTGTGTAAATCATTTTCTGGAAAAATGTTTTACGGATATTTTGGGCCAAATGGGATTTTGGCGTGTGTTGGAAATAATGATTTTCGGGAAAATGATGTTTTGAGAGAAATGCATATTCTTCATATGCATGTATGTTAGTTGCATTTAATGCATTTTTATTACGTGGTTATTTTGGGTTATACTTACCTGAGGTACCATTTTGTGGTAACGCAGATTTTGATGCAGATGAGGAGGATGAGGGCGAGCCTGAGGAGACGGCTCCGCCCGAGGAGTGATCTGGGATCACTTGCTTGGTTATTTGATTTTACTGTATTGTATTTTAATTTTGGATGACTGTATAACTACTTTTAAACCTTACTGATGTTTAGATTGTATTTAAATTCTGGTACTTAGCTGACTAATCTGCTGCGTTATTTTTTTTTGTACACCGTTGCATGTACACACACTGGCACTTCGTTGGGATGCGTGACTGTGTTGTCACCATCCTGGCGTCTCGATCCCCGTGTTTTTATATATGGGGAATTGGAGGCGCCACAAAAAATATTATTAGAATATTATTTTTGAATATAATTATTATTTTAATATTTAAAAAAGTTGAATTGAAATTTGAAAAAGTTGAATTATTTATTATATTTTGTGTGAGAATTTGACAAAATTGTAATGAAGAGATGAGATTAGATGAGATGAGATTAGATGAAACACTTTCTGAATCCAAACGGGACCTTAACCTTGTTCGAATATGATCACTTGATTTGTTGAAAATTCAGTCCTAACTTGTTGAATTGAACTTAATCGAGAGCCAATTACTCAATTGAATTTAGTTGGCTCCACTCAAAATTTATATATTTTTTAGTTTCTTATAATCTTGTAGCTTAAAAAATGATCATAACTAAAAAAAAAAAGTGAAAAGTGCAATTTTATTGACTTTTTAATCGAATCTCAAAATTAATTAATAAAAGACATTAATATTACAATTTCAAAATAAAAACACAAACTTAATTACAAATATTAACTTACACATTCGGGAAAAAACAAGTCTTTAAGATTTTTAATATATATATATATATTGTTATTTTAGAGTTAATCTATTATAATATAAATTATATACATACACATAATACTTATGTGTGTATATATATATATGTATATTATAATATATATACTAGAGTAAGTTTATAACTAGTTGATCCTCAATCTAATTTATACGATGGTTCTCGTTCTTATCATTATATATTAACTCGAGTAGTCGAGTTTTGTACATATTGTATCGTGTAATAATTGATTATAATTTCATAATCACGAATGATTTATATGCTAAACTAATTCAACGCAAATTAAATTTAGTCGAATCAAATTAATTTGAGTTATTTATCGAGTACGTACGTACTGATAATCTGATCATGACTCAAACCAAAGAAATACATGAGATCATCAACGTGCATTATAAGACCCAGTTCATGAGGGAAGGTGATGAACATGACAAGTCATTAATTTTTCCGCATTTATCATGATGTATTTTAAGACTTGCATGCATGCTGCATGGCCTACTCATGTCATGATGTCTATCTCCCAATGATCCATCCTTTCCAGATATTGCATGTGACAGTCCAACCAATTCCTGTATCACGATCTAAAACTAAACGAGGACTCACGGATATTAATTAATGGCTAATGCTGCTAGCTGTTGCAAACTTGTTAAAACAGGTACGTACGTAGATGTTTTCACAAACACTTAATACCACTGCAAGAAATTTGTTTAGTTGTGATGGGTTATTTTTTATTAAAATAAGTTTCTTGACAAATAGTCGTCACATATAATTCGTCATAATTGATATTTTTCTTGTAGTGTACCACTCCTTGCATCAGTAAAACATATATGGCACTGTTTTGAGCAGGCCATGTAATTATTAGCTAGGGATCAGATTCCTCCTCTAACAATATCATATTAATTAAATCAATGCAGGTTCATGTGTACGTGATTTGTTCTTTAATATTTCCAGGAAATTAATCGACTATAAACATATAGATCAGCCTAGCTAGCTAGCTAGCTAGCTAGAGAAGTAGTTCAGAATACTTTATAAAAGGCCTCGTGCAATAAATATAATTATGTCTAAGATGCCTCTATATATATATATATATATATATATATATAGATGTGCATGCTTGCATGATCTATATTCTATTTTTAATCCTTTAAATCCAGAAACCACATGGGCCATAAGCACCAGGAAACCATACACAAATCGCCTGTATAAGGAAGGATACTGAAAGGGACCAAACTCATTGAACCAAACTCATTGAACAGTCTACAATATTGATGCATGCCCAGATCGATCTAAGGTCTATAAAGCTGGGAGCATCAGAAAAAAGCAAATTAATTATACATGGGCCTGATTATTAATGAAGGGTACTGCATGGCCACACATGTTTTGCCAAATTTTTGTCCCCATTAATGCATGGCATGGCCGTCTTCATCCCTAGTAGCCAGCCATTAATCTCTTATAAAGATCATTGTTAGATACATGTTGGAGATCATAACGTTTTGTTGCTTTCTTTTCTTCTGCGCCATCCATTCTAAAATTAAAGTTACCTCCCATGGCCATGGTTTTCCAATGAGTCCCCATCTGATCTCTAGCTAGCTAGCTAGCCCTATATATATATATATATATATATATATATATGTTCCCGGTGGTCTTCTTCATGTGTCCTCTTCAGTATAAGACCGAACATTGGATCAGAAACTAAATTACAAAGTTGGCTTGATGTGGAGTTCTCATATATAGATTGAAGTTTTGAACCAATCATGCATAAATCACAGGAAAAAGCTCCCCAGATCGATCACATCATCAAGGCTAGGCTTTGTGCAGACGGCACTGACCCAACATACCATATTTCATTTCAGAATGAGTAATGTTAAAGAGAAGTCATTATAGTAGTGCACACTTTGTATTCACTGTGTGGTTACTTCTAGTTGATTATTTTCAACACTCATTTAAAAAGATGTATGGTCTAAATGATAGCATATCATATGTACAAAATGAATACTTCTAATAATAACTTCTATCTATATTTATTCTTTTAGAATAGTTTTGGCTATATAATTCAATGGTTGGACCCACCAGAGACACCTTGTGCCCCCCTACAGAGACAATAATTAAGGAGCATTGACCCTAAGTTGTACCCCAAAATCACTGTACGTATAAAAGTCTCCAAGTAGTTTAAATTACAGCTGGAATGCAATGTACAATTGATGGGATACATCAATTTAGCTAGCTGTTGCTTTAAATCTACTTGGAGAAAGAAACAAACATTAATTTCTGATAAAACTGAAGACTATTTGGATATGGAGGGCGGGACAGATAAATGCATTTAACTAATTATTATTCTAAGCTGGATTCATTGGTCTCTAACTTTCCCACTCATGCATGTACGTCCAGATAAACGTGGCAACTAGTCTAGTCTAGTCTAGTCTAGTCTAGCTACACTGCTGTACACGTATACGTGCATGCAGCTTTAAATTACATTTAGATGTTGAGTTGAGTTGAGTTGAACTTGAATTGTTATAAATAGTAGTGAGTTAAGATGGTGAAGTAAATTTTATGTAGTCTATTTAAAATGAGTTTAAATGTATTTAGATGTTAAAATAAGTTTATATATATTTATGAGGATTTAAAAAAGGTTGTGGGTCTAGCGTGTAAAGAGGTATTGAGTTGAAAAAAGTTGTGAATCTCATGTGTAAAGAGGTTTTGTGTTGAGATGAGTTTAGTGGTTTGAGAGTTGGGTATTTAGATGTTAGAATATATTCAGCTTAAAATTAGATTGAACTGAGTTTATCTCAATTTAGTCCAACAACCAAACGAGGCCTTAATCTGGCTTTGAAAACGCGCGCGCACACATGATGATGATGATATATGTACGTGTGTGTATATATATACACACACAAATCCATCGAAAAAGTTCAACAATATTATAAAAAGGTGGGTAATACTAGGTAAAAATTATAAATAGACAAGTTCTATATAAGTCTTTTATAAAAAAATAGATCTCATTAAAAAAGAATGATTTTTTTACATTTTTTTAAAGTAAGATTCATTTTTTTTACAAAAGCTTGCGTGGAGCTTATCTATACAAATCATTTCTCTTATAAGATAGACATGCATTTCACATGCATATATGCATGTGGCGTACTGGCGGTCTGGATATTCATATTCGATGCTCTAATTATATATATATATATATATATATATATATATATATATAGATATACACACACATACTAGGTGAAAGCAATGTGCAAAACATGTACTTTGCCTAATTTAATTATATGATTATTTTTAAGAATTAATATTGTTTTTATTAAGAAATTTTTTTGATTAATAATGTAATGCTTTTAGAAAAAGAAATATAATTTCTAACATAAAAAATTTGACAGTTAATCATAATTAAGTAGATGATAAATAATTACACGCTTTCATTTTTTTTCTTAAGTAGATGATAATTAAGTAGATGAGAATCACAAGATAAATAGTTGTTTTATCTTGGTTTCTCCATGCCATTTATTTACTACAGATTAAAACCAGAATAGTTACAAAATATAATCCTTTAAATTTTTCGGAGTATATGTTTCAACATGAAAAGAGTAGATGGAATTAAAATTATGCCGTAGAAAATCTGATTCTCACAATAATGGCATGTGAGAAGTGGGGAAAAGAAAAGATATAAAAGATCAAAGTGAAAATATAAGTCACTTCTATCTTTCCAAGGCCCTCACCTCTCTTTCACTTTCTTGCCCGTTGCTAAAACACTATAAGCATAACTTTCAACAGAATGTAGGTCACCTCTCAGGTTCCTTTCTCTATTGCTTTCGAAGGTCACTAATATCAAGTGTCTCAACACCAGTAGGAGTGCTGGAAAAAAAAACACATATAAGTAATGAAAAATGCAGTATACAATACAAGATCAGGCAATGATCTACAATAAAATATTTAAGCACACAGGGTGAAACATGAAAATACCATGATCACAACATTTGAACAAAATGAAGTTGAATTTGGAATGATAATTCTGATATGATCGTAAGGGACAATCATTTCATCTGTTCTGTTTCTGTTTCTTTTACCATTTTTTTATAAGTAATAAAAATCCATTCCATCTTTATGTGTAATGGGCTAGAAATTTCAATTCTCAGGAATTATATTAGGTGATTTAATTAAAATCTTTAGTTAACCATAAGAAAGTAGATAAGGGTACAATTAGTGGTTGTACCTGAAGGCATACGCTGAAATAGATTGGCACATAAAGTGGCCTCCAAATCCCTATATATCGATACAAGATTATCCATGAAAGGCGCGATTATTAAGTCTCTCAATCATAAGAAGATAGATAAATCATTTGTATCAACAAATAGACAAAAAATAGCTAAGAATGATTCTCTTACTGACCATTAAAAGATACTAATTAGAAAAAGTAAAAAAATAGAGATCTAGGATGCCTATGCTTGGTTTTGTATGTAGAATATCTTAATTCCTATGTGGTTTTCATATTTTTTTGTCATGTGTTCAGAGGTACAACCATCTTTGCACAAAATGAAGTAGACAAAGGAAAAAACAGAAAACGTCACAATTTAGCATAAGATATTCACATGACAAAACCCATAGAAATTAAATGCCAAAACCCTAAATGCAAAACTATTTACACATACCCAAATGCACAAAACAAAGGTCCAGCAAACCGCAAAAATCCAAATTCGAAGTATGAGATGCCAAAAACATTAACACAAAATCTAGCTAGCAAATTTCCGTCAAGTAGGCTCCTGTCGATTACGATTTCCGTTAAGCCCTAGGAATCCATTTAAAAACCTCATAAAAACATTAAAAAAAATTAAAAAGAATGAGAAATACTGGGCAGATTTAACCTTTTAGAAGCAATGTTTCGAAAAGTGTAAGATGAGTGTTATGGTTAGCAGTGGTAGTGGAGGAATGGAGGCGCGAGAGGGCTTTGGAGCGACGCTGAAGGAGGACTTTGAACACTCCGAGGGAGATTTTGGGGGTTGGCATAAGCCATTGACGAGGCACATCGGGAACTCTCATGTGGAAGACGAAGCGAGAGCGATGAATACGAAGAGGCGCTTGGTGCTGGAAGCGTTATTTTCCTTTCTCATAAATATTTTTTTACAGCAACCAATGAGACAAGCGAGGTTCGATGACCTAGACAAAATATTTAATGGAAAACAATTAAAATTACTGTAGCTCCATTAAAACAAGAAACTTTCGTTTGATAGGCTCTTTATATATATGAAAGATCATAAAACGAAATGCAGCTAATTATTCGCATATAATACATATAGTTTATTATAATTAAGAACGTCGATCGCAACTTGCATTTTTTCAAGCTCTTGCATTTTTTATTTTCTAACGTAAAATTTTGTATTAATAACTAGTCCTCATTTTTTTTAACCAATTGATTTATAAAGGTGATTTAAAATTTTTTTTAAGAAATTATTGATTGATCTCTCTCAATCCATAATAATTAAAACAAAAAGTATATAAAAGTAAAAAGAATTGAGGGGAGAGAAGATCATGATCAATTAATTAGGTGTTCATCAACCAAAATTTGAAGATGAAATTACTATATATCAATATTAATGATGCCCATGCATTTAAAAATTTTATTCACTGCTTACTTAATTTAACTTAGTTATATATATATATACATATTATATTCATCATTAAGATCATAATTAAATTTAACCTTTCAATTTTTTTTTTTAGTTGAAGTTACAAATTAATTAATAATAACATGCATGATATAAAATAATAGCAATAAATAGATATCCACCCACTGTACTATGTGGGGCAGAGAGAGTTTTACGTACCAACCGTTTTTTTCTAGATTATAATTATCTGGAAGAATTGGGGTATATATCATATTAACCTGCATTAATTGCAATAATGCAAGCTACTGTATGTCGGTTGAAATAATAATAATGATAATAATAATAATATGATAATGGCATATTGCAATCAACATATCATTACATATACCATCCATGCATGCATGCATGCCTGCCCAGCTTGTCCGCGTTTAGAATGTTATCACGGTCTTTCTGATCTATTATAAGATTATTTAACGTTATTTTATATGACATGTTTGATCTATTTTATAATAAAAATAATTTTATAATATGACGTATTACGTCAAATTATATGATCAACTTTATATGACATGTTTGATCTATTTTATAATAAAAATAATTTTATAATATGACGTATTACATCAAATTATATGATCAACTTGTAAATAATGTTTATGAAATTCTTTTAATAAAATTTCTTTGTGATTAAAATATTTCGATCTCTTATATTAATAAAATGTCGAGTGACCTTTAAAAAAAAAAAAAACATTGAGACGATGAAACTGACTTTAATGAGCAGATGCTATATATTTTTATACCCTTTAATTTTCATGACCTGACAAAAAATTGGGTCTAGAGCAATACATCTCTTAAAATTTGTAATTAGCTCTAACGTATTGAAGTAAATTAAGTAGACTGTACTGATTAATTTTAGGGAATTTGAGGTACTGTTGGTTGCGACTCAACAAGGCCTGAATATGTAAAGTGAATGGAAGCCCACTATAATTAAAGAGAAATAGGCCTGTTGACTAGATCCAAATAAAATTAGAACCAAAATTGATTATATATATTGAATAGTTCTTCTGCTCATAATCTTTATATCACATACAAAAACATATATATATATAAATAAATAAATAAATAAATGTGTGGTATAAATTAAGGTGATGAATATAATTTTCTTATATTAAAAGGATTAGGATGCACCCGCATTAATAATTAAGCACAACCTAAACAATCAATTAGTCGGTGATTAATTATTGAGTTCTACTGCATACAGTTATATATAGTTGTGGAATACGCAAGCGTCATGCAATCGCTTTGAAAAAGAGTAGAATTCACTATTAAAAAATTAATTTTTTTTTTATGTGGATTCCTTATTTATTCATTTTTTTTAAACTGATTGCGCGGCGCTTGTACGCTCACGATTGCAACTATTATTTCTTATCAATATATATCCAATATACTACGAATATTGGATGCATTATATTAAGCAGTATTCCCATTTCCTTCGTGAGGTTACCTAGCTAGCTAGCTAGATCCATCTGAATAATGCTACATATAATCGTGAAGTGTGCAAGTGTCGTGCAGTCGCTTTGAAGAAGAGTGTGGTCTACTATTAAACTACAACTATCATTTCTCTTTATATAATTTCTTGTGATTTGAAAATGGTTTTAATTTTGATCCCCATGCAGATCATCCGGCCAGCTTAATTGGTTTATTGTTTGTAAATTCATTAGTCATGAGTACCGTAAAAATAATGATAATTGAGAAAACACAATAATTTTATTTCCTTATGGATATAAACTCGATCGGTCGAGTCCTTATCATCATTAATTTGTACCTTTACTGAGGAAAAAGAGTTAGTTTTGGTAAACAAAACTTATGAAGATATAATATAATATATAAGTGATATTAAGAGTCCATATATAATATTTAAGTGATATTAAAGGTCAGTTGATCGCTAATAATTTCATTCGACCACAGCATTGATTGCGTCTCGATCCGTTAAAGGTGATAGCAAAAATAATGGAATTCAAACAAATATGAGAGTTACGCGAAATCATCACTTATCTCAAAAGTTTAAGTTAATGAGAATATATAGATTTTATTATCTGTATTATATTCTTAACACTCTATCTCATATGTGAGTAAGTTTTTTTTAATAAGTAGGTCCAACACGTAGATCAATATTTAATTAAATTGGCAGAGTGTAGAGTCAAGCCGGTTCCATCAGGATATTTGTTTTGATATTATGTAAAATTACAATTTATCTCAAAAATATAAATTTTAACCAACTCTTCTGATGATGAAATGATTTGCTATGC
Source organism: Juglans cinerea (assembly GCA_961763995.1). NCBI lineage: Eukaryota > Viridiplantae > Streptophyta > Magnoliopsida > Fagales > Juglandaceae > Juglans > Juglans cinerea. Next base: position 21,954,319 of record CAUIVZ010000011.1, read on the forward strand.
AATGCATGCGGAGACCTCTGATCTTAAGTGTCAATTAATACATATTCATTTTATTCGGAGAATTCCTATATATAATTGGTGTCGAGATGGATTTAACATCTCATCTACGTGTCACCTTTTAATTTGCCATGCACCCAATCAGCGCAAGATAATTGCATCTATTGGCTTTAGTGACAAGTTTCCTAACGTGATTAAAGGTTTCAATTGTAGAGACTCTGAGAGTTGCAGGTTGGGATGGTGGGTTGTGGGACCCTCACCCCTAGTACATGAGCACCTCACGTCTGGATCACCTGCATGGGAGTTAAAAGCTACGTTTGGATAGTAAAAATATTTGAAAAGTATTTAGAATGTTTGTGAATAATTATGAATAGAGATTAGAGTGAGTTTATAGGTTCCATTGAGAGTATTTTGAGTTATTTAGATGTATGAAGTATGTTAAGTTGTTGACTTTTGAATATATAATTAAAAAAAGTATGAGTCCCATCAATAATTATTTTTATTAATAATGATGATGAAATGAAGATTTTATTTATATATTATAGTGATAAATATAATGGCATAATAAATAATTCCCAAGACAAATTAAAAATCGAAATTTGATTAAAAAATGCAAACATTTCCGGTAACGTATTGAAATAAAAAAATTTGTATATTATTACAAATTATAAATTCATGGTTTCCGGTAACGTGTTATTACAAATTACAAATGCATGCTTTCTAGTAACGTATTGAAATACATATTTTGAATTTTATTACAAATTAAAAATTCATAACGTATTGAAATACAAATGTTATATATAACGTATTAAATCAAAATTATTTGAATGGACGACGGGGGCAATAACGTATTCAAAATTATTATGCATTTCATAATTTGTTTTGTATTAGAGAAAGTTATTTAAATAAAAATTTGTAAAAAATCAATCTTTGACTATATATTATGATATGTTTCCAGTGCGATATTTCAGAATTTGTTTCACTCCGAAACTTTTTTAATTAAACCCATTTAAAATTATAGGGACGTTCTCATGCTCCCCCCTTTATCAATTTTTTCTTGTATATATGCTCATAAACACGATAAAAGTCAATATACGATCTTCTACATCTATCACTTATATATACCCAAAAGACATCCCAAGACTGCTTTCAGAACAAGGTATGGGCATTATGAATTCAAAGTGATGTCTTTTGGGTTGGCGAATGCTCCTGCCGCTTTTATGGATTTAATGAATCGGGTGTTTCGACCATTTTTGGATCTTTTGTGGTGGTATTTCTCGATGACATTTTGATTTATTCTCGAGACTTGGAAGAACATGCTTGTCATCTTCGTTTAGCACTTGGGAAATTAAGAGAGCATCAGTTGTATGCTAAGCTAAGCAAGTGTGAATTCTGGTTAGAAGAAGTTAAGTTTCTTGGGCATGTGATTTCCCAAGAAGGGGTGGCTGTGGATCCTAGTAAAGTGGAAGCTATTTTGTCATGGCCTCGCCCTTCTACAGTTCGTGAGATACGAAGTTTCTTGGGACTTGCTGGATACTATCGAAGATTTGTGGAAAGTTTTTCTCGGTTATCAGGACCTCTCACTACTTTGACAAGGAAGAATGTTGAGTTTGTATGGTCGGACAAATGTGAGAGAAGTTTTCAAGAGTTGAAGAGAAGATTGACAACGGCACCAGTTTTGGCACTTCCGGAGCCACACAAGCCGTTTGTGATTTTTAGTGATGCATCCAAATTCGGGTTGGGATGCGTTCTTATGCAAGAGGGACGGGTTGTAGCTTATGCATCTCGTCAGCTGAAAGTTCATGAAAGGAATTATCCCACACATGATTTGGAGTTGGCGGCAATAGTTTTTGCGCTTAAGATTTGGAGGCATTATTTGTATGGCGAAGCCTGTGAAGTTTTTACTGATCACAAGAGCTTGAAGCATTTGTTTACTCAGAAGAATCTCAGTATGAGGCAGAGACGGTGGTTAGAGCTGATTAGCGACTACCAATGTGAGATTAAGTATCATCCAGGAAAGGCAAATCTAGTCGCTGATGCTTTGAGTAGAAAGTCTCAACAAGTGGATGAAGTAGAGTCATCAGATTTGGACTCTCTCCTTTATGGAATGAGGAGACTTCTTATTGAGAGTTCTCAGCAAGAGGAATTATTATCTTCAGTTTTGGATGTCCGAGTAGTGGATTTTGAAGAATTGAAGACTCTTCAAAGAAGGGATCCTGAATTGTTAGCTATCAGGAAAAGAGTCAGGAAGTCTAGAGGACCCTTGCATTACAGCTTGGATAAGGATGGTATTCTTCGGTTTCGGGATCGTAGAGTAATTCCTCGAGATTCTGAATTTAAAGAGCGGATTTTGGCAGAAGCTCATGCGGCTCCTTATTCAGTTCATCCAGGAAGCACAAAGATGTATAGAGATTTAAAGAGAAATTTCTGGTGGGAAGGAATGAAGTTGGACATCGCCTTGTTTATTGAGAAATGTGACACATGCCGTCAGGTGAAGGCTGAGCATCAGAGACCTGCTGGTAGACTCCAACCTCTCCCAATTCCAGAGTGGAAGTGGGATGATATTTCCATGGATTTTGTTGTGGGTTTGCCGGGGACTCCTAGTGGAAAGAATTCAATTTGGGTGATTGTGGATCGGTTGACCAAGAGTGCCCATTTCTTACCTATTACTAATACTGACTCTTTGGGTAAGTTAACTCGGATATATGTCAAAGAGATAGTACGGTTGCATGGGATACCCAAGAGTATTGTGTCGGATCGGGACCCGCGATTCACATCCCGTTTCTGGAAGAGTTTGCAGGCAGCATTGGGCACTAAATTGAAGTTTAGTTCTGCGTATCACCCCCAAACAGACGGCCAATCAGAACGTACTATTCAAACTTTGGAGGATATGCTGCGGTCTTGTGTCACGGAATTTCAAGGAAGTTGGGAGAATCACCTACCGCTCATTGAATTCTCTTACAACAACAGTTTTCATTCCTCCATTCAGATGGCCCCGTATGAGGCTTTATATGGGCGGAAGTGCAGATCGCCTTTGTATTGGGATGAAGTCGGCGAGAGTAAGGTAATTGGGCCTGAGATAATCCAAGAAATGGAAGACCAAGTTCAGCTTATCAGGAAGAAGATGGCTGAAGCGCAAAGTCGCCAGAAGAGCTACGCAGATACAAGGAGAAGAGACTTATCATTTGAAGAAGGTGATTGGGTTTACCTTAAAGTCTCTCCTATGAAAGGCGTCAAGCGCTTTGGTAAGAAAGGAAAGCTTAGTCCTAGATATGTTGGCCCTTTTCAGATCATAGAGAAGGTTGGGCTTGTTGCTTATAAAGTGGCCTTGCCAGATTATTTTGGGATGTTCATGATGTGTTTCATGTGTCCTCATTGAAGAAGAGTTTTGGACAGCAAGAGCCGCGTTTTGTGGATCCTGAACGCATTCAACTGCAGCCTAACCTTACTTATGAAGTTGCTCCAACTCAGATTGTGGATTGGAAAGAGCAAAGATTAAGGTCCAAGACAATACCGTTGGTGAAGGTGTCATGGGGTGATCCGTTGGCTCAAGATTTCTCATGGGAAAGAGAAGCTGATATGAGAGAACAATATCCCTACTTGTTCGATTAATTTGGACGGCATGTTCTAAGTCTGCTCTTAGTTGAATCTTAATCCTGTCTTAGTTTGATATTTGACCTTGCTAATTTCGAGGACGAAATTTTATTTAAGGGGGGAGGATGTAACACCCCGTATTTTAGTGTATTTTTACTGAATGATTATTTTTATTTATTCAAAAATTTATCCTCTTATTTTAAAATTGGTCGAATTTTTAGTGAGTTTATTTCTATGATTTTAATTTGGTGAAAATTATTTTTTTATGTGCTTTCTTAATATTTAATTATTGTTATGCATTTAAATTACTTTTAATATTTAAATTAATTACTGTGGGATTTAATTATTTCAATTTCATTTTACCATTACGTTTAAATTATTTTATTTAACTTATGGTTTTAAAATCGTTTCCGTTGGATCATTTTTGTGACCCAAGTTATGAGGATTGGACCTCATTTCTTTCCCTACATTTTTCTTTTCCTTTTTCCTTTTCTTTTTTCTTCTTCTCTTTTCTTTTTCTTTTTCTTCTTCCTTCTCCTTCCTCCCGCGCGAGCCCCTCCCTCTCTCTCTCCCCGTGCGACTTCGGCCTCCACCCAGCCCGTCGCCGTGAGCCGGCGGTGACCCTCACCGCCCGTCCCCTCGTGTTCCCCTCCCGCCGGTCGTCCTTCCCCACCAACCTCAGCCCCTAGCTCGCAGCCGTTAGCCCCCACGAGACCCACGAAGCCGCGGCGCACTTTGAGCTCCAGCGCCGCCGTCGCTCCACCTCCGGCCACCATCTCTTCACCACTTCATCCTCGACCTCCCAGCAACCCATTGGACCCAACCCCAGCTCCGATCCGTCACCGGTGAAGCCACACCAAGTACATTTTCGATTTCAACTTTTTGGCCTTAAAACCACCCCTTGCGCCGCCACCCACGGCAAACCACCACCACCATTGGCTTCACCGACCTCTCTAGGCCCTACCCTACCATTTTTGGGTCTTCATTTGTCTTCGTTGAAAAGTGGGCATCTGTGACCCACGGCCACAGTGTATTTTACACTGTGGTGTTGCTCAGACATCACTACTTGCAGCTTCGTGATCCTCCGGAAATTATTATATTGCACTGTAAGTATTTCTCCAAAGAATTCTTGTGAATTTAATGTATTTTTGCACTAACACATTTCACTGTATTAATCTATTGTTGGTTTTGCCGGACTGAGTCCGAGGAGTACGGGAGTCAGATGGTTTGTTGGTTGGAGTGTTTGGTTGGAATTGATTGGTTTGGTTATTGATGGTTGTGGATTGGTGTTGGTACATGTGCATCTCATTATTTCATGCATGATCATGTTTGTAAAGAAAACTGGGTTTTCGTGTTGTGCATTCATGCTCATGTGTGAATTGGAAATTATGATTTTATGTGAGAATATTTTTGGGTGCGTGTGTATCACGACCCCAAGCCGAGATGGGGCATTATCTCGGTGGAGCTCCTCTGGTTACTCGGGAGCGGAATAAACTGAGTAACGTCCCCTGGATTGTCGCTGGGCGATGATGGGATCGGACGAGAGATTCGTGCCGACTCCGTGGTCCTTCTGCTGGCGGGGACTAGAGGATGTCTGGCCATGTACGCGCTGGGCGTGGAACTGGGCATCGCTCGTTGCGTAGTGGGTGCTCGGCCATGAACGCGCTGGGCGCGGAACTGAGCATCGCTACGAAGCCAGGACGTGCGGATGGTCCCTAGGGGAGGCCATGGTGCATAGTTTGATAAATGATTAAATTGGCTATTTTCTGGGAAAATAGTGTGCGTGGATTTTGTGTAAATCATTTTCTGGGAAAATGTTTTACGGATTATTTTTGGGCCAATGAGACTTTGGCGTGTGTTGGAAATTGTCATTTTCGGGGAAAATGATGTTTTGAGAAAAATGCATATTTCATCATATGCATGCATGTTGGTTGCATTAAATGCATTTTATTTCTTGAGGATTATTTGGGTCATACTTACCTGCGGTACCATTTGTGGTAACGCAGATTTTGATGCAGATAAGGAGGAGGAGGGCGAGCTTGAGGAGACGGCTCCGCCCGAGGAGTGATCCGGGATCACTTGTTATTATTATTTTATTTTGCTTATTGTATTTTTGGGACATGTGTTAACTTTATTTTGGATGACTGTATAACTGTTTTTTAAACTTCTACTGATGTTTAGTTGTATTTAAATTCTGGTACTTAGTAGACTTGACTAATTCCGCTGCTTTATTTTAATTGTACACTGTTGCATATACACACACTGGCACTTCGATGGGATGTGTGACCGTGTTGTCACCATCCTGGTGTCTCGATCCCCGTGTATTTATATAAGGGGGATTGGGGGCGCCACAGTATTAGTACTAGACTATTAGTGTATTTTTTTTAATACCATATTAGAGTCTATTACTATACTAATACTATATATTATATAATAATACATTAATACTATAGACTTATAGTGATTAATTATTATCAATCATAATTAATATAAGTTATAACTATATAATAGATTAATAGTATTAGTATTGGACTATTAGTAATATGGTATAGCTATATGTTAGTAATAAACTAATATTAGTTATAGTGATTTAGTATAAGTTATAACTATATTACTATAGTCTATAAGTCTATAAGTCTATAACTATTAACTATTGTCTTAGACTCTTACTCTATGTTAGACTATTACTAATTTACTAATATACTATTAGTATATATTTTTTTTAATACCATATTAGAGTCTAGAAGTAGAGTCTAGACTATTAATAATTTAATATAATACTTGTATTAGTATAAATATTAATAATTTAGTATTACTATAAAATTATAAATATTACTATTAGTATAAAATTATAAATATTAGTATTAGTTAATAATTACTTAATGATGAATTAGTGATAGGATTAGATTAATTAGTCAAATGAAAATTATATACTTAATATATATAAATTATTAAATTATATATATATTTAATTCGGTCCGGTCCGGTCCGGAAAACCGCCGGACCGTGGACCAGACTGAATTCATTCGGTCCTTTAATTTTTGGACCAGACCGGACTGGAACCACTCGGTCCGGTCCGGTCCGGACCGAATTGGCCGGTCCAGTTGGTTTTTCCGGTCCGGACCGCCCGATTCTCACCCCTACTTAGGAGGCAATGTGAAATTGATCCCTGGATGACTCAACACATCCATAAAAAGGCGAGCATCATGGGCAGTGCCTTCCAAGCCAGCGTATATGAACGTGAATTTCATGTCGAAATCACAGACTGCCAACACATTTTGGCTAACTCGTTGATGCCGAGATAGATATGCATTAATTGCCTCCGCGGGCACACATGCGTCGATATAAGTCCCGTCAATTGCATCATAACATTTCTGCAATCATATATTGTAAAATTGTGAGTTCTCCCATTTTTAATAAAATGGGACCGACCATGGTCTCTTAATTTTCAACCACATTTCATTTTCTTTAAACCAAAGTAAGAAATTGTTATCTTGAACCATAGATAATATTTTGGATTGCCTTGAATATAAGGCGCCACCACAGGAGCATGTGCGACTGTGTATTCAACCACAAAGAGTTAATCTTGCTCCTAATATTTTGGATGTGTAGGTGCAATCTCAGGAGCAAGATTACATAGGGCAAACATCACTGCATAGACATGCAGATTAACGATTTCACTAGAGTGTTGAAACTGGTCGCCTGTGATTCGTTGAACTTAGGCATGTACGACTGTGTATGCAAACATTGCCAAAGCTTCCTCCACAGAAACCTCTCTTGTCGATGCCATATATTCATTCGCCCGCAATGTATTGCATAACGCTTCAAATGCATATATTTCCATCCGAAACAAGTTCCAACAGTTATTTGGATGTCCGTTGAGAATTGCAACTATGTCTCGTCCGCGTAAGCCGATATTATGTACTGGCATTCGCTCAAACACGGGTAGTGCACTTTCCTCTGCTGCTGCTATTGTAAGCATAAACAAGTTATCCCACATCGATACATCACACATCCTCCAAAGTAGGTATTCGTCCCACGTTGGTGTCTGGTTACTACTAGATATATCACGCCTCCTCCAAGCTTCGTAATCGTCCCACCTTGGAGGCTGGTTACCACTCGATCCAGCTTCGGTAGTGTTGTTTGCCTCTACCTGCGGCTCATCATCTGACCCACTTCCAACATCCATTCTGTGATGTGAAAAATCATTATAAAAAATAACACTTTGATCAATATTATTTTGCACATAATAAGCTTGTCTATGAATTTTCCCGCAAGATGTCAAAAAGTATAGAAAACATTTCGTATATGACATGTCTCCAATATGCCACTAAATAATCTAGTCATTTATCAATTCTAATAACTAGTAATTCTTTAATAGAATAACAATAAAACACTTGCCAAATAATGCAAATTAATAAAAATCTCAGCATTCATAAATTGTCAATAACATGTTCATCTGATACAGTGTCATAAAATCAAACACACAACAAGCACAATAAATACTAACATCCTAAACAACTCATAAACAACAATGTCAATAAAAACAACATCCGCAATAATGAACGTAAGATCAGTTAGGTAACATACATGCTACGTTACTCCAACCTCCAGATCCAATCAATTTTACGGTTCGTGGGCATCATTAAGAACATATCAACCGCCTTATCATGCATAAACTGAGCTACTATTTTGTTATATTGATATGCAGGGAGCGCCGGGGTAATCTCATCCAAAAACTTCATACAGGGCACCCAGCTTGCTATATAATGCATCCGAACCAAACTCAGTCCCATTGCCTTTGCTGCGCTTTCTACTGCATTCCTCTAAGAACTGCTTATCCAACTCAGTTCTCATGGCGGCGCTGGCAGCCATAACTTCCACAGTTTTGCTAAATTCTGGGGATATGCTACCCCGGACCAGCTCCCTTCTTTGACGACGAGCTTATCTTTGTCTCCCAGCTGGCTCATCAATGTCTGGCCGATCTATATCTATTGGCACGTTCGTGGCAGTTCTCAATACGGGGCCCCGTGTCCTCACCTCTTCCTCACTTGTAGGGGCTGCTGTGTGGACGCAAAATGGCAAACCCCCGTCGCCACAGACTGGCCGAAAATGGTGCATAGGAGATCGTAGTCTCGACAACCATGAGTTGTGAATTTCCTCCATTGGCTACGCACCTAGCCCAATGAAGAAACTTATATTAGAATTTCCATATACACTAGAGAATGAGAAGAAATCAATCCCACCATATAACTCGAATAATTATGTATTACAAATTATACTATAGAAAACATTTTGTTTACCTTTATTGCATTAGCCCAATGTTCCTCCGTGGCAATTACAGTTTTTGTCTGTGGGTTACAACCCATTCTTATTTGGTCCATTAAATCTGTGAACAGTCGTAGCCTCTGCCTCAGGCAAGTGATTTTCCCTCTTATTTGTGATGCATCAATTGCCTTCCTCCCAACTCGAGACAAATGTTCTGCAAGTTTCAGATGATCTCGGTTGGTGATCTTCGACCCAACCAATTTTCCTTCAATGGTCTCTTGGTAGAGGATGTCTACCAACATCTCCTCCAATCCATCGGTCCACAGCTCGTGATCACGCTAGACCTCAGACTCATCCATCGAGTGCTGGTCATTGCAAATATAAGTATGCGAGCAATCCAAAAATCTTCATTCTTGGGGTAGTAGTTTATGGTTATAAGAATGTTCATAATATTTCCTCCTTGTGTAATAATCATAAATATGGTTTCACTAATATATTCACATACAATTATTATTCATATTTATGAACATGGTTTCACTAACATGGTACCAATATCACTTAATAGCCCAATGAGTATGGTAAAAAGCTAAGGTAGAATTAGAAGTTTAACTAATTAGAATAGTAACATAGAAGTTTAACTAACATGGTATCAATGTTAATTAATAGCCCAATGAGTATGGTAAAAAGCTGAGGTCCAATTAATAGGCTAAAAAAGAAAAACTTCTGATCTAGTGCTTTGTAAAAATCATAGCAGTTTAACTAAATAGCCCAATGAGCATGGCAAAAAGACAAATATTCATACCTCCCTCGCAGCACACGTGGAAGATCTGAGGTAGTATCGTTGTAATAGATCAACCACAACGAAAAGTAAGGCACGAAAGAAGCAATTGTCATAAAGCAATTTTTTTTAGAAGATATGGTTTACCTAAAGCTTAGCTTAGGTAAACCATGAAATCCAAAAATAAAGGATTAATTAATGGAATACATGAAGTAAAGACCCTAGAACTTTGTGTAATGGAATACATGAAGTAAAGACCTTGGAATTTATCTGAAGCACGATGTGCAAGTATTTCTATTGAAGCACGATGTGCTCATTCCCAGCCTACCCAAAAAGTGAAAAGAGAGTCCATTAGTTTGTTCTAGTTTTTGCAAATCGCGAAAGTCTACTACCAGTATCTTGAAATTCAGAAAGGCCATGAGATGCATGCCTAATTTTGAGGCAGATTGTTGGACGACCAGGTCAAGGCCAATTTGCATATACAAACTGAAGTTGGTGTATGACCAATATTCATGGCGGACACTACCAAAATGAAACTTTTCAAGAAAGAACAACAAGAAAAAAAAAAAAACAAAGCTCATTCAGTTTTCTTCAATTTTTTTATAAGTAAACACAACTATATTAAGCACAAGGGGCACAACCCGAGTATGCAAGATGTATATAAGAGAAAGCACCCAACAAAGATGAAAGATAATGAAAAAGAGTAATAAAATCTGCACAAGTAGAATCATCAACAAAGGCATAAATGTAACAAAACTTGAAATGGACTTAAGAAATTGTAGAATCAAACTCTTCTTCCCGCAGACTTCAAATTTTCAAGAATTCCATTTTCTCCAAAAGCACCACAATATAAAATAAACTGCACCCCAAATGACATTAAGTTCATTAAACCAAACTTTCTTTTCCAACATGCCAAAAGCTCTAGTACCCATATGATAAGTCAACTCCAAACATTTCTGCAATTTTTTTTTTACTTGATAAGTAATGTGAACTCCAAACATCTTAAGGATAAGAAAACAACACATCTTACACCATGTCACAATGGAGGAGGAGATGATCAACGGTTTCCCATTTCATTTACACATACAATTAACACCAGTCTCTCAAAACAATATGACGCTTGTTCTAGACTATCCATAGTAAGGTTTGTTAAATTAATTTGTTGCTTTTAAGCCTGGAAGCTGAAACATCTGTGTAAGGATATGAACCCAGACCCCCCTCCCCCCCCCAAAAAAAAAAAGAAAAAAAAAGAAAAACCAAAGAAGAAGAGGAATAAAAAATCTAAGACATCCAAATTCTTATATCTAGTATATCCCACCCTCAACAATCAATAACGAAAATATATCACCTATTTAGAATCAACACAAAAATATCAAAACAAAGGAAAATTTTCGTTCAAAACAGCAGGATTTCATTTTTTTATAAGAAAAACCCAGGTCTGCAGAGCATGTTTCCATTTCCTTTTTTTCTTTTTTTTATAAGTAGATGATTAAACAGGGGGTATACAACAAGTTTCCATTTCTATTAAGGAATAAATATCTTTTTACCAAGCCTTTCTATGTAAGTGTTTATTGGTGTGAAACGAGATGGCATGATTGTCAATGGATAAATTTTCATACAATGAGTTGATTGGAAAGGAAAAAAAAACGCCTATATGATTTCCCTCAAAGCTACCAAATTAATAGAAGATATACCCACGGAAGAACATTCAGTAAAGTAGAGATGGGATTGGATTTCTGCTTACCTTAAAGGATCGCGTTTGAGGCCCCGTGATGAACAATGTGGTGACTGCAAATGTTGAGTGTTGTTGCTTTTGAACCCTAGACTTTAATTGGCTGGTGCGTAATGTGGCTTTGGCCATGGTTGGTTTATAATGCAGGGAAAAATGATTTCTAGGGCATGAGGTGAGAGGGATTGTTTCACGCAGGGGAGATTTTTGAATCTACTTCAGACAGTACCCTGCCAAAACCCAGTGGTAGAGGAATCTATTCAGGTGGAGATGGGATGGACCATGGGGCACGTGTTCGGTGAGGAAGCATCAAATCACGATGGAGATATTCACCTCGATTGGAGTCTCGGATTGCTTCGGCTACTGTGTTGCAGAGACAAATTCGAAAGGGAAAGAGAGGAAATAGCATTGCACAGAGAGAGAGGGAGAGAGAGGTAGGGGTACGGTGATGTTGTGGTTCACTGTGGAGGGATTCTCTCCATGGCTGATGGGAGTGGTTTGGGGAAGAAGAATACCTGTGCGTATACCTGATGGGAGTGATTTCGGACGGAAATGTGTTGTAGAGAAGTGTTGCGTATTCGTCCTTCATTCGAAACAGTAGAGTTTGCACATGGGTCTGGACGTGTTTTACAAATGTAGCATTTCTCATTTGGATGGAAGATTATTTCCATCCGTACGAGAGTTACTCAAAGTAGTTGGACACCCAAACACACCCTAAATATACATCTTTCTATAATTTTTTGGGACAAATGGTGATTTCACATAGTATCAGAGCAGAGATTCAAGTTCAAAGCTTGACTTTACACTATAACCCATTTACTTAAATATTTCATGTATTAGGCCCACTCATTAAGGAGTTTGGCCCACACATGAGAACTGTTAAAATAAATAGAAATGATTAAATATACATCTTCCTATTAGAACCTTTTGGGACAAGTTGTGATTTCATATGGTATCAGAGCAGAGATCCAGAGTTCGAACCCTGAATCTACACTCTAATACTCCATTTAATTGAGTATTTCATGTGTTAGCTAGGCTCACTCATTGATGAGGAGTCTGGCCCATGCGTGAGGAGAACTGTTAAGGTAAATATAAATGGTTAAAACAAATCTACTCCTTCCTATCAGTTTAAGCCTCTGGGACAAGTGGTGATTTCACATATTATCAAAGATCACGAGTTTGAATCTTGACTCTACAGTACTCTAGTATCTCATTTAATTAAATATTTTATGTGTTAGGTTTACTCATTGAAAGAGGGGTAGGCCGAAGCTTAAGTGAGAGTGTTAAGATAAATATAAATAATTAAATCCATGTTGGAATTTCCTATAATCTGATTAGGAGATTATAAGAGATTTGAATATTACTTTTTGTGCACTTTTATCATCATTAAGACATCAAGACCTGCCTATATATATATATATATATATATATATATAGAGAGAGAGAGAGAGAGAGAGAGAGAGAGAGAGAGAGTCTATGGATATTGTGTTATCTTTTGAGGTCGACCATTCATGGGACAAATAATTAAGAGTAATGCTACATATAGTCATGGAGTGCGCAAGTGCTGTGCAATCATTTTGAACAAGAGTGGGCTCTAGTATTAAAAAATTAATTTTTTTCATGTGAATCCTGTATTTATTTATTTTTTTAAAAAGATTGCGTAACATTTGCGTACTCCACAACTGCAATATCATATATATATATATATATATATATATATATATGTGCGCACATGACTTGGTGTATGCAATTGAATTACTAATCTTGATCGATGTGGAGTACTATTATTCTTCAAGAAACTCGATCGATCCCCTTAATCAATAGTGGCTGGTTCGGGTTGATGAATATTGGCTGACTAAAAAATTCATAATCATGAAACAATGCTATTTATAAATTCACCCCATAATTAGTACGTAATGGCCAGCAGGCTTGGTTAAATTCAAAGTTAAATTTATAGTTGTCAATAAATATGATAATTAAGCTGGTAGTAGTCATAAATTATCACTGGTCCTGGATAAGAATTAAGAGAACCTGCCTGCATGCATGCAACATGCATGTGACGTTAAGATATAAATTATATAATAGAAATCTACCTCTTTCCATTAGTTTTAAATTTTGGGACAAGTGTTGATATCACATGATATCAGAGTAGAAGTACTCATGAGTTCGAATCTTGACTCTACACTCTTCTTCATTTAATTAAATATTCTACGTGTTGGACTTATTTATAGAGGAAGAGTGTGACTTATACATGAGGGAGAGTGTTAAAATATAAATTAAATAATAAAAAATCTACATCTTCCTATCAAGTTAAATTTTTTGGATAAGTGATGATTTCATAGCATGGAAGCCAAAATAGTCTGTGGAAAGAGGACGATTCAAGATATTAGAAAAGCCACAAAACGCTGGAAACTTCATCAAGTATGGCTATTTTATTTTTTTATATATAGGAGGTGGAGGGTTCAAACCTAATTCTCTCATTTAGAGACCATATCTTATGCCATTTGGTCCAAACAACCTTGGCAAGTATGACTCTTTTAGAGCTTAATTAACAAGGCGCGCGCGCGCACACATATATATAGGTGGAATGAGAAAAAAAGGGGGCAGACCGGCATGGCCAGACAGGTTTGGTGAGATCAGCTAGGATTACATGATATTATTATTTAGGTGAAATCAGCTCCACACATTTTGGGGGAAATGCCCTAGCTTAAATTTTGAGTACCTTTTGAGCTAGCAAATACTTAAATATAGGTACTCATGTTAATTAACTTAAGTAGAGGTAATGCTATACAATTATATATAATCCCCATCGTCAGGAGTACACTTTGTTGCTCAACCTCCACGCTTGGACACTAATAATAGAATTTGAGAGTTTTAAGTACGAAAGAGATAACATGATATAAAATATTTATTAACTAATATTTGTATAGATCATACTTTTGAAATGAGAAATGATTTGTACAATCTCCAAATAGACAAGCACATATAAACCCTTGTATGTAAAAAAGTGAATCCCACCTAAAAAAAATATAAAAAACACTATTCTTTATTAGTGTTACCCACTTTTTTACAAAGATTTTACAAAGAGATTGTATGAGACTTGTCTATTTAAAACATGTATCTAGCAATATTACTCTTTCGAAATAACAGAAACTATATAGATACAAATACAACTAATGAGTCGATCTTGATCCCATATCCTTGAAAGTAGTTAAATTTACATTAGAACATTAGTCCAAGACATGGATTATTTTCTAACATGCAACTTTAGGGAAATAGATGCTAGAGATATTATTGTAAGTATCAATTTGTCACGAAGCGCGCAATTCTTTTAACGGGAGAGTACTGATGAAGGTACTTAATTCTAATTTCTTGATCCTCGAACATCAATATTGTAAAAGTTGAAAGCTGTGATCTCAATTTATAAAAAATTGAAAATCATAATTAAGGATTAATTTTGTATCTATTAGCTTAGGAATGTCTTTAATTATATGATTATTTTTCCATATTTGTTAAAAAAGAACCATCTTTTTTATTAGAAGAAATGATATGCCATAATTTTTTTGGTAAAATATAATGATAAAAATTAAAATGAAAGTAAATTTTTATGCTAATTAGATATTTTTCTGAAAAACATGTGTTTTTTTAATATGAGTAGTATTACATGTACTTATAAATTTACTTATATTTTTACTTATAAGATTCATTTTATTAATTTTGTTTTTAAATTTAAATTTTAAATTTTATAATTTTTATTATATTAATAACTGATACATGAAAAAATAATTTATTTTGTAATTCTTTCATTTAAGTAACACTTAGCATTTTCCTTTTAATATATATACATCAAGTAGGCGGTAGGCATGCGGGCGCCGGGCGCCGTTAACGCAAAGAAGTTGACAGGAGGACTAGTAGTACGCATGTCAGTGTTGTGGTCCCACTTTCTTCCTATACAAACCCCTGCTCTGACTGTCTGACACCGTAAAAAATAAAGACCTTCTATTTTTATAAAAAATAAAGAAGATAACAGCAGCCACTAGGGCTACCAGGTACAGCCAACCAATCCCAACTCGACAACATATCCTTAAAACTACCCTGGTTTTTCCAAAACCATTTTGTTTTCTCCCTTAAACCGCTTTCTGCATTGTTCTCAAGCCACTCCTCATTCTATATATATGCAACTTGTTTTCTTAACATTTTCACATTTGGCAAGAAGGAAGACCGCCCCCCCAACCATCCCAAATTAACTGTTTGTTTGTGTTCAGTTGCAGGTGGTTTTTGCTTTCCTTCTTTTTTGGGATTTTCTTGGATCCTGTTTTTTTTTTCCCCTCTTATTTTCTTGAGAAACTGAGATCATGGGAAGGGGTAGGGTTCAGCTTAAACGTATAGAGAACAAAATCAACCGTCAGGTTACTTTTTCCAAAAGGAGAGGTGGGCTGCTCAAGAAGGCGCATGAGATCTCTGTGCTGTGTGATGCTGAGGTCGGTTTGATTGTCTTCTCAAACAAGGGAAAGCTTTTTGAGTACTCCACAGATTCTTGGTATTCTTCTACTTCCGATTCTTCTTGATCTTCCTCCTCCTTCTCTTTCAGTCATAAATGCAATAATTTTATTAGAGACAGAATCGCTTAATTGCTTGATTTAATATAATAGTGCACACACACGATATTATATATAGTTCAGAAGCTCTAGGAGAGAGATTTCTGAAGCCTTATTCCAACCAAAGTTAGCTAGCCCTGGGTAGGTCATATATATCTGACTGAAAGAGACCTTGAACTTCGGGAGATGAGACTACTCTTTCCTGGTTTAACAAACGCCAAACTAAAGAGTAAATTATATCTATTACACAAAGTACATATACATTTTGCTGAAGTACTTTTATGATTTCACTTGAGAAAACAATGTTATGTGCTAAAGATACCATGTCAAACCACTTAGAGAAGCTACCGTACTTGAAAGGTCTTAGAGTTATGATCCAAGTTTTCAAATGTCTCTGGGAAAAATGGGTTGAACTAGCGAGGGACACTTCAGAGGCTGGTGCAGTGCAGGCCCATTGACAGAATCTTCTGATCAGCAGGAAGACATGAAGGATTTGTCAAAAAATATGCAGACCTTAGAAGAGCTGGATAACAATTAGCAATTTGTGTTGGCTAAGGAAATGACATATATACGAGCAGATGAAGGCAACCCTAATTCCCTTAAAGGAGATCAAAGCCCCGGGATCGGATGGGTTTAGTTTCGATTTCTCGAATGGGCATGGCGGCGCCTGTGGTTGATGCATATGCATGCTAGCTAGCTATTCATGCAGTGAATGGTGAACCACTCTTTTTTCAAGGATTTTCGACCTAATTCCTGCTGCAACACAATCTTTCAATGTATTGCGAAGGTGTTGGCTAACATCTGAGGGCGCTGATGCCGGATCTAGTTAGTTCACAACAAACGATTTTTATTTGGGGGTGGGAGATTAATGATAAGATTCTCCTGGCCAAGGATTGTGTTTGCAATTCATTCATATTGGTTTTCCAAATAATTCGTTCTTTCCCCAAGAGTAAGAAGCTCGTGCGCGCGCCATTGTGGGTGTCCGTTTGTCTGCTGAAGAAAGAAAGGGGCTTGAGAGTGCTTCGGTTGGTTTCTTGGAATCAAGCATCAATGCTTAAGCACATTGGGCATACACTGTTTGATGACCGGCAGTCAATGTGGTCCAGTTACCCGCGGACTGAATTAAGATTATCCTGACAACTAGTAAATCAACAAAATTATGAGACTGAGATAAAAAAAAAAAAAAAAAAAAACAGAGACATAAAATAGAGAGAAAATTCTGGCTGAAAGATGGTATATTGATAAAACTCCGAATTAGTTCATGAAGCCTACATGCAGATCAACCGGCTAGATTCCGGTCGTTCGACGAATATTTAAGTGTCGGTTTTGGACCTTTAATTACTGATCTAGAGTCCAATTTTAATTTACATCTTAGGAGTTATAGGATCTAACAACTGTTTGGCCACCGAGAAAAGGGAAGAAAATGAAAGAACACAAATTCTAACTGGAATTGAAATTACAGCTCAACAATGCCAAAGAACATATTCGAGATTTGACAAAAAAATTACCCAAATATTCAATGCAAGTTAGGTAACTTACCGAAAGTGTGAGAAGGTTTGAGAGAGAGAGAGAGAGAGAGAGAGAGGGAGGGAGGGAGGGAGGGAGTGAGGGTCGGCGATGAGAGTCATCGATTAATAGCCGAACGGTGGATGGAGGGAGAATCGAGAGAGGTCTGAGAGATGAGAGAGAAATGATGCTAGAGAGTGGAGAGGAGAAATGAAGAAGAAGGGGGAGGGGCGAGGCCCTAACCCAAAACGACGTCGTTCAGTGTATTAAACCAAATGACATTGTTTTAATTATTATTTTTTCTAACAAACCGTTATAAAAAAACCTCATTTAATTTAAGTAAAACGATGTCATTTTAAATAAGGATAAAATAATATATATTATATCGATTGGTTCACCGGTTTAAACACGGTTCAAATTGGAACCGAACTGATTTTGATCGGTTTTAATCGATTTGGACCGCCAGCTGACATCGAACAAAAACAAAGGACTGCTGGCCGACCGATTCTCTGCCGGTTCTGAAATCCAATAGCCAATTTTGGTTGGTGATGGTCGGTCCCGACGGTCTCTGTTCACCTCTACAATTGGATTCAACTTACCAGGTCAAACTTACTAATGTATGTGAGATTTATGTTGTAAGTAACTCACTAAATCTAACTGTTAATTATGTTGTAATTAAACTTACTTATCATTAATCTGCTATACATTGCTTGAGATGTTAAGTTAAACCTGGAAGAACGATTTTTAAGGATGCATGTTCTTTCTAATAAGGGAACCTTGACATATTTTTAGAAATATAATAATTGTGACTTATAAAAAATATAATATTTGTGGTTTGTGAGAGAAAACCATTGTGAAAATATACAAATCATCATTCTGTTGATCTTTCGATCACTTTGTTTTTGGGTTGTTGCCAGTGTGTTCATTGGCCTTTTACCGGATCTTAGGCTTTCTAGGGGTCACCACTCCCTATCGTAAGCCCCTTCACGCCCAATGTCTACAGTTAGGGAACAGGTAGGTCTAAACTGTCAAATTGGATTCAATGACCTCTTTGTGAGGGTTCTTCTCATTATATAGAACAATATCACTAATTACAAGGCTGAAAATTAGCCATCACAGCAATCAAATCTAACTAAATAAGGAAGCTATAAAAGTCCTACTAATTTACAGAATCAAGGCTACGATCAAGCTATTTACAGCTCCAAAATATTGTCTAAATAAGGAATACAAAATATTGTCTAAATGAGTAAGGTATGACTAAAATTTGTACAGTGATAACTACATTTCCGCTGACATCCCCCCTCAAATTGATGTTGGTCGGTTAAGAAGCATCAATTTGCCTACAAGAAATTGATGACGTTGTCGTGTCATGGCCTTGGTAAACACATCAGCTATTTGGAAGTCAGTGGAAATATGAGGAAGAGAAATAATACGAGCTTCCAAGACTTCCCGAATGGAATGATAGTCCACCTCAACGTGTTTTGTACGCTCATGAAAAATGGGATTAGTAGCAATCTAAATGGCACTAGTATTGTCAACATGGAGAGGAGTAGGATCCAACTGAGCACAACCAAGTTTAGGTAGGAGCCCACAAAGCTAGAGAATCTCCAAACAAGCAGTCGACATCGCACGGTATTTGGATTCAGTAGACGATTTAGAGACACGATCTTGTTTCTTACTTTTCCAAGAGATCAAAGAGTTACCAAGAAACATACACCAACCAGTGACAGATCGTCGGGTATCAGGACATCCGGCCCAATCTACATCACTATAAGCAACAATGAGAAGAGGAGTCCCAGAGGGGAAGAACAAACCACAACTAGGGGACCCTTGAAGATATCTAATAATGCGATGAACAACAACTAAATGTAGATGACGTGGAGTTTGCATGAACTGACTAACCTGCTGGACAGCAAAAGAAATATAAGGTCGAGTAATAGTCAAATAGTTCAGGCTACCCACTAACTGTCGACACACGGTCGGGTCGGAAAGGAGATCTCCCTCCTCACGACGATACTTCGTGTTTACTTCCAGAGGAGTATCCACAGAAGAAGTATCCTGAAGGCCTGCCAATGTAATAAAATCATGAGTGTATTTATGTTAATTAAGAAAAATGCCGGAGGAATTAGTATGAACTTTCAACCCCAAGAAGTACGTAAGAGGACCAAGATCCTTCATATGAAACGAGGCCTGAAGATGCTGCTGCAGTCCAGTAATCAAAGCAGATTCTGTCTCCGTAATAACAATATCATCAACATAAACCAGAAGAAGAACAATACCAGTGGATGTCTTGTAGAGAAACAGAGAGGAGTCATATTGACTCTACTTAAAGGAAAGCTGAAGCAAGGTGGGTCTGAGTTTATGAAACCATGCTCGGAGAGCTTGTTTCAGCCATATAATGAGTGCTTCAACTTACAGACATCAAATGAAGAAACATATGGCAATCCAGGTGGAATGATCATGTAGATATCTTCTTTGAGATCACCGTGAAGAAAGACATTTTTTACATCCATTTGATGAAGGGACCAACCTTGGGAGGCAGCAATAGACAGAACAGTCAGCACTGTAGTCATCTTGGCAATTAGAGCAAAAGTCTCCTCATAATCCACCCCATACTCTTATCTGTTGCCAAGTACAACCAATCGTGCCTTATATCGATCCAGAGTCCCATCAGAACTTAGCTTAATCGAGTAAACCCACTTGCAACATATAGCCTTAACAGTAGAAGGACAATGAACTACATCCCATGTGTGATTGTCTTAAAGAGCCCGAAGTTCTTCAGCCATCACCTCACGCCAACATTCATGTTTAACTGCCTTGGAATAACCTGACGGAATGGGAATGGAAGACAAAGTAGCGTGGAGAGAGGTATGTGAAAAACCATATCGATCAGGGCGACGAGATACTCTGGTCAAACGTCGAGGAACTGTGTGGAAGTTCGGATCACCCGTAAAGAGGCAGTTTGAGTAGGGTCAGATGGTGGATCAGGCTCAAGAAGGGGCAAAGTTGGTCGTCGTCGCTCATACACAAGTTCAGGTTTGAATCAGTCAGGTTTGATGCGGCAAAACATGCATCTCAGGTAAAGACTCAATACGAGTAGAAAAGAACGACTGATTTTCAAAGAAAACAACATAACGGGAAATACAAAATCTGTTATAGCATGGATCATAGCAAACATAGCCTTTGTGTGAAATACTATAACCCATAAAAGCGCACCTAACAGATTGAGCATATAATTTATGACGTTCAAGGGATGTCAAATGAACAAAACAAACACAACCAAAAGTATGCATATCAAGTTAATGAGGATGTTGATGATAAAGACGAAAGTAAGGAGTGTCAAAATTCAAGACACTGGAAGGCAATCTATTAATTAAATAAACCGCCGTAGACAAGGCTTCGACCCAGAATTTAGGCGGAACAGAGGATTGAACCAATAACATATGAACAACATCCAATACATGTATATTTTTTCTTTCAGCAACACCATTTTACTAAGGTGTATAAAGACAACATCACTGAGACAATATACCTTTTTGTTGGAGAAACTCATGAAACTCACAAGACATATATTCACCACCTGAATCAGACCTTAAAGTTTTGATCCCTGATGAAAAGTGAGTCTCAACATAGGCGATGAATTGTTGAAAGACAGAGGAAACTTCAGAATTAGAACATAGAAAATAAATCCAGGTATACTTGGTATAATCATCAATGAAAGTAACAAAATATTTATAATTCGCATGTGAAATAATAGGAGAGATTCCCCATACGTCACAATGAATCACATCAAAACACCATTCAGCATGACTACCATGAGAGGGACTTACTTTTACCTAATTTGCATGTGGAGCAATCAAAGGAAAGATGAGATGAAAATTGATCTTTATTGCCCAACAAACCAGAGTTTATTAAATGAGATAAAACAACAGAGTTAGGATGACCCAACCATTTGTGTCATACTTCACCCTTATTGTTTACAGTGTTACAAGCTAAAGAAATAACAGTAGGAATGGAAGAATGCAGAGGAAACAGCCGTCCAACTTTAGGCCCCTTCACGAGTATCTTCCCCGACACCATACGATCCTCGCCCTTCATTAGAAATCTAGCCTCCCCAAGTACTTCCGAATTTGGCATCAACCACGGTCCTCCGCAAAGCCTCGCTTTCATGATGGTACCGCCACAACCATTTTTCAAGTAAGGCCTTATTGAAAATACTCAGCTTTCTAGTCCCCAGGCCTCCACAAGGTAGGGGAGTGCAAATCTTGTTCCATTTAATCAAGTGAAATTTTTTTTCGTCCCCTAATCCACCTCACAAGATCCTATTTAATCTAGTGGATTCCTATTTGAACATGTCTCTATGGAATAGGCACCATTGTAAGAATCATGACACAATACTTGATATTTTATCATATGTTAATGATATGATCCTCTCTCTCCATTACTTTTCATTATCGCCACTGAAGTTCTAAACAAGATGATTTTGGGCCATGTGGAAGGTGGTTTTCTCTATGATTTCTCAGAGGGGAATGGTGATTATAGCTCTATTGATAACTCTTTTTTTTTTTTTTGCCAATGATACTCTCATCTTCTGTGAAGCAAATCTTGAGCACACTCAATCTTTGAGGGTTCTTCTTCTTTGTTTTGAAGCTTTCTCTGGTTTGGGAGTTAATCTTTCAAAGTCTGAATTAGTGCTCGTGGTGGTTTTCCCCAATGTGGTGCCTGTCTCATAGGTATCTTCTCTACCGATGAAGTATTTTAACTTACTTTTGGGTGCTTCCTTCAAATCAAAGGGGATTTGGAATGCCATGATTGAAAATGTTGATCGCATATTGGCTTTTTGGAAGAGGTTATACTTGTCTAAAAGGGGTAGACTTACTCTAATTAAATTACTCTTTCTAACCTTCCAACTTATTTTCTGTCCCTGTTCCTGCTCCCCATAAAGGTTGCCAACCATATTGAAAAACTACAACTTGTAGAGTGGGGAGGGGGAAGAGTTCAAATTTCATTTGGTGAATTGGTTGATTGTTTGCACAACAATATCTAGGGGTGGAGTTTGAATCCGTAATATGATGAATTTCAACCAAGCTCTTTTGGGTAAATGGTTGTGATGGTACCAACAAGAACTGAGGGCCCTATGGAAGACAATTATAGATTTGAAGTTTGGGGCTACCTGTGGAGTATGGTGCTCGAATGAGGTATGCAGTCCATATGGGCTGGTCTGTGGAAAAATATTAGAAATGCCGAGAGATCTTCCTAAGACATGTGCGTATTCTAGTGGGTGATGGTTCTCATGTCAAATTTGGGATGACAAATGGTGTGGTGAACAAAGCCTCAAAGACACATTGCCTACCATTTTTTAGTTTGTGCGAAGGATGCAGCTGTATATGACCTTTTGGTCTTCTCTTGTGTCTACGTACCCTCAATGGCATGTAGATTTCATTAGGGTGGCATAAGATTGAGAGTTGGAGGTTATCACCAGTTCTTTGCTTATATGCATTTCGTAAAAGTGATTGAGGCTGTGTTTGGGAACACAATTGTTCTCAACCATTTTCTTACTACTTCACTACTATTCATAAACAATTCACTACTATTTACAAACTATTCACTACTATTCATAAACTATTTCACTACTATTCACAGATGATCTAAGATACTCTTAACATCCAAATAGAGCCTGAGGGTACCATATAAAAGATAAACTAGAGCCATTCCAAGAAAGGTAGATTAAAAGTCAGATTGTTCTAGCAAGTTCTAACTAACTAGGGTATGACCACTTTTCCATGAACGAATATGACGAAAGCTCCTCTAAAAGTAGTTTGTTTTGTTTGGATAGCTAGCCTTCTTTGGCAAACAGATAATTTGAGAAAGCGTCAGATAATGACGTTGGACTGGTGTTGCTTATGTAAGAAGAATGATGAATCAGAGATCACTTACTTTTATATTGCGAGGTGGCGAGGACCATGTGGGATGATTTTTTTCTTTTTCAGGAATTAGATTATCATGGGTCATGCCTAATAGGCTGGTAGAATTTCTAGCAAGCCAGAGAGGCCTCTAAGCTAATTCACAAGTGGTAACAATCTAGAGAATGGCTTCTATATGAATGTTTTGGTGCATTTGGCGGGAGACAAATGATAAAACTTCAAGGATTGTGAGAGGACAATAGATGAACTTAAAGTTCTATTTTTTAAAACTTTGTTCTTATGGGCTAGGGTCATTGATTTTAATGGATTAAATGTCCATGATTTTCTACTTTCGGTTGCAAACCTTAGTTAGGTACTTCTCATATATACTTCATGTGTACTTGACAATGCCTTCTCTTCTTATAAATAAAATTTCTTGATTTCTTATTAAAAAAATATGACATTAACAAGTTGAGTGCACCGTTCCTTAATAATTTCATTATCTCCATTCATACTGAATTGATCATATGATGAATCTTGGCCCACTACATTATTTTTACGGACCCAAGTGACCCTAGTTGTTGATGGTTTAACTTTGTCTCAATCCAAGTATGTTTTAGATATTTCACAATGTTTTAGACGTGTTTCGTAAGTACCACAGGGTCTCTTCAAACAACTGGGGGTGGACAGCTGACCTGCACCAATGTAAATTAAAAGGAAGGCTTGGGGTGGTTAGGGGACCCTACAATGCCTAAGTCAATTTTCTTGATCGAAATTCTTATAGAGGATTATTACCTGAGTTAGTATGTACCTGGTGGTTTGCTTTTATACTAGGTATGGGGGAACATCTCGCACCTAGAGCATTTTTATACCGTCGTCAGGGTGCAGTCCCATCATCCTCATGCTCTGACCACCTAGAGCATTTAATGTGATGTAGTGTACCGAAAAAGAGTGGCTAATGCGGCATGGGTCTTTGACAAGTACGTTGACGACCTCTCAGCCTGTGTCAGCAGCACTTGCCTTTTCCACTCTCTAGGCGTAGGTGATGGTTACTTGTCCTGCATGTCCTCAAGCTATAACTCATGAGTACCTGGGGTGTGCCTGAGACACCCACTATGATGTTACTTATCGGAGGAAGGTTACTTAATTGGCGGGAATCTCTGACAGTTTCGCTAGCAACCTCTCGGCCTACATGGGTGGCGCCCACCTTGGTCAACTCTTTGTCGGAGCTTCATCATTTTCCTCGATCCCCATTTTTATCATTTCGAGGGTTTCTTGGTCGGACCGGCTTGATCCTTGGGTTGTGAGATGTGCTTCTTTTTTCTCATGGGGTTCTGGGCCAAGTAGGTCATTGGGCCGAGAGACGGGGCTTCTTATTTCCTGTTGGGCTGAGGGGGTTTTTATCCCACCACACAACGTGCTCCAATGACAAAATGAAAGCCAATTTCCATGTCAATGTCCCAGTAAACAAAGGAGACAAAAATTTATATCCAATTTTCTTACCTAACTATTTATCGCAGTTTTGTCAGTGCCCTCCAATATCTCATTCACTCACCCTTATCTTTCCTTCAACGTGAACTTTGTATCACAATTAACGTAACAATCAACTGAGAGCCATTATAAAATTGTCAAGCACATTCTTTGATATGCCTTTGCTGATGTTGATTGGGTTGGTTCGCTTGTCTTGTGATGCTCCACCATAGGCTACTACACCTTTTTGGAAAGCAATTCCACCTTTTTAGTGTGCTAAAATGAAAAATATTCTCTCTCGCTTCAGCACACAATTAGCTTAATATAGGGTCATGGCTCATGCCATTGCTAAGTTAACCAAACTCTACTCCTTACTCTAAGACCTTTGGCATTTGCCTTCACTCATCCTGTATCTTTTTTTGCGACAATTTGAATGCATTTTACACAACAGTTATGTACAAAGCACATGGAAATTGGCCACAACTAAGCCTGAGAACTAATTGCTCATGTTTTACTTCAACCCCACATGCCTCATCCTCTCCTTAATTCGTTAACATCTTCACAAAATCTCGCTCCTTCATTGACTTTGATGCTCTCTGGACCATACTTAGGCTCACTATTTGGATAAGCTTGTAGGGCATATAAAAATAAAAAAAGAAAAATCACGAGTTGATGCCTAGTAACCCAAAATAGAACAACTATTTTCAAATTGAAAAGGGAAATCCATCTGTCCACAAGTTGTTGCCTCCAAACTAGTAAAGGGAATTCAACACCTCAGGATTGGAAGTCATGATCAAACCTGTTGCATCCTTTTTTTTTTTTTTGATAAGTATCAAACTTGTTGCATCCTAGATCATGGCATGTATTTTAGTTGGGATTAGGTCTAATACCATTTGTATTGATCCAAAAAAGTTTAAGCCACATTTGAGACTATATTGTAAAATGACTAATTAATGTTACAATTAAAGCCCTTTGGAATCATTTCGCTCAAACAATCTAGAATCCCAAATTCATCATCCCTATAGTTATCCTAGAGTACTACAAAACAAAAACACCATGATTGCTTGTGGTCGTTGTGCAAGATCCTTAAGGTTTTTAGTCAGGGGGGTTGAAATAAACACACCATTAATTGGGAATGACTCTTCCACTTCTCTAGGCAATAGTCTTTTAAAATTCTCATGTCTTTTGAAATTACCCATGCTTGGAGGGTTGTTCCAAGTTTTCCTATATAAATTGGCCCCTTTATGCTAATGAAAAAGACAAACTTGAGTTGATTAAAAATTGAGCTTTTAGCTTATGAAGAAGAGCTTCTTCTTATAACTCTTATCCTTCGGTGGATTCCGATAGGTGGCAAGTTCTTGTTCTGTATCCCTTGTGAGTTTCCTTTGGGTGGTGATTTCTTTATCCCTTTAGTGTTCTTATTTGGGTGGTGAGCTTATCTTCCTTGGGTGGTGATATCTGTATCCCAATGGATCCCCTTATCTTTTATCTTTATTTCTTATCATAAGCCTGGTATCATAGGCCTGATAAGGATGCCGAGAATTTAAAGGGGAGAGATTGTGATACGCCATATGATAAGGATAAAGGTAGATGGTGTATGAGATCCCATATTTCTTGGGAATGAGAAGTTCTTGCTCTTTATTAGGTTCCAATGAGACTTCAATTGTGTCATTGACTAGTCCTTTTGGAGTATAGGTCATGTGATTTGGGCCTTCCATTGGAGCATTACAAATGATCTTTGGACACATGCATGCATGAATCAGTCATCTCATGGAGCAAATGAGGAGAGCTAGTGTCGCAATCACCTTTT
The DNA here is from genome assembly GCA_961763995.1 of Juglans cinerea. Taxonomy (NCBI): domain Eukaryota; kingdom Viridiplantae; phylum Streptophyta; class Magnoliopsida; order Fagales; family Juglandaceae; genus Juglans; species Juglans cinerea. The sequence continues at coordinate 21,980,972 of CAUIVZ010000011.1, forward strand.
TTTTCAATGTACCTTTGTTGAAAGAATATGATCTTTTTGAAATTGGCTCGCTGATGACAATAGTGAGTTGTGGATGGCTATCCAAAAATTGTATCAGTTGATTAATGTTAAGCCAAATATCACTTGGATGGATCAAGTTAAATGGTTGATCGAGTGATCCAAGCGGCGGCGCTTTCACCATCAGTAGTGCCTATAAGACCATTAGATCAAAAGGGCAGGGGTTCCCAAGGCATAAGCTAGTGTGGTTTGGTGGGATAATCATCAGACATGCATGCAGTAATCTCGTCGAGCAATTGAGGAGAGTTACAATCACAATCACCTCTTTTTTCATGTACCTTTGCTAACTGAAAGAATATGCATGGTTGATGTTGATGTGACAAATAATTAAAACATTCCCCGGTTGCAATGGCCTGCCTTGGGGGAGCAAGTTACTTGGATGGCAGAAATCTTAGTTTTCAGAGCCAGCTAAATTAATTACTAGGGGGATGTTTCTAGTGCTATCTACCATATTTGGAGGGAAAAAGGAGTTTCCGCTTGTTCAATGCATGGGAGGAGAAAACAAGTTAGTTCATGTCCTTACGGTTACTATATATATTTGATAGTACCCCAGATCATATATTTAAAGTCCACAACTTGAGGGCCGGGAAATTTGTGCTTCAGAGACCAACGAGGAATTGGCGGATGGCTATGTTCTATGTTATTATCCATTGCATGTTAGGGAAGTTACGCTGCTAGCTGCATATAATGTGTATTTTTACCTGTATATTTGCAATATATAGCTGGTTTCTTTGTTGCTTAATTAGCTTGCCACTTCTTGTTCGTGTACGTTGCTTGGCGCGCGTTTGCTAGGAGTCTCTGGTTTTTGTGCTATTTGCAGCTATACTGCTCGATCCATGTTATTCTTGCTGGAAATGTTATGAACTTATAAATAATATTCTTTGGAAATGGTTATGGCCTTCTAGCTAGCTGTTCTTGTTAGAATTTCCGGCCGCCGTTTCTTTGTTGCATGCAGGTACTTCATGCTATATTTATTTCATACTGCTGGTTGCTAGCTTGTAGGAGCTGCGGTGATCACCAAGTAATTAAATTAATCATGTCTAGCTATATATATATATTCATTCAGCCAAAAAATAAAAATAAAATTCTAAATTCCGAATCAATAATATTATTATATATCATGTTACTGTAGTAGATAGTACTGGTGTAACGCCCCAATGGAAGACCCAAACCACATGACCTATACTCCAAAAGGACTAGTCAATGATACTATTGGAACCCCATTGAAACCTTATAAAGAGCAAGAACTTCTCCTTCCCAAGCAATGTGGGATCCCATACACCTACCCTTATCCATATCATATGGGGTATCACAATCTACCCCCCTTAAATTCCCGACGTCCTAGTCGGGCCTGTCCATTATAGGTGGCACGGCTCAAGTTCCACTTTTCTGGTTGGGATAGGCTCTGATACCATTTGGGACGCCCCAATGGAAGGCCCAAACCACATGGCCTATACTCCAAAAGGACTAGTCAATGATACTATTGGAGCCCCATTGAAACCTTATAAAGAGCAAGAACTTCTCATTCTCAAGCAATGTGGGATCCCATACACCACCTACCCTTATCCATATCATATGGGGTATCACAACTGGTGGGCTAGTACAGTTGCTACATACTTTCTGTTGAGGCCATTTTCTTGTTGACAGCCACAACTTTTGTCCCCGGCCAATTTCTTTGCTTGAACATGATCCACCAAATGATTTCTTCCACTGTTCTAAACATCATAATGAAGAACGCGCACGGTAGCTAGTGGCTAGCTTTTGACTCCTAACAGTAGCAATACTCTGTACTCGATCGTAAGGATCAGATCAACAAATTAACTAGTAGCATTAGCATATATATCTCCTAGATCATGTATATGTTTTGCTGACATTTGCCGCAGTTACGTTACAAGAAAAATTGATATTTATGACTGATTATTTGCAACGAGAATGAGCTACCTACAAAACTTTAGCTCGATTTTTCTCAATAGAAATATTAGTTTAGCATTTTATGAAGATTCTAAACGTGATAACTTATAAGAAACTTTTGACCTAACGTACGTCGCGCGACGTGCGTTTCAGACGTAGAATGAGTACTGTTCTCTCTTGATGATGCATTTTAAACTAGCTTCCCATGCATATCATCATGATGATCAGTTACCAACTGCATGCTATTTTAGTTCATGTGCATTAATGACAATAGATAATTAATATTAATTATTTTTTTTTTCTTTATGCAACAGCATGGAAAAGATACTTGAACGCTATGAGAGCTATTCTTATGCAGAGGGGAAGCTAGTCACTACTACTGATTCTGAATTTCAGGTAATAATTTGTCAATATCTAATTTCATTGAAAAAAAACGCAACATGCATGCATGGTATATATTAATGTCGTGTATTACATATATATATACACATATATAATTATTTGTAATGAGTTATTTGTCATCAAAATGATTATTTGTGATGAGAATATATTTATTTTAGTAATTAAGAAATGATTATTTTCATTGATATATAAAAAATTGAATGTTAATTCTTAATTAATTGATCTTGTGCATGCATTGAACTGCATGCAGGGGAATTGGAGCTTGGAGTTTTCTAGACTTAAGGCTAAGGTCGAGCTTTTGCAAAGAAACCACGGGTATGTACTTAGCTAGCTTAATTAATTAATTGATTACAGTCATGTGTCATGTTTTCTTAATTAAATTTATTTAGGGGATCGGAGTTACATGCAGCATCCTGCATTTATTTACTTGCACACTAATGTAAATTACCATCAGTTTTAATTATATTATATTACTTTATAATCCAACTATAAAAAATAATTATGATAATTTTGCCATGTGACCTATTTTTTTTATAGTAACTTAATATCAATGGTGAACTTTAATACAACTTTTTATAATTAATATATATATATATATGAAGTTTGATAGTTTGAGCTACCCATTATAAAATTAACTGGTTCATGTAGGCCTTTGCAAGGTGCATGAATAACTAAACTTATTTAATATTGAAAATTACCGATCCATATTCTAACTAAATTAGCATGCATACCATATATACCTTGAGGTATTATATATACAATAATAAATAATAGAACTTTTGAAAGAGTACCAATAATGTTAGTACTTTAAATATTAATAATGATCTCCAATGTACGTTTTTGTTGAACAACTAGATCTTCTCAGGTGATCAATGTGTGTGTGTGCATATATATATATATATATATATATATATATATATGCTTTTGTTGTTAATTATGTAAACCTCTTTGATCAGGCACTATTTGGGGGATGATCTGGGATCATTAAGTCACAAGGAGCTACAACATTTAGAGCAACAGCTTGATGCTTCTCTTAAACGCATTCGAGCAAGAAAAGTGCGTTAGCTAGCTATATATTATTTATTATTAATATTTCTCTATAATTAATTCGGTGATGAATATAATTAATATGGAACTGAAATATTTCTCTCTTGCAGACCCAACTCATGCATGAGAGAATCTCGGATCTTCAGAGAAAGGCAAGGCCTTTCGGCACATAAATCATCTTGGTTTTTGCAAATCACCAAGGATATATATATGATTCCCATTTCTGCATACTATTTAATTTGAAGGGGTCGATCGACTTTGGCACATCTTGATTATTATAAATCCCCCCCCCCCCCCCCCCCAAGAGCTTTTGCATTTCTATATATGTTCACAACAAGTAGTCGACTGCTCTTTCAGTGTGTAAATCGGTCCGAAATTCATATCTCATTGTGCTAATTTGCTGCAATATGCATGCAGGAGAAGGCAATAAAGGAGCAGAATACCGTCCTAGCAAAGAAGGTGACGTACCCCGTCTATATATTTTTGCATGCATGCACGCAAATTTAGTATATATAGCTGCTTCAGCAAGCTGGGGGCTTTAGCCAAATTTATTGAAAAGAATAAATAATCTCTCTCTCTCTCTCTCTCTCTCTCTCTCTCTCAATAGCTCAAAGAAAAGGAGGAAACTGTGGCGCCACAGGCACAGTGGGAGCAGCAAAACCATGGCCCTAATGGATCATCATCGTTCCTACTACCACAGCAACCTCCCTGTTCAAACATAGGGTAATTAAGCTTTTCTCTCTGACAGAGCAATATATTGTCTATTATACCATACATGCACCATATAATATTTCTGTCCAGAATTATTCTTTATGTGTAACTAAATGTGAAAGTTGGCCGGCCGGCCGATGTGCCAATGACATCAAATAATAACAATGCCTTCCTCTTCCCTACGCTAGCTTCTCCTGTGCATCCCAAAAATTAGGGTCCTTCTACATAGACCGAATGGTTGCACCGAAGGAATGAATTCCTTTAAAGAAACAAGCATGGTATAATAGACAATATATACCATTTTCCTAAAATTATATATAACTTTCAACATTTTACAGAGGGCATAGTCAAATATGATCACTTCCAGTAGTACTACTACTAATCAATGGAGTAATATGATATCAATGTTATATGCAACTGGACCTAACCCTATTATATATTTTAAGTGTGAATATGATCAGTTCGAGAGTATGGGATGCATCCCAAATCCCATGGTTCAAGTTTTTTAACTGTCCGGAACTAGAAAGCAGACTACGTACATATATAAAATTGTTTTGAGGCTGTGTCGTTAAGATGCTATTTGGGATGTCTGCTATGCAGTGGCAGTACTGACTGGGAACAAGAGCCAGAGATGCGGAGGAATCATGAGCTCGACCTCACTCTTGAACCAATTTATAATTCATGTCACCTTGGATGCTTTGCCCTGTGAAATGATCAGGGAAGGAAGTATTAAAGACATTGCTACTTCTAGCTGGGTATATATATTTATATGTTTGGTTTATTTTTGAATGTGTGGAAGTAATTAGATTCTGAATCCTCTAATTATACCTAGCTGCCTAATATATTGTCGACCTTGTTTTGAGACAAGAAACATATATTTAATATGAGCTAGCTAGCTCATAAATGAAATCATTGCTTTGTTGTTGAAATGAATTATATATATATATATATATATATATAGAATATCTCCTTTTGTGTTTTCATAGAGCATGCACTCATTATTTCTATTCTTTTATTTCGCAAGTGGATTTTGTTTTAAAATGCTAACTGGATGGTATTTTTGTACCTATCTGCAACCTTTGTAGCTGAAACTTTAGATCTTATGTGAAAAGGTGTCAAGGTGACTGGCTTCACTATTTGTCTGTATTTGATCAGTTATATCAGAGTGCAAACTACTGAAACTTTTAATAGACAAAGTCTCCTACTTGAAACTTTTGCATGTTCATCTTTCTCCTAATTTTCATCCTCGGATAAAACTTACATCAATTTCATGATTTTCATCCTAGCACAGAATTTATATCAATTTTCATTTCTAATTAAAGATGGTCATGTCGAATATACAAACCTAATGTACTAACATGTGTTAGGGTGAACACCAAAAATCACAACAGAATATTTTTCTACCTTTTCGATAAGTAAATTAAATTAATAATGTAGTAAATATAAACTCACAAGTAAGACACAAGAATTTTTTACGTGGAAAACTCTCCAATGCGAAGGGAGAAACCACAGGACCTAGTCCAGTTAAACTTTCACTATCAACGATAATGAAGTTACAGATTGTCTTCTCTAGAACAATATCTAGAGGCTACCAATACATTAAGAATATCTATATATTCTTGGTTCAACACAAAATCATCACTATACAGATGGAAAAACCATAAGAGTGACAAGAAAGACTTCACCAATTGAGTATTTGTAGTGGACATATGAAGATGAATCTCAACGATTGGCACCAGTCAAAATGAAGCTGTCGACATCATGAACAACATACTGAAATCTCATCAAAATTGAACCACGGATGATCTCTCAAATGTCTGATGGAAATGTGAGAAAAAGGAAAAACTTCATACACGTACGCACGACTTTCTCTCATTTTTCTCTCCTGTCTATTCCTCTTCTCACTTTTTCTTTATTGTGTAGGTACATCCCCCTTTTAGCCGCCACTCTCATTTTTACTTATATATGTATATGACAAGCAAAATTACAAGTATGTTATTGTCATAATTTCTCTCACATGGAGGGACCCACCACAACAAATCTCCCCCTCCCAACTATGTGAGAGGTTCCACTAAACCTGATTTTGCTCTACATACTTCAAATTTTTGCATAGGCAGTGATTTTTTCATCATATCTGATCCATTTTCATTAGTATGGATTTTTTCAATGTGTAACAACTTCATCTCCAATGCATTATGAATCCAGTGATACCTCACAGCAATATGCTTGGATCTTGAATGAAAGGTTGAGTTCTTGCTGAGATGGATAGCACTCTAACTATCACAGTAAAGAATAAACTTTTTTTGTTTCTAACCTAATTCTTCTAAGAATTTCTTCATCCATAGCAACTCTTTGCTAGATTCAGTTATGATAATATACTTAGCCTTTATGGTAGATAGAGCAACACATTTCTGCAGTTTGGGTTGTCATGACACAACTCCTCCTAAATAAGTAATCATGTACCCAGAAGTGGACTTTTTGGAATCAATATCTCTAGCTATATATGCATCTATAAACTCATCAAGCATAGGCTTACCATTTCCAAAGCACAAACACACCTTGGAAGTACCTCTGAGATACCTGAGAATCAATTTCATAGTTGCCCAATGTTCTTTGCCAGGATTAGAAAGAAATCGACTGACAACTCCAACAGCATGAGCGATATTGGGTCTTATGCACATCATGGCATAAATTAAGTTGCCCACAACTGATGCGTAAGGCATATTCTGTATTTCTTCTTTATCTTTCTCACTTGTAGGACTCTGCTTTGAACTTAAGCTTCAAATGACTTGCAAGTGGAGAACACACTGGTTTTGCCTTACCCATGTTGAACCTGTTTAATACCTTCTCGATATAACTCTCTTGAGATAACCACAACTTGCCATTATTTCTGTCACGAGAGATTTTTATACCAAGGATTTGTCTTGCAGGGCCTAGGTCTTTTATAGCAAAAGACTTCCTCGATTCTCTTTTCAATTTATTAATTTTTCCAGAATCATGACCAACAATCAACATGTCATCCACATATAGTAAGAGAATAATAAAATCATATTCAGAAAACTGTTTAACAAATACAAATTGATCAGAAGTAGTTTTATCATACCCGTGTTTACTCATAAAAGAGTCAAACTTCATGTACCATTGTGGAAGTGCCTGCTTGAGTCCATATAAACTCTTTTCCAGTCGACACACAAGATGTTCTTTACCCTTTGTTGTGAACCCTTCTGGTTGCTCCATATATACTTCTTCCTCTAAATCACTATGGAGGAAGGCAATCTTCACATTAAGCTGTTCAATTTCTAAGTTCATACTGGTAGCCAAGCCCAAAACAACTCTAATAGAAGACATTTTTACTACGGGTGAAAAAATTTCTTCAAAATCAATGCCTTTCTTCTGACTAAATCCCTCCAGAACTAGACGTGCCTTGTATCTTGGTAGTGATCTGTTTGGCTCAATTTTCAATCTGAAAATTCATTTATTCTTCAATGCTCTTCTTCTCTTTGGTAGTTCTACCAGTTTATAGGTATAGTTTTCATGCAAGGATTTCATCTATTCTTACATAGCTCTCAACCACTCATTTTTTCTGATCATGTTGCATAGCCTCTTGATAACATGCTAGCTCTCCCCCATCATAAAGTAAAACATACTCAGCAGTAGGAAATCTGGTAGAAGGCTTATGCTCTCTAATAGATCTTCTTAATTGATTATCTGCAGGTGATTCTGAAGGAGATCCCTCTACTTGTTGATATGATCCCATATCCTCATATTCAAGTTCACCTCTTTCAACAATATCAATCTATTCTTCTAATGCATCCCCCCATGCTCATCATGCGTCACAGAAGAAGGAAAGACTGAATCCATATCAACAAGTTCTTCATTTAGAGATTCATGCTTCTTCTGATTCACATCTTCAATGGTCTGATCTTCAAAGAAAACAACATCTCTGCTTCTTCTTAACTGGATCCCACAATCCGTAACCAAATTCCTCATGTGCATAACATAGGAAGATGCACTGGTTGAGTTTGCTATCAAGTTTAGACCTCATCTTTAGGAATATGAACAAAAGCTCTGCAGCCGAACACCCTCAAATGCTCAAAAGAAATATCTTTTCTTGTCCAAACTATTTCACGAATGTCACCATCCAAAGGAACTGAAGGAGAAAGGTTGATCAAGTCAACTGTTGTCCTCATTGCCTTACCCCAAAAAAAATTAGGCAATTTTGTATGAGAGAGCATACACCTGATTCTTTCACAAATTGTTCTGTTCATTCTCTCTACTACACCATTTTGCTATGGTGTCTTAGGAACCATTTTCTCAAGCCTTATACCTTGACTTCTGCAGTATTCTTCAAATGGTCTTCTGTTCACCTCCATTATCTGCCCGAACACATTTCAAATGTCTTTTGGTTTCTCTTTCAACTTTCACATGTAGTGTCTTGAATATTAGTGAATTATATTTATTTGAATTCATTCCTATGTTTTATCTATGTATTTCGAGTATAGATATATTTGTACAGCTGTATAGAATTTATATGATTTGTAAGTTGAATATTTAGATTAAGTAGATAAGTATGAGAAACATATCTTATCCAAGATTTGAATCCCTATTGGATAAGAAGTCAGATTTCGAATGGCTAATGGGGTGTAATCTATTTTTGGCTACTTAATGAATGAGAAGGAATTGGAGAAGGTATTCAGTCAAAGAAACTTGTTTTGGTATCAAGAGCAGGTTCATAGTTTTATTTCTACGAATTTTTTTCCTTTCTCGGGGGCTTCTTTGTGGGTTCTTCATTATCGGCATTGTCTGAGTTGAAGGCTGGGGTTCCTTGTGACTTTCGGCAACCTCTTGAGTGTTTCTTGTGTATTATCGGCCCTGTCTGCATCGATTTTTGGCTTCTGTTTCGAAAAAAAAATCGTCTGTAGAGGTGATTATCGACATTCTATTTCAGAGAGTGTATTATGGATTTCTGAGGTTGTCGGCACATTCTGTGAGTGATTTTTTGGGTTGCGATACGTTGTATTGCGTGTGGGTGATAGTTTCTCAGACTATCGGCGTGATCTGAAGCAGTTTGGTGCTTCTCGGCGAGGTTTGTGCAGGTTGCAGCTAGGATTTCTTGTCTATGATGTCTTCTGAAATTATAGATTCTCTTTTGGTTCGATTCAATGGAAAGAATTATGCTGCGTGGTCTTTTCAGTTTCAACTATTGGTGAAAGGAAATGAACTTTGGGGTCATCTTGATGGGAGTAGTGTGGCACCAAAGGACAAAGATCAGCGAGCTTCTTTGGAAAGCAAGGATGCTCGAGTCATGTCTTGGATTCTTGGATCTGTTGATCCCCATATTATCTTGAATTTACGCTCATTCAAGAATGCTTGTGATATGTGGAATCATCTCAAACGGCTGTATACTCAGAATAATGCAATTAGGAGATTTCAACTCGAACTAGAGATGTCGAATTTCTCTCAAGGAGCTCTCTCTGTGGAGGAGTTTTATTCTGGTTTTTGTAACTTGTGGGCTGAGTATACAGATATTGTATACACTTCAATTCTAGAAACAAGTTTGGCCGATATTCAAGCTGTTCATGAAGCAAGTATGCGGGCATAGTTTCTTATGAAACTAAGGCCTGGATTTGAATTTATTCGTGCTAATCTGATGAACCAAGATCTTATGCCTCCACTTGATATGTGTTTGGGAGAGATATTTTGAGAGGAGCAAAGATTGCTGGCTCAAACAGCCATGGAACAAGCTACTCCAACTCTTGTGGCATATGCAGCTTAAGGAAAAACCAAAGGGAGGGATTTGAGCAGTACTCAATGCTATAGTTGCAAAGGTTATGGGCATCTTGCTGCAAATTGTTTTAAGAAAACTTGCCACTATTGCAAGAAGTAAGGACATATTATCAATGATTGCCCAATACGTCCTCCACGTCGCCAAGCAACTGCTTATTCAGCTGCTGTAGAGGCTACTAGTGCCGCTAGTTCTACCTTGGCCACTTCCTCTCATGTTCCAGCTTCCACTTCTCAAAATTCCATTTCTATTACACCATAAATGGTCCAAGAAATGTTCATCTCAGCTCTTTCAGCTTTTGGTATTTCAGGTAAAACCAAATCTACCTCTAAACCTTGGTATTTTGATTCCGGTGCCACCAATCATATGATAAGTACCTCCCACTCTCTTGTTAATGTCTCATAGTATGCTGGTCCGCTTAAAATTCACACGGCAGATGGTAGTTCCCTACCTATCACTTCCATAGGTGACATTTCTCCTTTCTTAAATAATGTTTTGGTGTCTCCTTCATTAAATATCAATCTGATTTCTATTGGACAATTAGTTGACAGCAATTGTAGAGTGTCATTCACTTCTTCTGGTTGTCTTGTACAGGATTAGGTGACCGGGAAGATGATCGTGAGGGGTCCTAAAGAGGGTCGGCTGTTTCCTTTATGTTTAGATTCAAAATCTGTTGAGTCAAAGTCTTTATCTTCGTTTTCTTGTAATGTTGGTACTTTGAGTGTGAAGGATTGGCATAGGCAGTTGGGCAATCCCAATTCTCACATACTTCATAAGTTGTCATCTTCTGGCTTAATAGGCAATAAAGATTTCTATTCTCTTTATCAATTAAATTTTGATTGTGATACATGCAAGTTAGCTAAAAGTAAAGTTTTGTCTTTTCCTTCAAAAGGATCTCATGCCACTCGTGCCTTTGATGTTATTCATAGTGATGTGTGGGGTATTGCCCCGATAGAATCTCATGATCGTTATAAATATTTTGTGACGTTTATTGATGATTATACTCGTTTTACGTGGATTTACTTTCTTCGCACTAAGAATGAAGTATTTCTTGTATTCAAGCGTTTCTTGGCTTATCTCACTAATCAATTAGCTACCTCTCTTAAGGTTCTTCGCTCTGATTCAGGAGGAGAATATATATCTACTGAGTTTCAAATGTTCCTTCAAGATCAAGGAATTATTTCTCAACGTTCTTGTCCATATACTCCATAACAAAATGAAGTAGCTGAAAGAAAGAATCGTCATCTTCTTGATATGGTCCGGGCTCTCCTAATTGATTCGGGTGTGCCCTATCGTTTTTTGTGCGAAACTTTGTCTACTGATGTGTATTTAATTAAAAGATTACATACTTCAGTATTAGACATTGTTTCTCCTTATTCTTTGCTATTTAGGCACTCCACAGACTATTCTCAATTGTACTAATTTGGTTGTGTTTGTTTTGTGCATCTTCCATCTCACGAAAGACACAAACTTTCTGCTCAATCAGTCAAATGTGCCTTTTTAGGGTATAATTCTTTTCAAAAGGGTTTTGTTTGTTATGATCCTCAGGCTAAACGCATTCGAGTTTCTCGCAATGTGGTGTTCTTTAACAAACAACAATTTTTTCGTACTCATCTAGACCTTATTCCTCCTAGTTTATGTGTTTTGCCAAATTTTTCAGATGCAGATACAACTTCTACACCAGCTTCTGCTCGGTTTAAACCTGGTTGTGTTTACACCAGGCGTAAACCATCTTATCCAGAAGATCTGATCGCTCTTTCTGCCCGTACCTCTTGATCAATCCCTTGACACATCTTATGATCCACCACCTTGTCGGCATACTTCTAGAGTCTCCAAACCCCCGGATAGGTATGGTTTTTCATCTCATTCTTCTATGTCTGCTACACTTTCTTCTATTGCTATTCCCTCATCTTATAAGCAGGCTATGGAACATGAGTGTTGGAGGCATGCCATGCAAGTAGAAATGGATGCACTAGCGGTCAATGACACTTGGGATATTGTGTCTTGTCCTTCTTCTGTGACACCTATTGGTAGTAAGTGGGTGTATTCTGTGAAGCTTAGATCAGATGGGTCCCTTGAGAGATATAAAGCTCGTTTGTTAGCTTTGGGAAATAGACAAGAATATGGGATTGATTATGACGAGACGTTTGCTCCTGTTGCTAAGATGATGACTGTTCATCTCCTTCTTGTCATTGCCGCTTCTCATTCTTGGCAATTGCATCAGATGGATGTGAAGAATGCTTTCCTTCATGGTGATTTAAAAGAGGACATTTACATGAAACTTCCTTCTGGTATGCCCCTTTCCTCAGCTAATGATGTTTGTAAGCTGAAAAGGTCATTGTATGGTCTAAAACAAGCTCCCAAAGCTTGGTTTGAGAAGTTCCGCAATACCTTACTTGAGTTTCAATTCACTCAGAGTACGTATGATGCTTCTTTGTTCCTTCATAAGAGTGATTCTGGTTTTGTTTTTCTGTTGGTCTATGTGGGTGATATCATTATTACTGGATCCGATATTGAATTTATTCAAAGGGTTCAAATGCATCTTCATTGGGTCTTTCATATGAAAGATTTGGGACTATTGACTTATTTCTTGGGGCTGGAAGTTCACAATCAGCCACATGGATTATTTATTAATCAACATAAATACACCTAGGACTTTGTTCAGTTGGCTGGGTTGGGGAGACTACTTCAGTTGATACTCCTATGGAAGTCAATGTGAAGTATCGGAAGGATGGGGGTGATTTAATTTCTGATCCTACATTATATAGGAAGCTTGTTAGGAGTCTAATCTACCTCACTATCACACGTCCGGATATCTCATATGTTGTCGATATTGTCAGTAAATTTATGGACACTCCTAGGCACTTGCATTTAGTGGTTGTTCGTCGTATTATCAGATACTTGATTGGGACTCCTGACCGTGGGTTATTTTTTCCTGCTGGCACTTATCTACAACTTATGGCTTATAGTGATGCCGATTGGGCTGCTTGCCTAGATTCTAGGCGTTCTACAATTGGGTGGTGCATCTTTCTTGGAGATTCACTCATCTCCTGGAAATGCAAGAAGCAAGAGTGTGTTTCTAAATCCTCTAGTGAAGCTGAATATAGAGCTATGTCAGCAGTGTGATCTGAGGTGATGTGGTTGCGGGGCATTCTTCAAGAGATTGGTTTTTTGCAAGATAAGCCAACTCCTCTTCATGGTGACAATACTAGTGCCATTCAAATTGCTGCCAATCCAATATTTCACGAGCGTACCAAACATATTGAAGTAGATTGTCACTATATTCGTCAAGCCTATGAGGCTATGTCTATTATTCTTCCTCATATCTCTTCGGATCTTCAAGTAGCTGATATATTCACAAAAGCGATGACTAGACAGCGACATCAATTCCTAGTTAGCAAATTGATGCTAGTAGATACATCGGCATCAATTTGAGGGGGGATATTAGTGGATTATATTTATTTGAATTAATTCCTATGTTTTATCTATGTGTTTCGGGTATAGATATATTTGTACAGCTGTATAGGATTTATATGATTTGTAAGTTGAATATTTAGATTAAGTAGATAAGTATGGGAAACATATCTTATCCAAGATTTGAATCCCTATAGGATAGGAAGTCAGATTTCGAATGGCTAATGGGGTGTAATCTATTTTTGGCTACTTAATGAATGAGAAGGAACATGAGAAGGTATTCAGTCAAAGAAATTTGTTATTGAACACATCTAGCACTTGATCTTTAGTTTTCAATGGAAAAGCCCACACTTTTCTAGAAGGATCATCAATAAAAGTGACATAATACAATGGACCACCAAGACTTTTAGCATTCATAGTGCAAACATCAGTATAAAACAAATCAAGAATTCACTCCTTCTAGAAGGAGAAAATTTCTTAAAAGAAATTCTTCGTTGCTTTCCCATAAGACAAGAAGTACATGACATTAGTTGCGTACCTTTGATATTGGATAGGACTTGCTTCTTTGCAAGAATCTGAAGTCCTTTCTCACTAATGTGGCCAAGCCTCTTATGCCATAACTCAGTGGAGATTTCATACTCAGCAGCAATAACATTGTCTTTGATGAATTTTGCATCTGTCTTGTAGAGAGTGTTGACCTTCCTTCCTCTTGCTTGAATAAGAGAGCCTTTACTAAGTTTCAACTTTCCATCTCCAAGATGATTATCGTAGCCTTCATCATCCAATTTTTCAATTGAGATCAAATTAAAACGCATATCAGGAACATGCTTGACATCTTTGAGAAGCAATTTGCACCCAAGGTTAGTTTCCAATTGCACATCTCTGATGCCCACAATCTGACACTTCGCTTCATTTCCCATACTAACCCAACCAAAATCACCACTGATATAGGAAGAGAAGAAATCTCTACGTGAGGTAATATGAAAAGAAGTTGTTGTATCAATTACCCAAGTAGAATCCTGACAAGCAATATTAACATGAGCATCATCACAAACAATGAACACATCAGTATCAGATGCAACTGCTACAGTTTCTTTTTCTTCTTTCAGCTCTTCATTTTTTTTCTTTCAGCTGTTCCTTTTTAAACTCCTTGCACTCTTTCTTCATATGCCCAAGCTTACTACAGTGAAAACATTTTATTCCTCTTCTTGAAGCGGACCTTCCTCTTACCTTGTCACCACTGTTCTCACCACGAGGTTTTCTACTTATACTCCTCCCTCGCTTTTCTGTAACAAGTGCCTCTGAATGAGAAGGAATGCCATGCTCTTTTCTTCTTGCCTCTTCATTGAACATGCTATCTTCACCATACTCATAATCATTACACCAATGGGCACAAAATTACTGAGAGACATATCCAAAGTTTCCCAACTGTCTGGCAAAGAACTCAACAAAAGTAAAGCCTAAACTTCATCATCCAAGACAAGTTTCATGGCAGACAACTCATTCAATAATTCTTGAAAATTATTAAGGTGCTCTGCGACACTTTGTCCATCCCTGTATTTTAAATTCACAAGCCTTCTTATCATAAAAGCTTTGTTTTGTGCAGTCTTTCGCTCATAAAGACTTTCTAATTTCATCCAGAGACTGTAAGCATCTACTTCTTTGGCTACATGATGGAAGACACTTTGGTCAACCCATTGCTTGATATGACCAACATCTTTCCTGTTTAATTTCTTCCACTCATCATCAGTTTTCTTTTCTAATTTAACTCCGGCCAAATCAATAGGCTCAAATAACTTTTTCAATACAAAACATCCTCCATCCTTGTCTTCCAAATTGAGTAATTGGAAGAAGTAAGTTTGATCATACTACTAGAATATGAATCCTCCATATTTAATTCACACCAATAATTAACAAAATAATCAACCAAAGCTCTGGTACCACTTTGTTAGAGTGAACACCAAAAAGAAATTCTATATATAATAATACATCAGAGTTCAGGAATGCCAAACGGACATTTGAAAAAAGATAAAAATCAAATATATGTGCTGGTATCATTAATCTATAATCCATTCAACCAGAACTACCTATATAAAAAATAATAATAATAATGATCCATTCAACCAGAACTAATAAATTGATATAACGTGACATAGAGAGGGAGGTCTTCAGCATTCATGCATGTATTAAAAGAATCTGGATTTTAGTCTCTTTCAAGTACATTTGGTGAACTATGAGAACATCATGCTTCCGCTCGACCTCATCTGCTTCTGCAATTCATGTATCTTCATCATCTTCAATTTTCTACTCTTTACATGCCATAAGAAAGTTGAGATTAATTTGTTTCAGCGAGTATCATCACCTGGAAAACCAGTTCATATTTCAGAGTTCAGTGCAATTCAACATTTGCACTTCAATGAAAAATTGGGGAACAATCGAAAACGTTAGAATGAAAGCAAACCCTGCTTGTTTTTCTGGTTCTTAGCAACACATGAGTGACGAATTAATCTGATTTATGAAACTAAACATCTTACTAAGAAGTATGAAGAGGAAATTGCTTACCTGGCAACATACGGGACAGGTTTCACTTCGCTCCATCCATTCATATATACAACTAAGGTGGTAATGATGAGAACATTGGGTTAAAATCATAGGATTCTCAGGTATGTATTCTGTCAACAGAAAAGCATGGTAAGAGTCACGGTGAAAATGAGAGTAGCAAAACTTTTTCTTTGACATACAACAATTTCTATCTTCTAGCTAGATGACACAGATCATATCCTGCTCAGAAGTTGGACAAAGAAATCAGGATAAACTGACCACTTGTTCTCACATAATCACCTTGCCAGATTAAGGTTCTGGATATAAAAAAATAAAAATAAAAAAACACGTTACCTTCAAGACATATAGGGCATATATCTTCATGATCTTCTGGTAATGAACGGTCATCATGAAGGTCTCCAGCTTTCGTATTTTCCAATGAGAACTTCAGTGAGGAATCTGTTGAAAGTTCTTCTCCGGTGTGAGTACTAGAACTGAGCTCTGAATGAATGGTCAAATCACCTTTACCTTTGTTTAGTTCTGTGACCAGCCCATCCTGTTGCAAATTGGAGGATCGAAAATCTGTATTCGATGCCAAAGTTCCAGGAGGAGATAAAATAGTCGCAGGTTCTGTATATGCAGGTGCCCCATTTGGAGTTGAGGAAGCTGCCTCCTGGGAGGATGAATGCAGGGCATGCATTTGGCCACCTCTGAAAAATGCTGCAAACTGTACATAATTACATTAGAAAAGCTGGATACAGATCATGGGGAATTTCCAAGCATTCAATGAATAACTATCATTCAATTATCAAGGTTAAGATCGAAACAAAATGATTTACGAAAAATTAATTTCAAATCTATAGAGCAAATGTGGCAAGATACTTCCATGCTTCTGATTATCTAAGGACTAGCACATAATGAAATCATGTCACAATAAGCTTCACCAAAGCTGGCATACAATCCAGATACCATGACCTAAGACTATCATTTCTTTGAAGCAGGAATGATAAAATCACTGTTCATGTCTCTTGTTTGTGTGCACGGATCCGTGTCTGTAGCAATGCTCTTCTCTGAAGTCTTAAATGGGAAGTAGTTCAATTGGGAGGGGTGATTTGACAGTCAAGATTATACCATGTCGCCTATTTTTTTCATCTTAACGTACTGTACTTTAGACTTGGACGAATGACGCTATTTTGACCAAAAGTGGTAGTTGGAGTGCAATATGTCTAAGCATCGATGGTTCGGATGCAAAATGTTAAACACCTTCTAATTAAGGGTGGAAAGTATAGTTTTCTTTCTACTTCTTCGTAATGGAATGTTATTAGAAAGCAACAAAAGGTTTAAACTTTAGAAAGATACAAACATGGCCAGTAGTTCAAATACTTATCATGACTATAAGGTGTGTAAGCTCATACTCTCTTTTAAAAACGTGGGCAAACATGAGAGCTACATGAAAAAATTTACTTTTAACGATGGACCCTACTTTTTTCAAATGGATTAAGCGAAATTTGAACACCTTATAAATTATCTAGCCTTCCTCTAACGGTTGCATTTACTAGCTGTGACAATGTTCTGCTATTTCACAGGTGTTGTGATTCATTGAGATGCATGGAACAAGCATTCCTAGTAACTGAAGGCTTCACGAAAAATATAAGTACTATTGAGATCTACATGAATCCTTTTGCTAATAGCTATTCCGCAGGAAAGAAAAGGTCAATGTAGAAGGACTCCCATGGACATGATACCTTGCTGAATGAGTTACAAGTGAAGCACAGAGGACAAGTGCAGTTTCCCTGATCACTGGATACATCAGCAGTACTTTCTCCAGGATCCTTGTCATGAAAGCAACAAAAAAAAGATTCCATCTTAAGGCTTCAATTTCTACAGAGATATGGACTTCTGCAAGACATATTAACGTCTCATTAGCAAAATTGAAATAAGTTTCTCAATGCCAGTGTAAAGAACATATTCAAAGAACATATAAGAAGTCAACAGTAAACAGCCAAGATGACCGTCCAACGACAACAATTAATCGAGTCTGCATTTAGTTTGCTGAAAATTTCCCAGAATTTTTAATCCTCAAGTGATGAATATTACCTTGCAACGATATATAAAATTAATTAAATTAGTAGGAAGAATTATTTTTTCGATTCATCCAGACAGAACTCTTGTCTTGGCATTCGTTTTCCTGGAAAATGTTTTCTTATCAAAACCGGCTGACTAAAAAAATTCCAGAACCCAATCAGCTTCAAACTGGGACAGAACAGGGGGAAAAAAACCAAGAAAGGACAGACAAATCATTTAGAACCAACTACACAGCATATTTTTTCGTGAGGGTCGATGCTCAATTGAATGAACGGATTCTTCCTGGAATATGAGTCTTTGAGATTCCAGTAAAAACTAGCATATACGATCAATCATAAGGAGATTCTCGTGAAGAAGGTCCAACATAATTACTTCACTAAATCCCATGAACGAGTAACTTCTACAAATCGAAAGCAACAACAAACCAACGAAGAAAAAAAAGCTAGAAACCTTGACAACACAAAGCGAACGTCGGAAACTTGGGAAGGAGAAAAAACATATAAAAAAAAGAACGCTAATTAAACTGGGAAACATACATGTCTCCGGTGTGAGAGCAGATAGCAGAAGCCTTCGAAAATATTATTCTGAAGCAGATATGAATCGAAGAACGACATAGAGATATAGATGAAGATGAAGATGAAGATGAAAGATAAAGATAAAGATGGAGGATGGGAAATTGGAAATAGAATAAGAATACATGAGTTCAACTTGGAGTCGGAGTCGGAGTATCAGATGGTTTCTTAGCGTAGGTTCCTTCGTCAATAAAAAAGCTGAAATAAGATTTTGTGGGGCCTACTGCGCCCTCGCGGGCCCACTTTGCGCGATCGTGTCAACTTCTTTATGATTTTGATCAATTAATTTATATCATTAATTACGTGCCAAATCATCTTTTATCAAAAAGATTTGAGGCGTGCATTTCAAAATGAGAAGGTTTTTGGATAATTTTAAAAGGAAACTGTTACAACCGCAGAAGATTTCGCTATACCAAAAGGCAAATGATTTTTTTTTTTTTTTTTTTTTCTTTCAATCATTTTTTTAAACACTTGTGGGAATAGTATTTTCCATTTTAAAATTGAGTAATGGCTCTAAATAGATAAATTTTATATAAAAATTAGTGAGTTTTATAAATAAAAAATATTTTTTTTTTTATATTTTTTAAGTTGTGATCCACTTTTTTACAAAGGTTTGTGTGGAACTTGTCTCTTAAGATTTGTACAAATCATTTCTTTTCAAATTTTATATATTTTGTAATGGAGTTTAGATAAAATTTATGTGATGGTTGTCATTTTTTTTATAGCTTTTATAAAAATTATTTTATTATTTTTTTTTTATGAAAAATTAGGGAAACACATCATGACTTACTATAATTCTAGTACTTACAAATTAATATGTAAATTGAAAATAATGTTAGATACAATCTTAAGATATGCAAGCATACTTATTTTGAGAAAAAGTAGTGTATCCAACATTAAAAAGTTAGGTTTTTTTTTTTTTTCATGTGTGTCAAATTTATTTATTTTTTTAAAAAAAGTGTACAAAGTTTGCACACCTTAAAATTGCATAAATCATTTTGATGTAAATTAAAGACATTATTTACTATAAAAATCATTACAATTATAAGTGTCATTTTTCTTCAGACGGTGCTACTCCAACAGAGAGAGTCCACTGAAACCACCACCGAATAGGCAAAATTTTTTTGTCTTTTTTCTTTTTTTTTAAACATTTTTTAAATTTATTAAATATTTATTTTTTAAAAATAAAAAATATATATTCATTTTAAAATAATTACTTAACATTTAAGTAAAAAAAATAAAAAAGTGCATTCAGTGCCCACCATCGGTGCCCACCTTCGGTGGGAGAAGCAATTTCCTTTTTCTTCGTTCTAATCTGGACAGATCAAACTTGTTAGCAATCAAGCCACATCATCTTCCAACTCAGATAAAATATCAAGCAAACTCAAGTCAGCTGCACATGACAGTCTGAAACCACCTCAGCCAAAAGAATCTTCTGGAAAACAATTGGTTGTAATTTGAGAATACTCTGTATGCACAATTCTGTTTTTGTATCAAGGAACTTCTTTTCTGTTGTAACAAACTTTACAGCTAGCACTAGGCCATCGGCACACCATGTACTTGTACAAATGTCAGAGTGGTCTCGGCATATTTTGTCTATAAATAAAGTCCTATACAAAGGATAGAAATCAATGAAGAGGAATATTTTGAAACGATGTTTTGTTATCTTTTATTGTTTTATATGGTATCACGAGCCTCTATAACTAACGTCTACCATAGCCAATGATCCTCCTCTACAAAAACCTCAAACCCGAACTCCACCCCCTCTTCCGCATCTCAATCATTTAGTTTCTGTCAAGCTTACAAATGAAAATTTTCTTTTCTGGCGAGCTCAGATGATTCCATATCTGAAAGGCAAGTGTTTATTTCATTTTGTCGATGGGTCAAGTTCCCCACCTCCTCCTCTTCTCTTCGGTACTACCACACCCAATCCTGCGTTTGTCACATGGAACCGAACAGACCAAATCATTCTCAGTGCCCTTATCTCTTCTCTATCTAATAATTTAATTGCTCAGGTCGTTGGATATTCCACGGCTAAGGACATTTGGGCAGCTCTAGATAGACTTTTTCTATCTCAATCTCATTGTTTCCACGATAGTTACCACTAATTTTTCCCCCACAAATTTTACTCCGAATCCTTCACCTCACATTTCATCACTTCCTCACTCGAAACCCACCTGCTAGTTATGAGGAAAAGTTGGCCATAGTGCTATAAAATGCTACTATCAGTTTGATCATGCAGTCCAAAGTGACCCTCCTCGGTCTTTTTCTGCCAACTATACCACATCATCTTCCACCACTGACCAATCGTGGTACCCCGACATTGCTGCTACCAACCACCTCACCTCTGACCTCACCCACCTCAACCTCAACTCAACACACTACACTAGTACATATCATATTCGTGTTGGCGACGACAGTGCACTACCGATTGCAAACGTTGGTGATTATGTGTTCAATACTTCGTCCCGTTCTTTTTCTCTCAAAAATCTTCTTCATGTTCCTAATATAACTAAGAACTTAGTTTCTGTTAGACAATTTTTCCATGACAATTTAGTTTTTCTTTGAATTTCACAGTTCTTGTTTCATTGTGAAAGATTCCAAGACGGGAAAACCCCTCCTTCGTGGCCTCGTACGTGATGGTCTCTACACTTTTCCTCCAACACCGTCCACTTCTCCTCAAGCTCTAGTTGGTGAGCACACTACTTCCTTTCAGTGGCACTCAAGACTTGGGCATCCATCTCTTCAAGTTGTTCAACGTGTCATCTCTCAAAATTCTCTTCCAGTCTCCATCCGCGATACTACTTCAATTTGTTCCTCTTGTTGTCAAGCAAAAAGTTCTCAGCTGCCTTTTAGCTCTTCTCATCAGCACTCCACCAAACCTCTCTAGCTTATTTACTCTGATGTATGGGGCCCGGCCCCTATTCTTTCCCGTGATGGTTTCTGTTATTATATTGCTTTTTTAGATGATTTTACTAGGTTTACTTGGTGGTTTCCATTAATACAAAAGTCTGATGTTATCTCAGTGTTTATTCAATTCCAAAATCAAGTTGAGTTACAGTTTAATTCCAAAATAATATCACTTCAAAGTAATTGGAGTGGTGAGTACCGTAAACTTCACACATTTCTTAAAAATCAGGGAATTTCACACCGCATTTCATGCCCTCACACCCATCAACAAAATGGGGCCATGGAAAGAAAACATCGGCATATTGTAGAACTGGCTTAGCTCTCATGGCTCATGCCTCACTACCTCAAAAATTCTAGGTTGACTCCTTTCATACTGCGGTCTATTTAATAAATCGCCTCCCAACGCCTCTCCTAAAAAATCAATCTTTTTTTGAAAAACTCTTCTCAAAATCACCGGATTACACCTTCCTCACAGTTTTCGACACATCTTGTTGGCCTTACTTGAGGCCCTACAATCGCCATAAACTTGATCTCCACTCCACTCAATGCTTATTTTTAGGGCACAATGATTCACATAAAGGTTACAAATGTCTTCATGTTCCCTTAAATTGCATTTATTTTTCTTGTGATGTTATTTTTGATGAACAGTGCTTCCCTTTTGCCAAACTCACTCATAATTCCGCTCAGCCCAGTTCTGTGTCTCTTCCATCAATTTTGGGCCCTCTTCCTTGTCCTGTACCAGTACCTCATTCATCCCTACCCGGTTCACCTTCTAGGACCACCAACTCCCCAGGCCGACCTTGTCCTCTTGGCCCAACCATCACACAAGCAATTTCCTCACCTGTCACGACCCTCATCAACTCTCCTAGCCCATCAAATACTTCCAAGTCTCTTGAAAGCTCCTTACCATCCCTGTCACAGAAGCAATCTTCTTCATCGACTCCATTGCCTTCTACTGCTCCGATTCTAACTCGTTCCAAAACCAACTCTCTTCGTCCAAAAAAATTCATCGACGGCACAGTGCTCTGGCCGCCGCCACAAAGCTATCTTACCATCACCTCCACTTCGGTTCCAGATGACCCAAGAAATTTCACAGAAGCCGCCAAGCATCTTCAATGGTGCACAGCCATGGCAAATGAAATTCAGGCACTAATGCAAACCAGCACTTGGACCTTGGCACCGTCTACTGTCATCAATAATCTGGTAGGTTGCAAGTGGGTTTTTCGCACCAAGAGGAACTCAGATGACACAATTGAGCGCTACAAAGCACGCCTGGTAGCCAAGGGATTTCATCAGTAGGAAGGTACTGATTTCTCTGAAACCTTTAGTCCTGTAGTGAAACCAACTACCATTCGAACCATTCTCACCATTGCTGCTACTGAACGATGACCCCTCAGACAGTTAGACATTAACAATGCCTTTCTGCATGGGGACCTCCAAAAACAAGTCTACATGAGTCAACCCGTTGGATTCATTAATCCTGACTACCCGACTCATGTTTGTCGCTTGAATAAAGTCATTTATGACTTCATGCAAGCACCAAGAGCCTTGTTCTCAAAACTGAATACACGGCTCCTTGAACTAATGCAAACCAACCTTTTTCTTCGTTCCAATCTGGGCAGATCAACCTGCATGGAAAGCCACGTACAGTACTGCCCAAATATGCGTAAGAAAATTAGGAGGGCTGGAATTTGGGTTGAGACTCGAGGCATTTGTACTTGCCGAAGCTAATTAGCCTAGCCCATGTCTTGGATCAGCTCGGTCCAACATGCATATATGCATGCCCATTTCCACGTACGTAGTCGTACAGCTAGCTTTTAAAAGGCCTATCCCTCGTGCTGATGCATTAAAGCTGCTTACCATGTTTAAAAGGCCTATCCCTCATGCTGCCACCACAATTGGAGCTTGGCTAAACATTTTCCAGGTACTTAAATCCTTGAACAAGAAAAGTATTTTAGTTTACATGCTTTTGGATAAAAAAAAAACACCTCCCCTTGCCCCTTCTTCATTCAGAAGACTTGGGAAAGCACAAACTAGGCATGAACATCAGTTGTATAGCATCTTGTCCAAGCAAGAAGCACAAACTAGGCATGAACATCAGTTGTATAGCATCTTGTCAAATAGAGGAAAGTCTCCGAAATAAGATGACTTCCATAAAGGTATTTTTTTTTTGGCTTTTTCTACCAGTTCATCTCATGATTCCTATGGACAGTAAGATGTTAATTTATTTTCTTGTTTATGCTTTGACATTTGAAGGAGCGTATGGTTCAATTGCAAGATGCACAGAAAGGTGCTGAAGTTACTTCTGAATCAACTGAGAGGGAGCTTGAATTGGAGATTGAATGCAATGCATTTTTCTTTTGGTTTCTAGATTAGATGAATTTTTTATTATATGCTCCATAATATGATGGTGCATTTTTTTTTATGATATGGATTACCTTCCAAGCAAAACTATATGTTATTAAGTTGAATGTTGAATAACTTGTTTTATGTTAATCCTCCAATTTAACCGTAGAATGCTTTCCTTATTTTATCATTCTGCATCCACTATTCTATTTGGATTACCTTATAATTCATGCTTTACATGCAAGTTTTTAATTATATCTGAGATTCTGAATACTTAATGCAATAGGAGGGATTTGGCATTTTTTTTCTCTTTTACACTTAATTTTTTTTCTTAGTTGAAGATTAATGAAAATACAATGATTGATTCATTGCAGGCATCCGAAATGTCTAAGCATCTTTCTAAGTCTGAGAGGCCAAGGTATTCCCATGTCCCTTCATTCCCTTATTTTATGCATAACAGAGACTAAGTGGCCGTACCTAATCTGACCGGGATTCTATTAATTCATCACCAGTTAAGGTTTAGTTCATTCTTATTTGTTTCAGTTGGACTGCAGCAATGAATCTGTAAAATTATAATGTTATTGAAATTTTCGTGTTGTAATTAGTTGTTCGTTCTGTTTGGAGCTTATGAGATTGGGCTTAAATGAAATAAAAGAAGGTTTCTCCCTATCATTGTTCTCCAGTTCATCTCATTTGAGGCATCTGTTTCCTTTTTAAGGCATGTTTTGTGAATTTTTTTTTTAATTTTTTGAAACACTTTTTCCGGCGAGTAAAATTTGCCGGAAATATTTTTTAATAGCATAAAGTTATTCCCGACGACATTAAATCGCCGCAAATAATTTTTTGCGGCGAAACCTACCCGCTGGAAATACTTAAATTCGACGATAATTTAAAATCGCTAAAAAAAAATAATGATTATTTGCGGCGATTTTTAACTTTTTGTGACGGTTAATATTGCCGCAAATAACTTTTTGCAGCGATTTTAATGGCAAACGAGAAGGCTATTTCTGTCAATTTTTTTAACATTTGCGACAGACTAAAATTGCCGGAAATAATAGTTTTTCCTGACGATTTTTTAAAATCACCGAAATTGATAATAAATGGCTTTAGAATTGCGGCGAACCGGCAGCGATTTATAATCGCCGAAAATGATCAAATGCAGCGATTATTATATGTATTTGCGACGATTTTGAGTGCTGGAAAAGATCTGATTTCTTGTAGTGTCGTACGCGCTTGTTCCTCGACTAATTTCTCGATTTGGGTGGGACATGATCAAGAAAAGACACAACATGCAATAGATCTCATGATTTTGCATGTCTTTTTAATTCGTTGGGCTTAAACGTACAGTCGAATGTTAATCCTGATAAGATTGCATGCATGCATGCGGCATACTGTTTTGTTTGAATAATCAATCAATTGGTGAGCATTAATTAATTAATCGGGATTATGGAAAAAGTTGACGTTTAAAAGAGGTAAGAAAAGGCAAAAAGGTTGTGGTAGTGCCAATATTAGGTGAAAAATAAGATGCTAGAATCCAATTACTTACCAGCTTGTTGATTCATGTCATGCCTGCCGGCCATTACGATGCAAATCCAAATTTTACCGACACAAACGTACAAACATTGACAGCCGGTGGAATTAAAGTTTGTGAGACGACATGACATCTAGCCATCAAAGTACCCCTTTAACGTAAAGGAAAGATCATATATATATCTGTAAATCTTGTTTATTAACATGCCAAACTCATTATTAATATAAAAGAGTAGTGATATATAAACAATACATTGCGAAACAGATGCATTACACAACAATATTATAAAAATTATTATTTTTAATAAAAAATTCATCTGGCTAGTTCATTTCTTCTCCGTCAAGTTTTCCGACGTGAGCATATATATCAAGATGCATTTCTGTAAGCACTGTTTGAACTCCTAGCATCACTGCTGAGAGCGCTTGTGAGCTTCAACTTTTCTTTCATACAAGGGATGAGAACTAAAACAGAATTAAATATTACAGAAGAAGATCACCAGAAACTATCAAAACAAATGTTCGAGAGTACTTTTAGAAATAAAATAAATGAAGATATCAAAAATAATATTTTAATAGAATAGTGATAGATTTATTGAGTCTGTTATTTGGTGTTGTTGAAAAGTAACTAGTTAAATTTATAAAAGTGAATTTTCTAATAAAATTTTGACTTAAATTTTATTAATTCTACTACTAGTACTCTAAAATCTAAATAACAAGACAATACTACTACAAATATTGAACTACCTACCTAGCTAGCTAGTTTGGAAATACGTGCTAAAAGCCTTGCACGAAATAGAAATGATTTGTACAAGTCTCAAATAGACAAGTCACATACAAGTCCTTATAAAAAAATAGATCCGTACCGGCCGGTACGGCCGGTAAATGCCGTACCGGCCAGTTGGCCGGTACCGAAAATCTGCTATTGTACCGGTTTAAAAACTGGGTGTAGAAATTTCGGCCGGTACATATTTCGGCCGGGTCAGTCGGATGTTAAAGCTGATGGCATTTTCGAAATTATGGCAAATAATTAGGGGCAAAGTTGGAATTTCACCTCAAAATTAAAACCTAGCCTCAGTTTCTTTTCTCTTCTCTGTCTATACTCTATTTCCGTATTATTTCTTTCGGTTTTCAGCAGCTTCCTTCGTCTGTTCTTCACGCAGCTGCAGCCTGCAGTGCCAGCACCCGAGTCCCAAACCGCAAACGGCCAGCCAGCTGCCAGCGTCCACCGCCCTCCGTCTCGTCGCACCGCACGTCGCCGACCACCGCCCTCATCTCGGTATTTTACTATTTTTTTTGTTTATTACTTAGTTTGATTTTTTTTGTTACTTTTTTTATAAATAAATCACAATTGTATTTTTATAGATGTTTTAGATTATATGTTTGTAGATGTTTTAGATTATATTGTTATAGTGTTTGTTTTTATAGATGTTTTAGATTATATTTTTATAGATGTTTTTATAGATGTTTTATAGATGTTTTATAGATGTTTGTTTATATTTTTATAGATTATATTTTTGTAGATGTTTTAGATTATATTGTTATAGTATTTGTTTTTATAGATGTTTTAGATTATATTTTTATAGATGTTTTATAGATGCTTGTTTATATTTTTATAGATTATGTTTTTATAGATGTTTGTTTATATTTTTATAGATTATATTTTTGTAGATGTTTTAGATTATATTGTTATAGTGTTTGTTTGTATTTTTATAAATGTTTTAGATTATATTTTTATAGATGTTTGATAGATGTTTGTTTATATTTTTATAGATTATATTTTGATAGATGTTTGTTTATTGTTTATATTTTGATAGATTATATTTTTATAGATGTTTGTTTATAGTTTAGATTTGATGAGTTTCTTCTTAATGGCTTACTTATAAGTGTTAATGTTTTATACTTTAATAGTTATAAATGTCTAGTTGTCAATCAACCGGTAGTATGACTTCAAGTTCAACTCCAGCACTTGCTCCTGTAAGATCAAAAGATCTAGCTTGGGCCCATGCACGTGCAATGCCAGGGGTAAGAAATAATACCGAATGTTTATATTGTAATAAAGTAATTAGAGGTGGCGGGATCACTCGGTTGAAGTATCATCTAGCTGGGATTCCAGGCGATGTAGAAGTATGTAAAAAGGTCACTGAAGATGTAAAATGGCAAATGAATGAGTTGCTTAATGAAATGAAAAAAAGTAAAGAGAAGAAAAGAAAAATAAGTTCAGAGATTGGAGGCGATATAGATTTAACATCTGATGATATTGATGATAGTAATAGTATAGAGGGACAGTCTCAGCTTTCAAAAGGTAAGGGGAAGTCGAAAGAATCTGGAACTGGAAAGTCAGTGGGTGGATTGAGTAGATTTTTTGCTCCAAGAACAACTCCTGGGGCCCAACCTTCAATTAAAAGTTCTATGTCTTCAAATGAGATGATTGTAAAAGTAAAGATGGCTGTAGCACGTTGGTGGTATGATGCTAATCTGCCTTTCAATGCAGCTCAATCCAAGTTTTATCAACCAGCTATCGATGCCATGACTGCCATCGGGCCAGGATTCAAGGACCCATCTTTATATGAGTTGAGAGGAAATTTATTAAAGATGGCTGTAGATGAGGTTCAAGATTATTTGCAACAAATTAAGAAGGTTTGGAATGAGACCGGTTGTTCACTAATGGCAGATGGTTGGACAAACCAGAAGTAACAATCAATAATCAACTTTCTAGTTTATTGTCCGAAAGGTACAATATTTTTGAAGTCTGTTGATACATCTGGCCTTAGAAAAGATGCTGAAACATTGTTTAATATCTTTGATGAGGTTGTTCAAGAAATTGGAGCTGAGAATCTTGTGCAGTTCATAACGGACAATGATGCAAGTTATAAAGCTGCAGGAAAAAAGTTAAAACAGAAGTATGGCTCTTTTACTGGTCCCCATGTGCAGCTCATTGCATAGACTTAATGTTGGAGAATTTTTCTGATCCAAGATGTTTTCCCCTTATTGATGATGCTATAAAAAAGGCAAAAAAGATAACAAAGTTTATCTATAACCATGGTTGGATTTTGGCATTGATGAGAAAAGACTTTACCAAAGGTCATGATTTGTGTCGTCCTGCAATTACAAGATTTGCGACAAATTTTTTAAGTATCCAATGTTTGTTATTGTTTAAGAAAGAACTCAGACAAATGTTTACTTGTGATAAATGGATTGCATCAAGTCATTCTAAGAGTAACATAGGGAAGGAGATAGCTGAGATCGTTTTAGAAGATAAAGAGTTTTGGGTTCAATGTCAATTTATTGTCAGAGTTAGTGAGCCTTTGGTTCGTGTTCTACGACTTGTTGACGGGGATGAGAAACATGCAATGGGATACTTGTATGATGCAATGGAAAGAGTAAAGAGAACATAAAAGCAAGATGCAATAATAAAGTTAGTTTATTCAGTCCATTCACCAGGATCATTGATTCAAGATGGGATAGGCAGCTTCACAGTCCATTACATGCGGCGGGTTGTTTTCTTAATCCTGGAATTTACTATAGCCCCAATTTTAAAAATAAAAATGATGTTGTAAGAGGCTTCAACAGTTGTGTTATGAAGATGGAACTTAATCCCGATAATCAAGATAAGATCATTGCAGAACTTGACTTGTATAAGAATGCAATAGGTGAGTTTGGACATTCTTTAGCAATCCGCCAGCGTGATAAGATTAATCCAGGTATTATCATTTATCAATATCATTTGTTAAATAATGTGACTTTGTACTTTAAATTTTATCTTATTTTGTTTTTACTGATTAATAATTTATAATTGCATTATTGTTATAGTTGCATGGTGGACCCAATTTGGTTGCGAGGTTCCAACGCTTCAAAGGTTTGCTGTTTGAGTACTAAGTCAATGTTGTAGTGCAACTGGATGTGAGAGAAACTGGAGCACATTTGATTTTATTCATTCGAAGAAGAGAAATAGATTAGTGCATAAACGTTTGAATGACTTAGTATTTGTTCGTTATAACTTGAAGCTGAGAGAGAGGTAAATTTTTTTAATACTAATGTTTTCATTCTTGAAAAATATATAATATTTTCACTTATGTTTGATTTTATTTTTACAGGAGCATAAAAAAGGGAAGAGGTGCTTTAAATCCAATCAATCTTAAAAACATTGATTTGATGGAAGAATGGGTGGGTGAAGAATCTGAGCTTCTTGATGGAGAAGATTTGGATTGGGCAAATATTGAGGAGCCATTAGCCTCACTAAATGAGGAAGACAATGATAATGTTGGTATTGATGTTGATGACGGTGATGACGTTGATGAAAATATTTTGATTAACATGTCGAATCCTGATCCTTATTGTCTTTTTGATGAGGATAAGTATCTTTGATGACGTGGTGACGTTAATGACTTTATCATGATAATGTTGATGTTTATAACTTTATGTTAGTTGTAACTTAAAACTTAAGACTTGTATTGAGAAGTATTGAGTTTATGACTTATTCTGTTGTTATTTTGGAATACAGTTAATGCTTGTATATATATAATTTATTCAGGTATAAATTATTCTGAAACGGTACACAAAACGGTACCGGTACCGAAACGGTATCGGGACCGAAATATTATCCCGAAACAGTACACGAAACGGTATCGGTACCGAAATATTTCGTTCCAGTGCCTTGACCGGTACGACTTCCGGTACGGTATTCAAAACTTTGCATACAAGTCCTTATAAAAAAGTAGATCCCACTTTAAAAAAGTGTAAAAAAAATTATTATTTATTAGTGGGACCCATTGTTTTACAAAAAGTTTGTATGAGACTTATCTATTTGGAATTTGTATCTAGCATTACTCTGCACGAAATCATAACTAATACTTAGGCCATGTATGGAAAGTGAGATGAGTACATCTCATTTTATTTCAAAATTTTTTATAAGTTTTTTTTAGATATATTATTTAAATATAAAATATATTTTAATTTAAAATCTATAATTTTTTTCATCGAATTATTACAAATTTTGTAAATTTTCAAACAAAATATTAAAAAAATACAATATTTTCAAATTTTAAAATAAAAAATTATATTCAAACAAATTTTTAACTTTTATAATATTTATATTTAACTTTTTCTATCTCATTTTCCAAAACTCAATGAAACATCTTAACTCAAACCATTTCACTACTATTTACAAACCATTTCACTACTATTTAAGAAATTCTCTCATTACCCAAATGCTAGAGTGTTTCAATGACGTTGCCATTTTTTTTTTTTTTGTACTTTAATTTTATGATATGGGTATAATAACGATTATGGTCATGATCTACACGACTTAAGTTAAATACTTAAAACGTTTTTATCCAAACTTGATAGGCATATGTAGTAGAGATCTTATAATATTTATTAATCATTTAATACTATATATACATATGGAATATTCACATCGATAATAACAAATATTATAAAATTAATTTTATGTGTCCGTCTCTAATCTTGAATATATGAAATTAATTTTTTTAAGCAAGAGTGCCAATTGATAGGCATGATTTATGATCTGTTTCTTTATTTTGTTGTTTTTTAACACCCATGCCCATTCCCAAGGGAATAAATCAAGAAACAAGCTAGCTCCCAAAAGATTGGGTCCATCGTGAGAAGTCGCAAATTAGTTGGCCATAGATTAGGCTTAGTTAGGTTACGCAATTCAGATAAGATAAGATGTTTTGTTAAAAATTGAATAAAATATTATTAGAATATAATTTTTTAAAATAATTTTTATTTTAAAATTTGAAAAATTGGAATTGTTTATTATATTTTGTGTGAGAGTTTAAGAAAGTTGTAATGATAAGATGATATAAAATGAGATGAGATGAGATGGTTTTACGTATCCAAACCAGATAAGACTTATACATTAAGTACTGAGTGGGGTTGTCAAGTACTCATGATGAACTCATACAACGTGCGACTACATGCATGGGACTTTGGAACAAGTTCTTCTATATATATATATATATATATATATATATATATAGTGGCTATCTACAATGATTTTTTCTTATTTTTCCGTTAATTTTCATTATCTTTTCGTTAACTTTAGTTTTTTCGTTAACGTGTAACAGTGAATAAGATACGAAGCAATTGACCTACAACCCTAAGGGCCACACCGTGCACGCCATGCCCGAGCTGCTACTGGCCAGATTCTTATATTTTCTGCCCTTTGGTTGAGCAAGAGGGCCATTTAAATTTTGCAAGCACTTCTTTTATAAGCACTTCTTAAGTGTTGATTATTGTAACCTTTCTATGTTTGTAGGGACGGTGGCTGGGGGAAAGGGATGAGGCTTATGAGGGAAGTTGGTGACGCCGTCGGCATGTGCTAGCTGCGACGATGCTGGGTTCCGCGGGGTTGAACCAGAGAGAGAGAGAGAGAGAGAGAGAGAGAGAGAGAGAGTTGCGGGGAGATGGAAGAGGACGAGGTGGGGTGGGGGTGCCGAGGCGAGTTGAGGCGGTAGTGGCATGAGGTGGTAGACGGCGTGCAGGGTTCTCTGCAGCAGGAAGAAGAAATGGGAGAGAGAGGTTGGGGGTGTTGCAGCGCAGGAGGTGTGAGATGAAATAAGATAGGATTTTCACCCTTCGGTTAAAACGGCAGTGTTTAAGAGGGGCTGGGCTCACTTGCCACGAGCTGGGCTTCTTTTCCAACCCCTTTGGCCAAAACCAGATCACAACACAAAAAAACTCTATCCTAACCCACTACACAAAAGGCCCAAACCTAAAAAACGATTAATAAAAATAAAATAAAATAAACAATACAAATTCTAATAAATAAATTAGAATACACTAGTTTTTGGGGTCTCACATTTCGCATCGTTCGTCAAATTGTCTCCAAATTTAATTTACCTCTCGAGTCCAATAAATATCACTTGTGCGTTATTCATGTCAACAAGCAAAAAGTCATTATTCTTTTACTTTATTCATTTCTACTTGCTATCTTTATTCAAGTACTTTTTCTAAAACTAAACCCGTAGGTGCCACTTTTTATTAATTTTTTCAGGATAGTAGGTCGAGCAGCATTTACAGGAAACCAGCAATGGATTCTTTCAAACAATTACACTGGGGTTGTCCATCCACCAGAGGTACATGATAGAATTTTGGCTTCATGATCGATTAGAAGAGAGTTTAATGTTTATCTCGATGACATGTTTTTAATATCCTAATATATATATATATATATATATGTATAAGTTTCTTGTATCAGAACTAAAACAAATCACAAATAAAAAGGAAGTTAATTAATTTACCAAAATAAACAACAAAGCAAAGGATATTAATTGTGCGAGCGCGTATCTATATATATAGATTGGACTGTTAATGAATGAGAAATTGATGATGTATGATCTTAATGATTGGTTTTCAAGAGGGGATCACAAATTGCAAAAGGAGAAGTAGTTTGAGGGGGGTAAATGGGACGATATGATTGAAAGTCTTGGTACTCAATAAAGTGACATCTTTTGTAGTCTTTAGTACTCACTACTCAGTACTGATCGTACGAGGATATGATTGATTGTTTTGTAGTAAACGGGGCTTTCCTTGTACGAATAATATTATTAGGTTTCTTAATTTCTCTTCTCATTTTGACTGTGTATATATTTATTTATTTTTTAATTTTTTTTAATATTTAAAGAAGTAACTATTAGTGTATTGATATTTTTTTTAAAAAAATATTTAAATCTGTTTAAAAAAATATTTGAAATGAAAAGTACAAAAAAAAGTACAATTTACACTAACGGCACACTAAGTAAGCAAATTGCGGAGGTATAGTAGCACTACTCTTCCTTGTATATAAATAAATATAAATATAATTACAACTTTTTATTATCGTTCTTTTTTTGTAACAATTATGAAAATTAGAGGTGAAAACCGAATGAATTGGTTTTTTATTTGTATACAACCGGTGTAACCGACCGGTTAAGGGGAGAAAACCGACAATACCAATTCCGGCCAGTTTCTGGTCGATTTAGCAATTTTTAACCGAAACCGATTTTGGATGGCGTGGCGAGAGTTTGAGAGAGTAAGAGAGTGCTGAGAGGGAGGCACGATGAGAGAGAGATGGGATGGCCAGACCTAATGGTTTTTAAAGGTAGTGTATGAGATTTGCACACTTTAGAACTATATATATATATATATATATATATATTAGTGGTCTGATAAAACACTTTACAATTAGCTGAACTATGTCTTGTTAAGATGCTAGTAGAAGAGGAAAAGCACCTTAACAATACAACGTACTGATCAGAGTAGGCAGCCAGATATATTCTTCCTCTGGTCATGCTGAACTGAACAGCTGGAATTAGAAGGGATGGGCCTACGGCTTCATGACAAGCACGTTCAGGAATTAGCCCCCACACACGGGGAAATATAAAGGAACCAAGAACTGACATGATTAAGCAAAAGAAAGAAGAGGGAAAAAAAGAAAAGAAAAGAAAAGAAAAGGGAAAGCTAGCAAAGCAGAAATCAACCGTGGACCAGAGCAACATTAATATCTAGAAATTTGTTATCCTCTTCTGCTGCTTCTTATAATAATTGGGGCCTCACTTTCACTCAAGAGCCTATCTCAGGAGATGGCCAAAGCAGGCACAAAGTTACCGAGTTTCTGCCTAAACAGAATCAGGCCTCATACTAGAGTTCGTTCCCCTCCTGTACAATCTAAGCCTGGGAATGTCATGAGTTCCAACAAATCTGATAAAAAAAGTGAGAATCCTGGCACTTTCAAAGAAGAAAAATCAGGTGATCATGGGATGAAACCCGGATTGGTGATTAGTAGGAGAATAATGGTTGTGGTTGATTCCAGCCTTGAAGCTAAGGGAGCTTTACAATGGGCACTCTCCCACTCAGTTCAGATCGAGGACACTGTTATTCTTCTTTGTGTAACAAGGCCTTCTAAGCTAGGTTTGATTCTTCTTCTAACTCTTACTTTTCTCCATGTAAGTTGACTGATTTATTCAGTAAATTAGAGTATAGTTTGGTTTTGAATCTTTCTCACAGGCACCTGCAGTGAAGGGTCCAGCAAGAAGATTGTTCCAAGGAGTTATGAATTTATTGACTCGTTGAAAAAACTGTGTCAGTCGAAGAAACCTGAGGTGGGTACAGTACAGTTGAGCTCCTTGATTGTTCTTGTATAAATTTCAAGACTTCATGATTTGCTATACTCACTTTATATACTTGCTTCTTTGAATGGCACTTCACTTGCTCATCATTTATAGGTGAAACTTGAGGTGGCAGTTGTGGAAGGGAAGGAAAAAGGACCTGCTATAGTGGAAGAAGCAAGAAAACAAGAGGTGTCAATGCTGGTTTTAGGGCAGAAGAAACGCTCCACAACATGGCGCCTTATGATGATGTGGGCAGGCAAACGGGTCACAGGTGGAGTTGTGGAGTACTGTATCCATAATGCTGATTGCTTGGCAATTGCAGTGCGGAGGAAAAGCAAGAAGCTTGGAGGGTATTTGATCACCACCAAGCGTCAGAAAGATTTCTGGCTCTTGGCTTAAGCAGCAGTTTAAGTACTGCAGGTTAATCTGTTACAGACTGCAATTCCTATAAACCTAAACACCTTCTGCAACTCGGAGAGAGATAGACATAGTTTGTGGATCTCACAATATTAAATGTTGTTTGTGGACCCAAACATTAAATACATTGAGATCCAAATGTTATATCTATCTTTCTTCGAATTATAGAGGGCTTTTAGCTAGAAAATTATAAGGAATCCTAATCATCTATTACGTGAGTCTTGCTGAGACCATAAAGAGTAGTCTAATATTCTTACCACAATGAATATGTACTTGTCTGTAAATGATAATGGAAAAGGGGATTGTTTGTGAATGAAAAAGTATACATGCAGTGCCATTATTTAGGCCATTTGCTACTATGGCTGAGGGAAAGACAGTGGGTCTCTTCCGGATGCTACAATGGTACCTAAAGGCACATGGTTGTAGACCTTTTCTGGATTCTAAATTTGACAAGTTGAGGGGATGATCCAGGATCATCCACCTGGAACTGTCCTTGGTTGTCACAGTTCTCACCTTCATCATACACTTAGTTGCTGCAACTTTATGTTGTAGCCATGCCAATTTTTTTCACATGGTTTTTTGCCCAAAGCAAGCAAACCCATTTGTGAAAATTCAGCTTGCAAGAAAAGAGCATATGGATCTGAGTTGGAACATGATAGTAGGAGGATCTGAGGAAACATCCAGAGCATACAATACATCGAGTTAGAACATAAGGCCTCGTTTGATTACACGATTTATATGAGATGAAATGATATATTTTATTAAAAGTTAAATAAAATATTATTATAATATTATTTTTATTTTGAGATTTGAAAAAAGAAATTATTTATTATATTTTGTGTGAGAGTTTGAAAAAATTGTAATAATTAGATGAGATGAGATGAGATGAGATAGTTTGGTTTTGTTTAACCAAACGAACCCGCTGCCTATATAAACTTAAGTTTTTTGGATATGATTTGAGATTAAAAATGGTCTTTTTACATTGAAGGACTACATAGTTTTGCTGTTCTTCACTTGCCTAAGATTGCAGTTATTTCCTTTTTGCCTTTTGCATCTTTGCATGGAAATTCTGTGGCCAGATCTTGCTGTAAATTAAAATTAATATAATATTTTCTAATTCTCAGTTAAAATTATGTGATCAAATTTATGTAAATATGGAAGAGTTGTGCTATCTACTAGTACTACTATTGTCTCATTTTACTTCCATCGTATTATATTGATACGATATTAGATTAACTATTATTTTTTAAAATAATAAAATTCAAGATTAATGCAGAATACCATGTCATCATTATAGGATAAAAATAAAAAAAGAGTTCAGTGTATAACGTTTTCTGTAAAAATAAACATACATGAATATACGTCACATAGGATACTGCTACCATGCCCCCTCAATTTGTGCACTCGGTGTGCCCTATAGTGCAAATTACACTTTTCTTTATTTAAATTTTTTTAAACATTTTTAAAAAAATAAAAAATATTAATACATTAATAGTCCTTAATCAGTAAGTAACAAAATAAATAAATGTATGAACGGTCAAAATACGAGAACAAAATAAAGAGACATGCTAACATTATTCTATCATATAATATTTTAATAGTACGTATTGAAATTCCAAACATAAAATGTTGTCTATGGGATGGTTGAATCAAGGACGAAATTCAATTAAGAAACCAAATAGATTTATAGTAGATATCATGTGAGAAATAAATATTTTTTTAAAGGAAAGAATATATGTCACTTTTTTAATTTTGATATTATAAAAACATATACTTATCGTTTAAAAAAACTATTTTAATAATGAGAAAATATATTTACAACTGTGAATTGTGCAACCATCGCGTAATCACTTTGAAAAAAGTGAATAAAACATAAGACCCACATGAAAAAAATTAATTTTTTAATAGTAGACCCTACTATTTTTCAAAACGATTACGCGGCGGTTGCACACTTCACGATTGTATGTATAATTACTCTTTAATAATTTAGCCAAATTTATAAATAATCTAATGTAAATGAATTTTAAAATATTTTTTTAACAATCCCCATCTTGGGCTAAAATTTAGTTAGACCGCCAATCCGAACCGGTTCCGATTCAGCCCACCCAGCGTATCACGCTCATAGAGATCATAACCCCCAGCAAAACCCTAAACTCTCTGCACCACCCACCCTCCTCCGGGACCTGAAACCCTAACGCCACTCTCCGTCCCTCTTTCGAATCAATCAAATTAGCTATGGCTAAGCTATCAAACCCCACTGGCGCTGGTCCCAACGACATCAAGAAGAACAAGAAAAAGAGGAAGAAGTCAGGCCCGAACGTCGTAGCCATGAAAGTCCAGGCCCCAAAAGCCAATCCATTCGAGACCATTTGGTCCCGAAGAAAATTCGATATCCTCGGGAAGAAGCGCAAGGGGGAAGAGCGCCGTGTCGGCCTCGCTCGCTCCCTTGCTGTGGAAAAGGCACGAAGAGCTTACCCATTTAACCCTCTCTTAATCCCTTCAATTTTCAAAGTTACATTGTGTCGATTATATTGGTTAGTGATGGAGTTTTTTCTTTTTTTCCTTTGAGGCAGAGGAAGAAGACGCTGCTGAAGGAGTACGAACAAAGTGGGAAGGCTTCGGTGTTCTTGGATAAGCGTATTGGAGAGAATAATGACGCGCTTGGCGAATTTGATAAGGCTATTCTGCGGTCTCAGCGTGAGCGTCAGGTATGTTAATTTGGATTCCTTTGACACTTGAATGTCAAATAATTCTCTACTGCATTTTGGTGGTAGCTTTAGGACTAAGGAATCTAACAAAGTCTTGTGATTTATCATTATTTCTTTTTTCAATGCCCGATAGATGGAAAATATCATGCCAAGTTACTCATTTAGTTTGGATTATGGTTGGCTGGTTCTCTGTTTTTTTTCCCTGAAATACTGATTACCCAGTTTTTTGTCATTTTTATTTCCTGTCGCTTCTCGGTAAGACGTGGCATTAATTTCTACCGACTAGTCTTCTTGAGATATCATACTCTACATGGTCTGTTGAGATTGTACTTCAAAAATGACAAAATGCGTGCCACTCAAATGTGAAATTCTCCTTTTTTTGCTGAGATTTCTGGGAACCCAGACATTGCATAACTGAATATATCAAACTGGCTGAGTTAAATGCAGAGTAATCAGGATATGTGATTTTTTTCTATCTTTATTTTTTTTCTTCTTCTTGTCTGAAATCTTCTTCTTCTCCATCTGATAAGTTATACTTGCTGTAATCAGGATATGTGATTTTTTTCTATCTTTCTTGTTTTTCTTCTTCTTGCCTGAAAATTTCTCCATTTGTTTCCTTTGTAGTTGAAACTGAATAAAAAAAGCAAGTATAACTTATCAGATGGAGAAGAAGAAGATTTTGAAATCCAAGGTCTTGGTGCATTCTCTGAAAGGGATGATTTTGAGGATGAATTGTTGCCTGATGATGATGACTATGATGGTGAAGCCGCTAAGAGTATGTATGGGATTTGGTGAAGCTATGTAGACATTCTTTGTTAGAATTTTCTACAAGTAGTTTGCCGATAGTTCTGCTTTCGATTAGTGATAGATATGCTTGGATTACAGAATATTACAATCTGCATTTTGTAGTTTGTTTTTGTAATGGTTCTGTTAAACAGTTGGAAGTTGCTTACTTGCCTATTAAGGATGCCTTTAACTGTGCAGAAGAGTCAGCCATGCTAAATCAACTTAATGCTCATAAGACACAGAATCCACTGGAGAGGCATCTGGTTGAAGGAGGGGAAAATGTAAGACTTATTCTGCTATATTATTATTTTGGTGCACTACATTCGCATTCTATATTATTATTTGTTACTCATGCCCCTAATTAGCATGACGAACAGTGTAGATTGTCAATTCAATGATACTTCTCTTATTTCGGACTATTTTGTTTGATGTTATAGATTTGTATATCCCAACTCACTGATGTTTACTCTCTTTTTCTATAATTGCCTTTTTGCTGCTCCATCTTGTGCCTCTTAGCTTTCTTGGAGCTTTATGCAACCATAATTTTTTTAATGCGTTTAAGTAGTTCCCCCGGTTCCTTGCTCTAATACTAAAGGGAAAAAAGTTTCATTTCTCTGTTTGTTCTACGGAGGTGTAATTTATCTTGAGTACGCTACTTAGTTTTTGTAGACATTACTGTTAGTTGATTCCTTAGATTAGCAGCATATATTCTAGCTCTGATCATTTGGTTTATTCATTTTCCTGATGTGAAGATTAGATTTTTCTACCCAGAATCATATTCCTAGTATGGATTGTGTCATCTGCTGAATAATTTTTGTTTCATAGTTAATGACTGATGTTAGATGATGGCTTCAATCTGATACAAAGCTATGTCTTTTCACTGCAGAAACACAAAAGCAAGAAAGAAGTGATGGAGGAAATTATCTCAAAAAGCAAATTTTTTAAGGTTAAAGTCTTTTTCACATTAAGAAAATTTCTTTGTGAAACTCCTTGCCGAGGGCCTGTGCACCCCTAGGATTAGTTGGGATGCTGTTCCCGGACACCCGGTGCCAATAAAAAAAAATTCTTTGTGAATAAAGGTATCCTATTTCTTAATCTTTGTTTCAATTAACAAGTTTCACTAACCTTTTTCAGGCACAAAAAGCAAGAGAGAAAGAAGATAATGAACATTTGATGGATGAATTGGACAAAAACTTCACATCTTTAGTGCAGTCTGAGGCATTATTATCTTTAACTGAACCTGGTAAGCTGAATGCTTTGAAGGCTCTTGTGAACAAGAGTGTTCCGAATGAGAAAAAGAAGAAGGATGAGCCATCTACAACTCAAAAAACAGAAAAGTTTAGCCAGGTATGGTTTTCTGATGAAGGTTCTAGATTTCAACTTTTGTGCAATACATTTGGCATTTGGAATTTTTAAGTCCAGGGCTCTGGAAACAGAGGCTACCTTGTTCTCCCCCGCTACCCTGCAAAATCTACGGCTTGGCATGCAGTCCCTTATGATACAAAATACAAATCCATTCTCATGGAAGAACATGTGGAAGACTAGCCCCCCCCCCCCAAAAAAAAAAAAAAAAGCTTCTTTCTTTGTCTAGACAAGCATCATTAGGGAAGATCCTCACCTTAGATAATGTAAGGAAACGCCGAATCATTGTGTTGGATTGGTGCTATATGTGCAAGAAAAGTGGGGAGTTCGTGGACCACTTATTATTGCATTGTGATGTGGCCATGAGTTTTTGGAATGATATCTTTCCTAGAGTGGGGCTACTTTGGGTGATGCCACGAAGGGTGGTTGATCTACTGGCAAGTTGGAGAGGCATCCGAGGTAACTCTCAAATAACATCTATGTGGAAGATGGTGCCGATTTGTTTATGGTAGTGTATATGGATAGAGAGGAATTGATTCGGAGTTTTGAGGATCGTGAACGGACATCGGACGAGCTTAGAATGTTTTTTCTTAATACCTTATTCCATTGGTTGATTGTTAGAGATTTTTTTATGAGTAAATTTAGCCCAAGAAACTTGGAGAGTAGATTTTTTGTTATAGATTGTTATAGATTTTAATGGCATGCACATTCATGACTTCCTTGTATGACGATCATGCATTGGTGTTGCTCTTGTATATGTCCCATTTACTTGGGTTGTCCTACTTTTCTCATTAATAAAGTTATCCTTTACTGATAAAAAAAAGGAATGCTGTTTGTGTTTTTATGTTATGATCTTTCATATGTGTTGATTTGCACAATTATGAGAATCAAATTATTGCATATGGCAGGATCAACCTGATTCTTACGACAAACTTGTCAAAGAGATGGCACTGGAAATGCGTGCTCGCCCCTCAGACAGGACTAAGACTCCTGAAGAGATTGCCCAGGAGGAGAGAGAACGATTAGAGCGTTTGGAGGTATGAGCGCATCATCATAATTCTTGTAGGTGCCCATATAGGTGTATGTGACTGCATACTAACAGGATATGTAGTTCTTGTTCTCTGGGCTATGGTTTTGTTGTTTGTTATTGCTAATAGAGGGTTTGACATGCAGTTTTCTGAATATCTTGTTAGGGTACATGAATATAGCTTGACTTGGGAAATATTGTGATTCCTACTGTCTTACACTTTATAAATAGTTTATTTCTTACAAGTTAATTGTAATTTTTTAACTGAATGATGGTAAGACTTTGAATGTGCACCATGCTTGAATTAGCATACTTGTCACTACATTTTGATGATGTGGGTCCTGTTTTTATTGATTCATACGACTTTATCATTGTATTCAATGCAATACTCTGGGAATGGGAATTGTG
Source organism: Juglans cinerea (assembly GCA_961763995.1). NCBI lineage: Eukaryota > Viridiplantae > Streptophyta > Magnoliopsida > Fagales > Juglandaceae > Juglans > Juglans cinerea. The sequence goes on from CAUIVZ010000011.1 coordinate 22,022,104, forward strand.
TACTTGGGCTTTGCCTATCTCTATTAATATATTATTGATTACTTATAAAAATAAAAATAAAACTCTGGGAATGGGACATGTTCCTTTGTGTGAGGTAAAATATAAACTTGAATACTTATAACATTTTATGATGTTCAACATTTCAGGATGAACGACAGAAAAGAATGCTTGCTCCTGATTATTCCAGTGATGAAGACAATGATGATGCTCTGAAACCATCTACCCAGGGTCGAAGATCTATATCTGGGGATGATCTTGGCGATTCCTTCTCACTTGAAGAAGAGCCCAGGTCTAAAAAGGGTTGGGTTGATGAGATTCTTGAAAGAAGGGATGGCAATGATTCTGAGAGTGAAGCTAGTGATTCTTCAGGTGATTCTGAAACTGCTGAAGATGATAGTGATGAAGAAGGATCTGATGAAGATAATGAGGAAGGTGAAAATAATCTATCTTTGAAGGACTGGGAACAAAGTGATGATGACACTTTGGGTAAAGATTTGGAAGAGGGTGAAGAAGAAGGTGAAGAACATGATGATGATGGGCAACAGATGGAGCCAAAACCCCAGAAAAAGAAAGAAAAAACTATTGCTTTTGCAGCTAGTAAGAGAAATGGAGATATTTTAGATGCCAAAAAAAGCAAAACAGATGGTAAACACTCTTCAACGCCGGACCTTCCCTACTTGATCGAAGCTCCAAAGAGTTTTGAAGAGTTATCTGCATTATTGGGCAATCGTTCTAATAATGACATTACGTTGATACTCAATCGAATTCGGACAAGCAATGCAATCAAGCTTGCAGCAGAAAATCGAAAGAAAATGCAAGTATGAATCTTTCTTAGGCTTTTGTACTTTTATTAAAGTATTTTTATTGGTTGTTTGTAAATTCTGACCAATTTTTTTTATTGGTCCAAGTTCTGACCGATTAGGCTTCCCAAATCTTGGAGACTTGACTTAAATTTCTTAAATTTTGTCTTTTAAATTTCAAGGCTGTATGAAGTCAGAAAGCTATATAATGTAATTTTGAGCTGAATTTTGTAAGGTTGCTGATACATATTAGGAGTTCTCAAAAAAGCTGATCATTCTAGTTTCTAACTTATATTAGCTTATGGTTTCCAGAAATATCTAAAGCAGAAGGTTTATTGGCTATTCTTAGACACAGCCATGACTGTTTTTGCTTTATACACAAACCATATAATCAACATAATTCCATTGATATTCACCATTATGTCTGCTCCTGTGTAGGTATTCTATGGCATACTACTTCAGTATTTTGCCATCTTAGCAAATAAAAAGCCTTTAAATTTCGAGCTACTAAATTTGCTGGTGAAGCCATTGATGGAGATGAGTGTGGAGATCCCGTACTTTGCTGCAATATGTGCTCGTCAGAGGATACTACGAGTTCGAATGCAACTTTGTGAGATCATCAAAGATCCAGGTCAGCCCTGGGAAAATTATATTCATTGTTTGTTTTCCAAATTCATTGTTACAAGAAAGGGTTGCTGAGATTTATCTTAAATATTTTTACACTGTTCAATTCTTTTTATTCTTGCAGAAATTAGCAGTTGGCCTTCTTCAAAAACATTATTTCTTTTGAGGCTCTGGTCCCTGATATTCCCATGCTCTGACTTTCGTCATGTGGTCATGACTCCAGCAATCTTGTTGATGTGTGAATATCTAATGCGCTGTCCCATTGTGTTGGGGCGGGATATTGCTATGGGATCTTTCTTATGCTCTATGCTTCTCTCTGTATGTATTTTCTTAAACTATTTGCTTTCCTTTTTCAATAGATTTTTATTTCCTTGTGGGATGTTTAATAAGGTTTGTTGAAGAGTCTGAGTGGTGCTAGAAGAGTATTATTCTCATCCATCATATGTTTGTTTTCCTCAGTCAGCAGCATTATTCTCTTCTGATTCTATAGTTTTCTAGACTTAATGATTTTGCTCTCTTCTTCGTGCTAGTTGGATTTTCTGTTTGTATACTTCATGTGTACTTCAGTTTCACCTCTCTGTGCTTTTTAATAAAATTGCATTGCTTATAAAAAATAAGAAAAACTTCTGAATGGACAGTTCATGAGTCAAAGATTTTATTGGTTCTATGTTTATCCAATTGCTTTGTTCATTATGCAGACATGCCACTTTTAAGTATACTGCACTCTCTGATTCCGCTTTCACTTTCATATCACCACTGATGAAGTTTTGAGTGTTTTAATATGGTCAACATTGGTAATATACTGTGCTGCATGACTGAACTGGCATGTCATTACCCTTTCATGCAAGAGTTGCAATTTGTAGTTGTTCATTTGATTAATTTTATTGCAGGTCACTAGACAATCTCAGAAGTTCTGTCCGGAAGCAATAACGTTTCTCCGAACTTTGCTGATGGCTGCGGCAAACACAAAACCGGTTCAATGTCAAGACTCTCAGGTATGATTCCTCAATCTCTTATTTATGTTTTGTATCACAGTTTTACTTTTAGAATGCATCTAATGTTTTTCTTAATCAAATAAGTTGTCAATTATCTTGCATTTGCTTGAGATTATACCTGCTGATGGGCATTCTACTCTAAAGATTCATTCGTGTTTATTCTGTTGCAGTTTTATTATCGATTGGAATTTAAAGCACTCGGGCCCTTGCTTTGTATACGTGATCGCGAGATTGAGATCAGTCCACTGAATTTTATCGTGTTAATGGATATGCCTGAGGACTCTCCTTTTTTTACCTCTGATACCTTCAGGTTGGTGGTGGGTGGTTTTTTTCTTCCTTGGCAAATGAGGGTGTTGATGGGGTTTGATCACATCACTTGATGATATAATATGGTATAACGTGTTGGGATATTACTTGTTAAAAAATTTGTAAGTGTTGGGGTATTGAACTTGATGATGCATTGTGATTTACCGCCCAGTGGTATAGTGGCCTTGTCCAAACATTTTGCATTCCTCTGTTTGGTATTAATATGATGTCTGTTCAAAATGTCGCAATTAGGTTTTGTTCTGTAAGAATCTCTTTGTAAGGTTGTTGCCATTTGATTAAATTTGACCTTTCAACTTGCAGGGCTGGTGTGCTGGTAACTGTTATTGAAACCCTACGAGGATATGTTAACATTTATGAGGGATTAAGTTCCTTTCCTGAAATTTTTCTGCCGATTTCTGTGTTGTTACTTGAAGTAGCACAACAGGAAAATATGCCGGATGTATTGCAAAATAAATTCAAAGATGTTGCTCAACTCATTCAGACTAAAGCCGAAGAACATTACTTGTTGCGGCGTCCACTTCAAATGCGGAAGCAAAAGCCAGTGCCTATCAAATTACTGAATCCAAAATTTGAGGAGAAGTAATTCACTCCATTCCCCTTTCCCCAAACTTTTATCTTTGTGTTATATAACATTACTAAGAATGGGTGGCTGGAACTGAGCATTTTACATCATGTTGTTTTGCAGCTTTGTTAAAGGTAGAGATTACGATCCAGATCGTGAACGGGCCGAGCAGAGAAAGTTGAAGAAACTTCTAAATCGTGAAGCTAAAGGGGCTGCTCGTGAACTGCGTAAAGATAATTCTTTCTTATATGAGGTGAAGGAAAAAGACAAGACCTTATTGGAAGAAGAAAGAGCAGAGAAGTATGGAAAGGCTTTAGCCTTCCTTCAAGAACAAGAACATGCTTTCAAATCTGGGCAATTAGGGAAAGGCAAGAAGAGGATGAGATGAAGCAGATTATTTATGCTATATATATAAATTGTTAATGGGGTATTTGGTTGCCTTGAGTTGAAGCCTTGAAATTGGAGGCTTTATCTCGATTAACTGTACCAAATCCCTTTTGTGATTTTGGAGAATTGAGTCTTAACAATTTTGGCCCCCTAAATTAGCGTATTCGGAACATGGCTTCCAAATACCAGATTTATATTCATTCAAGCCCCTTAAACTTTGTCCCCCAGAATGTCCTGGCTCCACCATTGTAAGCCCTTCGATGCTGTCTCTGCGAATGATGTTAGACATATGCATATTAGGATGTCGAAGTCGGAGATCAGCTTCTGAAGATTGAGGAGAGTGGTATTGAAGAATGTGACTATTACATCATCAGCTAAACCTTGATGTGAGGCAGATCATTTCATAAATTCTATATTATTATGAAGAGTAGAGACATAAACACCATACGAAATGCAGAGATTAGAGGTATGGGCTTTTACTATGGCTCGTACGTGGATGCTGAAGCTGAACCAAAGGTAACCCGCATCATTTCAATTGAGCAAATATTGCATTACTTTATACAAATGTTTTGTGTATCATTCAGATCAGAAGCCTTTTATTTTTGGGGCTAAGTAGAGATCAGAACCCATTATTTTGGCAATCATCCTCTCAAACTATCAAGAAGTTGTAATTTAGGGGTAATTTGTATTTTTACAGAATCCGAGTAGTAATTTTATCTTACTTACATAAAAATAAAAATTAAAAAAATTGGATATCAATAAATATGGTAAAGTCCACTTCACATGTATTTTTTTTTCTCATGCTCTAGGCTTTTAAATTCCGATAAAAACTTGAAGTGGTACTTTTCCTGGATACTGTATTGACTCAAATAACACGATTTTAGAGCTCTCGGCCTACCTACGAAGAAGAAATTACCATATATCATGAACGCATCCTACTGCAAAATTGAGCATAATCTCATGAGAGGTTGAGGCCATATAAGCCACTCCACAAATGGCCAACCAACAAACTACAAAAAAAACACAGCCAAATGCACAATGGCTGCGAGCAATAGAACAGCAGCAAGATACAAGATTTAGATCAATCTAAAAAAAGCTCAAAAAAGAGCATTTTGAATTGAGTATCGCTAGGTACAAATTCTAAATAGACAAATTTTATGTAAGTCATTTGTAAAAAAGTGAGTCGTACTAATAAATAATAGATTTTTTACACTTTTTTAGGATGAGGTTTATTTTTTTACGAGGGCTTGTATGGAGTTTATACAAATCATTCTCTTTTTTAATTTTAGATGTGTTATCAAGCAAGCACAATGCCTATTCTTGCGCTTTGATTGTGACAAAATTCCCCTAATTCCAACGATAACAAAACACACAGAGACAGATATTGCAGGCAAGCATGTTTTTATTAGAAACAATAAAGACATAAGCCACATTACAATGACTAAGCCTAGGCAACCTAAAACTACAAATAAACACAAACAAACATAGTACTTCGGCTGCAAGAAACAGAACAGCAGCATGAAACATGATATAGTTGTGAGTATAAAAAAAGGTCCAAAACTAAAAGCATTTTAATTTTATGCACAATGGCTGTTTTGATCGACAAAACACTTTCATATGGCAAACAAACATGTCTTTACTAGAACCAAATAAATGAATAAAACGAAAACATGAGGACATCTTCATCTACATATTGGACAAAATCTTTAAGGTTAAAGATTATTTTTCAACAATTATGGGACGGTTTTGTTGAGGGTATTCGTTAAGGCCGTTGCATTCAACACGTGGTGCCTAATTCCCTTAAGGGCCTGTTTGGATATAGAGGTGCATCTCATTTCATTTTATCTAATTTTAACTAATAATTTTATTACTATTTACAAATCATCTCAACTCATTTCATCGACCCTAAATGTTAATTATTACTAAATAAGACCGTGCTAGCTAGGTGAGTCCGGTCCCAGGCCAATTACAAAATCATGATTCTTTGAGACAGTTACACGTGGTTTATTAAAAATTACAAAAAAAATTAAATTAAATTAAAAGGGCGTTCGAAAATATAAAAAGAGGACATATGCCCAAGTAGCATCATTCATTAATTTTATCAAAGAACAAACAAATTCAGTTTGATGATTCTTTTAAAGCATTTAATTCGATAGCACATCATAAAAAACATCGACGAAAAGAAATAAAAGGAGGTCATCGATCGAATAATCTACGAAAACCATTCTGAAGTACTTGCAAAAGTTTTCCTTGTAAAAACATAATCATGGGGGCCATGGTGGAAACCCTTATCATGATCTGTCTTCCGACCGCTCTGTGTCTGTACCTCATATTAGCTCTCATCCAGCTCCTTCACAAACTATGGTGGACCCCAGTTCGCATACAGCATCTAATGCATTCACAGGGAATCAGAGGTCCTTCCTACAGATTCATCCATGGAAACACCAAAGAAATTTTCAACATGCAAAAGGAGGTCTCGATGATCAGCAGGCCCATGAATCTAACACATGATGATATACTTCGCAGAGTTCAGCCTCATATTCACTCATGGATTAACCTATACGGTAACAAATCCTTCAACCACATTTTCCTGATCAATTCTATACATATAAGTAGTTGCAAGAAACGAATTCACTGATACTATATCTTGGTTTTTTCTTTGGTGCAGGGAAAAATTATCTTCAGTGGCATGGAAATAAAGCTCAACTGGTCATAACAGAACCAGGTCTCATCAAAGAGATACTATACAATAGAGAAGGAGTTTATCCAAAGGAAGAGGCCCCAGAATATGTCAAGAAGCTCTTAGGAGATGGGCTCGTCACTTCTGAAGGTGAAAAGTGGAAAAAGATGCGGAAACTGGCCAATCATGCCTTCCATGCCGAGAGGCTGAATGTAAGCCCTTAAAATATAAATATATATTACCGTTAATGCTAGTTAGCTCAAACTGCAAAAGTGCTATTCCTGCGCGCAGTTGAAGAACATGTTTTAAGCGACTGTTTCGAAAAGAATTAATAAGAAGCAAACTAACTGTAGTTCTGCATTCATGCTTAATAATTAAGAAGGGATTTCTTTTTCCAGAGTATGGTTCCAGAAATGATCAGTAGTGTGGAGAATATGCTAGAAAGGTGGAAATTCCATGAAGGCAAAGAGATTGAAGTTTTTGAAGAATTTAATCTCATGACTTCAGAAGTGATTTCCAGGACAGCTTTTGGCAACAGTTACTTGGAGGGGAAGCACATTTTTCAGATGTTGATGAAAATGGCGTTGATAACATCCAGAAATACTTATAAAATCAGGTTTCCTGGCATCAGGCAAGTCCAATATATATATATATATATATATATATATATATATATATAGCCCTACCACAGGGAGCACAGAACTACACTCGTTATAGATTCTTTTGTGAATTGCTTTCCAGGCTCTCATTTCCATTAAGTATACTCGATCGTCCATTTTGCAGTAAATTTTATAAAACCGAAGATGAAATCGAATCAGAAAAGCTTGAAAAGGGTTTACGTGACTCTATATTAGAGATAGTTAAGAAAAGAGAAGAGAAGGTAATGACAGGGAAGATAGCCAGCTTTGGGGATGATTTTATTGGATTGATTGTAAAGTCTCATCGTGATGCCGATGCTAACAAACGAATTTCAGTAGAAGATCTGGTGGATGAGTGCAAGACATCTTACGTTGCTGGGCATGAAACCACAAGCAGTTTGCTTGCATGGAATGTCTTTCTTCTTGCAACCCATGCAGAATGGCAAGAGAAAGCAAGAAAGGAGGTGCTTAATTTATTCGGCCAGCAAAATCCAAAATCGGATGGCATCTCAAAGCTCAAGACTGTAAGATTAATTTATAAGTCATCAAACACAAATAAGTTGCTTAGGTCCCAAATTCTTAATTTTTTTGGTTTACTTTTTTCCAGATGAGCATGATCATCAACGAGTCTCTACGATTATATTCTCCTGTAGTTGCAATAACAAGACAAGTTGAAAGGAAAGTTAGACTGGGAAATCTCACAATTCCAGCTGATATGGCGTTGTACATCCCAAATCTAGCAGTTCACCATAACCCTCAAATATGGGGAGAAGACGTTCATCTCTTCAAACCAGAGAGATTCTCAGAAGGGGTTGCGAAAGCTACTAACAACAACGCAGCCGCTTATATTCCCTTCGGCATCGGACCTCGAAATTGTGTGGGTTTGAACTTCGCCACCACCGAAACAAAGATTGCTCTTTCGATGATTCTTCAACGCTACGCCTTCACCCTATCGCCAGCCTATGTCCACTCACCTACACAGCTTCTCACCCTTCGCCCACAACATGGTGTTCAGATAATGCTTCACTCCTTTTGAAGACCAGAACTGGCACGTACGTACGTACTTGGGAGGCCGTACTTTTAGGTCAGAGAAGCGCTGGATCTTGTAAAATTCGTAAAATTATAAAATAATGTGATTTAATGTGATATGTTTAATATAATTTTATAATGAGTTTTGTTATTTACAAGCAAGTTTGCGTACCAATCTGCGTATTAATGTTGTTGCCTTCATATTTTAAATTTAAATTAGCACTATTTTTAATAAAATATGTTTTCTGACCAATCAAATCTACTCATTCACATTATTCCAATTTGCACAAAATCAGTCACAAAATCATTACCATAACTTTAGGAATAGTCATTGATTTGTAAATATCGATTCTTTCATTATATTTCTTTATTTCCATACTTCGTCTAACTTCATGTATCTATTTAACCAACAATGTATCATTGTAATCTACAAGTGATTGAAATAAAATTGTTCAGTTTTTCACATTCTTGACATTGTATCAGCCTAAACACGATCCCTACCCTACCTGAGACCTCCTTGGCTTCCTTTTCCTCCTCTAATGTTCCATCTCCATATATCCACCATCCTTCTGATTCCCCTAGTCTAGTTCTTGTTTATGGTCTCCTTACAGGAGATAGTTTCCCAAAATGGCAAAAAACCATGACCCGAGCACTCAATGCCAAGAACAAGCTCAGCTTTGTCGATGGCTCTCTCCCCACCCCTGATCCTAGCTTTCTAGAATACAAACAACGGAACCAAACTAAGGACATGGTCCTTACCTGAATTTTAAACTTCATCAGTCCATCTCTAGCCAACTCCCTTGAATACCACACCGACCCATGAAAAATTTGGATTGACCTCCAATCTCGTTTCAGCCACGGCAATAATGCCACCTCTATCACCTCAAACATGAGCTTTCCTCTCTGCAACAAAACACCAACTCTATCCATGAGTATTACAACCATATCAAACAAATATGGGATGAATTAAGCCATCTTCAAAACAACAATGATCTCAAGGATTTGTAAAAACAAGCAAATGATGAACGTGTCTTCCAGTTCCTTCTTGGCCTAAATGACTCATTTGCCCAACTCAGAACCCAAATCCTAGCTATGGAACCCCTTCCCCCCATCAGAAAAGTTTTTTCTATCTTATTTCAGGAAGAGCAGCAACGCCTCCTTCACATACGACCACTGTTGGCGGAATCCATGGCCTTCGCAGCAGCCAACTCCGACAACACCAGAAGTAACCTTCATTGCACTGAATGTGGCAAAAAGGGCCACACCCGTGACCGATATTGGAGGGTTATCGGATACCCACCTGGTTGCGATCAACGCTCCAAGCCGCACCCCTCTCTTCTCGGCAAACCACCGCCTGGCTTGGCTCCAGTAGCAAATTAGCCCTCTTTCTCCTTAGACTCGTCGCCAGTACCAGGATTGACACCAGAGCTCTACCAGAAATTGCTAGACTTGCTCATCCCGACACCCACTCCCTCCAATTTCGTCGGTAATGTCACTTCCTCTCCCTCCTCATTCGATAGCCACCACGACTGGGTCGTGGACAGCGGTGATAGCGCCCACATGTGCCACGACTGGCGTGTGTTCTCCGATTTGAAACCCCCTCCCCCTTCTCTCTCGGTGAGGTTGCCGAATGGCCATACCCTCTCTATTAAGGGTATCGGCCATTGGAAACTATCCCCATCCCTTGTCTATTTTATCCCTGACTTTCATTTTAATCTCTTATCTATCCCTTAGCTTACCACTAAAGTGATTTTGATTTAGATATGAGTTGAGACGGTTTGTGAATAGTAGAATAAAAGCTGAATTGTTTATTATATTTTGTGTGAGAATTTAGGAAAGTTGTTTTGGAATTTGAAAAAGTTGAATTGTTTATTATGTTTTGTGTGAAAATTTGAGAAAGTTGTAATGATGAGATGAGATGAGTTGAATTCAAACGAGGCGGGTTTTGAATTCAAACGAGGCCTAACAAAAATTTATGTTTTTTTTTTCAGTAACTAAATAAGCAATCTGTCAGAATGTGTAATAATAAACCATTGTCTTTCAATTCACCAAGTGCAAGAGAAGGTTACATGAATAATAGCTTTCAACTAAATAATCAACTTACAAAAAGTGATTACATGGCTCCTAGACTGTCACACGATCGAGTACAAAATTTACAAGTTCAAAGTAAAAATTAAAATGAAACAACAAAAGTTTGCATTCCAACTAGCATTTTACACACTCTGGATCAGATCGATAATGCCGGTAAGTTGCTGCAGAACTTTCCTGAATTTAGTATTCGTGTACAACTCTTGAAATCTCTTTTCAATTGAAAATCTAGATATGCAGGGAATGGTAAACCTAATTGAGTGAAAATCCGCACTATTTTCATTCTCAATTTTCTTTTTCAATGCACTGTCAAATTGGTCGACAAACTCTTTCATGCTTTTCTTAGCATGAACATAACTGTCAAAAAAATCATTCATGCTCTCGCTGCGCTGCGTTGTACTCATCCCAACCCAAAAAAACTCTTTCAAGAATGCTGGCACCCAATGCTCACGCTTAGTGTATAAATTTTTCAGCCAGACATTCTCATGCAAGTTGTAAGTGGTGATTAACTGATCCCAAGATTTCTCAAACTCTTCAACACTTTGGGTGTCGTACACATATTTTATTAATGCATTTTTCATCCCACTTTTGTAGGAATCATAGGATGAAAGTTTTTCTGGGACTTTTTTCAGTATATGCCACAAACAAAATTGATGTCAGCTTTCTGGAAAGACAATATCAATTGCATTTTTCATCGCTCTATCCTATTTAGTGATAATAGCTTTTGGAGTTATACCATCCACACACTACAACCAGGTCTGGAATAACCACATAAAGGTCTCTGTATCCTCACTGGAAATCAATCCTGCTCCCAACAGAATTGATTGCCCATGGTGATTTATATCAACAAATGGTGCAAAGAGCATCCCATATCTACTACGGGGGTCTGCCCAGAAAACACATTATTTAACCTCCCGTCATCATCCAAATCCATCAGTGCAAAGAAACTGAGATTTTTGTACTGCATCCTACAAAAATACTCTCAAAGCGCTCCAGCACCACCTTTCCTAAGTCGTAGATGTCTTGTTTTGTCGATATAGTTACGACAACCATTTTCTAAAAGCAAGAGGTTCTTGAATCCACCAGCGCCAACGACAAGAGATCCGAAACTCTTATTCATTCGGATGCCAGCCAAATCATTTATATCTAGAATTCTTTTTACGAAATCATTCACTTCTCTATTACATCGAAAGAAGCAGGATTTATTTAGACTAAGGTCGTGGTTATGGATATTATGAATTATTGTCAATCGAAACTTCACATCAACTTTTAAGGCATTAGTCTTTACCTTACATTCTATCTAACATTCTATCTGTCCTGTCGGACGTGGTCTGGCGACATTCAACATCCTAGTCTGGGCCTTCCCACCACGGGCACAACCAAGGGTGACATATCAAACAGTCGAATCATCCCCATTCTCAGTCCTTCTTGTCATCATCTCAAACCCGCATTTCTTAGCATACTGCATATAAGAGCATTCACATTGAGTTCCCCATAAATTTCCTATAATTTAACTAAAAATCACATTCCCTAAAAATTTTCCCTAAATTTTATTAATCTTTTAAAAACCTCCTACATGTCATTCCTCATCCCTATATTTATTCTATTAAATAATATTTATCTATTATTTTTTTATTACTTTTTTCTCTCACTTCAATTTACAATCTTAACTACTAACTTTTTTGTCTTATTATCTTCTTTTCAAATATCACATTCTACTAAATACTTATACGATTTTGACTAACGGATACAATATTATTTTTCAAACTGAAATCCATATTATAAAAATAGTAATTTTTTTAATATGTCAAAAAACTTTTTGTCTAATCTGTAACGGAAACATTTTTTCTCCTTTATCTAACGGTAAGATTTTGAAGACCTTCTCAAACGGTAAAAATGAGAAGCGGTTTCCTCAAACAAAACCCAAAATCATAAATCTAAACGAGAGTGAAAAAAAAATTGTAAATCATTGTCTACATTCCCATAAGTTTCTTGGCAGCCAAACAGCGAAGAGAACCAAAATAATACAGAGAAATCAATGGCAACGCAAGAATAAAAATGAGAAGCGGTTTCCTTAAACAAAGCCCAAAATCATAAATCTAAACGAGAGTGAAAAAAATAAAATAAAATTCAAATTAGTGAAAGTGACCCATAACTTTCTCGGCAGCCAAACAACGAAGACATCGCCGATAAACACAGAGTTGAAGACCTTCTATTGAAGCTTACCTTGATCATGGCATCGGGAGGAAGAAAAATGGGAAGAGAGAAACAGAGAATGAGAGAGATATTTCAAGAAAAATGAGGGAAAATGAGGGAAGAGAGAAACAGTTTTGATTTTGAAGAAACCGAAATCAAACTAACAAAAATTGTAGTTGGAGAGAGGATGCGTTCGTTGGTGTTGCGAGGGAGGAGCCAATTGAGAGAGACGGTTTTCGCAGGACGAAGAAGAAGCCGAATGGCGATGGGGATGTATAATATATGGGGAACGACTTTAGATACCGTAAACACAAACAGCAAAATGAGGATTTGGATAGAGAGGGTTTTCTCCAAAACCCTAAAATTATCCCTAAATTATGGGATGGGGGAGAGATGGGGAACCGAATGAGAATGCTCTAATAACTCATTAATTCTTCAAAAGAATTAAACTTCATCCTCGACTTTGACTCCTCAACTATATCACCACCAACTTCATCATCTAATTGAGGTGTCTCAACAATGTCATCCTCAGTTACCGTGAATTTGGTCTATCTTCTTTGCTTTCTTCAACTCTATAAGAGGTACATGGAATATCAATTTTCCTACAATCGGGTGGTTCCTCTATATCAACTCTTTCACTCCTAGCGGAGCTTGTAGTCATGAGAGGAGTTGGGTAACCAGCATTCTGCAAAAAGAACAAAAAATCAATGACATTAAACTTAAAAAAAAAAATAACAGGCCAACTTATAAAAATAAAAATACAATAACACAGTTACATCACCACTTGAATGTTTCTTGGGTATTAGCTGCCATCTGGATATGGCGAAAAAGCCAGTGGCCACGTAGGAAGTGGTCCATAGTAACTATGTATGTAATTTTTAAAATTTGGACAAGTTGATGGTATGTCCTAACTTGTTATTTCACAAGCAATTAATGTATTTTGGAAATAAATATCAACTAATCAACACAGTCCTACAAGTTTTTAACAAATATAACATACTACGGTTGGGAGATTTGAGCTAGATGGTTTTAGCGGAGATGGGTGTTATTCCCATTTTCCCATGCTGAGATGAGATGAACTGCATAATTCCACAAGAGGAATTAAAACTGGCCTTACAAGTAGTACATCCTGAATGAAAAACTCTAAAATAAACAAAACTGAACTATATATGCTTCCATTAAGCAACAAAATCATTTTTGGAAAAGCAATGAAAGGTTCTTGTACACCTAGAAACACTGCCAGGTGAACACAGCTCTGGTTCATTGTTATTTTCCTCATAGTTTTTAGCTATTGTATATAGTAACTCAGGATCTCGTTGCAATTAGCTTAAAGAAGCACATTCATTCCTCTAACTCTAGCTTTGAAAAACCATGATTCCAAACAACATTGAATAAACAAACTTATTCCAAATTTTTATGGTATACTTATCAAATTCTTCTCTGCCATAAAAAAATGATCATTATTGTCAGTGCAAGTCACTACTCTCAACCTTACAAAAAGGATTATCATTTCATTACAAGAAGCCAATCACACTCTTCCACCATTATTAATATTATTATGGATATCACTATCAGGGGAGAAAATTAAAATGGCGTCAGTTAAAAAGAATATCTCCTACAAATAATTTTTATCAATGTTGTCTGGAAGCTTGAGTGTTTATTCACCCACAAAAAGTATCGAGAATCTCACAAAAGAAGAGCAGTACTTCTAATTCCAAATCAGTAATCCTTTGGCAATGGTAATCCTTAAGTAGTTAAAAAAAAAATGGAAAGGAATGATAAAAACAACTATCAATAGAAAATATACAAAAATAAATTTTCAGTTCGCAACACATGAAGAGTAAACAATATAGTGCTACCCAGCCCAACCATAAATTAAAAACTACATAATTAAATAAGCGTCTGTGCCCACAGACACAAATTACCCCCACAGAAACCTTGGTCTACCTTTTGTTCATCAAAGATATAGAAAAATAGAAACAAAAACTGCATAAAACAAAAGATCAAAGAATGCTCATACCCACAACGGCACTCTCTCTTTTAGAAATCGACCACCGGCACATACAGATGAAGGTTTGACGGCACAGCAGCGCAATTTCTTCTAGGATGGATTAGCTGAGATGCAAAATATGAGGAATGATTTTGGCGCTAGGCAGGTGAGATGGGTTTGATTTTTGTTTCTGAAATCGATTGTGTTTTTTTCTTTTTTTAATAATATTGCTAGTCGATTCCCCCAAAAAGTAGCCAACAGCTGGTACCTGTAGTAGAATTTTTTTTTTTTCCGAGGGAGATCTCTACGTGAGGCTTGCAGACCCATCTAGCCTTACTCAAGAACAAATCCCTTTCAAGATGGATGACAAAATACGTAAAATGAGAAACTTAAACGTATTAAATTCGATCTCATATTATATATAATTAGCTAGACAATTAGTAGTTAAGAATTTATAAAAGAGTCATTCTGAGTCAGATCGATCCACTAGACGAGTTGGCCGATTCGCATTAATAAAGCAAATCTAGTTTTTTATTTAAGTTTATTAATTTGTAAAAGGAACAAAATGAATCGATTCAATGAACAGCTAGCTTTGGCTCATAAACAACTATATATATATAGATATAGATATATACAGCTCAGTACTATTGCATCACATGCTGCATGCATGTTCTGAATTAATGTAATATATATTCCAAGTATGATGCATGCATCCATGTTGGCATACAAACAAATAGAATTGTGGCGATGGAGTACTACGTACGTACTGCAAAAGAGCGCAAGGCAATTGTTTAAAAAAAAAAGGAAAAAAAAAAGGCAATTTCTATAATGGGGAAGTTGTTTGATTAAATAAATTTGATCATCTCTTTCGTAAAAATATATGTTTTTTGCACATTAGGAGAAGAGACAAAAAACATAGGTGAGGGGAAAAGGGGGAGACGTGCTGCAGGTGTAGGGTGTCAGGGGGTATAGGATCTTGGTGTGAGGGGTAGGGGCCATAGCGTCCAGGAGTGTAATGGGTTGTCAGGGGAGCATAGGACTGCCAGGGGGTCAGGGAGCATGAGGTGGTCAGGAAGGGCCAGACACGCAAATGTTTGGCCTTACCACTGCAGGGACACACTTGGAAAAGGAAAATCAGATAAATAGAAGGGTCCGAACGACTACCGAGGGGGTTCTTCATCTTCTTCTTCAACTCTCCTTCTTCCTCTTCAACCACTCCTCCAATCTGAGAACAGGGAGCTCCAGAGAACGATTTTCCTCCAGTAAATGTATCCGAAGCCACCATTGTATAGTGAAGAATGAGAGACTGTAAACAAAAATATTATAGTTGATTTCTCCACCCCAAACGCCCGTGGACATAGGCATTCTGCCGAACCACGTAAACTCATGTGTTCATCTCTTTTATTTCTCTGAACTTATGTCTTTCATTCACCTCCATGGACATACGCATCGCCATCGTACAGTCGCACCGGAACACTATCGAGGGCTCCAAAAAACACCGAATGAGGCCCAAGTCGCTCCAGTGGGCTGTGAATGACTCTTTTTCCCCTTCAGGCCTTTTGTGCAATATTTAAAGCATCAACAATGACGCCGTCTATGGGATCTGATAACTTTCTAAGCCGGATGTGGGAGAATGACGATTTTTTGGTACGCTGAATAATCTCCGAATGGACAGGCGAAACTTACTCCAGATAAGTATACCCAACTGCTCTGCCCTTATTTTTATTAACGGCGCCATGGCAAAATGGGTGCTCGCCCGTAAGGTCCTGCACATGGCACGTGCAGTCCAAATGCCAGGGCCGCTCGTCTCCCTAACACGGGAGAGTGTAGTCTATGCTCAGGGCGCATGCACTTGTAGGTAATTACACAGTGGTCTACATGCACAGGTGTCATAAATGGCACTTTGCACTTAAATGCACAGTGCCGCCGAGCACATAGAGGCTGTGCATGGCACTGTGAACAGTGCCATGCATGGCAACTAGACGGGTGCATGTCCTGTGCACCCGTGGGCAACCTCGTGCCCACGCTGTGGCACCACCAAAGGGCACTCTGGGCCACCGTGAGGGCTATTGGAATTTTCTTTCGGAGTTTTTGTCCGATGTAGGGTGATCCCCCTCCCGTGGGGCCACACCTAGCACCTGGCCTGCGAATGGTAGGTCGCACAGTCATGAAGAAGCTTGCAGCCTCCTACCGCAAACTCAGGTGACCTGTCGGTGGTCCACCCTCAACCGCCAACAGTTTTTGGGGGCAACCGTCTGCCTCTCGTGGGCTCCCAGGCTCGAAGTGTCCCCTGACAACCCACATGGTGCACGCAGCGGGAACCCGATGAGTCCACGGTTTCACAGTCACGTGCCCGGCGAGAGGAACCGGCGACCGCTCGCCCACATGGCCCTCCACGGCCACCTCGGCTTGGGCAGCACCCCACTCGGGCGTCTCCTTTGCTCATGGTCCTCCACGACAGCTCCTTAGCTCGATAGCCAACCCACTCCAAAGTCTCCATCACAACCCATCCTCCACGGTAGACCCTCGGCTGGGTAGCCAACGCACTCGGGAGTCTCCATCACAGCCCCTCTCGTTCGGGAGTCATCTAGACGGGAACTAGCGGCTCGGGAAGCTAATGCATGGCAGCCCACCAGCTCGAGAACCTCCACCTCCACTTCTCAGCTTGGGAACCTCCACCTCCACTTGCTCTGGAGTCACCATCGTAGCCCCTCAGCTCGGGACTCATCTACTCGGGAACAACTACACTCGGGAGCCACCATCAGAAATTACTCCGCTCAGGTGCCACCTGCTCGACAGCCCACCAACTCGGGACCAGCCCTCAAGCTGCTCGAGAGTCATCATCAGAACTTACTCCGCCTGGGAAGCACCTGCTCGACAGCCCTCTAGCTCGGGACCAGCCCTCACACTACTCAGGAGTCACCATCAAAAGTTACTCCGCCCGGGAAGCACCTACTTGACAGCCCACTCGCTCATGACCGACCCTCATCTCCTCGGAAGTCACCAACACAGCCCCTCAGCTCGGAAAATGCAGCTTGAAACTTATCTACATTTGAGGCAGCAACTCTAGGACAGCCTGTTCAGCACCCCACCAGCTCGGGACAGCATCTCGAAGTAGCACAGGAGTTATCTGCCCGGCACCTCCTCAACCTACAGGTTCGGCATCCCCATAGCCCACTCTCCTCGGGACAGACCTGGTCTGTACAGTGCTCCTCTACTCGGGAATCACCTGCTTGGGAGGGAGTCACCATCTCAGGAGTCAACTGCTCGGAAACCTTCCTTGGGACAGACCCTCAACATCGCTCAAACTCTCCACTCCACTCGGTATTCACCTCCACGGTTCAGGAAAGCACAACTCAAGGAAGTCTCCTCCACTCAGAAAAATCTCCTCTGCGCGTGAAAGTCACCTGCACAGGAAAGACCCCATCGGTATGGGGCGCATCGCTTGGGAAATTCATCTGAATAAACCATAGGTTTGTCTCTTGCATAATTTGTGTGAATTTATTTCTACTAACCAAACTACTTCCTGTGGTACGGAACACCGGCCATGTGGCCTCGCGCTCCGACAAGAGCAACTCAGCACGAATGAGCACCTCCCTAGACTCGCAACGAAGTTGGGTCCCTAGACTCGCTGTGGGGTAAGCCGAGTCTCTAGACTCGCCGACCCCCCTTCCAACAAAGCCGAGTCTCTTAACTCGCTACGGGGTAAGGCCTAGTCCTTGGACTTGCCGCCGACCCCCTAGTCGAGTCCCTACACTCGCAAGAAGACATGTCCCTTGACTCGCTGCGGGGTAAGGCCAAGCCCCTGGACTTGCCGCTGACCCCCCATCCAACAAAGTTGAGTCTCTACACTCGCAAGAAGATGGGTCCCTAGACTCGCACTGAGTGCCACAATTGAGCCATAACCACTGCCAGTGGGCTACCATCGGGAACGAGCCAACGGGCTTGGCAACAGCCTAAGGTGGACCCAGGGGGTCAACAGACCCTCTGACCACTTTGCGTGGGTACTTCACACAAACTCCAATATTAACAACAAAACAAAGGCACCAAACAAACATACACTTTACAAATAACAACAAACATCCGAGCTCCACGCTCGCCCCATACGTGGTCGAGCCAGCCTCGTGCCTCATCCGAGCTTTGCGCTCGCACCTTACGTGGTTGAGCCAGCCTCCAGCCACATCCGAGCTTCGAGCTCATACGCGATCGAATACACCTCCCACCTGAATTCACTTCTGGGGACACTTATTACTTAACACAAGTGGATTATTTTGTTTTCTTGTTGACGACTCTATGTTGCCTTTTTTTTACCTTTAAAGATTCTCAAGGTCCTTACTTGCCCTTAAGAATCACGGGGTTCTGTGAATAGGTAAAAATAATAAAGCCCAATACATGGCCCAGCCACCAGGCCACATTAGGAGAAGAGACAAAAGATATGGGCTAGGGACAAGGGGGAGACGTGCAGCAAGTGCAGGGTGTCAATGGGGCATAGGGCCATGGTGTCAGGGGTAGGGGCCATGGGGTTAGGGAGTGTATTGGGCTGTAAGGGGAGCATGGGGGCTGCCAAGGGATCAGGGAGCATGGGGCTGTCAGGAAGGGTCAGACATGCAAAGGCTTGGCCTTACCACTGCAGGGGCGCACGCGGGAAAGGAAAATCAGATAAATAGAAGGGTCCGAATGATTGTCGAGAGGGTTCTTCATCTTCTTCTTCAGCTCTCCTTCTTCATTTTCAACCTCTCCTCCAACTTGAGAATAAGGAGCTCCAGAGGCCGATTTTCCTCCAGTAAATGTATTCGAAGCCACCATTGTACAGTGAGGAATGAGAGACTGTAAACAAGAATATTATAGTGGATTTATCCTCCTCAAACGCCCGTGTACGTAGGCATTATGCCAAACCACATAAACTCATGTGTTCATCTCTTTCATTTCTCTGCACTTATGTTTTCCATTCACTGCCATGGACGTATACATCGCCACCGTACAACCATACTGGAACACTGCTGAGGGCTCCAAACAATACCGAACGAGGCCCAAGTCTCTCCAATGGGTTGAGAATGACTCTTTCTCCCCTTCCAGCCTGTTGTGCGATTTTTAGAGCATCAACAACAATATTATTTCAACACGACCTCATTATTAACATCTTGAACTTCTTAAGTATCTCGTGTATTCCTTAATTTCCATTGATCTCCTTAATTTTCAGAATGAGTGAGATCGATGGGTGAAATATATTTTATTAAATATTAGCTTAGAGACTAAGATGATCAAATGATCGGCTTACTCACTAATCATAGGAATCTCGTGATTTCAGTTATGCATGTGTGCATCCCTTAAACATGCTTCTTCCCTTTTGTCGTGTTTCATCCTCGATGTCCAAAGAAATATATATATAAAAGATTGTGTTTGGATTAAGTTAGCTTTTAATTAGGAGTATAGAACTGGGCTAGATTTTTTTTTTTTCCGATCTGGTCTAAAACTCAAAATTCGGGTGTATGGCAGTTATCTGCTTTACACCGAGCTATTAAGATAAACTCGGATCCGGTTATGGATCCGGTTTTATGACACGGTTATCTGTAACTGGGTCCCTTTTTTTTTAAAAAAAAAAATCCTACTTCCAAAACGACATCGTTTTAGAAGTAGAAATTCTTTCTCTATCAGTCTATCTCTCAGACTACTCTCGACGAATCCTCAGACGAATCCTCAAGCAGAAATTCTTTTTTCTTAGACTAGGATTTTCCCATCTCTCAGACGAATCATCTTCTTTTTTTCTCAAGTCTCTCAGCTTCTCACAAGTCGCTCGAATGACGAGTCCGAAATCCTAGTCTCAGCTTCTGTTTGCCCCATCTCTCTCTCTCAATTATGAAACCTACGGTATGTTCATCTCTCTCTCTCAAGTCTTTTCTTTTATTTCTAAGTTGTGTAAAATGCATCTTAGGATGCTCAATATTCCGGATTGGTTGTATTCAAGAAGCAGATTCAATGATTATGGTATATTGTAGGAATAAACAGAGTTGCTCACGTGTTTGACAAAATGTTGAAGAGAAAAACCAACTAACTCAAGTTAAATAGACAAGGGACCAAATGAAAAATCTACCTTTTGCAATTTCTTGAGCTGTTGTTGAATCACTTGCACTTACAAATTTAGTGCAAAACGGTAGTTTATTATTTTCTTGTTTAGTAGCCACTCATCCATGCTTCTGATTTCTGAATATGCCAAGATCTAAAATTCAAAAGCCTGTCACGACCGAAAGGGATGCATTTTTCCATGATAAAATAGTAGATGTCGGACTGACTGTTTGGCTAGACAGTAGTCAAGCAAAAACATTTCACCAATTGGGGGGGGGGGGGGGGGGGACCAAAAATGGTTCCCCTTGATTTTTACAGTACTGGTGGTGGAGTATGATGACATTTCCTCCAATTCACAATGAAGTACCAATCAACCTCTCTGTAAAAGGAGCATTACGTGTGCAGAATATCTTAGATGCTTTCTCTGTGATCTCAGCAACCCAAAGTGTAACATTTCTTAATTTAAAAGAAAGAGAAGATTGTTTTCCTAAACTTGGGTCTCTAACTAGGTGGCACCCTTTTTTTTTTTTTTTTTTTTTTTACCACAAACTTGGGTTTGGCACCGGTGCTAGAAATGTGATTTTATATTTTTTTGGTTATCACTAGTAAACTGTATTAACTATTGATTTGATTTTTATTATATTTTTTTTCTTATGTTTAAAACAGATAGAATGTAGTTTTAGTGATAGTGTTGGTAGTTCTAGTTTAGCTTATATTTTATTAGACATGGAGAAAGACACTAGTCCTTTAGTGCATTCCTCCATGAATACCGCAAACCCCATGCCCTCACTATCTCTCATTCCAAAGCCAAAAAGAGCCACGAAGGCTACCAACCAACCTATTGTATGTGATCATTTTACAAGGGTTGAACATGTTGATTCTATTGAACCTAATGCTCAATACAATTATTGCTTGAAACTTTATGGATGCCATTATAAAAATGGCATTTACCAATGCTTACCTCTGGATTCTGTCTGTGATTATAAAGTTTTAGTGCTGACAATGTACACTTGATTTGATATTGCTTAAACTTGTGTTGCAAATGAAAGAAATCAATTTTTTTCCCAATTTCAGATTCAAGATGTGAAGAGTAGTAGCATTGTATTAGTCTAATTAGTTATGATGTATTATTGTTTATTTTGTTCTTTGTAAATTAATATTTTGCATTGTAATGTAACAACAATATTATTTATTTTACATTTTTATTTATTTTATTTTAAAAAAATTAAAAAGTGTTTAAATTATTTTTTTAAAAAAAATCTGGGCAATTTAAACATGATATCGTAATTTTTTTAAAAAAAAATGCTATAAAAATATTTTTTAAATTTTAAACAGTTTTTTTTTTAAAATAGTATTAATAAATCTGGATATCTAAATCCGGTTGCAATTCGGATATCCAGATTTATAATCAAAAAAAGAAAAAATCTGGATATCCGAATTGAATCTGGGTGGATAATCGCTCAATTTTTAAAATCCGGATCCGGTTCTGGTTGCACACCTCTACTTTTAATTAGAAATATATTTATGCGATTATTTTAGCTTGAGCAGAAGATCGATCATATATATCTTGGTTTTGTTAATGCACACATGCATACCACAATATGTAGTCTTAATCAGGTAGAAAAAAAAAATAATAAATTAAAATTTGTGGTTAGGTGTGCAAGGCCCACAACCTGATCTATCATAACACCATGAAAGATTATTAGAATTCCGGCCCCTAGCTAGCTCCCAACTCTCTTTTAATGAAATATTCTAATCATCACCTGTAATATTTTTATTTTAAATAGACAAAAATATCATTGTTTTTTTTTCTTAATTACAAAGGTTATATTTTGAGCGATTTAAAGATGAGTTGAGTATTATTATTCACTATTATTTATAAATTTTAACTCACAAATCTCACAACTATTCATAAATCATATCAACTCAACTCATCTCATCTCAGTTTCTTATATGAAACTGAAGAATTATTTTATTCTAAATAAAAACAAAAGATGAAAAAGTTTTAATTATATATATTATATATATATATAGTTTAAATAGTTTGATAAATCTAGGTCTTATTTGGTTTTACAACTCATCTCATCTCATCTGATCATTATAATTTTTTAAAATTTTCACACAAAATAAAATAAATAATTCAACTTTTTCAAATCTCAAAATAAAAATAATATTAAAAAAATATATTCTAACAATATTTTATTCAACTTTTAATTTTAATTTTAACTCATCTCATCTCATCTATAAAAACAAAAAAGGCCTTAAGACTGTTTTATTATTTACTATTTAACTCAATAATTATCCCAGAGTGAGTGACTTTATAATACCCAGAAATTAAGCAAAGTCGACACTGAATTATTCAGGAAAGCAATTGATCTGAAGTTGCAAAAAAATAAAAAAATTATGGGTGCAGTTGTAACCATGGTAATCTGTCTTTCAAGCTCTCTATTTCTGTATCTTCTCTTCGCTTTCATCAAGGTTCTTCACAAACTGTGTTGGACTCCATATCTCATCAAGTATCAAATGCTTTCACAAGGAATCAGAGGCCCTTCCTACAGATTCATCAATGGAAACTCCATTGAAATTTCCAGCATGAAAAAGGAGGCCATGAGCAGGCCCATGAATTTATCCCATGATATATTTTCCGAAGTTCAGCCTCATATTCACTCATGGGTCAACAAATATGGTAATAACAACTCCAACTATGTTTTTCTGAATCTTAGTTGCAAGGAATATTTCAATAAATTAGGTCAAATTTTTAATTTTTCTGCTTGATCTGGTACTGCAGGGAGGAATTATCTTCAATGGCATGGCTCTAAAGCTGAATTGGTAATAACAGAACCAGAGCTTATAAAAGAGATACTGAACAATAAAGACAGAGCTTATCGAAAGGAAGAGGCGGAAGGCTATCTCAAGAAGCTCTTAGGAGATGGACTGGTGACAACCGACGGAGAAAAGTGGGCAAAGATGCGAAAACTGGCCGATTATGCTTTCCATGCAGATAGGCTGAAAGTAAGCTAGATCTCAGTGCTTCTACTGCATGCATGCTATTTACTGTTTGTTGAAGAACATGTACTTTAAGTGGGTATTTTGGAAGGACAGAATCTCCTTATTTTGTGAACTTTTTTCAGATCATGGTTCCAGAAATGATCGGTAGTGTGGAGGTGATGCTAGAAAGGTGGAAACTTCATGATGAAGGCAAAGAGATTGAGGTTTATGAAGAATTCAATCTATTGACATCAGAAATTATTTCCAGGACAGCTTTTGGTAGCAGTTACTTAGACGGGAAGCACGTTTTTCAGATGTTGATGAAAATGGAGTTGTTAGCATTCAGAAATGCGGATAAAATAAGGTTTCCTGGCATGAGGTTTGTCCAAATCTCTGAAACTGGCGAACATACATAGAAGCATACAGCAACTACTCCCATATGAACAATATTTCTTGGTGATTTATTGCTAGTTTTTCAGTTCCCATGTCCTCTATTAATATTCATTTATCCATTCTACAGTAAAATTTATAGAACGGTGGATGAAATTGAGTCAGAAAAGCTTGGAAATGGATTACGTGACTGTATATTAGAGATCATTAAGAAAAGAGAAGAGAAGGTTAGGGCCGGGGAGGTGGCCAGCAACTTTGGAGGCGATTTTCTTGGAGTTCTTATAAAGGCTCATCAGGATGACAATGCAAACCGAAGAATTTCCATAGAAGATCTGGTGGATGAGTGCAAAACATTTTACATTGTTGGACAAGAAACCTCCAACGGTTTGCTTGCTTGGACTGTCTTTCTTCTGGCAATCCACACGAAATGGCAAGAGGAAGCAAGAAAGGAGGTGCTCAAAATATTTGGCCACCAAAATCCAAACCCAGATGGCATCACAAAACTCAAGACCGTAAGAAGTCGTCATGATATAAACCCAATATTTAATTAGTTGGCGGTGAAAATGGCAGAACTACACATGATCCCATGCTAGCTCTTAATTTTTTCTTGAATTTTTCCAATGCAGATGAACATGATCATCAATGAGTCTCTTCGGTTATACCCTCCGGTAGTTCGAATAATAAGGAAAGTTGTCAGGAAAGTTAGACTGGGGTTAAATCTCACACTTCCAGCTAATCTGGGCCTGTGCATCCCAAATCTAGCAGTTCACCATAACCCTCAAATGTGGGGAGAAGACGTGCATCTTTTCAAACCAGAGAGGTTCTCAGATGGGGTTGCCAAAGCTACAAACAACAACGCAGCCGCTTATATTCCCTTTGGCATGGGACCTCGAAACTGTGTTGGCTTGAACTTTGCCACCACCCAAACAAAGATTGCTCTTTCAATGATTCTTCAACGCTACGCCTTCACTCTTTCGCCAGCATATGTCCACTCACCTGTTCCGCATCTCACCCTTCGTCCACAACATGGTATTCAGATAGTGCTGCAGTACTCTTCGTGAACAGTACCAGATCATCAAATGGCGCCATCATGTGGCCGGGATGTCGTGTATTGATCATGTTATTTACATGCTTTTGTGTGTTCTGTTGACGGGATATTCCCTCAATTATTATACATTTCGGTCATTCTAGATAAAGCATATTAAGGGAATCCAAAGTGTAATCTGCAACTGCTCCGTTGATAGAATTTGCCCACTTCTTTTGCCATACGCGGTTAATCACCTGCTACATTTTAAACGTGTTATTTATGCTAGTCGCACACCCGAGGTGTGCAAGACATTATTAAATATTGATTTCTATTCTGTTTCATATTTTATTTATAACTTGATTGTGTGGATTAAGTTGTTTAAGCATAGACTTCTTTTCGTAGGAGAGGTTTGGATTCAAAACTCACCTCAACTCTTCTTATCATTACAATTTTTTTAAATTCCCACAAAAAATATAATAAACAATTCAACTTTTTCAAATCCCAAAATAACTTTTTCAAATTCTCACACCAAATATAATAAATAATTCGACTTTTATTCTATTATTCACAAAAAATCTCAATCCATCTCAACTTATCTCTGAATCCAAACATCTCCTTACTATTTTTTTTTTAAAAACAAAGGTATAAATGAAATAAGATAAAGTGATTATAATTAGTAAAGCAATAACTAACGGGAAGGACAAAAGACATGCAATCAAATGGTAATATATATGGCTAATGCTAGGTATACTAGTCGTGGAGTGCAGAAGTTCGGCACAATCGTTTTGAAAAATAGTAAAATTTATTATTAAAAATTTAATTTTTTTTATATAGATTCTATATTTACTCACTTTATATATGTAACACTTCTCTTTAACTTTATATACCTGGGTGGACCCACTTACGTTTATAAACTTAAACTACCTGCCCGCAACAGTATCAGGGGTAGGTAGATTGCCCATCCGTTCCTTGGTGGGATTGGCCGATCAAAACTGCTACGTGGCAACCGCTTGTACGTGGCAAATAGGCCGAAACATTGACCCGCCCAATAAAATTTTGGCCCGACCCAACTTGGCCCGCAAAAGCCAGCTAGGAAAAATAATCCAACCGGACCTGAACCATTCAGGTCGGGCAAAATTACCGATTTTATCGAACCTAAGATGCCGAAGAAGAACAGCCCATAAGGTGGTTTTGGTTCACTCTACCTTCGAGCCAGTATTTGGCACTAAAGCTCATGGACTCCCCCGGCTCCCTCCAAGGCGAGCGCGAGTTCCACAACGAGCTATCCATCGTCTCCGCTCTCCACTCTCCTCACATCCTCTTTCTCCTCAACTTCTCCTCGAACCCCCGCCGCCACAAGCTCATCCTCGTCTACGAGTACATGCCCAATCATAGCTTACAGGACGCACTGCTCGACAACAAGTGCTCGGAGCTCTTGGGTTGGAAGAAAAGATTTGACATTGTTCTTGATATTGCCACTGGTCTGTCTCACCTCCACCATTCCTGTCACCCACCGGTAATCCATAGCGATATTAAGCCTAGTAATATTCTGTTGGATGCTAATTTCAAGGCCAAGATTGGGGATTTCGGTTTAGCAAGGTTGAAGACTGAGGATCTTGTAGATAAAAGGGAAGGTGGAGTGGTTGAGGCTGGAGAGGATAACGGGTCGATTTTAGAGGAGACAGAGAGCGTGACGACTGGGTTCGATGAAGTCGGTGGGATGGTTGTCAAGGGTCCCCGGAGAGTTGCGTGGTTGGAATATTGGATTTAGAGGTGTCGCCAGAGTATGCGGCAGTGTCACCAGAAGCTGGGATCTCGATAAAACTAGCGCATCTGAGGGGTGCTTCGATAAAATCAGTGTCAATAGCGGCAAAGATTTGGCCGGTCATAGTAGAAAGAAAGGGGGTTCGAAGAGGGAGGAAGCAGCACAATGGAAGTGACTCTGAGTCTGGTAGAGTGAAGGACTACGTGATGGAGTCTTAAAAAGGGATTTTAAGACGCGGGTTGCAAACGACGGCCCGATATTCATCGGGTCAAAAGATTTTCAAAACCGATTTAAATGTCAACCCGACTTTATCGAGTCATATTTAATCGGGTCTTACGAGTTAGTCGGTTTATTAGATTTCTTGCACAGACCTATTGGCAAAGCTTACATGGAAGAGAAAGAAAGCAAAAAGAAAAAAGAAAAAAGCAAAGAGAAGGCCAAAGTAAGCCTTCTTCCGTCGAGTTCCAGACCAGATGCTTCTTTGAAGCAAACAACATTTTCGAATGTAAAGCAGAGTCATTATTGGACCCTCAAGAAATTAGTGGGAGGCCAAGTCAAGTGTTTCAATGTTCTAAAGCAAGGGCTAATCACGAAATCTGGGTTGAACTGCTTAAATAACATTTAGAACATTGAAGCAGATCGTGCGAGGCCACAACCCAGATTTCGTAGGACTTTGAAGCATTTCTCAACCAAGAAATAGAAAAAGGAAACCAGCTTCGGCCTTCACAATTGATATATTAAAAAAAATAGAGGAAAACGAACGTGCTTGGAATTTCAAGAAGAGAAGTCTGCCTGCAAACTAGGCTTCTCAAAGATGATGCAAACTAGGCCTCTCAAAGATGCTTGGAAGTTGACAGCTGCATGATTTTGAGGTTGAAGACTAAGGGAGATTCGAGTCTTGTGCATGACAAAATAACATAGCCTCTTTTACCTATAAATGAAATAAGTTCATGGATGAAGAAGAGAGAACAGTGAAGGCTTAAACTAAAAATATACAACGATTGTGACTCTAAACTTTGAATTCAACAAAAGTTTTGCCTTTCACTTCTGTGCTGCTATGGAATCCAACAAAATAGTCTTAATCAGAGTTCTTTGGCCATTTGTGTTTGAATTTGACCTCCTAACAAAGTGCCTCTACAAAGTCCCAAACAACATAGATCAGATAAAGGAAAAGTGCAGCATCATTCAACAGATCATTCCTTTTCATTTTATGTATTGTCGGTCTAAATAATAGCTGGTACGAATTGGGTTGTTCGGGATGGCGATTGGGCGGTCAAAAATCGAAGAAACTGGCTGTCCATGAGTTCCCAGGTGTTGATTACAGAGTTTGGGGATAACGAATGCTTTGGGTCTATAAGATGGAAATGGGAAACGGGTCTGAGGAAGATGATACAGGAACCAGAGCAAGTTAAGGGAGGTTTAGGGAATGCGAAGAAGAAGATGAGAAGAAGAACCTGCAAACGAGGAAGCTGCGTCGTTGTCGTCGTCTGTTCTTCGGGAGGGACTTTCGTCTTCTTACAGGTTGAAGACGTTGGGAGCAGCTTTTCGAGTTGCAGGGAATTCAATTCTGAGAAAAGATATTCACAACAGTGAATTATGCAACCACTGCGTAATCGTTTTGAAAGAAGTGAATAAAATATAGGACCCACATAAAAAAATTAATATTTTAATAGTAGACCCTACTCATTTTTAAAACGATTACGCAACAGTTATATAATTCAATTATTCTTTAATTCTTCAAGAGTGAATGCTGCGTTTTATTTCTACGTGGACCCCGATTACACGGGGATTCCCAAGAGATTGCAACAAGAGTTTCTCTAGGCCGATTGCCCAGACGGGACAGGTGCAGGTGACCCACCCCCACTAGGACTCAATTTTTTATGATCCAAAAACGACATGGATATGAAACAACGAAATATTATAAAACTGCCAAAAGCTTGACAAAGGGGTACGTACAGAGACTTCAGAAGTCTTGAAAGCGGTGCTCGCTTTTTTTTGCCAAAGCGGTGCTCGCTTTTTTTTGCCCAGACTTTTAATATATATATATATATATATATATACACTAGTAAAGGGCAAATACGTGCATTGCACGTGTGCCCAATTGTAGAAATATAAAAAATATTTTAAAAAATAACATTTATGAAATTTAAAAATATGAAATAATAAAAAATAAGTTAATATATATAATTATAAAATGTAATAGTTGTATCCATATTTTAAGATTTTCATTGATTATAAAGATAATTATATATATTATCTTCAAAATATTTATGATTATAATATAGGAATTTGTATGAACATATTTATAATTACACAATTTTCTATATATATAATTATATATATTATCTTCAAAATATTCATATAATTTAACACTTAACACTAAATAATTTAATCATATAAATCTTTATAATAAGTGTTAAATAATTTAATCATATAATTATAATTCAATAATATAACAATTTATTAGTATCATAACAATTTAATCATATAATAATTTAACTAAGTGTTATATATCCTACCCTTTCCGTGGGCCTTTCAACTGGTTTGTAATATATTAATTTATGTGGGTCTAATTGGTTAGTTGGGAATTTGAGTGTATTTTTTTTTATTACTACCATTAATGGTTGTGGTATTATTTTTTATCATTATTATTATGGTCAACGTAAAATCTATTTTATTTTATTTTATTTTATCTTGTATCTTATTTATTTTTGATAGGGTCTTTGTTCTGTAGTGATTTGTGTCTAATGTTTTGAGATATTTGTTTAGATTATCAGTATGTCTGTAAATTAGGGCCCAACCCGTTTACCCTCTGAAGCCTGGCCCCTCTAGACCCACCCCCAAAACTAAGTCGTTTTGGAGGTTTAAGAATCAAATGGAACATCTTATTCTTCTCCTCTCCGTCATTGAGCCGCTCACCTCAGCTTTTTTTTTGCCTTCCGTTTTCATCTGCTTCTTGCATCCAATGAAAACCCTAAGCTTTCATCTCTTTCTTTCTTTCTCTGAATGCGCCGCACGACATGTTCTTCTTCTTCCTTCAATTCTCGATTTTTTTTCTCCTTCCTGCTGCCGGCGCCATCCACTTTCTCGAATCCAACCAACGCCACCGACTGGTTCTTCTTCTTCCTTGGTTGCCACCGCAATCACACCTCTCGGTAAGCCACCCCGAACTCATCCACTCTCATTTCCGTCTAAGTGATGTCAATTTTATTTTCATTTATTCCTTCATGTCGGAATTTTTTTCTTCCATTGTGTATTTGGGTTTAACTCGGAGCTTTTTTATTTTCCTTCTTTTGTTTGTTATATGTTTTTCTGTAAATGTATTTTTTTAAAGTGTTTTTATTTCTGTGATTTCTGTTTTATTTGTGTTTTGTACATACAGATCGAAGAAGATTAATTTTTTTTTTAAAGTCGTGTAGTTCTTTTTTTTTTTCTGTATAAATCTTAACAGATCTTCATATATTTGAAGAGCTTGTGTTCAAATCTGTGTAGTGGCATTTTTTTTATTTGCTTTCAGATCTGTGAAGACTCTTCGTCATCTCCTCTCTTTCTCTGCTTCTCCGTCTCTTTAATCTATGTTTCTCTCTGAACAGATCTTCACATATTTGAAGAGATCATGTTCAGATCTGAGTTATTTTTTTCGTCGATGTTTAATTTTTTTTCAATGTGGTTTTCTCTTCTTTTTCTTGTTTTTTGTTATTTCCATCGTGCATCTGTATGTTAATTCCATCGTGAGTTATTTTTTTCAATCTGGTTTTGTTGTGATTTTTCTTTCCGTATAGATTTGAACATGTCTTATATATTTGACGAGATAGTGTTCAGATCTGAATAGTTTATTTTTTTTTTATACTTTTTCGTTGATCTCAAATCTGAGTTGTTGTAGAAATTTAGGCAGCGTATGGTTCCTGTACACAGCAAAGAAGTGAAATTTTTTTGCGTTTAAATTTGTTATTCCTGCAGACTGGATTCGACGTACATTTTTTTTTTATGGGTGCCTAAATTTTTTTTTTCACTCTGATCTGATCTGCTCTGTTTTTTCTTTTGTTTGTTGTTTGTTGTCTGTTTTTTCTTTTGTTTCTTCTTCTATCGTGAATCTACAGATAAATCAGTGGATGTTTTTTATTTTTGTTTTTTTTTATGCTCTATAGATCTCAACATATCTTCACATATTTGAAGAGATCGTGTGAATATATTTATGTCGTTATTTTGCTATCATTTTTGTTTGGCTGTGATCTAAAATTTTGTGGATCCTTTGAGTTTATAAAGTTCTTTGTTATGTTTTGTAGATCTGTGGTTCTACTTTTTATTTGTTAGATATTTGTCTTTGGAAGTAAGAGAGATGTCGGATATTATTTCTCACATCTAAAAATCTTATTACTTTTTTTCCCTGTTTTTTTTATGGCGAATCTGTAAAGAAATGAATGGATGTTGTTTCTTTAGATTTTTTGTTTTATAGATGTAGATCTCAATACAAATAAAAGTTTAGAGTTTTATTTTTATTTTTTTTGTAGATTTATGTATCTGTTATTTATTTGTTATAGTTTTGTTCTTTTTTTGTCTCTTGTCTCATTTTACATTTTTGTTGGTTGTGTGCAGTTTTTCTTCAAGTCTATTGTACTTCATATTTGGTTTTTTTTTTTTCACATGACCATTTTTTCTTTATATTTCGAATTTGGCAGATGTAGATATTTATCTTTATAATTTTGAACAAATTTGTACCTCTAACTCTGATTTTGGGTATTTGTAATTCAAATCTGTTATGTAACAGATTCCTTTTTCTTGGTTTGTTTATTTTGTTATCTTAATTTTTTTTTTTCTTATTGGTGGAGCAGCTCTCCTTCTGCATTTTGTGTCCTCTAGAGGAGGTAAGAGATCTTTGCATATTTACATGTTTGTGGTTGTGATTTTTTTTTT
Organism: Juglans cinerea; assembly: GCA_961763995.1. NCBI lineage: Eukaryota > Viridiplantae > Streptophyta > Magnoliopsida > Fagales > Juglandaceae > Juglans > Juglans cinerea. Next base: position 22,053,567 of record CAUIVZ010000011.1, read on the forward strand.
ATATGTGATTATTAAGCTTGCAAGTGTAAAGATGTAAAATATCAAGCATATTTGTGTAAGTGAGAATCTTATTTCACAGCTTTTAACGATGTGCATATTTCACAGCTTTCTAATTTTTTAACTTGCATATGTAGCAACTATGTGATAAATAGTTTGCACTTTGCATTTTAGCACATCTGTTTATATCAGAAATTTATTTTACACTTTTTAGAGATGACCATATGTAGTTTTATTGTTTTAGTTTGTTGTCTGTAGCTTTTTAACTTGCATGTGTAGCAACTATCTCATAAACACTCTGCAGTTTGCATTTTAGCATATTTGTTTAGATGAAAATTTATTTTAAAACTTTTAGAGATGATCATATGAAATTTTATTCTTCAAGTTTGTAGGCTGTAGTTTCTTGTCGTGCATGTGTAACACTTTATGATATGTATTTTAGCATATACGTTTAGATAAGAAGCTTATTTTACAGCTTTTAAGGATTGATCATATGCAGTTCATTTTAAGCACCATCATAAATACGGTTGGTCTTCTAGTTTGCAGTCTATAGTTTTCTATCGTGCATGTGTAGTGACTATCTGCAAAACAATCTGTGGTTTGGATCTTAGCATATTTGTTTACATGAGAACTCTATTTTCTACGTTTTAGATAGTTTGTACCTTGTAATTTTCTAATTTGGATGTGTATGAACCACGTGATAAAAACAAATAGAATATATGATGTAATTGAAAACAAAAATCGACAGTCATATCAGTTTCAATATAATTTAAAGTCAATGAATAATTAACTAACAAGAAAAGCGAGACAGTCACCTACGGTATTAATTTTGAAAGTAAGAAGACATCCATCATATTTGTTTAGATGGTAATTTTGTTCCTTCAGTTTAGTCTATAATTTTTGAACTTATGTGTACTAATCATGTGATAAATGGTTTGCAGTTTGCAATTTTTTTACTAATTTATGTTTATAAACATGCCATAAGAGCATATATGGTATGTGACATAATTGGAAACAAAAACAAACAGATGCATATCATTAGACTTAAAAATAAAAGGAAAATTTATTAGAGAAGAAAAATAATTACATACCTAGTTATTTTTGAAATTTCAAAGCGAGGAACAATTCTATCAACCCTGAGCCACTGAATGTTTGCACGATGTGAGTGAGGATTTTGATTTTAAACGTGAGAGAATTAACAGTAAGTAAAACGGAAGAGGAAATGGAGTAGAAAGTAAAAGATGAGGAGAATTGCTTTTATATGAAATGCCAACCGGTGGAAGCTGCAGAAGAGAAGAATAAGAAAATATTAGCGAAGCGGTGGTAGAAAAGTATCTCCAGAAAATAAAGGAAACAGATTAAAAAATTATTTAGAGAATAGCAGAACTTACGAGAAAGAAGTGGAAAAGGAAAGAAGGATATAATACATAATACATTCCAGAACAGTAATTCCTATGCTTTACAAAAAGAAAAAAGAAAAAAGTGATTTTACACAAAAAATGCTATTCGGAGCACTGCCAAAATTGGCAAATAGGCTCACAAATTTAATGGCACAAGTGTAAAAGGGCAAAAATAGAAATAAAAGTAGATCACTGCAGAATCGAAGGATAGATGGGGAAAATAAATAGAAATGGAAGAAGTAACGGACGACACCTGCTGGTGGAAGCGCCAGAAGTAGAATAATAAAGAATTAAAAATTAATAAATTTTTACAAATCTGATAAGACTATACTGGAGTCGGTGGAAGTGGTGGAAGAAGAAAGTGGAAAGCAGAAAGCGTGGTAGAAAGAACTGGAAAGGATAAAGGTGTAAATCTAATTCAAAAGCAGGGGTATAATTGGCATAAAAATAGATTAAAAGTACAAACAAAGGATGCAAACGGAAAATGATTAAAAAAGTAAGGGTAAATATGGGAAAAAAAAAAATTTAGAAAAAGTGAATGAGTAGAACGGAAATAGATTAGAAATGTAAGGGTAAAAAAGGAAAAAAAAGTGTACAACACCTGCCTGCTTATTGATGCTTATTATATATAAGATATATATATATAGGGTGGCTCTACGGCCATAGCTCCCGGAGCTACCGATAGTGTAAAATGAGGTGTTTTTTTTGTTACTTTTTTATACATGTATTTTTTTAATATTGTAAAATATTTTTTTAAAAAATAAAAGAATAATAATATCATTAAAAAATATTTATTTAATCACTAAGTAAACAAAAAATATTAAAAAAATATAACAGTATCGGGAGCGATAAGAGTAGCTTTACTCATATATATATATATATATATATATTTATATTGTTTTATATTTAAGGTTGTCATTGATCAGACTTTAGTGGACAAATTTCGTGCATAAATTTGTAAAAAAATACAAAGTGTAGTTATCCAAAATTGAAATAATTATAGAAAATTGAATATATTTTTTTTTGGCGATTGTGACCCTAATATAAGAGTCTTGACAAAAGTATCTAAGTATTAGATTATGAGAAAGGATATTTATAATTATGAAAAAAATAAATAAAATATAAGATTTATATAAAAAAAAAAATTAATTTTTTAATATTATATTTTTTCAGAACGATTATGCGAAGATTACCCTTCATAATTATATATAAAATTACTTTCTTTCTTGGCCAGGAAAGAGACGGCAGGCCCAGTAAGAAAGAAGCCACAACGTCATGCATCAAGTGGCAGCTGTTCAATTTCAATTTTTCTAGAACATAATCCCTTCTCCTTGCAGGATCTCCTACTCATTTCGTTGACTCTGTACAAAAAATTTGTCCCAAAGTTGAAGAGAAAGCGAGAAAAGTGAGATACCATTCTCAAGTTACTAAACAACAGTATGGGTGCAGTTGCAGCCATAGTAATCTTTCTTTCAAGCTCTCTGTGCCTGTACTTCCTCATAGCTCTCTTCAATGGTCTTCACAAACTGTGGTGGATTCCAAATCGCATACGGACCCAGATGGGTTTACAGGGAATCAGAGGTCCTTCCTACAGATTCATCCATGGAACCACCAAGGAAGTTCTCAGCATGAAAAGGAGGCCATGAACAGGCCCATGATCAATTTCTCCCATGATATATTATCCAGAGTTCAGCCTCATATTCACTCATGGATTAACATTTACGGTAACAAGTGCAACCATGTTTTTCTGAATCTAAGATTGATCATTTTTTATTTTATTTTATTGTTTATTTTTTCTCTGGTGCAGGGAAGAATTATCTTCAATGGTATGGCTGTAAAGCTCAATTGGTCATAACAGAACCGGAGCTTATCAAAGAGATACTGAACAATAGAGACGGAACCTGTCGGAAAGTGAAGACTGAAGGCTATATAAAGAAGCTCTTTGGAGATGGGCTCGTCACTTCTGAAGGTGAAAAGTGGGCAAAGATGCGTAAACTGGCCAATTATGCCTTCCATGCCGAGAGGCTCAAAGTAAGCTCTTAGTGTGGAAAGTGAGCATTTTTCAGAAAAAGTTCAATACCAAAAGCATGGCTATATATTAGCTCATATCATTAATCAGTATGTACGGATTCCTGCTATAATAACAGAAGGGACAGAATCTCTTAATTTTGTGAACTTTAAGAAGGGTTTTATTTTTCCAGAGTATGATTCCAGCAATGATCAGCAGTGTCGAGGTGATGCTTGAAAGGTGGAAATGTCATGAAGGCAAAGAGATTGATGTTTTTGAAGAATTCACTCAAACGACATCAGAAGTGATTTCCAGGACAGCTTTTGGTAGCAGTTACTTAGATGGGAAGAAAGTCTTTCAGAGTTTGGTCAGAATGACCTTGATATCATCCAGGAATGTTTATGAACTCAGGTTTCCTGGCATCAGGTAACTCCACAACTCTATAACATGGGAGTACAGAGCTCCTCCCATTTTTAAAGATTCTTTGTGCATGATTTGCTTTTCTCGTACTCATTTCCATTAATCATTCGTCCATTTTGCAGTAAAGTTTATAAAACCGATGATGAAATCGAATCAGAAAAGCTTGAAAAGGATTTACGCAACTCTATATTAGAGATAGTCAAGAAAAGAGAAGAGAAGGTAATGACCGAGAAGATAGCCAGCTTTGGGGATGATTTTCTGGGATTGCTTGTAAAGGCTCATCACGATGCCGATGCTAACAAAAGAATTTTAGTTGAAGATCTGGTGGATGAGTGCAAGACATTTTACTTTGCTGGACAAGAAACCACAAACGGGTTGCTTTCATGGACTGTCTTTCTTCTAGCAATACACACAGAATGGCAAGAAGAAGCAAGAAAGGAGGTGCTCGAAATATTTGGCCACCAAAATCCAAACCCTGATGGCATCACGAAGCTCAAGACCGTAAGAAGTCATGATATAAACTCACATAAGTTTCTAGAGTAAATTGCAGAACACATCCATTTCGGCTACATATCCCAAATTCTTATTTTCTTTTGTTGTATTTTGTCCGATGCAGATGAGCATGATCATCCACGAGTCTCTACGATTATATCCTCCTGCACTTTCAATCACAAGAAAAGTTGAAAGTAAAGTTAGACTGGGATTAAATCTCACAGTTCCAGCTGATCTGATCTTGTTCATCCCAACTATAGAAGTTCACCATAACCCTCAAATATGGGGAGAAGACGTGCATCTTTTCAAACCAGAGAGGTTCTCAGAAGGAGTTGCCAAAGCCACTAACAACAATACAGCCGCTTATATTCCCTTTGGCTTGGGATCTCGAAATTGTGTTGGCTTTAACTTTGCCACCACAGAAGCAAAGATTGCTCTTTCGATGATTCTGCAACGCTATGCTTTCACCCTATCGCCAGCCTATGTCCACTCACCTGTTCAGCATTTTACCCTTCGCCCACAACATGGAGTTCAGGTAATGCTGCACTCCTTGTGAAGACCAGAAACTGGCAGGGAAAAAACAAATGGACAGAACACCAGACACCAACGCCTTGGAATGTGGTACCTGTTTTTCTGCTTTGTATTATAATATGATAGTTTGGAAGAGTATTTGGTGAACAATATCTCATATATCCCGTATCCCAATATACATTCACTTTCAAATTGGTCACTTTCTCCATGTAAAATTGTTAAATATAACTTGAGACTACATTTTACAATTTCTGTATATATCTCAAACCGAAATTAGAAGGCTCCATTAAGGCATCGGAAGTTGTTATGATCCTGAAGGTTAAAAGTTTAACTAAATTAATATCTAACAGTTTTAGGACTTTTGGATCAATGGTTGGGTCTTTAACAATTGGTATCAGAGCAGGGACCACGTCATGGGTTCAAGTCACGGAGGGGGCGACCTATAGGCTGGATTAAAATGTCTTGGTACTTTGTATGGGCATAGTGTTAAGTCATTAAATACTGATAGATGAATGCAGCTACCAAAAGGGGAAAGGGCTACCACCGGGTTATTGTCGATAGAATTGGCTGCCGTGGACGTCAGATTCGGAAGCGTGGTGGAATGTTATGATCCTGAGAGTTAAAGGTTTAACTAAATTAATATCCAACAGTCCTAGAACTTTTGGATCAATAGTTGGGTCTTTAACAGAAGATGTTTTGTGAGCTTATCCCCTATAGATAAGGAGACACTTGAGGATTTTTTTGTCACTTGGATGGACGAAAATGTCCTCTTAAGATTAAGTCTGGCTACAGCTCATTTGATTGTTTTTTTTTTTGGTAATTTTCTCATCATTTGGAAGGAAAACTGAAAAGCCCTTCAAGATGTTTCGGTTGTGGCCTTTGGGGTTACCCTTTTGATCATTGTACGCACGTTAACAATTTTGCCACTATGATTGCAATAACTTGCACCTTGTTCTATTGGGTTTTTCCATCTTTTCACTATTGTTGGTCGTTTTCTTCCATAGCGATGTCTTCTCTCTCTTTGTTAGTGTTGCTTCGCATGGCAGTTTTGCATTTCTTAGGCACGTTTCATCTTTTCCTTGGTTTCTCACTATCCCACTCAGATTTTTTACTGTCAGTCTCAAAGAAGTTAAAACTAACACAATTTTAACAGTTCGCCTCTTGCTTTTTTAACATCACGCCAACTAATATTCAATCCCAAAAGTGGGAGGCCGTGAAGTGTAAAGTAACGTCACGTTGTGTCAAAAGAAATAAAGATGTTAAAGAAGAGAAAGACGAAGAGGAATGGATGCTTGGAAAATTGGAAGGTCGTGGCAAATGATTGGACAACTGATTACGAAGACAAGCACCAGAAGCAAAACCCTTGTTCCGAATCACCCCCTTAGCACGAATGTCGTTTCCAATTAGTTTCTCCACTGGATGGGATGAGCTTGGGATGTGAGAGCATTCTTTGCTTTCCCTTGCGTCCGAGCACTCTTTTCTTTGTTTTAAGTAAAAAAAGATTTTATTAATACAAGTAGTTAAACATATCCTAAATACACAGAAAGTATGTAAATGGAAACACCTAAATACAAGTTATGAACTAGGAACTAGCAAAGTCTAAAAAAAGAAGCATTTAAAATATCCCCATTCAGTACAAGAATTTTTTTCCAAAAGCAAAGAGTTCGAAAGAAAAACTCTCCAAATTCTACCCGCGAACGTTCTCTGTCATCAAAACAGTGTCCATTCCTTTCGAGCCATAAGCATCACATTAAGCATAAAAAGAATCATCTTCCAAATATCAGCAATATGATGGTTGCCTGTATATCCTTTCCAACAAGCCAATAAATCCACTACTCTTTTGGGCATCACCCAAAAGCTACACCCGACTTGCCGAAAATCTCATGCCAAATAGTCTTTGCCGCCTCACAATGCAGAAACAAATGATCAACTGACTCCCCATCTTTCTTGCACAAGTAACACCAGTCCAAGCAAATTATACCGCGCTTCCTCAAATTATCAGTTGACACAATGGCATGTTAGCACTTTATAATAAGAACGAATAGAAAACAATTGAATTTCCAGCATATTACCACAACATTCTATCATTTCCTCCCTCTCCATTTTTATGTCATACAATCTACTGAAAAAGATAGTAACAATCAACATTTTCCAATCATGAACATCTCTAATAAATCTCACATTCCATTGGAGAATATTATTGGAAAATGATACAGAATCAGCTACAATGACATCTTTATCCCTTGCCATTCTAAAAAGGGAAGAAAAAGCATTCTTAAGTGTCAAATCCACACACCAAAGATCATGCCAAAAGCGAATCATATCTCCTTCTCCAACCTTAAACAAAACGTGGTTAGCAAATCCCCCCCCCCCTACCCATTCCGTATGTACTTCCACAAACCACATCATGCACACTTCTAACTTGACACCAACTCCCCCAAGCCCTCCCATATTTAGCATCAATAATATTTTTCCATAATGTATCCCTCTCTAGTTGATATCTCCAAAGCCATTTACCAAGAAGGGCTTTATTAAAAAGCTCAAATTATGGATCTCCAAACCCCCACAAGTAATTGATGAGCATACTTTATCCCAATTTACAAGATGAAGCTTCCTGGTATCTCCAAGACCAACCCACAAAAAATTACGGAAGATTCTTTCATTTCTACTAGCCACCCCAACAGGCAAAGGACAAAGGGAAATAAAATATGTTGGAAGATTGGACAACGTACTTTTAATCAAAGTAATTCTTCTCCCTTTGGATAAATATATCATTTTCCATCCCGCTAGCTTTCTTTCTATTTTCTCGATCACACCATCCCAAATCGATAAAGATTTATAAAGGGCACCCAACGGAAGACCTAGATATTTCATGGGAAGAGATGAGATCTTACAACCTAAAATGTTTCCTCAAGTCCCTAGTATTCGAGATAGGACCCACTGGAACAATTTCTGACTTAGATAAGTTGACTCTAATTCTAGAAACAGCTTCCAAGCATAATAAAAGAGCTCTCAATGATCGAAGATGGTCATGATTAGGATCGCTGAAAATAAGAGAATCATCAGTGAACAGAAGATGTGAGACCTTGATACTACCATGAGAGACTCCTCCCACCAAAAAACCCAACATGAGATTCCCTTCCACAGCTGCATCAATCATTCTACTCAAAACATCCATAATAATAATAAAGAGAAAATGAGACAAGGGATCCAAACCTCGAGAACTAGTGAAAAATCTAGCTGGAGAACCATTCACCAAGATCGAAAATATAACTGTAGAGATACAATGTCTAATCCAAGCACACCATTTCACTCCAAAGCCATGTCTCCCAAGTAAATATAAAAGAAATTCCCAGTTGACATGATCCAAAAGTCTTTTCCATGTCCAGTTCCAGTTTAACAAGAATACCAAGAACTCCCTCTCTAAGTCTGCTTTCCAAACATTCACTAGCAACTAATACTGAATCAAGGGTTTGTCTCCCCTTAATGAATGCATTCTAACTTTTTGAAATGATCTTTTCCATCACCACACTCATACAATTGGCAAGAATTTTCGAAATGATCTTATAGACCCCATTGACTAGACTTATAGGACGGAAATCCTTCATCTCCACAACCCCCACTTTTTTGGAAATAAGAGCAATAAAGGTGACATTAAGGCTTTTCTCAAATTTTATGTACACATGAAACTCGATAAAAACCTTCATAATATTCTCTCTCACATATCCCAACAATCTTGGAAGAAAGCCATAAAAAAATCATCTGGACCCTGGACTTTATCACGTACCATCCCTCTAACCACATTAAGAATTTCCCCTTCCTCAAAAGGTCTTACCAGTCCACAAAGTGCTGGTCGACATGTCCTCAAACTAGCCCTTCAAGTTTGGGTCTCCAAGAGAAATCCTCCCCAAAAAGCGTCTCATAGAAAGTAACAATGTGGTCCTTAATATCCAAAGGATCTGAATTAATAGTATCCTCAGTTCGAAGTTGTTCAATGGCATTATTTCTGCCATGAGAGTTCTTCATAGGATAAAAAAAATTTAGTGCAATTATCATCTTCCTTAAGCCAGATAACCCGAGATTTTTGCCTCCATGAGATCTCCTCTAGTTTAGCAACCACCTCACATTTTCTCACTCTATCCTCCTCTGAAATTCCACCCATCACCTCCCTATCCTCCAATGATTGCAGTTGTTCAAAAAGAATCTTCCTTTGTTTATCCAAATTCCCAAATACTTTCGCATTCCAAATCTTTAAATCATTTTTTAAGGTTTTAAGTTTTCTAGCTAGAACAAAACTCAGGAAACCAAAAAACTAATATGACGGCCACCAAGCCCTCACCCTATCCACAAACCCCTATTCCTTCAACCATATATTTTCAAACTTGAAATATATACACCCTCCATTAATTCCACTCATTTCTCACTTGCGACAATTGGAAGGTCGTGGTAAATGCTTGCCTGGAAGAGCATTCTTTGCTCTCCCCAAAGTTCGAACACTCTTTTCTCATCCGCAGTGCAGACGCACCCGTACAAGCAAGGATTAAGCAGCTTTGTCTCACCCCAGGGTCTAAGCACTCTTTCCTCGCTCTAGGTCCAAGAACTTGCCTCACTTGACGTCTCGAAAACATCACTACTTGTTTTATTTTTCCTCAAATTTTAAATAATCATTAATTTTCTTGATTACTTTTTGTAGTACCTCTTCCTCTTCAAATGGTCTCTCCAACCAAGTCGAACTATTTTGATCAATGACCTCAAAGGCTAAACCATCCACGATAGGCCTCCATGCATGAGGTTCCGACAACAAATGTTCGAAATGGCCAGCCACATGCTCTTTTATCACAATCTGACCTGAGGGCATCTATCTATCTTCATCATGTGCATAAATATCTATTGGACAAAGTCTTTAAGGTTAAAGAACAAATCCCTAGTACATAAAATGTGAAAGTTATTAAATGCATCTTCATCATGATGTGCATATTATATATTGGGCAAAGTCTTTCATGAGGGCATCTCATGCAGTTCATACTGGACAAAGTTGTAAGGTTAAAAGAGTAAATTAGTGAAATGATTTATACAGTCTTATAAGAGTCATGTACAAGATTTGCATATTCTCTTTTAAAAAAAGTGGATAAATCTATAATTCACATAAAAAAAATATTTTTAAATGGTGGCCGGTTCCATTTTTTTCCAAGGAGATCTATACGTGAGGCTGGCATACCCTGCATCTAGTCTTACCCAAGAACAAATCCCTTTGAAGATGGATGCCACAAAATACATAAAATGAGAAACTTAAATGTATTAAATTCGATCTCATATATATATATATATATATATATATATATATATAGTCGAAGTTCAACGAAGATATTTATTATCAATTAATTTGTCCAAAATAAAATTCAGCTTTGTTTGAATATTAGATCATTATTAATGGAATGATCAGTCGTCGGGGGAACGATAGAATATCTAACCTCAAAATTATCTATTTAAAAAAAAAAAAATTGAACAAAATGAATAGGCCGAAAGAAAGAAAGAAAGATGGTAAAAACAAGGAACATAATGAAGGAAATGATCAAGGACAAACAAAATAAAATGAAATTTCACAATACAAGCTGACACCCTAATTACAAGTTCGGCACTAGTCGTGGAGTGCAGAAGTTCAGCACAATCGTTTTGAAAAATAGTAAAATTTACTATAAAAAATTTAATTTTTTTTATATAGATTCTATATTTACTCACTTTATATATGTAACACTTCTCTTTAACTTTATATACCTAGATGGACCCACTTATGTTTATAAATTTAAACTATCTGCCCGCAACAGTATCAGGGGTATGCAGATTGCCCATCCGTTCCATGGTGGGATAGGCCAATCAAAACTGCTACGTGGCAACCGCTTGTACGTGGCAAATAGGCCGGAACATTGACCCGCCCAATAAAATTTTGGCCTGACCCAACTTGGCTCGCAAAAGCCAGCTTGGAAAAATATTCTGACCCGACCTGAACCATTTGGGTCGAGCAAAATTATTGATTTTATCGAACCTAAGATGCTAAAGAAGAACAGCCCATAAGGTGGTTTTGGTTCACTCTACCTTCGGGCCAGTATTTGGCACTAAAGCTCATGGACTCCCCTGGCTCCCTCCAACGCAAGCGCGAGTTCCACAACGAGCTATCCATCGCCTCTGCTCTCCACTCTCCTCACATCCTCTCTCTCCATGGCTTATCCTCTGACCCCCTGTAAGAGAACAGAGGAAGGAGACGAAAGAGCTCAGAGAGCATAAGGCATGGAATTCTGGAAAGTTCCCTTCAATTAATGTTACTGTGCACGATACAAGCAGTTTACTTATACACATATTTCCTAACAAACTAACTGATTTACATACAAAAAACAAAAGGCATCTTAATATAGAAACATGTACAAATAATAATGAAAAAGAATAATCAACAAATAAAAGGAATATAACTGATCATCCTTCTTCAGATTTCAATACTTCTTCTAAACGACATGTAGCTGTTATGGGTGGATGACGACCTGCAGCTTCATTATGTAATAGCCCCCCGCAAGATAGAGAATAGAGATTCACTATTCCCATCTTGGATAAATGCCTTCGGAGAAGATAAGAAGGCAATGCCTTTGTAAAAATGTCAGCTAGCTGGTATTGGGATGCAATGTGAGCTGTGGTGACAGCTCCTTCTTGAATTTTATCTCTTATTAGATGATAATCCAACTCAATATGCTTAGTCCGTTCATGGAAGACCGGAATGGCAGCTATGTGTAGAGCGGCTTGATTGTCACAATAAAGTACTGCAGCTTGTGGATGTGGAATTCTTAGATTAGAAAGCAAGTAGCGCAATCAAGTGAGTTCGGAACAAGTTGAGGCCACAGAATGGTATTCAGCTTCAGCCGATGAACGAGACACCACGGTTTGCTTTTTAGTTTTCCAAGAAACAAGTGAATCACTAAGAAGGATACAATATCATGTAGTAGATCGACGAGTTTCAGGGCATGAGGCCCAATCCGAGTCGCAATAAGCTATTAGATGAAGTTGAGAGAGATGGAGGGCAACAGAATACCTTGTCTTGGGGCAGCTTTGATGTATCTCAGCACTTTGTGAGCAATGGCCGAATGTTGAGTCCTCGGGTTGTCCATAAACTGACTAAGGAGTTGGACAACATAGCACAAATCAGGCCAAGTGAGGGTGAGAAATAATAAGCGACCAATGAGCCTCCTAAAAGAGCTAGGATCTTAAATGAGGTCACCAAAATCCTTGCTCAATTTAAAATTCTGGCCAATGGGCAGCTTGGTGGGTTTGCTGCCAAGGGTTCCGAGTCAGCCAAAATATCCAATACATATTTGCGTTGGCATAGGTGAATTCCTTTAGAAGATCGGACAACTTCCAAGCCAATAAAATAGTGTAAAGAACCAAGATCTTTGATCTTAAATTGGCTATTAAGGAAGGATTTTAGAGCTGTGATGGTTGTGGGACAATTTCCAGCCACAATAATATCGTATACATAGACTAATAAGGCAATAAATGCAGTACCATCAAGCTTGGTAAAAAGACTATAGTCGGCTCTAGATTGCTGAAAACCAAAAGTAATAAGAGATGAGGAGAATTTTGAGTACCATTGTCTTGAGGCTTGCTTAAGGCCATAAAGGCTCTTAAGTTATGGCCTTAAGCAACTTGCATACTTGTTGAGGTCCTCCTTTGTTGTATCCCGAGGTCTTGCGCATGTAAATCTCCTCTTCTAAGTTGCCATTGAGAAAGGCGTTGTTGATATCGAATTGATGAAGAAACCATCCTTGAATGGCTGCCACTGAGAGCAGAACCTATACTGTCACAAGTTTAGATACGGGAGAAAAAGTCTTCGTGTAATCTATGCCCTCTTGTTTTGTAAAACCTTTGGCAACAAGTCTTGCTTTCAATCTCTCAACTGACCCATCAGAATTAAACTTGGTTTTGTAGACATACTTGCAGTCAATGGCATATTTTCCAAGAGGTAAATCAGTGATAATCCAAGTATGGTTCTATTCTAAAGCTTTCAGCTCATTATTCATGGTCTGACACCAACCAGGGTGTGCCACGGCTTGCTTGTAGGTTTGAGGTTCAAACACAGTGGAAATAGAGGTGGAAAAAGCACTAAAGGTAGGTGAAAATTTCTAGTAAGAGATAAATTTGGATAGTGAACAGGGATTACCAGTAGGAGGTGTAGAAACCTTGGACAACGATTGATCTGAAGCTAAAAATGAAGCATGGTCACAGTGAAATTCCTGCAAGTACTGGGGGGCTCTCCTTGATCTAGTGGACCTGCGAAGTGGTGGGGTATTTGATGGACTTGGAAGGGGTGGAGATGTAGGAGAATTGATAGGAGATGCATGAGAAGATGTGGTGGGCAGAGAGGGTGATATGGTTTCTGGGAGGTCAGTGGGATTGGAGGGTGGAGTTGAAAATCAATATAATTAGGTAAAGGTTGGGAGAAAACAAAGTTGGGATTAGAGGATGTGGTGGAAGTAGGGATGTGCAAGGATTGAAAAGGAAAGATTGACTCATGGAAAATTACATCCCGAGAAATGAAAATGGTTTTGGACTCAATGTCAAGTAGTTTATACCATTTGGTACCAAAGGGGTAACCAAGAAAAATGCACATGCAACCTCGGGGATCAAATTTTTTCTACCATGGGAAAGGGTAGAAGCAAAACAAAGAGAACCGAAAATTCTTAGGTGAGAATGGGCGGATGGAGTGTTGAATAAAAGTTCAAATGGGGTTTATACTTGAGAAGTGGACTGGGGGTTCTATTTATTAAGTAGGTTGTTGTCAATACACAATCATTCAAATATTCAAGTGAGAGACCAACTAAGAGCTTTAAAGCACGAGCCACATTAAGTATGTATTGGTGCTTTCTCTCAACAATTCCATTTTGTTGAGGAGTGGCAACACAAATGGTGTGATGCACAATTCCTTTGGAGTTAAAAAAATCTGTCATGAGGAATTCACTGCCATTGTCATTTGTCAATATTTTGATTTTAGTTCAAATTGGCTCTCAACCAAATTAGAGAAGGCTTCAATGGTTTTTCTTGTTTCTGATTTACTTTTGGGAAGGTATAGCCATGTGCTTCTAGTGAAACCATCCACTAAGGTGAGAAAAAATTTAGAACCATCATAAGCAGGAGTCGAACATGGTCCCCATAGATCACAGTGCACTATTTGTAAGGGTTTTGAGGTTTTGTGAATGATGTGAAGGAATGGAAGCCGATGTAACTTAGTCAATGGACAAATGCAACAAGGCTTTTCATTAGAGGTAATATTTTACTTTACAATAGGATCTGAAATTAAATGCAAAACAGGAAATGAAAGATGACCTAAACGACAATGACATAGGTCAGTGACACTAACAGGACTCAAAACATATGCAGAAATTGAAGATTTGGCATGGGAAAAGTGTGAGAGAGTTGTAGCTAGATTCGAAGGAGAGACTGCAGTTCTGAGCACGTAGTAGAGACCATGCCTCACTTCACCATTCCCAATCGTTATCCAAGATAAAAAGTCCTAGATTAAACAAAAATCAGGAAAAAAAAAACTAGGCAACATGTGAATGTAGCAGCCAATTTCTTGGCTGAAATGAGATTAAAATGAAAGGAAGGGACACAAAAAAACATATGTGAGATATATTGAGGGTGTGAGTTGGACACAACCTATGTGAGTGACAGGGACTTCAGTCCTATTTGGTAATTTGATAGAATAAGAAACCTGTGCAGTGATCTTTGTGAGGGAGGAGGTGCAGCAGACCATGTGGTCTGTTGCACCAGTGTCTATAATCCAAGGAATGTCTCGGGTGTGCAATGATTTGTGTGTGAATGTGGATAAGCAAAAAGAGATACCAGAAAGCTTAGAAGTCGAAGCTGGATGAATGTTAGACTGAATCTGATTAGCTAATGGCTGAGCAACAATGGGAGACTCCCTTGGCTGGAGTAGGGCCATTAATTGTTGATACTGGGACTTAGCCAGACCAACTCAATCATCACTGAGATCTTCTAGGTCAGAGACAGGACTTGAGTAGTCTGAGTGGCAAACTAAACAGGGTTTCAGGTTTTATTGTAGTATTTGTGGCCTGTTGGGTATCCATTCAACATGTAACATTTCTCCATTGTGTGTCCAGATAAATGATGGTGAGAGCACACAGGAGGCTCAGCATTACCAGCTTTGAAACAATTCTCAAAAGAATGTCCAGTTATTTTGCAATGTGTGCAATAAGTACGCTCCTTCTTTTGGTTTGGTTTGGGTTTAAGTGATGGTTTAGGGTTAAATTGGAAAGGCCTCTTTACGGCAAAAGCCATGGAATCAGGTGAAGGGTTTAAGGCTGGGAGAAGTTGGTGTTGGCATTCCTCCTGATGGATAAGTGAAAAAACTTTTGTGATGGGAGGCAACGGATCCAAGAGCATGATCTGATCCCGAAAAGGGGAATAAGTGTCGTTCAATCCCATAAGGAATTGAAAAATGCAGTCTCGTTGGTAACGATCAATTAGTGATTGCAGAGAGTCACATGTGCAAATGGGAAGCGGATCGGAAATAGATAGTTCTTCCCAAAGCATTTTGAGCTTACCATAATATATACTTAGAATCATTCTCTTGGAGGAGTCGAGCTAGAGTCTGCTTGAGCTGGTAGATGCGAGGCCCGTTTTGGTGAGAAAATGTCTTGAAGATCGAGCCATATGTTGCGAGCTATGTCAACAAACACCACGCTAGACTTGATGGTTGGGCTGATGGAGTTTTGTAGCCACAAAACGACCATGTTGTTGCAACGTTCCCAGATCTCAAGGAGAGGGTCGTCTGGTTTGGTGGGTCGAGGGATAATGCTGGTGATAAATCCCAATTTATTTTTGGCACGAAGAGAACGCTGCATAGCCTGCGGCCAGTCGCATAATTGTCAAAGGTAAGCAAATCGGTGACCAAAATCACCGTAGGGTTGTCTCAGTTGTCCAATCAAAATGGGTTACTAGGGTCAGTTAGGTTTAGATATTTTGTCGAATGGGTGGCAGAGGAGGTGTTTATGTGAATGGTTGAATTGACATAATGGTTCGCGGAATGGTTTGAAGAAGAATCGACTGAGCTTTCCAGAGGACCTTCCATGAGTGGGTGCTCTTAGGCTGCTGATACCATTTAAGAGAACAGAGGAAGGAGATGAAAGAGCTCAGAGAGCATGAGGAATGGAATTTTAGAAAGTTCCCTTCAATTAATGTTACGGTGCACTATACAAGCAGTTTACTTATACACATATTTCCTAACAAACTAATTGATTTACATACCAAAAATAGAAGGCATCTTAATATAGAAACATGTACAAATAATAATGAAAAAGAATAATCAACAAATAAAAGGAATATAACTGGTCATCCTTCTTCAGATTTCAGTACTTCTTCTAAACGACATGTAGCTATTATGGGTGGATGACGACCTGCAGCTTCATTATGTAATACCCTCGCCGTCACAAGCTCAATCTTGTCTAGAGTACATGCCTAATCGTAGCTTACAGGATGCACTGCTCGACAACAAGTGCTCGGAGCTCTTGGGTTGGAAGAAAATATTTGACATTGTTCTTGATATTGCCACTAGTCTATCTCACCTCCACCATTCATGTCACCCGCTAGTAATCCATAGCGATGTTAAGCCCAATAATATTCTGCTGGATGCCAATTTCAAGGCCAAGATTGGGGATTTCGGTTTAGCAAGGTTGAAGACTGAGGATCTTATAGATAAAAGGGAAGGCGGAGTGGTTGAGGTTGGAGAGGATAACGGGTCGATTTTAGAGGAGACAGAGAGCGTGACGACTGGGTTCGATGAAGCCGGTGGCATGGCTGTCGACGGTCCCCGGAGAGTTGTGTGGTTGGAATATTGGATTCAGAGGCATCGCCAGAGTATGTGGCAGTGTCACCGGAAGCTAGGATCAATAAAGCTAGCCAATCTGAGGGGTGCTTCGATAAAATCAGTGTCGATAGCGACAAAGATTTGGCCGATCACAGTAGAAAGAAAGGGGGTTCGAAGAGGGATTGGTGGTGGAAGCAGCACAATGGAAGTGACTCTGAGTCTAGTAGAATGAAGGACTACGTGATGGAGTCTTAAAAAGGGATTTTAAGACGCGGCTTGCAAACGACGGCCCAATATTCATCAGGTCAAATGACTTTCAAAACCGATTTAAATGTCAACTTGACTTTATCAGGTCATATTCAATCGGGTCTTACGGGTTAGTCGGTTTATTAGATTTATTTTCAAACCTAGTGGCAAAGCTTACATGGAAGAGAAAGAGAAAGCAAAAAAGGAAAAAGGAAAAAGAAAAAAGCAAAGAGAAGGACAAAGTAAAGCCTTCTTCTGTCGAGTTCCAGACCAAATGCTTCTTTGAAGCAAACAACATTTCGAATGTAAAGCAGAGTCATTATTGGACCCTCAAGAAATTAGTGGGAAGCCAGGTCAAGTGCTTCAATGTTCTAAAGCAAGGGCTAATCACGAAATCTGGGTTGAACTGCTTAAATAACATTTAGAACATTGAAGCAGTTCGTGCGAGGCCACAACCCAGATTTCGTATGACTTTGAAGCATTTCTCCACCAAGAAATAGAAAAATGAAACCAGCTTCAACCTTCACTATTGATGTACTAAAAAAAAAACGAAAACGGATGTGCTTGGAATTTCAAGAAGAGAAGTCTGCCTGCAAACTAGGCCCTCTCAAAGATGCTTGGAAGTTGATAGCTGCATGATTTTAAGGTTGAAGACTGAGGGAGATTCGAGTCTTGTGCATGACAAAATAACAAAGCCTCTTTTACGTATAAATGAAAGAAGTTCATGGATGAAGAAGAAAAAAAAGTGAAAGCTTAAACTAAAAATATACAACATATGTGACTCTGAACTTTGAATCCAACAAAATTTTTGCCTTTTAACTTCTATGCTGCTATGGGATCCAACAAAATTGTCTTAATTTCTAGAGTTCTTTGGCCATTTGTGTTTGAATTTGACCTCCTAACAAAGTGCCCCTACAAAGTCCCAAACAACATAGATCAGAGAAAGGAAGAGCACTGCATTATTCAACAGCTCATTCCTTTTCATTTTATGTATTGTCGGTCTAAATAATAGCCGGTACAAATTGGGTTGTGAATGAAACATTATAAAACTGCCAAAAGCTTGAAGTCTTCAGAAGTCTTGAAAGCGGTGCTCGCTTTTTTTTTTTTGGCCCCTTTGAAAAGGCTTTTTATATATATATATATATATATATATATATATATATATATATATATATATATGTTTTATATTTAAGGTTGTCACTGATCAGACTTTAGTGGACAAATTTTGTCCATACATTTGTAAAAAAATTAGTATGTCATAAGGAGAGGGTAAGTAAATAAGAGACAAAGTGTAGTTATCCAAAATTGAAATAATTATAGAAAATTGAATATTTTTTTTTGGCGATTGTGACCCTAAATGGATCTAAGAGTCTTGACAAAAGTATTTTAGGTATTTGATTATGAGAAATGATATTTATAATTGTGAATTGTGTAATCACCACGTAATCATTTTGAAAAAAAATTAATAAAATATGAGATCTACAAAAAAAAAATTAATTTTTTAATAATAGATCTCACTCTTTTTTAAAGCAATTACGCGACAATTACGGACTTCATAATTATATAGAAAATTATTCTTTCTTTCTTAGCCAGGAAAGAGACGGCAGGCCCAGTAAGAAAGAAGCCACAACGTCATGCATCAAGTGGCAGCTGTTCAATTTCAATTATAAAACATACCTTCTCCTTGCAGGCTCTCCTACTCATTTCGCCGACTCTGTACAAAAAATTTGTCCCAAAGTTGAAGAGAAAGCGAGAAAAGTGAGAAACCATTCTCAAGTTACTAAACAACAGTATGGGTGCAGTTGCAGCCATAGTAATCTTTCTTTCAAGCTCTCTGTGCCTGTACCTACTCATAGCTCTCTTCAATGGTCTTCACAAACTGTGGTGGATTCCAAATCGCATACGGACCCAGATGGGTTTACAGGGAATCAGAGGTCCTTCCTACAGATTCATCCATGGAACCACCAAGGAAGTTCTCAGCATGAAAAAGGAGGCCATGAACAGGCCCATGATCAATTTCTCCCATGATATATTATCCAGAGTTCAGCCTCATATTCACTCATGGATTAACATTTACGGTAACAAGTGCAACCATGTTTTTCTGAATCTAAGATTGATCATTTTTTATTTTATTTTATTGTTTATTTTTTCTCTGGTGCAGGGAAGAATTATCTTCAATGGTATGGCTGTAAAGCTCAATTGGTCATAACAGAACCGGAGCTTATCAAAGAGATACTGAACAATAGAGACGGAACCTATCGGAAGGGGAAGACTGAAGGCTATATAAAGAAGCTCTTAGGAGATGGGCTCGTCACTTCTGAAGGTGAAAAGTGGGCAAAGATGCGTAAACTGGCCAATTATGCCTTCCATGCCGAGAGGCTCAAAGTAAGCTCTTAGTGTGGAAAGTGAGCATTTTTCAGAAAAAGTTCAATACCAAAAGCATGGCTATATATTAGCTCATATCATTAATCAGTATGTACGGATTCCTGCTATAATAACAGAAGGGACAGAATCTCTTAATTTTGTGAACTTTAAGAAGGGTTTTATTTTTCCAGAGTATGATTCCAGCAATGATCAGCAGTGTCGAGGTGATGCTTGAAAGGTGGAAATGTCATGAAGGCAAAGAGATTGATGTTTTTGAAGAATTCACTCAAACGACATCAGAAGTGATTTCCAGGACAGCTTTTGGTAGCAGTTACTTAGATGGGAAGAAAGTCTTTCAGATTTTGGTCAGAATGACCTTGATATCATCCAGGAATGTTTATGAACTCAGGTTTCCTGGCATCAGGTAACTCCACAACTCTATAACATGGGAGTACAGAGCTCCTCCCATTTTTAAAGATTCTTTGTGCATGATTTGCTTTTCTCGTACTCATTTCCATTAATCATTCGTCCATTTTGCAGTAAAGTTTATAAAACCGATGATGAAATCGAATCAGAAAAGCTTGAAAAGGATTTACGCAACTCTATATTAGAGATAGTCAAGAAAAGAGAAGAGAAGGTAATGACCGAGAAGATAGCCAGCTTTGGGGATGATTTTCTGGGATTGCTTGTAAAGGCTCATCACGATGCCGATGCTAACAAAAGAATTTTAGTTGAAGATCTGGTGGATGAGTGCAAGACATTTTACTTTGCTGGACAAGAAACCACAAACGGGTTGCTTTCATGGACTGTCTTTCTTCTAGCAATACACACAGAATGGCAAGAAGAAGCAAGAAAGGAGGTGCTCGAAATATTTGGCCACCAAAATCCAAACCCAGATGGCATCACGAAGCTCAAGACCGTAAGAAGTCATGATATAAACTCACATAAGTTTCTAGAGTAAATTGCAGAACACATCCATTTCGGCTACATATCCCAAATTCTTATTTTCTTTTGTTGTATTTTGTCCAATGCAGATGAGCATGATCATCCACGAGTCTCTACGATTATATCCTCCTATAGTTGCAATCACAAGAAAAGTTGAAAGTAAAGTTAGACTGGGATTAAATCTCACACTTCCAGCTGATCTGATCTTGTTCATCCCAACTATAGAAGTTCACCATAACCCTCAAATATGGGGAGAAGACGTGCATCTTTTCAAACCAGAGAGGTTCTCAGAAGGAGTTGCCAAAGCCACTAACAACAATACAGCCGCTTATATTCCCTTTGGCATGGGATCTCGAAATTGTGTTGGCTTTAACTTTGCCACCACAGAAGCAAAGATTGCTCTTTCGATGATTCTGCAACGCTATGCTTTCACCCTATCGCCAGCCTATGTCCACTCACCTGTTCAGCGTCTTACCCTTCGCCCACAACATGGAGTTCAGGTAATGCTGCACTCCTTGTGAAGACCAGAAACTGGCAGGGAAAAAACAAATGGACAGAGCACCAGACACCAACGCCTTGGAATGTGGTACCTGTTTTTCTCCTTTGTATTATAATATGATAGTTTGGAAGAGTATTTGGTGAACAATATCTCATATATCCTATATCCCAAAATACATACACTTTCAAATTGGTCACTTTCTCCATGTAAAATTGTTAAATATAACTTAAAGACTACATTTTACAATTTCTGTATATATCTCAAACCGAAATTAGAAGCTGGCTCCAATAAGGCATCTGAAGCTCGTGTGGAAAGAAAATGATAGAAGCTGCTATGTAAGTTAAAAGTGTTTCTCTAAGGTTGCAGCAAGGAGATCTGCACCCAAGACCCAGGAGAGAGAGAGAGAGAGAGAGAGAGAGAGAGAGAGAGTGCTTGTATTCGTAATCTCATCCTAAAAGACGACGTTATTGGGAAGACTTGTGCTTCAATTAAGGATCATTACGCCAGAAGGGTATTTGGGTAATCAAGCAACATAGATAAAAGGACAAAATAGTCTTTCCACATGAAGCATTTTCCATTCAAATTCGCGTTGGAAGGGGCAAATAGAGTGAAAATTCCAAGATTTTTGCGAGCTTATCCCCTATAGATAAGGAGACACTTGAGGATTTTTTTTCACTTGGATGGACGAAAATGTCCTCTTAAGATTAACTCTGGCTACAGCTCATTTGATTGTTTTTTTTTTTTTTTTGGTAATTTTCTCATCACTTGGAAGTTGGAAGAAAAGGCCCTTCAAGATGTTTCTGTTGTGGCCTTTGGGGTTTGCCCTTTTGATCATTGTACGCACTTTAACAATTTTGCCCCTATGATTGCAATAACTTGCACCTTATTCTATTGGGTTTTTCCAACTTTTCACTATTGTTGGTCGTTTCCCATCCCGCATGTTACCAAGGAAGCGTTGCATCTCAAGATGAAAAGCTGAACATTGCGTTTGCTTCTCCAGCCGCACATTCCCCATGTGCTTCTCGTTTCTTCCATCGCGATGTCTTCTCTCTCTTCGTTAGTGTTGCTTCGCATGGCAGTCTTGCATTTCTTAGGCACGTTTCATCTTTTCCCAAAGAAGTTGGAACTAACACCATTTTAACAGTTCGCCACTTGCTTTAACATCACCCCAACTAATATTCAATCTCAAAAGTGGGAGGCCATGAAGTGTAAAGTAACGTCACGTTGTATCAAAAGAAAGAAAGATGTTAAAGAAGAGAGAGACGAAGAGGAATAGATGCTTGGAAAATTGGAAGGTCGTGGCAAATGATTGGACAACTGATTACGAAGACAAGCACCAGAAGCAAAACCCTTGTTCCGAATCACCCCCTTGGCACGAATGTCATTTCCAATTAGTTTCTCCATTGGATGGGATGAGCTTAGGATGTGAGAGCATTCTTTGCTTTCCCTTTGGTCTGAGCACTCTTTTCTTTTTTACAAGTAAAAAGAGATTTTATTAATGCAAGTAGTTAAGCATAACCTATATATACCGAAAGTATGCAAATGGAAACACCTAAATACAAGTTATGAACTAGGAACTAGCAAAGTCTAAAAAAAGAAGCATTTAAAATATCCTCATTCAGTACAAGAGTTTTTGCCCAAAAGCAAAGAGTTCAAAAGAAAAACTCTCCAAATTCTCTCAACGAACGATCTTTGTCATCAAAACAACGTCCATTCATTTCTAGCCATAAGCATCACATTAAGCATAAAAATAATCATCTTCCAAATATTAGCAATATGATGGTTGCCCCCGACCTGCTGAAAATATCATCCCAAATAGTCTTTGCCACCTCACAATGCAGAAACCAATGATCAACCGACTTCCCATCTTTCTTGTACAAGTAACACCAATCCAAGCAAATTATACCGCGCTTCCTCAAATTATCCTTTGTCATTCCAAGTGACACCAACCAATAGAAAAAAGCAATTTTAGTCGGAACCTTGGATCTCCAAATACACTTCCAAGAGAATTCGTTGACACAATGGCATGTTAGCACTTTATAATAAGAACGAACAGAAAATAATTGAATTTCCAGCATATTACCACAACATTCTATCATTTCCTCCCTGCTCCATTTTTATGTCATACAATCTACTGAAAAAGATAGTAACAATCAACATTTTCCAATCATGAACATCTCTAATAAGTCTCACATTCCATTGGAGAATATTATTGGAAAATGATGCAGAATCAGCTACAATAACATCTTTATCCCTTGCCATTCTAAAAAGGGAAGAAAAAGCATTCTTAAGTGTCAAATCCACACACCAAAGATCATGCCAAAAGCGAATCCTATCTCCTCCTCCAACCTTAAACAAAACGTGGTTAGCAAATCCCCCCCAAGCCCATTCCGTATGTACTTCCACAAACCACATCATACACACTTCTAACTTAACACCAACTCTCCCAAGCCCTCCCATATTTAGCATCAATAATGTTTTTCCATAATGTATCCCTCTCTAGTTGATATCTCTCCAAAGCCACTTACCAAGAAGGGCTTTATTAAAAAGCCTCAAATTATGGATCCAAACCCCCACAAGTAATTGATGAGCAGACTTTATCCCAATTTACAAGATGAAACTTCCTGGTATCTCCAAGACCACCCCACAAAAAATTACAGAAGATTCTTTCATTTCTACTAGCCACCCCAACGGGCAAATGACAAAGGGAAAGAAAATATGTTGGAAGATTGGACAATGTACTTTTAATCAAAATAATTCTTCTCCCTTTGGATAAATAGATCATTTTCCACCCCGCTAGCCTTCTTTCTATTTTCTCGATCACACCATCCCAAATCGATAAAGATTTATAAAGGGCACCCAATGGAAGACCTAGATATTTAATGGGAAGAGATGAGATCTTACAACCTAAAATGTTTCCCCAAGTCCCTAGTATTCGAGACAGGACCCACATGAACAATATCTGACTTAGATAAGTTGACTCTAATTCAAGAAATAAAGCATAATAAAAGAGCTCTCAATGATTGAAGATAGTCATGATTAGGATCGCTGAAAATATGAGAATCATCAGTGAACAGAAGATGTGAGACCTTGATACTACCATGAGAGACTCCTCCCACCAAAAAACCCAACATGAGATTCCCTTCCATAGCTGCATCAATCATTCTACTCAAAACATCCATAATAATAATAAAGAGAAAATGAGACAAGGGATCCAAACCTCGAGAACTAGTGAAAAATCCAATAGGAGAACCATTAACCAAGATCGAAAATCTAACTATAGAGATACGATGTCTAATCCAAACACACCATTTCACTCCAAAGCCATGTCTCCCAAGTAAATATAAAAGAAATTCCTAGTTGACATGATCCAAAAGTCTTTTCTATGTCCAGTTTAACAAGAATATCAGGAACTCCCTCTCTTAAGTCTATTTTCCAAACATTCATTAGCAACTAATACTGAATCAAGGGTTTGTCTCCCCTTAATGAATGCATTCTGATTTTTTGAAATGATCTTTTCCATCACCACATTCATACGATTGGCAAGAACTTTCGAAATGATCTTATAGACCCCATTGACTAGACTTATAGGACGGAAATCCTTCATTTCCACAGCCCCCACTTTTTTGGAAATAAGAGCAATAAATGTGACATTAAGGCTTTTCTCAAATTTTATGTATATATGAAACTCGATAAAAACCTTCATAATATTCTCTATCACAATATCCCAACAATCTTAGAAGAAAGCCATAAAAAAAATCATCTGGACCCGGGACCTTATCACATACCATCCCTCTAACCACATCAAGAATTTCCCCTTCCTCAAAAGGTCTCACCAGTCCACAAAGTGCTGGTCGACATGTCCTCAAACTAGCCCTTCAAGTTTGGGTCTCCAAGAGAAATCCTCTTGAAAAAACGTCTCATAAAAAGTAACAATGTGGTCCTTAATATCCAAAAGATCTGAATTAATAGCATCCTCAATTCAAAGTTGTTCAATGGCATTATTTCTGCCATGAGAGTTCATAGGATAAAAAAAATTTAGTGCAATTATCATCTTCCTTAAGCCAAAGAACCGAGATTTTTGCCTCCATGAGATCTCCTCTAGTTTAGCAACCACCTCACATTTTCTCACTCTATCCTCCTCTGAAATTCCACCCATCACCTCTATCCTCCAATGATTGCAGCTGTTCAAAAAGAATCTTTCTTTGTTTATCCAAATTCTCAAATACTTTCGCATTCCAAATCTTTAAATCATTTTTTAAGGCTTTAAGTTTTCTAGCTTGAACAAAACTTAGGAAACCAAAAAACTAATATGACGGCCACCAAGCCCTCACCCTATCCACAAACCCCTATTCCTTCAACCATATACTTTCAAACTTGAAATATCTACACCCTCCATTAATTCCACTCTTTTCTCACTTCGGACAATTGAAAGGTCGTGACAAATGCTTGCCCGGAAGAGCATTCTTTGCTCTCCCCAAAGTCTGAACACTCTTTTCTCACCCACAATGCAGACACACCCGTACAAGCAAGGATTAAGCAGCTTTGTCTCACCCCAGAGTCTAAGCACTCTTTCCTCGCTCTAAGTCCAAGAACTTGCCTCACTCAACGTCTCAAAAACATTACTACTTGTTTTATTTTTTCTCAAATTTTATATAATCTTTATATGAGGCGCCAGGCACATGCTCTTGCTCAAGATTCTCAAGCAAGACCAATTTCCACAAAAAGCTACTTGGGAAAATAGAGCAGAGAAAAAAAATTATTCCTTGTGATCAATAAAAGAGGCCAACGATCTTGCTCGAGATTATGGAGTAAGGCCTCTTGGTTTCAGCGAGCTACTTGAAAAAAGAAAGTGCTCGCCAACGTTAACGAGCATAAACCTCACCACTTCAACGAGCAATGGGAAAACAAAGTCCCTACCAACATGGCGAGCACTAGCGAGAACGAAGTTCAGCCTAGGGCAAGTACAACAAAATTGAAAGTGCTTCCCCCGCTCACCAGGGAGAGAGAAAGTACTTACCTGATGGAGGGCACAACTAGAACTAGGGAAACCGAAGTGCTCTCCTACTAGGTGAACACTGTGGAGTACAAAACTACTTACCCCCTTATCGAGCAAAAGTGTATGTCCATAGACAAGTACCACAAAAGCAAAAGTGTTCACCCCTAAGCCAACAATGTGAACGAGCATGAAGCTCGCAACTTCAGCAAGCATCCACCATGGAAACGCAAAGTGCTCGTCTGGAGAGCGAAAAAAGTACTTCCCCCAAGTAGGGGACGAGCACCAGGGGACTGCTATCGTATTTTAAATGCTCGCAAAAGCATGCAGATCAACTTATTTCTCTTAACATTGTTGCTAGTAGATTTGACATATTTAGATCAAAATCTTCATTTTTCAATTTAATATTCTTAATTTTTAGGTTCGGATTGAGTTTTCTTTTTTAAAAAAAATTGAAATGACTAATCTGCACGATAACGGGTGAATTGAAATATGGCTTCCCTGGAGAAAAGATCATTTACCCTCAGTTTATTTTTCTTTTTTTGTAGCTGGGAGGGAGGGAGGAGGGAGGAACCAATGCTGCAGTTCGCAGATGCCAAAACTAGGCTGTTCATGTTGTCGCCTCCAACCTCAAAGCTGCCACAAGAAGAAACAACAGTTAAAGCAATTATTTCTTTGAGTTATATCCGAAAATTGGAATTGCTTTCCAAACATAATTTTCCAACCTGATAGCAACCTGGCTCCGAGACATCAAATACTATATGAAATAAAATCACTAACCATGAGACAAAAGTCTATAATCAATGCCACCGAGAAAATTGGTGAATTTTATAAATAAAAATAAAAATAAATAATACCCCTTCTATTCGTATTTAGTAACACAAAGTCGCCAAAAATTTCTCCTTCATGCGAGAAATAAGCTTAAATTTTTCTTCAGCTTCAACCTGCTCGCGTATGTCAGTTTTTGATGCTCGATCTGGGTGAAATTTTAACACAGCTCGTTTATAAGCCGCATGCACCTGAATCACCATTACCTCTCATTAAAATATGATTAATAAAACAGAGCAGGGAAAGGTTTTCATATAAGGTGTATGTGTCGCCACTTTCACTGTGGCTTTACTCTTTAAAATTGTAACCAAACTCACAGTTCAAACACAGAACCGATTTAAAAAAAACAATTCAAACACAACCGTTTTTGGAGTATAGTAGTAAGTTTTTGCTTCTGCTATTGGCATACAAAACTGTTGTCAATTGGCATTTTACATAGCCAGCGGTGAAAACTGAAAAGGGTTGTAGTTTGGGATGCTAAACCTAATTCTCTCCTAATTATAATAAGGGAAAATTACAGTTTACACCTCCAAACTACCATCTGTATTGCAATATGTACCCTAAACTATGAAATATACAAATGTACACCTGTTAAAAATGTGCATCATTCATTAAGATCTAACTGTTAAATTATGGCACACATTGCAACAATGGCGGCAGTTCGGAAGTGTAAAGTGTACCCTTTATAATAAATGCCCAGTCTACCAACATTTCGCCATGTAGATCTAAAAGTAACATATTTCTCTTGTAAATCTAGATCTAAAAAAACCTGACTGAAAGTTTCCGTGAAAAAAATGTAAATCTCATAAATCTGTAAGTACGTACGTGTGTGTGTGTGTGTGTGTGAGTGAGAGAGAGAGAGAGAGAGAGAGAGAGAGAGAACATGTAACTAACCTCTTGTGACAAAGGATAAAAACCGCCTCCAACTTGGATTCCTAAGCCACGAAGCAATGAGGCCATATCAATGCACGACATTTCCAATATATTAAGCTCCTTCCTTATTTCAACACGAATTAGCTCTTTCAGGTTCATATTTTCCTCATCCTGGTTTTGGCATCATTTAAGAGGTGGTGGGAAAAACATAATTAGAATGGGCATTGGAACCAATGAGTCATATCTTGCTGAACTTGAGAGTTAGTTGAGAACAAAATATATATTTTTCAAAGTAAAATATACAGTCAAATATAGAACATATATGAAAGTGGAGGCAGGGCAAGAAAAGGAAAATGAAAGATGACTGAGAAGGAGTTGCTTTGCAAAGTAAAGATAAATGAATCTATAATACTAAATCCAAACCTTCTTTTGAGTCTCTCTCATTTCTTGAACACGTTGCTGTTGCCTTCTCTGCATATCCAATAATCGCCTTTCAACTCTTCTTTTCTTGCGTAACCTCTGTGCCTCTTCTGCCTGTAAATGACAAACATACATAGTTTCAGACGATATGGTTGCTCATTAAAAAGAATGAAAATCAGTTCAAGACAGCCTACAAACCATCTTTATAACATCTTTACGACACACTTCGTGATCACTACAACTATCTTTAAGTTGCCTGCTACATTAAGATGCAGTAAAAAGCACAAGAACATGGACATGGGTATGATGCAACAAAGACATAATGACACAAAAATGATAATAATAAATAAAAGGGAGAAGAAAAGGCGGGATTGATACTGTAAATGATGGATCTTTAATGTTGGCTGAAGCTTGTTACGGTTCTCCTATTAACCAATTTTACAACTGTTTTTCTCTCTAAAATTTGAGCTCTTCAGCATTGAGTTAAAAGAACAAGAAGTGCCAATGTGCTTATTGTACATCCAAGGATTGTAAGAAAAGTGTCTAGGACTACCCATCCAAGTAGTGTCTAGGTCTAGGCACGCTAAGGACTCGTTTGTTTTCAGAAAACATCTCATCTCATCTAATCATTACAACTTTCCCAACTTCCAATACAAAATAAAATAAACTATTCAACTTTTTTAAATCCCAAAACAAAAATAATATTAAAAAATATATTCTAACAATACTTTATTCAACTTTTTAACTTTAATCTCAAATCATCTCATCTCATCTCCGAAAACAAACGAGCCCTACAAGCTGACTAGTTTCAAACTACAATAACAAATTATCATAAACTTCTTCCCAAATTCTTTTGTTGTAAAGGAATACTCCATCCTCTATTTACGCCTTCTCTCAAACAAGAGAAAAACACAAACATAGAATATTCGTAGATAATTACAATCTCCCAGAATGTGAAAATTCTCACATATGACCTTGCTGGTTATATACGCATTATACCATTATGGATGCTTGGTAATAAATCGTAACAGACAACCCTTACCATACAGAGTGGTTTAAAACATTGTGAAGGCATAGAAGCAGACAAGTTAATCCATATGTCTGTGTATGAAATGTATAAGAAGAACAAAGTAGCTGGCCATTTGTTCCATAAGCAAGTGCTTTCTTTCACAATTCCAGGCTAATAATTATGCGTTCACATACACATAATAGATCCTCCTAGATGGACAAGATACGAAAAGTTCGGGAGAATCAATAACAAGATGCTATTCAATTATTCAAAATACATGGTAGCATATCCAATAGAAAAAGGTAAATACGGCATGTGAGAGAATAGAACAGCATTGAGAACCAACTACTCCAGCTATAAATAAGCATGCCAAACCTGAATTTGCAACTGGCGCTGCCGGGAGGCCCATTCTTCTTCTATTGCTAGCTTGTATTCATCAGTCTCCTTGAGCTTTTCGCGTTCGTTGATAATATCTATCTGACCCTGGGGAGTAACATTGAC
Source organism: Juglans cinerea (assembly GCA_961763995.1). Lineage (NCBI taxonomy): Eukaryota > Viridiplantae > Streptophyta > Magnoliopsida > Fagales > Juglandaceae > Juglans > Juglans cinerea. The sequence goes on from CAUIVZ010000011.1 coordinate 22,082,962, forward strand.
ATCTTGAGTAAGTAATTGACCCCTTACATCATAAGTCACCTTTGCTTCCACAAAATGGGTTTCCTTGCATTGAGTGTTGCTAAATGATAATTTTTCAGAATCTGTTTTCCCCTTTTCCTCAACGAAAGGTTTTCCATTACTCACTCCTGACTTGCCTTCCAAAGGGGTGTCACGAAAGAAAGATTCTCCATGAGCGGTACTATCTGCATATTCAGGATGAGCACCACCACAATCAACCCGCATTTCACCAGATAATTGAGAATTCAGTACACCTCTGTCCTTGTCATCAATATTATTACAACTGGATCCCTGGTGAAACTCATCTTTTTTCCTCAATAAACATTCCTCAAGATTAGCATGTCTTTCACTGTCGTCTTCATTGGAATTCTTATACTTGGTGTTTTTAGCACCTTGATCTTGATTGGACCATAAAAAAGAATCTTGGGGACTGTGTTCATTGTAAAAATCATTGACAACACCGTTAACTAGTTCTTCGCTACCATCAGCTAAATTTGATGCAGCTCTATCAATATTTACATGCGTTTCATCAAAATTGTTGCAACTAGAAGGTGCCTGAGGAAACGCGCCATCTTTGTTCCTCAATACAGCTCCATCAAGATCAACACATATTTCACCTTCTCGAGTGGACCGTGTACGTTTAGATTGCTTATCACTGTGATTTTGATTGGTCCACAAAGGAGGCCTTTGAGGATTTCTTTCACTGCTCAGAAAACCATTGCCACACCCATTAACATGATTGCAACTTTGCGAGTCATAGCTAAGAGGAGGATCGTCAGTAGATGTCTGGTGAACTCTCTGATTAAATTTTACAGAAGGGCCTGCCATAGCAGGATTGAAAGAAGTACCCTCATTGTATCCTCCACCACTCCCAAAAAAGGAAGAGAAATTTTCTTTTTCATAAAGCTCACTACTCGAACTTGAAGAAACAGGGACCTCCGGGTGCTTTTCTGTCCTATTATCTACTTCAATATTGGTACGATTGCCAATATGGGAATCAGAAATACTAGTCTGGTCATCTAAACCTGATTGACCATTGCGAATATCATGCTTTCTCTTTAAGGAAGCTTTTTGCCATTGTTCATGAATTTTTCCAAAAGAACCTTCCATAAGCTCAGAATCAGAAGAATCGCTTTCAGATGAACCAGTCTCCGACTCAAAATACAAACCATAGCGATTCCTACAGGCAGCTTTATCTGAGTATGTTTGCTTTTTGCACTGCGACACCCTGAATGAGGATCCTTTTTCATGAACAACCCAACATTCATCACCATCTAAATCTATAAAATTCTGCACATTCTTAGTGGCAGGACCAGATCTTTTGCTTGAGGTGGCATCACTATCCAATTCCCCACCACCTTTGTCACCAGATCCATGATGATCCATCACGTCACTTTCATCATCATCAATGCTAATAACACCCTGATGCGGAAATTTTCTCACTTTTCTCTGTACACTAGAGCCTCTTAACCCCCGTTGTATAGATGGCTCAGGAACATCAATAATAACAACATTACTAGATAGATCACTGTCAACGTCAATGAGAACAAAATCATCAATATTTCCTTTGGTGTTCCCACTTTTCATTCTCTTGTTCCCAGAAGTTCCAGGCTGAGAATGACCCATGGATACTCCTTTTCCTCTCATTTACTTCTGCCTGTCAACAACACAAGTAAGAATATGTGTATTTCAAGATAACATGAAGCCATAGCTAATAAACAACATATCTATACACAGGAGATACATCCATCTTACCTTGCGCAGCAAATGAAAAGTAAATGGAAGTATCCATTTCAAGAATTAATAATTCATTACTAAAAGTAAATAATTCTTTAACTTCAAGCAATACAATATTTAAAGCATTCCAGATCTATTTTTCCATTCCATGAGTTTCCTCTAGGATCACGACTTTTAATAAGTTGTGATTAAGGCATGAAGCTGCGCCCCTCTGCTTTGATTCAAAACAACCAAGCTTTGGGTTAACGGGCAGGGATAAAACTTTTTAGAATGAGTTAAAAATCTTTCAAAGTGATTATGGAAGACGGTGGCTCAGTGTCCTTTCAAATGACCTTTTTTTTATAAGAAAGATAAGTTTTAGTATCCCATGTACACAAAAAGTAGAAATCAGACACCTAGTCAGAGTGTTCATTTTGTTGAAGTTGACCGACACAAAGGTTTTCGTACATATATTTTTGAGTGAGGCAAAGGTTTTTTTACATTGGTACCAACCAAGGGCACCCTTGCCAAGGCCAAAAATAGCTTCAATGACCACTTCCAATTCTTCTTGACAATGGAGGTACAAGGAGGTGTAACAGTCCTTTTAAGATTTGGAAATATGAGGCTTAGGTCATGTTTGGGAACCAAAAGTTTCTCAAAAATTTCTTATTCTTAATCCAAACTATTTACGCCAAGAACTTCCCAAAACTCAAAAACAACATCTCAAGAAAATTTTCTTCCTTTCATATTTTTAATGAGCCCCACCGCAACTTCTAACTTCAATAAAAACATCTCCTAAAACTCTCAATCCAAACATATTCTTAATGGTCCCACCACTTTTACAAACCCAATAAAACCTATCTTAATAATTTTTAATAGGTTCCACTCGACCATTGTCGGCTACATTTGGGTAGTGAGGTGATCTCAGATGATCTATGAATAGTAGTGAAAAGTAATGATAAAATATTGAATAGTCAGATCACTCCACTACCCAAACACAAACTTATTTTTCTACCTTAGCATCCTTAACGGAATATTTGGATGTAAGGTTTTCTTGAAGATTGAAAGGATGGAAAGCTGGAGGAAACTCCACGTACCCAAAGGAGGAAGACTGACTGTGTCTAAGAGCACATTACCTAGCTCATTAACTTATTTTCTCCCTCTTCCCTTTGCCTGTTGGAATGACTAATAATGTAGAAAATAAAAAGATTTTCGATGGTTTAGGATATGAATTTCAAACATCACCTTGTTAATTGGAAGACAGTGTAAGCTCCTATTCAGAATTGGGAGTGGGAGTTTCGGTGTCAAAATTCCAATGACATTCAATCATGCTTTGCAAGAAAAATGGCTATGGTGTTGTGGAATGATGGATCATTTTTGCAAGGATGATGAATTAAAATTTAAAAAATAAAAAACAGATAGCAAGAGGAAGGTGGTGCTCGGATGAAGTTTGGATTCCTACAGAGTTAGTTTGTGCAAAAATATCGAAGGAGGTTCCGGGTGAAATTTCCAAATTGATTGGGCTCGATGTAGTAGACAACACTCGAGGTTAGTTTGGGCATGAAAAAGTAGGATGTAGGAAAATTATAACCTATAAACTAATGGTTTCCATACAATAGAGGAACACAAGCAAACAAAATATCAAGAGCAAGCAATGATCGCAATTACCAAGAACATTCAGTTCCTTTCATTAAGCAACTCATCACATAAAATTTGATCAAGCATAAGCAGCATTACTTCTGAGCCATCTCGAGCCAAAAGGATAGCTCTTGGTTTTATCACTCCATTCTCACTGATTCCCATCAAATAATTAATTTTTTTCATAAAAGGACAAGGGTAGAGACCTTTATTCGGCATTAAAGTGATAAAACACTACCATGCTTACGTACAGAAAACAGAAATAGTGAATTCAGGAAAGCATGATGGTGAAAGTGTACACTTGTTCAATTAACGCTCAGTTTTACACATGATTCCAGACGCCCAAGGCTTCTTTTTTTTTTCCCAGAAACTCGTTCATCGCCCTATAGTTTCTTTTCAAAATCCGACCTCATAATACACCTTTTCTAATAAGTAAGAATAAATTTTTATTGAATCAAGAAAATAAGCGTAGCCTGAGAATGGATACAAGAAACTTATGAAAGGTAACCCTCATAAAACACTTGTAGGAAATCTATTCGGTTGGAACCAAAGAATTCAGATAGCTATACAAAAGGACAGCTTCATCAACACGAGCCAAATCTTTTGGCCTCGAAAATATATCTCAACTATAAAAGAAAAAAACACCATTGGAATTCAAACACCCACACGGGAACTAAGGAGAAACTAGAAAGCCGAACCGCAACCTCGGAATCAAATACAAAGCGCGCACTTTCATAATCATCCAGATTTTTTTATAAAGATTATCCCACTTTTCCAAAGGAAAAAAAAAACGAAAAAAGCAAGTGCACAAGTAGAAGTGAGAATTCGAACATCGGACATCGAATACAGCATGGATCAATCGCACAGTAACAACCAGAAACGAAGCTTACCTTTCTCAAGAAGAAACCTGAAACTCTTCGCATTCGAAAGAGACCAAAATCTGAGAAGGAGAGCGGGGCGAGTGCGTAAACATTGAGGGTTACAAAAATCGAAAATTTTGGAAGAAAAGAGAAACCCTAGTTCCCAAAAAAAACACCCAAAAAATAAACAACGAATCGATGATATTATACGATGAGAAGATACTCGTGTCGTGTGGGCAGTACGCTTTAGATTTGGGGAAGTCTCGCGTGACGCCGAGTGAGATAACCAGCTTCACAGACGTGTGAGACGGGGATTTGTTTGTTGACTAACGACATTTGGGAGCCGAAGGTTTATTATGTAAATTTTCTGGGTTAAGAGGTTAAAATTGGGAGAATAACATTTAAAAATTGAGAAATTATAATTGCATTCTTGAGTGCGCAAGAGCCATATAATCATTTTGAAAAAAATAAATAAATATGAGACCTACGTGAAAAGAAACTAATTTTTTAATAATAGATTTCACTCTTTTTAAAAAAACTGTATAGCGTTTACACACTTCATGACTGTATATAGTATTACTCTTAAAAATTTATATTTTCAAATTGATGTGTGGAGTACACTTTAAATATAGAAATGATAGAATTACGTAATAAAAGAATATTATTTTAAATTTTATTTTAACTTTTACTTTTGATTTGAAGGGTTTAAAAACAATAAAAACATTATTATATTTAAAGTTGTATATAAATTATGAATAGGTTGTAAGCTTATCATTACTCAAATATTTATATGACATAATTTAATTTACAAAATAAATTCTAAAATTTAAATCTTATAAATAAAATCTTATTATATGTATAATATGTTCTACACAACAACTTGAAAATAGAATAAATAATTCATAAAACTCCTTACAAATTTGATGGAATTCAAACTTTTTCTTTTATGCAATTTTCATAATTTTTTCGCATTTTCATTTTGTATAACTCAATTTTTATTCATATAAAAAAAAAAATTGGATATGTATTAGGTCACTCTTGTCATCCTAAGTTGTATTAGGTGCTGGCTTCATATGGAAAGCTTCTGGTCAGTTGGTAAATCTAAAACTTTTAGATGCATCAAAGAGGGAATCTGGCAGAAACTGAACAATTGGAAGAATATGTTCTTATCTCAAGCTGGGAATGAGGTTCTTATCAAGGCCGTTCTACAAGCAGTCCCTACCTATTCAATTAGTG